>CM062819.1:231431319-232031319 GCA_031772625.1 Pinus tabuliformis | reverse complement strand
TATCAAAACATGAATCCACGGTATGGACGCAACCATCCAGATAATAAGGACTATGTGAAAGGATCCATGGCATGGGCACAACCATCCAAATGAGAAGGATCACCTATAAATCTAAGATCCAAGGTATGGACGTAGCCACTTGATATAGAAGGATCAATATAAAGTCCCACGGTATGGTCACAACCATCCGTATAGAAGAAACATGTGTGCAATCATGAATAATACATAACTGCATGCAGCTTGAGTCATATCAGACAAGACTCAGGGTCTTGTGCTCCATCCCAACCTGATCAAAGTATGAATTTTAACATGCGAATGAATGTGTCGAATTTGAACATGCTAAAACCTACCTGATTACTGACCAATGATGAGGACCATTAACAGTCACGAGAGAAACCACCAATAATGACAATGGCTCTCAAGGTACTACAATACAATTCGTGAATGTGATAATGAAGCTGAAGTCGAACACTAATGGAATCACTTGATTGAAGGCTAATGATGAAAACATGTTGTTGGATGTGAAGAACTTTCCATTAAGGCATGCAATCTCTAAGGTACTGAAAGGGAGACTCTAAGTCATCTTCCTGGATAATGAGCTGAAGTTGACAAGAAGTGACCTGTCGAAGGAGGGCCATGATGAGTCCCCCATCATCGACATGAAATGAGGAATAAAAGTGGAATGAAATGAATAAGGTCCAAGACTGTAACAATGGGTCAGACAATGTATATGTAATAGACTGCAGATAAGACTTCTCTTGAACATTGGCAACATGACTCCGGAATGTGGAAGCATTTGAATCAACATAGGACTAATGGTCATGGTGACGAAAATGAATAGTTAGATGAGAGGCAAAAACAGATCAACCAAAAATGGAAGGAAAAGTGACTGAGTGAGGATATCCAAAAACCGACATGAGAATCAAAAGAGTGTCATGTTCAAGAGCGACATGCTGCATATACAAAGGATGTTTCATTTCATTTATCCCCACTATTTCTAGCGAGTACCCCAATTACTTTTTATCACAAGCTTGAAGGGGATAACATATTGTTGTCATGTAAGTTCATTATTTGAATGAATCCATCCTAGTAAGTTTTACGAGCACTAGGAAGGAGAAAATTGATCTCATCATGGTGACGAGTCTTTAGTCGTAAAATTTGAATGAGTCTGATGTAAGAATAACTCTGTATCTTTTTCATATTTAGAGAGTTTGAAAAAGAGATGAAAAAGAAAACTCCGTCATGTCCCTTTTTGTAATTTGTCCCTCGAACCCAAAAAGGTAGAAAACAATATTTGAGAGAACCTCTTGACCATGTCGACCAAGTTGTACATTTTTCGTAAATAGTCAATCTCAACCCATAAAAAGGGGTAAATGTATACTGAGACAATGCCAATTCATTTAATTTAACGAGTTTTAAAAGACAAGTACTCAGTGATATTTTCATGTTTTGAGAGTCGGAAAATAGCTTAAAGATGACTCCAGGGGTTCCTCTTTCGTTTGTTTTTAACGAGTCCGAAAAAGAGATAAAACAAAAACTCATTTGAATCAGTTAATAATAATCACATGTCCACCAGAAAGTACATGTTACTGCACAAAGATAACCACTGATCTTTTCTTTAAGGTTTCTGCGAGTTTCATCATTGTTCAAATTATCTTTCGGATACATCGCATAAGGATTCTTTTTCATCGACGTTTCGAACCAGCAACGGTGGTTCATCTTCAGGATGTGAGAGAATGTTGAAAGACTGGTCTTATTTTTCACTTATATATATGGAGATGCTTAGCCGACATAATTGATTTAATTATTCTTTTTCCCTTAGGTTTATGGTTAATTATATTTGTTTTAATTATCTAATTATCCTCTTCTTCTTATTTTTTTTTAATTTATTTTTTTTTTAATTAATTATCTCTGTTTTAATTATTCTAATTATAATTCGTTTTAATTATTTATTTTAGTTAATCTAACATTTATATGATTTTCTAGTTATCTAGTTATATAATTATTTTAATTTAATTTTGATTATTTTTATTTTAATTAATTATTTTTATTTTAATTATTATAATTAAGATTTTTTTAATTATTAATTTCTATGTCAATTGTTGTAATTATATTTAATTACTGATAAATAGTTTTAATTATTTATTTATTTTAATTAATCTTATATTTATATGATTTTTAAATTCTATTTATATAATTATTTTTGTTTATTTTAATTATTTAATTATTTTAATTATTATGTTTATAACTATTGTTTTAATTATTTATTTATTTTAATTATTATATTTATAACTATTTTAATTATTAATTTTAATTGTTGTAATTATATTGATTATATAATTGTTTTTAAATTTTTATATATTTTAATTATTTGTTTATTTTAATTAATTATTAATTTTAATGGTTTAAATGGTATTTATTTTAATTACTATCTTAATTAATTATCAATTATTTATTTTAATTATTTAATTTTAATTATTTATTTAGTTTGATTATTATGTTTATAACTATTGTTTTAATTATTTATTTATTTTAATTAATCTTATATTTATATGATTTTTAAATTATATTTATATATTTATTTATTTTAATTAATTAATTATTTTAATTATTTAATTTTAATTATTTATTTATTTTAATTATTATGTTTATAACTATTTTAATTATTAATTTTAATTGTTGTAATTATATTGATTATATAATTGTTTTTAAATTTTTATATATTTTAATTATTTGTTTATTTTAATTAATTATTAATTTTAATGGTTTAAATTGTATTTATTTTAATTATTATCTTAATTAATTATTAATTATTACTTTTTAATTGTTATAATGAGTGTGTCAGCTAAGATATAGGTCATAGTGTGTTATTACATTAAAATGGATTAGGACTTTTATGTTTGTTCTAGGTTAATAAGGGGAGGATTATAGATAGGGGTAGATTTGGATGATAGGATTGGAACCCAGTTTTTGCTTATGGTCCATCCATCGTCTCTGTTTAGGTTATTAGGGTGTTTACTAATTTCTATGGCTTCTCTGAATTTCCTTATGACGTAGTGATCACTCCTAGCTAAGATACGGGTATCTTCTATGCAAATTTGGTGCTTAGTTTTATCAGAATGTTCAGCTAGAGCTGAGGATTTGGATTGATTGTGTTTTATGTCTGTTGAGTGTTCCTGGATTCTTGTGTTAAAGGATCTCCAAGTCTCACCTACATAGGGCTTGCCACATGAGCAAGGAATTAAGTAGACACCTTTATGGCATTTAGGGTCATTTAGGAAGAAGCAAACCCCATAAGAGAGATGGAATGTAATCTGGATGTGATCACTCGAGGGATTCCATAGTACACTACTATAGATGATGTGCCATTGTGATACCAGAGGCACATAGTAGGGGTATCTGCAAGACTTTGTCAACTATTAGGTCAAGTGATTAGGGCAGTCTCGTGTTATCGTGAGCACCATGTAGGCACATAGCTTTTTTAGTTTTTTTTTTCACATGATGTAGGCTTTAAAAGCCAAGTGTCTTGGAACACTTTATTTTTTGAGATTTTGATGTTTAAACACTCTGACAGACGTGATATATATATATATATCTATATATATATATATATATATATATATATATATATATATATATATATATATATATATATATATATATATATATGCATTTTTTATTTTATACTTATGTGTCTATGTATCATGATGATATGATTGGGTTTATAAACTACGCAAATGTCTATCAAGAACATAATTTTCTAATGCATCTGTTAATGTATTGAAATTGCGTGGAATATGTTGATATGTGATAAAATCAAAATTTATTTCCAGTAATCGAACACGTAGATACATACACAAAATCTGTGGATTTCTTATTGAGTAATGATTGTTTAATTGTAACACAACAAGTTGTGAATCTAACTTGACAACTAAATCTGTAATGCCAAGAGAAACTGCTTCTAACAATAGTTCAATAACTGCATTGTATTCAACAATATTGTTAGTTGTTTGTCTTAGGAAAATACCTTGTAAATCAACCAGCTCGCCGTCAGGGGCGAAAAGTGCCCAAGCTGTGGTAGACAAATTTTGTGTGCTATGACAAGCACCATCAGAAAAATGACATAATGTTTTGATGACATCTGCAAACCGAATGGAACACAAGGTAAGTAGAAAAACACATGTCTGCAAAGTAAACAAAGACACCAAAAATCAAAAAGCGCACAACAATGAATTCTCACACTAATGTACAAAAGTAATTACATGAATTTCACGCACAATAATTTTTCAAATACAACCCATTGCGGGGCTGTGACAATGCATTTCCTTCATAATCAACTAACTCATAGGCACCTTTTTGCAAGACAAATTTGACGATATATGGCCCATGCCACATAGGTTCGAACTTTCAAACTCCCAACTTATCATTGGCTTGATCATAAAGGAGGACCAAGTCGCCTTCAGAACAAGTTCTAGGAGAAATGGTTTGATCAAAATGAGCTTTGAAACGTTTCTTTTGGGCTTTCTATAGATCCTTTGATAATTCCTACTTCGGGCGAGGTATTAGGAAGAAGTTCAATAGCTAATTTTAGTGAAGGTATTTTGCATTTGATCGGGAGTGTTGCCTCTAAACAATAAACCAGCTGGAATAGAGTAAATCTAGTGGTTGTCTTAGCTGAAGTTCGGTAAGCATAGAGAGATGAGAATAACATCAGATGCCAATCCTTTTTGTGCTTCCCAATGGTTCGTTGAAGTATAATAATATGAAATTTATGAATTGCTTCGACTTGGGAATTGGCCTATGGATTGTAGGGAGTTGGGCTATCATGACGAAGCCCCAACTAAGAAGTCAACTTTTCCATCATGTACTGACAAAAATGTGATCCATGGTCAGTTACAATGGCTTGAGGAACTCCAAAACGAGCTATGACGTGGTTGAAGAGGAACTGAGCAGCAGTGATACCAACAAGATTTTCACTTGGATAGGAAGGTATTTCATGCACCACAATAGTTGGATCAATACTTGGCATTTCCTCATATGACCATGTGAAGACATTGCGAAATTGTTTGAAAAGTTTGGTGTAAAACCTGATCTCACTGGGAGAACAGGAAACCCCAATATGAACATTCTCAACAATTCCAGGTTTAATGGAAATGTCAAGAGGCATGGTGGCAGTAATATTCCCCATATTACCTTCAGAAATGACTTCGTGTGCCAAAACAGGCATTTGAAGTGGATGTGTCAGGTTATGAGAAATGAAAGCTTCAAGACACGAAGGAATCTCACTCAGACTGGGAAGAAATGAAGAATGATGATGAATATCATTCCAAGGAGTTTCATCAAGAGACATAACCTCAACAATACTCTCGTTAGTGGGGAATGTATCATTCAAAGGATCTAGAGAACCCAAAGAACCAATCCAAGGAGATTTAGCATAAGTATCTAGGTTCATACTGAAAACAACATGACTTTCTAAAGAAACCATTGAAGCCAAGAAAATTTCTTGATAAGCTTGTTCCAATGGACTTAACGACATAGAATCACCAAATGAATCAATCTGATCCGAAGTAGGAATTATCAAAGGATCTATAGAAACAAAGATAATATTGATGGAAGTGATATTCGAAGGTGGGAAAGAAAAAGTACCCATTAAAGTAGAATCTTTAAAAATACCTACCCCCACACTCTTATAAGGAATTTCTGTATTTCCCACATATGGGGAATTGTTGTTCGATGTGCCATAAGAGAAAAAAGACGGTGGGTTGATGGTGACAATTTTTCCTTCATGAAGAATGATGATGAATATCATTCCAAGGAGTTTCATCAAGAGACATAACCTCAACAATACTCTCGTCAATGGGGAATGTATCATTCAAAGGATCTAGAGAACCCGAAGAACCAATCCAAGGAGATTTAGCATAAGTATCTAGGTTCATACTGAAAACAACATGACTTTCTAAAGAAACCATTGAAGCCAAGACAATTTCTTGATAAGCTTGTTTCAATGGACTTAACGACATAGAATCACCATATGAATCAATCTGATCCGAAGTAGGAATTATCCAAGGATCTATAGAAACAAAGATAATATTGATGGAAGTGATATTCGAAGGTGGGAGAGAAAAATTACCCATTAAAGTAGAATCTTTATAAAGACCTACCCCCATGCTCTTATAAGGAATTTTTGTATTTCCCACATATGGGGAATTGTCGTTTGATGTACCAAAAGAGAAAAAAGACAGTGGGTTGACGATGACAATTTTTCCGTCATGAAGAATGATGATGAATATCATTCCAAGGAGTTTCATCAAGAGACATAACCTCAACAATACTCTCATCAGTGGGGAATGTATCATTCAAAGGATCTAGAGAACCCAAAGAACCAATCCAAGGAGATTTAGCATAAGTATCTAGGTTAATAATGAAAACAACATGACTTTCTAAAGAAACCGTTGAAGCCAAGACAATTTCTTGATAAGCTTGTTCCAATGGACTTAACGACATAGAATCACCAAATGAATCAATCTGATCCTAAGTAGTAATTATCCAAGGATCTATAGAAACAAAGATATGGAAGTGATATTCGGAGGTGGGAGAGAAAAAGTACCCATTAAAGTAGAATCTTTAAAAAGACCTACCCCCACACTCTTATAAGGAATTTCTGTATTTCCCACATATGGGGAATTGTCATTTGATGTACCAAAAGAGAAAAAAGACAGTGGGTTGACGGTGACAATTTTTCCTTCATGAGGAAAACGAAGCACCCAAAACAAAGAAGAAACCACAAAAAACATAAGATGGGTCCATCTTCGCCCGAGAAGAAGGTTGTAATTAAGATTCACATCTACAACTTCCACTTCTAGCTCAACAATCTTTCCTTCCAACGTGATAGGAAAATTTGTGAGAATACCATACGGATGGGAGCCTCTGCCATCAAAGGCCTCCAAAGTGTTCAGGTACTGGTTAAGGGGAGGAGAGCCAATGGCCTTCTAACACGAAACAAACATGATGTAGGTGGAAGCACCTTCATCAATAACAGTCTGATGGATCATCTTTCATTTTATGATAACTTGAATCAGAAAAGCAATCTGATGAGGAAGACGAGGAACACGATTTTCAAGGTCGAAAGTAATTAAACTCGAATCGGCAGGATCAATTGCTCCTATAGCAGACAACAATGATTTCCCCTGCATTGGACATGTTTGGAGAACTTCCAAAGAAGACATCGCTGAAGACGCTTGAGATAAATCTTCGACTATATTATAATGTTATGCAACTCTAGCATTCAAATTATAAGATGATTTCCAAAGCACACCTTTGGGAGGTGGTCGGATCACAGATTCATTGTTAGGTCACTCAATATGGAGCGGACAAGAATTGGGTGGATTAGAAGTAGAAGGTATGCCAATGACTTCTTTCTCCACCATCTACTTTTGCAGGGTTTGATAGTCCTTCTATCAAGTAGTAACAAAGATAGGTAAATAACTTTGCATCATGAAAACTTGAGAACCAGAGGAGGCAGAGGATTGAGGGTTGTTGGCTTGTATGGGCCTGACCCAAGTTCAGTGGTGATTTAGCCAAGCAAATCCCGTTACTACTGGCCCTTTCGGCAACAGTCCGCAGAGCGCAGACTGAGGTCTCACCTGAAGTAGTATGGGAGGGTGATAGAACCAGGTTTCCACACCCTGGGGATGTCTGATGGGCTATTGGAGGTCTGCGGTCTGACCCATCACTACGCGCACTTGCTATTCCTTCGCAACCTACGGTGCTACTTCTGCACAACCCTAGTCGGGGCACAACCCATAGAATACCCAAGTTCCTTGCTATTTAGTCTATTATTATCCAATTACTTAACTTGTTCATGCAAGACTAATGATTATTACAACATATTCATCAATTACGTTAGTGCGCATGATAAATAAAACAATATAAACATAAAGAAGGCAATGTACAATAGATGCATAGAAATAAGGATCAAATTTTCTTTATTAATCTTCAATCCCGATTACAGACTCGACATCGCCCTACGCACTCAGATGCAGGGGTCCGCGAACTCAGCTATGGACTCTACTAGGCCTCTGCACACTCAGCTACAGAGCCTCTTCCTACTACTATGACCCAATACACTTAGAGTCCTACTCTAAGCTCGAACCATTCACATTCTTCTTTCTTATTCCTATGCTCTCTTTACAACTTAGAGCCTCGCTCTATTTATACAATCCCATGGTCTGCAGACCATGGGTAGGCCGACATGACTTTACATTACATTACATTACTCTAGGGCAGACAACCATATGACTTGACCTCTACTTCGCACTCCGCGCTCGCAATTCGTGGAGTCTTACAAAACCTTTGACCAAAACTTGGGCTTTGAGACCCAAAAAATGCTGTGGGGGGATTCCATGCCCAACAGTCCCCCATCACAATCATTGTGACTTGTCCCGAGTCACTCTGCTAGTGTGACGATCTTGGCACGATGCCCATCCAACTGTTCCCGTACTGCCCGGAGGTCCGCAGCGCACTATTCTGCATTTTGCTGGACCTGTTGCATGCATTCCTCTGATGCTTCTTTGTGAGGATCTGCTATCTGCCTTAGCGCATATATCTCCCAAGTTTGTGTGAGCTTTCCCTCAATCTCGGCCGTAATGGTGAAGGCCTCATCAATTCAAGGCTGGATGCATGCTTTAAGAAGTGCCTCTTTCTGTCTTCCAGCATTCACCTATTCCTTCAGTGCCCTTGCTTGTTGCATCTTTGCCGGTCATTGGGTGAGGACGACTGTTTGTGCAGTTCCCCTTAAACTATCATACTACTCCTGCAATTCGTGTGCCTCTATTTACAGGCATTGTATGTTGGGGTCCCCCTACAAGGATGTGAGGACATCAAAAGCGTGATCCAACATACCGGTCTAGTCCTGCACTTCTCATCCAATTTCTTCCAATCCTGTTTGAATCACGCTAATGCGTTGTTCTTTAAATTCCAAAGGAGTTGAAGGCTGTGCCTTCATCTGCAGCTTAACAATTTGGAGGTTCAGCTCCAACTGTACTTGTGTTGTTTCCTCTAGCGTTCTTTAGACTCCACTTGTCGGACAGTGGATCTACATCTCTATGGGTAGGTCTACAACGATGAATAGTTCAACGCGCTGGCATTCTTCATCAACTGTTTGCACGATCTGCTAATTCTGTGACATTAGCTCATCACACTGCAAGCTGATTTGTTCGATGTTGACCTTCTGCTCACTCAATACTTGGATTGCGTAGCCCTCCCTGGCATGTAGTTCTGATGTGATGCCATCTTGTAGCTGATACAATGTGTCTCACAGAAGGGCAACCAAATCTAGGCCAAGTCCCTTGATCCTGCCCACCATGGCTCTATCGTCCTCTTTTTCTATTGTTAGTTCCCCTTTCGGTAGCACTACGGTATTAGCCATATTTGCACGTAGCAGCTGCTCCGCTACTGATGTACTTGCGACGCTGTAGGCTGCTACTGCTCCTTCCTATGGGGGCCGCACCTGAAGTTCCTGTAGCTATGCCCTTAGGGACCCCAACACAATCTGTTTCTCCATATTTCTTCCTGAAGTGCTTCCCTGGTGACCTCGTGAACCATGTCATCGATGTCGTAGAGGTCGCCTTATGTCAGGGCAATTGGTTCGTTGTCTAGTTTGGATGCTTTGACCTTTTTTTGTGGACCTTATCTCTTCGTGTCGTGCGACCGTTTCAGCTGGGTGGACGTTGTGCTCGGGTCTGCACCTTTTGCTGTGTCCTATGCTCCTTGTCCTATAGACAAGTTTTGGCCCCCTTCCTCCTGCATTGTGGTGGCCCCTGTTGCCTGCGATGATGCTTCCTTTTCAGCGGCCTTTGCTTGCTTTGCGTCTAATTTCGATGCTTCATGAGCAACCCTTACCTCCGAGGCTGCTTGTTCGTTGCGCCTCTACTGGGTCAACTTCGTGACACACAACTTGGTTGCATCCTTCTGCTTTTGCTTTGTTGTTCTCCACCAAAACCGGGGCGCACCACTTGGGAGGCCATGATTCTAGCACTGAGAAGATCGCATCATCAATGGCGATGAAGGGGAGCTTGGTCTAGTTCTGCATCGTATCTTTACGTGCCTTGATATACACATTATGCATATCCGCCTTGAAGTCTGTAAAGCTCCGCAGACTGTTGTACATTGTGGGGGACAGGCGTAGCCTCCTATTGATCCACATCCGGATGCTCACCTCCATGAGCACCTAGAATATCTTTGTTTCGTGGATCTACGTGGCATCCTTTGTAGCCCAGAGCGACATGTACTTTTCAGCCTTCAGTAAGTCTTATTCAATATTATGGAACTGACTATCCTTAGGCAGTTCCCCAGTTACCAGAAAAATCGACAAGAGCAACCACGCGTAGTGGAAGGTCTTGCCCTACTCTTGGGCTTCTTTGCAGTTAGTTAAGAACTCCTCGCAGAGGAACTCAACCCAGTTGAATTGGACCCCCTCCGTGCATTGTTCTGCTAGCGCCACTACCGATACTGGTACCTCATCTCCATGGAATTTGCGCATTACCTTCCCTGCCAAGAGTTGGGTGGCTTTGCGCACCCCTTTATCTTTAATGCTGATGATTGCGTAACCCCTCTTCTTCTTTTCCAATTTGTATTTCTTCTTCATGGCCTCTACGAGTGCCAAATCTTCACTTTTTCTAGCTATCTCCACAGGGTCCTTTCCCTTACAGGGGAGCCGGGAAATCCTATGGATAAGATCCACCATGATGGGAATAGGCTCCTCCAGCCATAAGTACCCATCGTGCACCAGGCACAACAGCTACTTGATGATAAAAATTGTGATAGGTGCGCGGTGAAAGTGTGGAATCCATAGTAGCTAAAGTAGTCTGGCCTTCTCCACACTACGTAGCCATTTCTCTGGCTCAAATTTTGTAACTGACCCCTTTGTGCTCTGCTTCATGAGGTTCTCAGTATATAAATGTGGGACTTCTTACTGTCTGCAAGGTCCCAATCTTAAAACTTCATTGTGGGCACATGGCCTAAGGCCAAGCCCTCAAACACAATTTGATCGGGGAGGAGTGGGGTTTGGAGTGCGTTCTTAGCGACATCCAAATCTTTGGGTATTTCAGGATTTCCGACGCGACCCTAATGTCTACAGGAACATCATGCACCATGGGGTTCTACATGGCCTCGTCGGTGGTTTATTCTACATAGCCCAAACCTCTCCTGGTAGTTGTCATCTTGCTTGAGCTATCTGTGGTTGTTCGCGAACTTCAAGGCTCAAATCTCGCTTGGCGCTCAACACTCTATGCTCTATGTAATTGCTCAAATATCAAATGAACAAGTGTTGTCTCGTGGCTAGCCCTTGGAGTTTTATAGCGCCTTTTGAATTCAAATCTGACCGTTGCCCCTAATTCTGAGCCATCAATGCTTTCTTGGCAGTAGATTGCCCTAAATCTAGATCTTAATTCATGTCTTAAATGCCCGCCGCCCGCTCCCTTTTACCTTAAATTAGACATGTCATCATGAACAGTGACACCAACGGTTACTTCCCAGCCTACCCGTGTGGTAGCGCAGCTGACCGTGCACGGGCGTGAACCTTGTGCCATGCTGATTCTGCGCACACCTCCCTCATCGCGCAACTCCTGAACATACTCTTTTAGAGTCCCACACTCTCTTTCAACTGTCTGGAGCGCTGAGACTGTGCTCCCTACGGCTAGTCAAGTGGTCGCACCACCTGTGTGAGACTTCAACTCGCCTTCCTACATAGTCCGCGGAAACTCCTCAATTGTCTACGCGACCGCCGGCGTCACGCATTCTACTGTGTGTAGTGCGCTCCCCTGGTTACTGCATTTGGTGAGGTGCGGTCGTAGCCATGGTAGCAGAGTCATAAATTCTTGGCGACACTCTTCTAATGTAGTGGTACAATCATCTGTATCTTGCCTTATCATCCTTGGTTTATTGATAAGACATGCCTGTGTGATCTTGTTTTCTAGCCTCTTGATCTCAACGTCCATTACAATGCTTTTCCTCCTCAATCGTATCTGGTCCTTTTCGAGTTCACGAAGTCTAAGGTTCCCTCACCGGATGGCTTCCTGAATCCTTATATGTTCGGCCTCGCGTAGGTGTGTGATTTCTTCCTCTTGGTCATCGCACACTGTCCCCATTGCAGAGTCCAGTACGTGTGGATTCCTTTTTGTATTTTCTTTAGTGATTACTATTTCCACTATGTTCCGCACCTTTGGAATTGTCTCTTTGTTCAGGGTTTTGCACATTGTTTGGTAGGCCCATCGAACCGCTAGCATGCGTAAGTCCCAATCATTTCGTCTCGCCTGGTGAACCTTGTTCAGTATTCCTCCCACCCTATCGAAGGCTTCGTCGTGGAGAATTGGTAGCGCGCGTCGCCTTTCCTACTGTTGTGGTTTGTCCTGATTCTCTATTCTGGGGTTGGTGTGTGCTTGTGCGGGCTTTACCCATCGGGAAAGGTGGGCACGCAAGTTGTTCCACCCCTGTTGATTGGCTTTCGTTCAGAGATGGGGTATTCCAAAATGTAGGTGCATCATCCTTCTACACCTGTGCCAGTCCTCAAAATTTCCTTGATGTGTACCCCACCATCATGTGGGTGTTGCGTGTAGTGCCCACTTCAACGCATCGAACCACTATTTTTTTGGTACTACGCTTTCAATTTTCTTAGAAATTCATACACTATTGTTACTCCATCATATGTCGGCAACTCCTTTGCCCCTATTGTTATGCAACGCAATGATCTGATCATCATCTTGCAGTTCAGCATTGCTACTTCATATAGCCGATTCTACCATTGCTCTATCTCTTCGTCTGAATCTGAAGTGCAGGAGCTTTCGTGCTCCCATTAAATCCTTCCATCTATAGTTGGATTCACCCAATCATATCCTTATGCAGTTATCTTACAGATACAGTTGAGATCATCATCATTATCGTCATCACACACCGGTTCAGTGTATCGTTCTCCTTCGGCTGGATCAAGCGGTACTATTACGCGTAGTGAATTTTTCTCAAAGATCATTTTGCGCTTTTTTAGATCTACAACTCCATTCATATTGGTATCCTAGTCGATTCCTAGTAGCGTGGGATAGGGATTGCTATCATCGATAATCTCTATCACTTCAAAATCTTCCTGCGCGCTCATACCTTCAATATCGACTGTCACCCATTGCAATCTTCCCATGGGAAAAATCTTCTATTGGTTCACCATTCGTAACTGAATAGGAGACCATTGTAACGTGGGTTTTCCCATGCGCTCCTATGTTTTCTTTGGTAGTACATTTGTGTCTGAACCCAGATATAGGATTACCTGATCCATTTCGTACTCAACTATTTGTGTAGTCAACCTCATTTCCCTTCCTGTGCACAATGCATGCTTTCCAAGTTTCCAGACCATGCACGGTTCTCTTGACCTTGCGCACCTAGTGATAAGTTCCTGTAGTCCTTTGACTGCCTTGCTGTCATGTAGCAGCTTCATGCATGTCTCTAAAAAGGTAGTGAGCATTGAAGGATCCATCCCTGGTTCTAGTTGGTCCTTACTACCTGAAGTGGAGGCCTCCATGAAGCTCTTCTTAGCCTTTGTAGGAGCCTTGCGAATCCACGTGCTTTCTTCTGGTTGCTTCCCTTTATCATCTCCCATGGTCATACTGCTTCTGAGCATCATGTTTACATTTGGGTCTTCTTCACGCGGCTCAGACCTCATCATTTGTAAGTTCTGGGTTGGAGGGGGCTGGAGTACCCCCTTTTCATGCATCCTCACTATCAGCAAAGGGCATTATTCTTCCTTATGATCAAATTGATTACAGTACCAACATGATAGTCTTGTCGGGTTTGTACAATCACGAGCATAATGCCCTAGCCCTCCGCAATTGTAACAAATTATTTGTCTGCGACCCCTTCCTGGTCCCATTTCGCCTCGACCTCGACTGCACCCCTGAAACCCAGCTCGCGCCATCCCTGCATTTGGGTAGAGGGCTCGTGTTTCAGTTTGCACCTTGTAGGCAGGAGTCCAGTCCATCATTAGTTCACAGCTTCGGCAGGTGTGTTCATCATGGCCTACCGACCTATAGAAATTACAAAACAATTGTTGGGACATCTGCGTATACTTCTGCAACAGATGGCAATTATCCGTGGTGTGTTTTCCTCCTATTTGGCAGATCATGCACCATAATGCAAATGCTGCGCTCAACCCTGCTTGTGCCTCTGGTCTTAACAGCATTGGCCTTCCTCCTTCCAAGTAGTTCATGAATACTGGATAATGGTCCTTGTCGTGCCCTTGGCCTTTGCATTTTATGCACCATACTTCCTCACGCACCTTCGGTCGAGGTGTCCTGTCCTATTTCAAACTTTGCATTTCCAGACATAGATTCTGCAGTTTCACGTGGATTTGTTGGACTCCCAACCCAGGGTCTTGTATATGGGTCTCATGCAATCTCATTGCCATCTCTAATGCTTCGGCCTGGGTGGAAAGTTTTTGCTGTGACAACGCCGTCCTTAAGTGTGGCGTAAATGAGGCCACAAACCATGCACGATGTTGTGAATTTATTAATGCCATATTGGCTTCATGGATCGTACTCTTCAGCCCTTGGTCCAGATCCTTGGGGGTCTTGCCCAAGAGCATTGCGATCTCCTTAAACCCAATGATTGATTGTGTTTCGGATTTTGGGCTGCTAAATTCCCTGTTTAGCGCGACATGGATCTATGCAATTCTTGCGTTTGGGTGGTCATTAGAGTGCTTGATATACCATGTTAATGCATGATCCTGCAACGCACTCACCAACGTAGCCTTTTTAATATTATCATTCGCGACGCCTTGTGCTTCCCACACTACTCTGACCATGAACCAGAGTTGGTCCGAATCTTCATTCCCTACTCCTGTGAACACCAATAGTTTGATCGCACTCGCCAAACTGAACTACGGTGGTGGCGGAGGTGGAGTGGGTGGAGATGAAGGTTAGGGGGGTGAAGCGAGTGGCAGTGTGGGTGGAGGTGGTAAACATGGAATTCACTGTCTTGTCAAATTGATCGCGCTTCTCAGAGAAACCTTTGCGAGCTCTTCCTCGCTCTCTTGCAAGGGTGAAATTAAGGGACTAATTTCTAGCTCTTTGCTACTTTCGCTTCTATAGATCTTCCCACTTCGTGTAGTCCCAAACATTAATTTATTCGCAGAACCCGCTTTTCACACAATAGCATCTTAATCCAAGTGTTCAAAGATTAATATACTTACCTCGCGGTCCCTTGAGAAAACATCACTTCGCCTCATTGTTGCTGATGGTTGTGTCTACTGCAAACTCAGTGATAAATCCTCCTATTATCTGGTCGACCCAATGGTCCACATATCGCGCTATCTTATCTTCTGATGCTTCTAGTCTGCGCACTAATTCCGGAGTCCACACTATTGGTTTTTCGAGCCTACACCTTCCCTGGCTATCCGCTAACTTTGTGATCCACTCATACAGTTCAGAAGGAAAGGATGTAAAGAAAATTTCATGGATTTTCGTATACAAGTAGTGCTCCAACCACTGTTCCTTAGATACTCGCGGATTTTTGTTCTCCTGTGCTACGAACTTGTGAATATTCTTGTCCAACCACTCTTCAATTTCTTTCTTTACTGGATTCTAGTGGCACGACATCAGACATCCTTTATGCAGATCTCGGTCCCGAAAACTGGACCATTTGTTGGCTTGTATGGGCCTGACCCAGGTTTAGAGGTGATTTAGCCAAGCAAATCTCGGTACCACTGGCCCTTTCAGAAACAATCGGCGCAACGTGGACTGAGGCCTCACTCGAAGTAGTATGGGAGGGTGCTAGAACTAGGTTTCTGCACCCTGGGGATTTCTGATGGGCTCTTGGAGGTCTGCGGTCTAACCCGTCACTACGCGCACCTGCTATTCCTTCGCAACCTGCGGTGCTTCTTCCGTGTAGCCCTAGTTGGGGCACAACCCGTAGAATACCCAAGTTCCTTGCTATTTAGTTTGTTATTATCCAATTACTTAACTTGTTCATGCAAGACTAATGATTATTACAACATATTCATCAATTACATCAGTGCACACAATAAATAAAACAATATAAACATAAAGAAGGCAATGTACAACAGATACACAGAAATAAGGATCAACTTTTCTTTATTAATCTTCAATCCCAATTATAGACTCAACATCGCCCTACGCACTTAGCTGTAGGGGTTCGCGCACTCAGCTGCGGACTCTACTAGGCCTATGCACACTCAGCTGCAGAGCCTCTTCCTACTACTACGACCCAATACACTTAGAGTCCTACTCTAAGCTTGAACCATTCACATTCTTCTTTCTTATTCCTATGCTATCTTTACAACTTAGAGCCTCGCTCTATTTATACAATTCCATGGTCCATGGACCATGCGTAGGCTGACATGACTTTACATTACATTACTCTAGAGCAGAAAACCCTATGACTTGACCTCTACTTTGTGCTCCACGCCTGCAATTCGTGGAGTCTTACAAAACCTTTGACCAAAAATTAGGCTTTGAGCCCCAAAACATGCTGTGGAGGGATTCCATGCCCAACAAGGTTGATCTACCAACTCAGTCTGCTGATATGGAAATGGTTATTTCAAAACAACCGGATTCCATTTCAATAGACGGTTAACTTCAGCACGTCGGGGATAATCCTTGGTATAATGGTCTTCCTCACAAATGAGGCAAGGATATTTCAGCTTTTGTTTGGAAGCATCATCAACTAATGATTTGGTTGGATCCTATTTCGGGGTATCAGATTTGGCTTTACCTTTACCCTTTTTCTTACCTTTCGAGGCCCTATCTTCCATGGTAGATTGAACGACATGGACCTCAGATTTTTTAGTAGGATTTGACGAATTTTTCGAAGGATGGTTGGAACTAGCATTTGAAACAGATTTCTTCGAAGAAGAAGTCTTAGTGGAAGTCTGAGACATTGATCCACTTATATCATCAATAGGTGGTACATCGAGAGACTTTGAAGATGCCAGATCCGAAGATGGTCTTGGAGCATCAAGAAACATCTCATATAACATGCCAGATTGGGAATAGACTAAGTCTAAATAGTTGGCATGAGATATAGCTTGGACCTCGGTAACACAACAACCCATTGCTATATCTTTATTAATTTTTTCTGTGAATGATTTTGTGAACCATTAAGTTAACAACTCATTAGGAATCTCAAATTTGATGAGGTGATGCCTATGTCTCCATTCATGGATATGATCGAAAATGTGTTGTAGTATCTTGCTTAAGATATGTTAGCAAATGAGTACTAGTCTCATAACGAATTGGAAATTGGAAGTGGGTGAGAAAAGCCATAGCTAAAGAGTTAAAGTCGGCATAGGTACCTCGAGGCAACTCGATGTACCATTTTGTGGTAGCCCCTATTAAGGTTCTCTAAAAGAGGTGAAGAGGGATCGAATCATCAACATAAGAATTTGAAGAGCACCATAAGTGATATGTCATCACATGGAAAATCACTCGGAATTTTAACAGGAACTAGAGGCCAGTAAGGTGAATGAAGAATAGGATCGTTGGTAAGCCTCGAGACATCAGGCAGTTCCAACGTGGCTAAAAAGTAAAATTGGGGATTAAATGGCATGTAAGGACTTTGAGGAGGCCCAACCTACAGGTAAGGATTTTTCCCCCACAGTGGAGGATTTTGACCATATGGGACTTGGTTTTGCCCCCACTGAGGGGTACCTTGACCATAAGGTGGATTTTGTCCATGGTAAGTTTTATATTGACCTACCATAGGCCGTTGATAAGAATTAGATGCAACATATGGATTGTAAGGTTGTTGTACGTGTTGACCCTAGATATAAAGAGATTGGTCCTGTTGTTTCAAGGGTTGACCTTGTGTCTGCAAGGGTTGACCTTGTGTCTGCAAGGGTTGACCTTGTGTCTGTAAGGGTTGACCTTGTTGATAGACATGTTGAGCTTGTTGCTTCAGAGGTTGACCTTGCTGCACCAAAGGTTGACTTTTCTATCGTAAAGATTGACCTTGCTATTGCAAAGGTTGGACTTGCAGATAGAAAGGTTGAGTAGGTTGTTGAAAAAACTGTGTTTGCTATTGCAAAGGTTGTTGATGCTACTACAAAGGCCGCCCTTGCTACTGCAAATGTTTCCCTTTCTTTTGTAACGATTTCCCTTGAGGCTGCAAAGGTTGTTGGACAATTTATTGAGAGATACCCTGTGGGTATTGGTAATTTCTGAATTGTCCTTGACCATATCCACCAAGAATAATGGATCGACCAAGCTGTACGTAGGTTCCTGATTGTGGAATGTAAGGTGGATTTTGAAAATCTTGTGAACCATATCAGACATAAGCCCATTGGAGTGGAATCTGAGCCATGTAAGGTTGTTGATACTGGATATTACTCGACCCGAATGGACCAAAAGGGTTAGGAATACCACTAGAATAAGGTTGATTGACTCCAACCATGTGAGGTTGTGATCCACTCACATGGGTTCCACTTGACACAAGAGGAATATTTAGATTCCCCCCCCAGGTGGTGGTATATTATGTCCACTTGACAAAGGGGTGGAGGAACTCATGGAAGCATGACCTGAAACAGTCAGCTGTACCATAATGGAAGGTTGAAACGATGGTACATGTTGCGATGGAATCATTGGTTGAACTGGAACTGACATAACAACAATTTTTACAGGAATTTGAGAGGTTGCATTTGGGACAAATGGACCAGTAGTGAGCATGTCATTTGATGACCAAATATGATTTTGATACAAAGATGAAGCACTAGGAGTTCCTGAAACTAATTGGGCTAAGGTTGTGTAACTAGGTGGAAACATAGGCCCACTGGTTTTAGGAAGTGTGTGAGATGGGACTCTTCCCATAAAAGGAAAGCCTTATGGAGGAAAGTTATACTCTTGCTCTTCGTTCACATGAGGAGTATCAGTAGCGGAAAATTCTGGATGACCTGGAGGAGAGGTTGGGATCTCACCTTCAGAATCCATGGGTGGAAACAATTGGCGAGGAGGAATCTGATATGTACGAGGATATAACTCCAAAGGTACACCAAGTTGATCGTAAGGACTATAAGGACGCTGAGGAGATATCACAACAGGATCAAATAAAAGATTCAGCGGATATAAGACAAACCTCTATGGACTCTCAAGGGTTTCTAGATCAGAGTCTTGAGGTGACAAGGAATCTGAAGGTTGTGGACAAGAAGCAAAGGGTTGGATGCTTGGGACAATCCCAAGTTCAAAACCTTGAGCTTCAAGTGACTGAGGAAGTTCCAGATGAACTCCTCGTGAAGACCCTTCAATATCAGACAACAAAGGGGAAATTTGGGGTGAACTCAATGGTTCAGCCACAATGACTTTGTCTCAAGAGCAGAAGAAGGAGAGGAGATTCATTGAGGGTTGATTAAAATTAAAATTTACAAGGATTTACTCAATATTGGTCCAAGAAGAAACTGCATGGGTTTGACATGTTATCATTGGCAGTTTATTTTGTTGACACAAAACAACAAATAAATCAAAATGGGTAAAATCTAGGCAATAAGGTTTACCAAGTATTCGTGAACTGCAATATACACCCTAGCCGAAGCCAAGGACTTAACGTACGGTGGGAAATCTCCCAGAATGCTGTGTTTGTTGTATCACATTTACAAGGCGGCTGACTTGGTTACCTGTGGCTAAAGGATAACAACCTAATTGGGTCTCCCAATATAAACGCAATGGTACAGGGAGCACAAGTCCATGTTGGCGCTATCTAATGCAGAACCGTTCTATGAGAGTGTCCCTATATACTTTTCATACTAAAGTGCCTCCGATATACCCGTAAGTATTGGAGAACCTTCTATATACTTCCATACTAGGACACGATTTCACCCTCAGGATACACTGCAGGAAGTTAACGAACAACTGCTATGTTTTAAGACGTCGGAACACGTCTCTAGCCTAGAGCTCTAAATATTTGCATTAAGTGACAAATGATCCTTATATTAATTGAGGTAAATTTTAAGTTAATCTTGAATTAAGTTTTAGTTTTGATGGCTCAAAGATGTCACTTGTTCCTAGAATGCAACTAAATGATGAAAATGAAAAATTTTCATTAGATGAAACAACCAAGAAATGCATCAAACAATCCAAAATGCCTAAATACAATTATTTCCAATGCAATATGTAAAAATGAAATCTAATCTTTCATTCTACTACCAAATGCAATGCCAACATGCAATATTATAGAAATGAAAATATATTTCTTTTCACTAAGATGCAATGATGATTTCCTTTCTCTTTGATTCAATCAATGCAAATGAATGCAAAAAGTAAAGGGAAATGCAAACAATTCACTAAACATGAAAATATCGTTCACTTTATGATTTTGGATGCAAAAATGTCTCGAAAATACTCAAATGATAAACACTTCCACTTTCCGAAACATAAGAATTATAACAAGAACTTTCTTCAATTCAATCAAAGAAAACAATTTGTGAGCTATGCTTGATAATGGAAGTAAAATGATTTCAAAGAATCAATGTGATTCGACACTAACAAGAATAATTTTATACTAAAGAACCAAAAGCACTTGTAAAAGACGTCCTGATACAGAAGACTCTTGAACCAGAGTGATCAAACTCTAAGAGGCAGATCAATCAATGAGTGGAGGGTGAGCTATAAACCCTAAGAAGAAAACAAGCTCCAAACACACAAAAACCAAATCAAGAGATAATTCCAGTCAATTAAGCATGATAATCAGGAAAAACACACCATAGACACACTGGAAAATCACTGATAGAGGACAAAAAAGACTGAGAACAAGAAAAACCCTAATTTCTCTTATGCTCTGGGATCATCACGCCCGTTATAGGAAAAACAACTATAAAAGTGTAATAATCGTGACTGTAATTAAAGAATCAATGATGATATCGTGACTGTGAGAGGAAAGCCTGTGATGGGCGAGAAAAATGAAGGAAAAATAAAAATAACTTCAAGATTAGACAAAACGCAATGTCCTCAAGCAATCATCAGCAAGTGAAAATAGTTATAGAAAATCAAACAAGCTAGAAAACTGACGGTTGGTCAAACTCATCACAAATTCAAGGTGAAGGAATGAATGGAAAGGGTTATAACTTCCCCAGTGGAGTCACCATTTTTTTTTCTAGGAAATCCTCTTTGCAAGCAGAGATAATCCCTCTAGCCCAATGAGTGAGACTAGCAACCTACGTGAAAATCTACTAGACACTTTCCTAAGTTACAATTGAAAAGAGAGACGAAGAAGATGGCCTACATTGTTCTGATGCTATGACGTTTTACTTTGTTGAAGACCTTGAATCACTCACGTCATGGGCTCATTCCTGCTGCTCAAAACATTTATACAACTACAGAAGAGATCAAGACACAACAAGGCATGCAAATACAAATAGAATATTCAAAAGTAACCTACTTAACAAATCAAGCAGCGTTAATACAAATGATACATAAACATAGACATTTGTGGAAAATGAATCAACAGTTGTATATTAATAGAATAAAGTAGGAAGCATACAACCAAGCCTTGATGTCAATAGGCTCTCCTTGAATGAATTTCCAAGTCCAAGATAATCTCTCCAAGCACTCTTTCTCCAAGCCAAATGAGTAGCATATAGGCACAATCTTAGCATAAGGGTGCAAATAGACAAATACCAACCATTTGGGAATGGGAGGGGATGAATATATAGGCAGGGAAAGGGAGTTAGGATCTATCCAAAGGTATGAGGAGGCCCTCATATCAAGGATATAACTCATAGGGATAAGACCAAGAGGCCAAGTTAGGAGAACTTGACCTCATCTACAGCGAACAACCTCCAGCTCGTCGCTCTGGAAGTTTCTAGATCACAAAGCTTCTCATCCTCTTTTGGACAATTTCCTTTTAGGGATCATCACGGGTACACAAGAAAAAAGAGTGATACCATCACGAGTCTAGTATGGTATAATAGGTGACCATCGTTGTTTTCAGTCTCATAAGAGTGATGATTCTCAAATTAGGGTTTTAGAGCCATTTCCTTCGGGGGAAGCTCAAGGCATTTTCCAATCAATGTTTTAGGGAGGATCTGAGCTGCATATATGAATGAGTACACTACATGATGGTCATGTTTCGAGCACTTCGGGATATGTCACAGAGAAGTGCGGGAGGTGTGACAAAAGACTGTGTAACAATGCTGGTCAGAAATCACATTACATAAAATTAGATATCTTTTATGAGCGATCAGAGGCAATCTGTGAGCCGGTAGGTGGGTTAGGAGGATCATAAATCTCACAACCGTCTTTGTTTTTTTATTTATCCCTTCACACTCTTGACGTAGAGGGCCATCAGTTATATCCTTCCATGCATGGGAGGTTAGTGTGACTCTTCCAGTTGTCCCATCATTTTCTAGCCAATCTGTAATGGAGTTGGCCTTTCTTCTGACCGCCTGGAAGTGGACCCCTCCTAATTCAATGATGTGTTGTTGAATGCACTAGATAGTATTTGTTATCCTCCATTTGGTGGTCACCTTACTGACCAAAGTACCATTCTGGACCTTACAATAAGCTAAGGTAGCTAAGGTTGAGTCTCCCTCTACTATCAACAAAATAAATTTTTGGTCTCTTGCAATTGAAAGCCTGTGTTCCATAATTGTAGCTCTATGACATTATTGGTATTGATCCCCAATTTTCCATGGAAGATCTAGAGGATTTCTCCCTTATGATTTCGAAAGACTCCACCGAAGCCTAGAATTATGGGGTTTCCTTTGGAAACCTCGTCATAATTGAGTTTGAGAACATAACTATTTGGAGGGGACCATGTATCCGAGATATCAAGACTAGATGATGGAGAATTGGGAATGTCAACGAGAATTTTTTACAGGTCCAAAAGTTGGAGGATGTGGAGATCAAAAGCCCGCAAAGATCCCTGCATCGGAGGAGGATTGGAGATGGAGACTGATTCACAAATTATCTTCTTGACTTTGGTAAGAAGAAATTCTCTTGAAGCCTTTTAAATTTTTGAATATTCTTGCGTTCCTTTATTTCCAAGTCACCCAACATAGGGTTCCTCGGAGGAGATTCGAGGCTCTGTTGGCCACCGTTTGAGAGGTGATTTGAGGGTTCCAGTTATCGAGGGTGTCTTGTAGTGATGTCTGTTCTCATCGGTCATCGTGAAAACTTTAGCTCCCCACTCCCAGAGGGTTGAAGCAAAGTGACAGGAATTCAAGAGATGATTAATGGACTCTTCCTGGTTCTCACAGAGACAACATCGAGAAGGGCCTGAAAGAACCATTTTCCAAAGGTTATCCCATGTTAGTATTTTACCATGGAGAACCAATCATATGAAAAGAGTTATTTTTGGCCATTGTTGTTTAGCCCATAGAGAGATCCAACGTTGAATCTGATCCAATTGACCATAATTAGCCAAATAACCATAGGCTTCCTTAAGATTGAAGACACCAACCGAGTTTTTACCCCATCTTAATTTATCATCCTCCTAATCCAACATGATTTGGAATTCTTGAAGAATCCCTTCGAAGGTATCCCAATCAAAGTTATCAGGAAGAGGCTGCCAATCCTATCTGCTAATCCATTATATCCATTTGCTTCCATGGGGGGTCGGTTTCTAGTAATGGGAAACATGAGTTTTCCCTTTATAATGCATTGACCTTTGTAGGAGGGCATGGTTCACATCATCTAAGGTTGGGATTTGTTTCCAAGCATCCTCCCAGAAAAGAGCACTTTCCCCATTTCAGATCTCTCAAAAACTATGTTACTGGATTATTTCTCTGTTCTTCCAGGCTTGATTCCATATAGATGATCCCAAGACTTGGAAACATAATCTGATGAGATTCCTTTTGTAGTGGTTAGGAGCATATTTATTATTCCAAAGTTAAGCCCAAGGGTTGTGGGATTTTCCAACCACCTCCTCCAAGTTTTTTCTCCCAGGGCCTTATCCATAATTTCCAGGTCTCTCAGACCAATCCCACAAACTTGCTTTGGCTTGCATAGATTATCCCACTCGATGAGGGCCCATTTATGCATCTGATCGCAAACCCTCCAAAGTAAATTTCTTTGAGTACTATGAATGGTGTTTAGGATAGATTTAGGAGTTGTTAGAGCAGAGAAGAGACATAAGAGAATTTCTTGGAGAACCGATTTAACCATAATGAGACGACCAACTTTGTTGAGGGACCATAAGGTCCAATTGGAGAGCTTTCTTTGTAGATGGTTTAGGAGATCTTCCCAAGTAAACTTTCTTAGAGGCTTGTCAGTGAAAGGGACTCCTAAGTACTTTGATGGAAGGGAGCTATTCTACAAGCCAAGAATTCTGATAATATTTTGCTGGATAGGAGTTGGGGTGTTGAAGAAAAATATTTTTGATTTTTGAAGATTAACCGTGGTACCTGAAGCATCAGAGAAGAGGTTGAATATGTGTTTGAATGTTTTGGCTTTGCCATAGTTGTGATGCCCATTAGAAGGGTTTCATAAGAAAAACATTGATGTTTGCAAGATGGAGAATTGGCATGAAGATTTAGGCCCATTAATTGATGGCTAGTTTAGGTTTCTTGGATTGATCTTCTGAGGCCTTATTCCATGAGAACAAAGAGGAAAAGGGAAAGGGGGTCTCCCTGCCTAATTCCTATGGTAGGCACAAATGGTTGGGTGGGAGTGCCATTGAGGAGTATGGAGAAAAAGGCTCCTGAAACAAGGACCATAATCCAGTCAATGCAATCCTTATGGAAACCAAATTCTCTTAGAACCTCCTGCATATAATTCCATCTTATTTTATCAAAAACCTTTGACATGTCCAGATGCATTAACATCCTAGGTTTCTTCAAAGTTTGTAGCGAGTGGATAGTCTCATGGGACAAAATGATAATGTCCATAATATGTCTCCCTTCCACATATCTTTATCGCTTGGGAGAGACTAGAAGTGGTAGCAACGATTTAAGTCTATTGGCCAAAACCTTTGAAATTATCTTATATATTACATTGTAGAGGGAAATAGGGCATAATCGATCAAGAATGTCTGGACCCTCCTCCTTGGGAATTAAAGTTAAAAAAGTTGCATTGAAGGCACCACACACTATTTTATTTTTCCTTGAATCCTCCACTATTACATGAAATTCCTCTTTTATAATTGACCAACATGCTGTAAAGAAGTCAATTGTGAAACCATTCGGCCTAGGGGTCTTGCCCGATGGAATTGACAAAACGACCTCCTCAACTTCTTGCATGGTGACCTCTTTTAAGAGCATGGTATTGTGGTATGGATTCAAAATTGTAGGTATGTTGTTGACTATATCATTGATGGATTGGGCCCTTTTTGTGATGGGATCCTCCAAGAGGCTTCCATAGAAGGTGTTCAGTTCCCTTCAAATACCCTCTTGAGTGCAAACAAATTCTCCATCTACTTTTTTAAGGGAAATAATCCTATTTGTCTTCCTATGTTGGATCATGGATCGATGGAATAACTTGGAGTTTTTCTCCCCGCATTTCAACCATTGAATTCTATATTTATGTTTCCACAACCTCTCTTCCTGCTAGGATCCTTCTTCCCATCTCTGTTGAAGGTATTTTTCCTCTTGCTTCATTTGATTTGTGAGTCCCTGTTGGATGATTTTTTGTTGAAGATATTTTATCTTCTTCTCTAGATTTTTTTATTTGTGAGGATGTTACAAAAACTCCCTTATTTCATTGCTTGATTTTGTTCTTGATGTGCCTTAATTTATGTTGAAATCGATACATTTGGGAGCCTCTTTGAGGAGGAGCTTCGTTCCACCATTCCTTCAAATTGCTCTAGAAGTTTGGGTGGTCCATGTTGAAATATGTAACTAGGTTTGGTCTTCATAATGATATGTGTAATCATGATTTTATGTAATTGATGAAAAGAAGAAAAATAAAATTATTTATGTTATGCTTGAGTCATGGGTTTCATGCTCATTTTTTATTTTATTTTATAGATGAAGCTCCCAATGTGAGCTATTAGTTTTGGTCATCAAGTCATAGAGTCTATTGAGTGAATGTCATGTATTGAAGACCCATTTGGGCATGTTATATATGTAATTAATTCATTGTAAAGAGTCTAAAGATCATCCAAGACCAAGTCCAAGCACCTCCAACAAGTTGGAATTCAATGAAGCAATCAATATTCTTTAAGATCAAGTTGGACTAGAGTCAATGATCCGAATTGGATCCTCAAACAATTCCATGATTGTTAAGAATGAATGACAGACTTCAAGAAATCGTATAGCTATCAGAAGTAACCTCTGAGTAATGGCGATTTGTAGCTAGCATGGAGCAACGAGGACCTTTGGTCAAAGCACAATGACTGTTGGCCCTTGGAGACTGCGCATGGTGCAAAAATAGCAATTGGGAAGCTTTGACCTAGAAATGGAGGCTATTTCTGATACGCGATTAGCGCACTGGGAAAAATCCCTCGATAAGGAAAGGCCCCGAGCGCTCAGTCACAAGGGAAACCAAAAAACTGTGGGAAAGCGCTAAAACCGACAAGGTGGGTCCCGCGCTCAAAACTGGTAGAATATCGCAGGCATTTCGGGTGGTAAGCAGGTTTGGCCGAGGACCCAGCGATTCCATACACCGAGTGACGCGTGTCCAGTAGGGAGAGAGAGAAACCGCTTACATCATGGATTAATAGTCGAGCAACTCAACTGTGCGATAAGAGCGAAGACCGTAGGATCTAGGTGCTCCAGATCAACGGTGGAGGTTCATGCCTATGGATGACCGGGTCTGAGGGAGAAATAAACTATGGCGCATAAGATTTGAAGTTTGATTTGGCCGATGAAACGATAGAAGGATCCGTTTCGTAGACATCTAGGAAATAACAAAAAAAACGACCATTCAGGAAGAACTGACACTCAATTCACAAGGAGACAAGTGGCCACCTCTCTACGAAGTGTTACGTAGCAATGCTGATGTAGGGCAAACGAGTCCCAGCGGACAGAGGCAGGTGATCCCAAGAGCTGGGAAGCCGAAATGAACAGTCGAAGGAACGAACTGGATTTAAAGTCATGAGCTGATAGAGATAGAACAAACAGTGAGGCAGAAAAGTAGTGAAGAAGTCGAAGGCCGAGAGACACAGAAAGAGAGGAAAAATTGCAGAGGACAGAGAAACCAAGCTGACCAACAGAGTAAGGGCAGCATCGAGAAGATAGAGACCAATTGATGTCGAAATTTGATAAGGGGAGTTTGTGAACTCTAAGTACTTGGGAATGCCAAGAGTCATCCTACTGATCATCCTCTGTCAAGTGAGACTCAGATTGAGCTCCTTATTGTAAGACTCTACTTTAAAAACATAATAAGAAGGCCACCACTAAAGGCTGGACCAGGAGACGTAGCCTAGGAGGATTGGGTGAACTCCTTATTAAATTTTGTTGTGTTTATGTTTTGCTTATTGTGATCTCTTATTTTTTCAAGTGTCTGTGTATTTCGCAATCTTATTGATTCGTTGCAAAAGATAACATAGACACACACCAACACATGAGTCTATAATACCTTCATTAATTTCCTGAGGTCACCTAGGGGTGATTTCGGATCAAGTGGTATCAAAGCTATAGGTTGTTAAGGTTAGACAAGCTTGTGGTCGATTTATTTGATGAATGCTAACTAGATCAAAGCTTAAATTATGAGGAGAGTTTGTAGAGACTAACCCAAAAATTGGAAGAGTCCATCCTCGGAAGAAGATGTCAGAGGAAAGTCCTTTGGGGCCAGACCCTCAATTAATAGATAGTTTCCTGGACATGAGGTTCATGGTAGAAGAAATGTATAAGGAATTTAGAAAACACAAAGATGAGGAATCATTAGGCTCCAAACAAGATAAGGGGGAAGAAGAATATTTCCTCCATGACCACTCCAAAGGCAAAGGAAAAGAAGAAAGCTTTCTCATACCTCCTAATAACCTTGAACATAAAAAAAAGCATCTTTGATTAAACTAGATGTTAAATTTGATTTACCAATATATGATGGAGAGTTGAATGCAGAAAAGTTGGACAATTGGATCAGACAAATTGATGTTTGTTGCAGAGTGCAGAGTATCAATTCAGAAAAGAGCAAGATTCAGCTGGACGGCCTACGCCTTGGGGGCACTACCTTGGTTTGGCGGGAAGGCAGGACCCAAGCTGACATGAAAAAACATGGTAAGACTCTTTCTGTCTGGAGTGAATTTGTCTCTTCAATAAAAAAGCAGTTCTATCCACTGGCTTACATGCAGCAAGCCATGATGAGTTGGTAAACTCTTCACCAATTGAAAGGTAAAAGTGTACAAAGTTACACCCAAGAATTTAGGAAGAGAGCTTTAATTCTAGGAATTTAATTAGACTCACCTGATACTCTGTTGAAGTACATAGGTGGTCTGCACAGCTACATGAGGCACACTATCCTTATGTTTAATCCCACTAGTCTAGATGAGGTATCTGTTCAAGCTACGCATCTAGAAGCTAGAGGAAAGAATGGGAACCCAAAAGTTGGGGGATCATCCCAACCCACTGCAAGCAAGAATAGGGAGAAAAGAAAATAGAAATGGAAAGCGAGGAAGGCTAACGCTGCACAAAAGAGAAAGTCTTCATGCACTCACTGTAAGAAGGAGGGGCATGATGATGAGCACTGTTGGATCCTGCATTCGGAGCTGAGACCTAAGAAGTTCAAGGGCAAGAAGAAGAAGACTGCTGCAGCTATTCAGAAAGATTTGGGGTCGAACTCAGGAGATGAAACAACCATTGTAGCCACATGTATAAAAGGTAAGAATTATAAAGCATATACTAGTAATTCTGCACAATCTACTATTGATGAAGAAAATGAGAGAAAAAGCCATGAGCTTTTCCATATTCGAGTTATTTCCAAACATCAAAAGATTGATACTTTGTTTGATAGTGGCTCACAAGTAGATTTAATTTCTGAAGCAATTGTAAAGAAGTTGGGATTACTGAATACACCTCACAAGAAACCATACCCATTAGGTTGGTTAAGTGATAAGCACAACTACAAGTGACTAGACAATGCAAAATTAAGTTTTCTTTTGGGTCAGCATTTGTAGATGAGGTTGAGTTAGATATAATTCCTTTGGATATATGTGGAATTATTTTAGGAAGTCCTTACTTGTATGACAGAAAAGCTATTTTCTATAGAGTTGAGAACAAGTATCTAATCATTAAATATGGAATCAAATACTTTGTAAGAGCTAATAAGCTCAAGAATAATTATACTCTCATAAAATCAGCTCAGATGAAACGAATTGTAAATGCAGTGAAGAAGCCAAAGGCCGAGAGACACAGAAAGAGAGGAAAAATTGGAGAGGACAGAGAAGCCGAGCTGACCAATAGAGTAAAGGCAACATAGAGTAGACAAAGACCAATTGAGGTCGAAATTCGGTAAGGGGAGTCTGTGAACGCTAAGGACTTGGGAATGCCAAGAGCCATCCTACTGATCATCCTCTGTCAAGTGAGACTTAGATTGAGCTCCATATTGTAAGACTCTTCTTTTAAAACATAATGAAAAGGCCACCATTGAAGGCTGGACTAGGAGATGTAGCCCAGGAGGATTGGGTGAACTCCTTATTAAATTTTGTTGTGTTTATGTTTTTCTTACTATGATCTCTTACTGTTTCAAGTGTCTGTGTATTTCGAAATCTCATTGATCTGTTGCACAAGATAACATAGACACACACACCAACACATGAGTTTGTAATACCTTCATTAATTTCTTGAGGTCATCTAGGGGTGATTTCAGATAAAGTGGTATCAGAGCTATAGGTTGTTAAGGTTAGCCAAGCTTGTGCTGGATTTAGCTGATGAATGCTAACTAGATCAAAGCTTAAATTAGGAGAAGGAGAGTTCGTTGAGACTAACCCAGAAATTGGAAAAGTCCATCCTCAGAAGAAGATGTCAGAGGAAAGTCCTTTGGGGCCAGACCCTCAATTTATAGATAGTTTCCTAGCCATGAGGTCCATGGTAGAAGAAATGTATAAGGACTTTAGAAAACACAAAGATGAGGAATCATTAGGCTCCAAACAAGATAAGGGGGAAGAAGAATCTTTCCTCCATGACCACTCCAAAGGAAAAGGGAAAGAAGAAAGCTTTCTCATACCTCCTAATAGCCCTGAACATAAAAAGAAAGCATCTTTGATTAAACTAGATGTTAAATTTGATTTACCAATATATGATGGAGAGTTGAATGCAGAAAAGTTGGACAATTAGATCAGACAAATTGATGTTTATTGCAAAGTGCAGAGTATCGATTCAGACAAGAGCAAGATTCAACTGGCTAGCCTACGCCTTGGGGGCATTGCCTTGGTTTGGTGGGAAGGCAGGACATGAAGAAACATGGTAAGACCCTTTCTGTCTGGAGTGAAAATAAAAGTTTTTGGGATCAGTTTTGGGATACTTCTCTCACACGTACAAATATTTCTAGGGTTTCAATCTTCTACAGAAAGGTCGAGTTACAATCACATAAAAGTGTTAAAAGATTGGTGTCAACAAAGTCTAGTTTGAAGGTTGAATTCACTAGGAAAGAAAGGGAACCATAGCAAAGGAAAAGGAGGATAGATCTCTCCATTATCTCCTATCTCATGTGACCTAGGGTTTCTGAAGCTAGGGCTGAAAAGTTACAGAAGTTGTAGGTAATTCGAATTGTAGCAAGGAAGGACGAAGTTACAGTGTTGTCGAGGTCGAACTTGAAGTCAAGAAAGAAGATGTTTTGACTTAAGGGCAAGGGTGACTTGGTATTAGAGGAATATTGGTAAAGGATCTTGGTCTTGGAATTCATCACTTGAAGATTCTATAAGAAGAAGAGTTTTTTTGTGTTTTCCTCTCAAGTTGGAGAGGTTTTGGCCTTGTCTGATCACCTAAATTTTGTGTCCCTTGTCTTGTGCTTATTTATGATTTGGTAGATGTTTGATGATAGAAAAAATTAAAATAATCTAGAGAAAGAAAAAATCTAATAAAAGACTAAGTAAATTTGCATCACAAGTTATCATTTCTAGAGAAATCAACTGATCCCTCTTCCCTAGATTTCTCAACATGGGATCAGAGCTAAGGTGACAAATCAAGGAAGGGAAACTTAATAGGGAACACTCAAGCATTCAAGGACTGAATTTCTAGAAGGGCATCAAAGCATATATAATATCATATCATCCTCAAGGCATCTTGAAGACAAGGTCTACATCATCTTCTTAGAAGTGTCAAAACCATAGATCGATCAAAGAAGAAGTCTACACTAGAAGTATTCTTGGGATCCTCACTCAAGTCATCATCAAGGAAAGAGACCACAAAAACCCCACCTCTATTCAAGTTGAAGAGATCTACAAATCAAAATAACTCGAAGTCTTCTCATCCAAGAGAAGCAAGATCAAGGACATTTTCATCATCATCAAATATTTCAAGGTGATCTCTGCTCTTTGGAGACAAGGATCACTCTTGAAGAAAAACATCTTCATCAAGAAGAAGTTTTCAATTACCTATATCATAATCAAATTCAAGAAGGAAACAGGTTGAAGGATCATCCTCACAAGTAAGTACATTTATGTCTACATCTGAATCTATCAAAATTTCTTTTTGCAAGGAAAGCAACGAATTGGTTGGGGCTTCAATTTTTCTTGTATGGAAGAAGATGAAAGATCTAAAACTCATAGAAAATGAGGCCATGGAACATGTTAAGGGCTCAATCACTAAACCTCCGAAGGAAGATGCTCAAGATCTTGCAAGGTATATGAAAGGGGAAGTAAGGGCTCAAAGGATTCCCATAGAATCCATCAAGGATCCCCTCATTCCCTATGTATCTAAACTAGAAACATCAAAGTAAATATATGAAAAACTTGTAGAGTTTTTTTCTGTAAGCACTGCAGGAGAAGTAATCTCATTAAGACAATAAATATACAAGATAAGGATATCAAAAGAAGAAGGAATAACCTCATACTTTATGAGGATAATTTAAATAAGGGACCAACTACAATATTTAGGTGAAATAATGTCTGACAAGGAGATGACTACCATAGTACTAAATGCACTTCTAGAGGAATGGGGTACCTTTACATCAATCGTTTATGGGAAGAAGGAATCTACTCCATTCAAGGATATATGGTCACTATGTAGAATAGAAGAAACCAAGTTGAAGGAAAAATATGATCTAAGATAAAGTGATAATCTCAAGCATGTGTTGTTATAACAAAGAGAAAGTGGATGTTTGGGAAATTTGGTCCTCAGAAAAGAAAGAAGAATGTGGAAAAGGTAAAATGCTATGGATGTCAAGAATATGGGAAATAAAAGAGAGATTGTCCTAAACCCAAGAAGGAAAACAAAAAAAGAGGAAGAGAAGAAGCCCATATCACTGAAGAAGTGGAGGAATCTGAAAAGATGAAATCTAAGAAAGAGGAAGTAAAATATCTCTACTATGATTGAGATAGTCTTCCTCACCTAGTACTTTTCAAGTTTTTGTTGTTGTTGTTGTATAGCTATCATGGTAAAAATTATTAAGAAGAATTATAGGATTCATCATGGCTCATAGAAGCATATGATTGAAAGCAATAGCTCATGACATTATCTTAGAAGAAGAAGCATGAAAGATAGTTGAAATAGAAGTCCATGGCAATGACCTATAGAAGGATGTAACTCTTGGTAACCTCATAAAAGCATAAGTAGTAATTATGGGAAGAAGAAAGTCATATAGTATAAAATCTCATCATACATCATTCAAGAGGAGCATTTTCCAGAAGAGGATAATCAAGATCTGCCATTAGAATATTCACTGGAAGTTTCACCTATTGAAAGGAGCAAGTGTTTCACCAAGAATTCCACCTTGTATGAGATTCATGAAATAAAAGAATCATGGATGAATTCTCTACCTCTATAGCATGATAAAAAGAAAGGATCTCCTTCTTTGGAAGGATGCAGAAGGCGTGGTTCACACATTGACTAGATGAAATCAACATAATATGTCCTCATATGAAATATGAGGTGGTTGACAAAAATTAGAAGAACTATGATTGGAAGTTCCTAGAAAGTAATGTGTGAAGAAAGAAAGGAAGAGATCATGCAACTATTAAAAAGGAAATCAACATCCAAATACTAAAATATTTGACTATGATATCTCCATGGAAAGATATAAAGATCTTGATGAAGTCTAAAAAAGGAAGAGATCCTTGACATTGTATATCATTTTGGAGATGTGTCAATACATATGCAGGATGTTGATGTGAAAAAGGGGATGTCATGATGAAAGACCAACATAAAGGTAATTTTAATTTAATTTTTTTGAACAATATATGGATGGGCTAATGTAGGGTTGCCAAGGGAAGAGCCTTGGATGTCTCCTACAACTAAGGATCATGTGGTAGGATGAAAGGTTCTTAAGAAAAACATGATATGAAGAAGGAAAAAAGGCATGATTGAAGGCCATATATGAACTAATGATGATAGGAAGGATGACATGACTGACATGATTCATGAATGAAAGTGATGGATGGTTTTTTCCCTAAAAATAAGTCCCAAAATATCTCGTTGAAGTCTGAAAAAGGAAGAGATCCTTGACATTGTATATCATTTTGGAGATGTGTCAATACATATGCAGGATGTTGATGTGAAGAAGGAGATGTCATGATGAAATACCAACATAAAGTTAATTTTAATTTAATGTTTTTGAACAATATATGGATGGGCTATTGCAGCAATACCAAGGGAAGAGTTGTGGATATCTTCCTCAACTAAGGATCATGTGGTAGGATGAAAGTTTCTTAATAAAAACATGACATGAAGAAGGAAAAAAGGCATGATTGAAGGCTATATATGAACTAATGATGATAGGAAGGATGACATGGATGAAATGATTCATGAATGAAAGTGATGGATATTTTTTCCCTACAAAGAATTCCCAAAATATGTATGCTTGATATTAAAGAATAAGTTCATGACATCTAAAGAGGAAGTCCTACAAGCAGCTATTTATCCCATGATCTCCACCTAGAGAGTTGTTGAAAGCAAGTCCTTGATCAAGAGGGAGCTTGGTCAAGTCCCTAATTAAGAGGGAGATTGGGTACATCAATTTTATAGGAATGGGTGCATTCCTTCAACAGAATCGGTATATCCTCCCTAGTCGAGAGGGAGAGAAGAATTCGTTTAGGTTTTCCTCTCAAGTTGGATAGGTTTTGGTCTTGGATGATTGCCTACATTTTGTGTCCCTTGTCTCATGCTTATTTATGATTTGGTAGCTATTTGATGATAGAAAACATTAACATAATCAAGAGAAATAAAGAAGTTAATAAAAGACTAAGTAAATTTGCATCATAAGCAGTTATCATTTCTAGAGAAATCAACTCATCCCTCTGCCCTAGATTTCTCAACAATCCAGCTAGAATGCTTCGAATCAGAAGGGTCTATTCTTGGGGGCTTCTGAGAGATGGATTTTTAGGGTGATAGACCAATGATCTGAACCAACATGGGGAAGGATTCTGCTATTAATCTCTAGGGTTGCAAGGAAAATGGATTTTGAAATGAGGAATTTGTCAAGATGAGAAGCTATTTTTCTTTCCCCACCATGTTTGTTGTTCCAAGTGTGAACACCATTGATGGTTTGTACATCCACCAATTTCATTATTTGCATGGCTTCCTAAAGGCCTTTGCATGCCTTTCTAGTCCCCTGAGACCTCCTTTTATCTCTGATAGATTAAGAATCATATTGAAGTATACACCTATTATTTTGTGAGGGTAAGGAAACTCATCATTGATTTTCCTTATGGTGTTCAACATTTGGATTCTATCATCTATTATGGGTGGTCCATAAACATTGTTAACACAAAATATTTTAGGAGATCCTATTATTTGCAAGACTTTGGTTATAGATTTCTTGGTAGCCATTGAGATTATAAGCTCAAATAGTTGATCCTTCTGGAGAATTAACTAACCTCTTGCCATGCCTCATGTAGCGTTAGCTATTTAGTTGTAGTGATTTCAACATTTGTTTTGAAGATTTGGTATGTCCTCTATTCTTATTTTTGTTTCCTGGGTGAGCAAAATCTCTGGTTTGCTTGCTATTATTTTTTCCTTAAAAGGATTTCTTTTTTCTTTTTGGGGTCCATTCAGAGATTTGATATTCCATGAGATAAAATTCATTGAGATAGAGCTTGAGTTAGGATGAGTGCTATTACCTTTCCATCATTTATTAGTTTCTCTCTGAGTTCTTGTAGTAGTTGACTTGTTTTTTTCCTACCTCTTTTTCTTCTTGGTCCTTTGGGATTGTATTGTTCAGTTGGAATGTGGGACTTTATACCCTTGTTATTTGGTCTCCATGTTGTCTCTTTGTGGTGGCTTGTTTATGATCTTCTTGGAGCAAGTATGCTCCCTCTATTTTGTGTATGTACTCCAAAATGGCTTTTAGGCCACGATTCTTCCATACTTCCGCAATCATGCATCGGTCCATTCCTCCTAGGCCTCGTCTATTGATTCTTCCTCCACTATGTCACTGATATCTTCCTGCTTCATTTATATGTTCTCTATGCCTTCTCCAATTTCATTTGGACTCACATTGTGGTTGGCTTCCTGGTCATGTGTTTGGTGTGTGGGCTACTGTTGGTCCAAGTTTCCTTCCTCAACGATGGTGTTGATTCAGATTTAAATAGGAACACAACAAATTATAGAGATAACCATAAATACAGATATGCAGTGGAAATAATACTTCATTTCATTAACGTAAAATACTAAAATATGCTTACAAACAAAAATGTAAATAAACCAGCTAGGGTGATGATAACTTATCTCTGAGAAGACATGTGGTAGCTACATGCCTCTGAACTCTGTTACAATGAGACTCGAAGGCCTATTTATTGTTGAGAAATAATGGAAAACCCTAAACATCTAAAAACCTAACCCTAGAAGATGAAATGCCAAATTGTGGGCCCTGTTTGGGTAAATTGGTACATCAACTTCCCGGGGTCGTAACTTTGGCATACGATCTCCATTTGACGCACACAATATCTCGTTAGAAAGATCTATTTGAGAACTATAACTTTCGGAAGAGACACATCGGTCCATGGACCCATGTTGCTCCTATATTTCCCAAAAAACGCCTTTTAGGGCCTCAAAACGGATCCGGAAGTTCAGGACCCGAAAAAACTACTAAAAATAGTAAATTGTGCTACAATTACGGAAACTTAAAAACTAAAAGACAAAGTTGTGGTGGTCCAAGTGGGATAGGTGGGTGGACACCAACATCCACTTGGATCATTCCTCCCCCCTTAGGGAGCAATGGTCCCCATTGCGTTGAGTTCCTCCATCTGCTGGTCCCTGGTGAGTTGTTATGCAATCTCTGATGTGTCTAGTGTTATAGACATTTTTGTGCCTTACAGCACTGAGCATGAAATGTCCATAATCTAAGGGATCCAAAGCCCCTAAACATGTTATTCCTACCCCTAGAGGAACAAGGCTAACAAACAACAGCAATTCACAGAAGTTCTCCACCAAAAACTGCTCAAAAACAAGTCAATTCAGGATCATGTCAATGGCTCCACTGACTATCTGCGCTGAATGTCAATGGAAACACTAGCTACCTGCGCTGAATGTCAAAGCCAACACTGGATACCTGCGCTGAGCGAGAGTGGACATGTGGCAAGCTCATTTCTCAAGGTGTCAAAACCCAGGAAGCTTCCAGAATGACACTTGCCTTAGGGAATTCGACTGGTGATGAGTAAGAGGTTCCAAATCTCCAAGTGGAAGCAAGAACCTCCAAGTGGAATCAAGAACTGACAGAGGGAGAGGACACTAGTCAGATCTCAAGCTGATTCATCCTCTCTCCAAAATATCTATATATGGATCTATCCTCCATGAGATCTAGAGGCTGGAAATTTTTTATTGCAAAGAATTGCTGATGGTTTGAGACTGGAATCATTGGGTGCTTAATGCTTTGAAGGGAGGTGAAGATAGGAATTCCATTTTGATGGGAAGGAGATGCTGGATTGGAGCCCTTTGAGTTGTATCTCTTCCTGAACCTTGTTATTCATTAATAAATCTATCTTGGTTTTCTTCTATATACTGATGTATCTTTGATGTATGATTGCATTGGTATGTTTAGTTTACTTCTAATCCTGAACTAGTTATGTTTATGAATCTATGTCTTTGTGTAGTGTTCTTCTCTTGTAATCTTGCAGAGACCTGTTGAAGCTGGGCAAGCGAGAAGGCAAGTAGTTGTGAACACCCAAAGAGAAGAGAAACTGGATCGAGGGACAAATGGAAGACACCGGTCAGTCCATCCATCTCTCTTCATTCTTAATTCATAAAGGAAGAATACTAGAATAGTTGTCTCTGTTTGTTGCTAAGGCACTGTCACACCTTAGGTGGATAGGATCGTCCTGCATAGGCATTTTTCCCCACAACAAATTGGTGACTCCACTGGGGATATTTGTTTTAGTCATTTTATTTTTGTCTCTATCATTGTTTGTTTCATAGACTCAACAGCAACAATCGAACTGCTTCTGCTATTCTCAGTTGCAAAGTAGACAGTTGCTGCCTTGATCCAATCACTGGATTTGTCTATGATCTAAACAATAGACTCACAAATGATTTGATGATCCTTTGTGATAGATCTTAATACCCCCTCAAAGCATCCCTTTGATTGTACCTTACTTGTTGCTTTTATTTGGCCTGAAACCGTTGATTAATTAGCAATCTGTGACCCAGAACCCAGTGAGAAATGAGAGTTTCTCCTTCAGCGTGACCACTGTGAAGGCATTCTGCATTTCAACGCAGGTCCCGTGAAGGCTACCTACGATGAATGTCAAAACCACAGTGTTGAGGTTGCGCTGATCCAGTTTTTCCTTGTGCAGCTCGGGTTCTCTGCTCTCTGTTGCCCTGTTTTGATCTCTCTTTTTTGCAGCCTGTAACCAGCATAGGTACCAGTCTAATAACTCCTTTTCTTTGCTTGAATTCCGCCTCCTTTTGTACAAAAAGACTGTGAGTGTTTTTATGTGTTTGTGGCGCCATTTACAGTTTTCCTTTGCATGAGTGAAATAATCATCATGTAGCCCTTGATTCAGATCTGTTGATTGTGATCTTAGGAGAGAGTTCATTGGCTGTTTACAGTTGATTATACATTTGATTTTGCTTATTGGTTTGAGTTTGTCTCTTTTAAGTGTTGAAACAAGTGTTCATTTCGAAAGTCGCAAAGTGTTGTAATCTCTTCTACTCTTTCTGATTTCGAAAAAGTAAACTTATTTGTATTTGTCATTTAAAAGTAAATTCAAAGTTGTACAAAAAGCTTTCTTTGTAGGCATCAATATTAAGAAAGCGGAAAACAAACACCTGCATTGTGCATTTGCATCTTGATAGTTTGCATGCTTGATTTAGGAAAAGTGCATTAGAGTGTGCTGATTGCTCTTTGAGAAAAGATGGTGTCTTTCTTTTCCCTTTGTAGCTAGGATTTTCATTGTTGAAAAGATAGAAAAGCTTGCTTATCATCTTTAGACTGCATTTAGGAATTGTATCATACATCTTGTGGTGATCCAAAAAGGAAAACTTCTAAAAAGATCAACCTAAAATAAATCGAATTGATCCAGGTGGATATTGGTGGCCACCCACTAATTCCACTTGGATCCCCTCTAATGCTTCTTACAGTTTTGTTCAGTTTCCTTAATTATAGCACAGTTTACTATTTTTAGCAGTTTTTCGGGTCCTAAACTTCCGGAGCCGTGTGAGGCCCTAAACGACGTTTTTTGGGAAATCCACCGCCAGCGATTTTTCTGATAAAAATCATCTTTTCCGTTGTAGTCCTCGGAGAGATCTTTCCAACGGGCTATCATGCACGTCAAACGGAGATAGTATGACAAATTCGCGACCCCAGGAAGTTGATGTACCAACTTACCCGAAAACGGGGCCCACAATTTGGCATTTCATCTTCTAGGGTTAGGTTTTGGAATGTGAAGGGTTTTCCATTGTTTCTCAACAATAAATAGGCCCTCGAGCCTCATTGTAACACAGTTGAAAACAGTTCAGAGGCATGTAGCCGACACATCTCTTCTCAGAGATAAGCTACCATCGCCCTAGCTGGGTTATTTCTATTTGTAAGCATATTTCAGTATTCTCCATTAATGAAATGAAGTATTATTTCCGCGGCATCTCTGTTTTTATGGTTATCGCATATTATTATTTCTGTTGCATCTCTGTTTTTATGGTTATCGCATCTCTGTATTTATGGTTATCTATGTAATCTATTGCGTTCCTGTTTAAATCTGGATCACGAATGAACTTAACAACGCTTTGCAACATAACGCACAACATAGAGGTCTAGGCTAGAGACGTGTTCCGGCGTCGTAAAGCCTGGTGACTGTCGATCTCGCTGATGGTGGGTGATTCCTCCTGAGGGACGATAGCGCCAGTACGGATTGTGCTCCCACGTACCGTCGAGTATATATTGGGAGACCCCTATAGGCATAAAACCTTTATCCTTAGGAAGCCGTGTCGGCCGCCCTACTTATCGCAATGCATTGAACACAGCATTCAGGAAGATTGACCGCCCGTACCTTAAAAAGTATTCTGTGGTTTTGTGAAAAGTTTGGCACACCCTCTACCTAGAACTCCAGAGCAGTTCCTTTTGGCCTTTTTTAGACTCTATAACGGAAAATTCCATCCAACCATTTGTCACTTTGGGCTCATTAAAACATCGAAGGAGACTAGAGTCATCTTTAGCTTTTTCTCGACTCTTTAAAAGTGAAAAAGCAAGTTGTGTCTAAAGCATCGTTAAAAAATTTATTTTAAACAGAACAATCACCCTTTATTCCCGCATTGATCTTTAGGTTGAAAAGATGGAGCACACCAACCAAGGAATTCCCCTTGGAGGAAATCCTAGTCCCTTCTCCTCTTGGGGAGATGTTGGTGCGCCCCACATGGCCACATTGTCGCTTCCAGGACTGACAATTGGCCTACCAGTCTGGCTCTTTTCAACCAATGTCGTTCAGAACACCACCATTCCAGAATAGTCGAGTCAACAGTTAGACCAGACCAGAGTTTCCCACCAGCCTTCGACTTCATATAATTCTTCCTCTCCTCCTTCCCCTTCGCTTGACGGAACTGGTAGAACAAAAAACCGAGTTCCTAAGGAGAAGAAGGAGAAGAAGAAGAAAGAAAAGAAGAAGAAGGAGCCAAAGGCGATTGGGGGCAAACAAGTGTCGTCTGACAAAAATCCACACACAGCACTGACCAGGCCTAAATCGCCATGTGTCATATGCAAGGGAGACCACTTCCACAGAGATTGTCCCTGTATCCCTCGGATACTAAGGTACTGGTCTCCCCGTTTGCACAATTCGGTAGCATTGACCTCTGATAGCCATGTTGACTGCACACTGTCGACTAGTGGAAGTGAAGCCACAGGATAGAGAGGGAAAGCTAAATTTCCCTGCAGACTGTGTGAAGGCAATCATGCCATCCACCGTTGTCCCTTCTTAGATGAGGCAAAAAGAGTTTTGGAAGATCGCCCAATTTTACGAGCGCAACTTCCTCCTGGATATCAAAAACTCCTGCCAAGTCCTTCACTAGTCGAGAACCCGACTGGCCCGCTTAGGTGGTCAGCTGAAGCACCTGTCATTGAAGATGAACCGTCTAAATCCATACCTGACGAAAGTCAAAAGGTTGAGGCGGAAGTTGACCCGGTTTTGCCTTCAGAGGCTCTATCTTCGAATGACACTGTCACAAAGGAGAATAAAGAGGACACCGTCCAAATTCTCTTCATCAACACTGACTCTGATGAACAAGGGGGCTGTTATCACTGAAAATTCTGTTTCCAAAAATTGCTCAGATTAGCTTAAGGACAAAGTGTTTTCGCAGCGCATGAATCCTTTTAGCAGTTTCGCAGCGCTACCTGTTTAGGTGATTTCGTAGCGTGCTACGAAATTGGGGATTTGTTCGAGTTTTCAGTGAAGGTCCAAAATCCTAGCATGCCTATTGTACAGAGTTCTGCAGATGAGAGCAGCGACAGTGATTTCAAGGAAGCGGTGGTCTCTGCAATGTCTAAACTTGTGCACTCAAATCTTTTGAAGGCATTAAACTCGTTTGTAGATAAAGACAGAAGTAGTGCTGTCTGGTGACAGAATTGATGCATAAGGATCTTCATAGCTTCATCAACGAATGGATGCAAAGTTAAACATTGCGGGATGGGATGGTTAGAAATTATATACTGCTGAAACAACTGCTGAGGTGTATCTCATCTATAGGCGCTCGGCACTATGTATGGAGGTGATTCCAGCTCTGAAGGATGGTATTGTTGCTGGTTGGGATGTTGTGGATAGCAGATGGGACCATGCTTTTCGGGAGCGCTTGCTAATTGACCCAAAGGAGCATCCTATATTGTTAGCTGAACCATCCTCCAATTCACAACAACAAAGGGAGAGAGCAGCAGAGCTTATGTTTGAAAGTCACAAGGTGCCAGCCCTATTTTTAGCAAAGAATGCGGTATTAACTTCCTTTGTTTCAGGACGTCCCACTTCTTTAGTTGTTGACTGTGGTGGTGGATAATTTAGTGCTTCGTTCAGGTGTCAAGACACTATATAGTGATATGTGTCAATACACGGGTTTATATGGGAGCACCGCTTTCATATCATGGCTGAGGTCTATACAAATGGGACGGTGGAGATTTCTTTCCGCTGTGGGTGAAACCGATTATTGGCAGGTGGCAAATTCATGGAATAGTATTTATGTCTTGGGCGCAGGTGTTTGATGAAGTGACAGAGAGAGATGTAGTTCATTATCTTCGTGGCCTAGCTCTACAAGAGTTCTTTTTCCACGCAAACGGGTGGCAGAGAAGGTTTGATAGAATCCAATTTTTCTTCGGCATCTTCCCCGTTTTCTACTCGATCTCAGTCAGTTGCAGAACTCAGAGGTTTTCCAACCGGTTCTCAGGTCGAAAAATCTTTAAATACCTCGTCTTTCGCAGGCGATCAGTCGTAGTTCCGGAGCTAGCTAGGGTTTCATCACTGGAATTTAAATCACGGGCTCAGAGCGCACGCGAGATCATCCATTGCCGTTCTCAGCCCTGTCGAACGGAAAATGTCCACCATGGCAACTGAGAATGCTTTCAAGCATATTTTGACTGGCCTTCCTAAACCTGGTGGAGGAGAGCTTGGAAAATATTCACCATCAGGCTATGGATTGCCTCGAGGAAGAGTTTAGGGCACTTCTGGACAAACATAGTAATGCTGTGGATCCAGATTGTGCGTTCAATTCCGCGTCCAGGGCTCAAATGCCTTGCCGAAGCTCTTGTCAATGGAGGTACTGCTTATTTCACTGATAATACCACTGGGCTTCAGTGGATTCCTGACGTGGGAACTGTGACAAGTGGCAAGGCAGTAAAAATCAATGTTTCGACTGAAACCCGTCGACAATACCAGAGTTTAAGATATTTTCCAGCAGATAATAAGAAGTACTGTTATGCCTTGAATACTACAGAGAGGACACGGTAACTTGTTAGAGCAACATTCCTATATGGCAGTTATACCCAAAGTTCGACCTCTATCTTGACACCACGCGTTGAATCACTATAACAATTGCAACTGCAACAGATATATATGTTGAAGAAATTATCTTGAGAACAACATCTAGTGTAATTAATGTGTGTGTTTTAGATGTTTCAATTAGAGTTGCGCGTTCTCAATGATTAAATGTGTGCAATAGATTTTGAGAAAGATTTCTTCTTGAAGGTTACTGCAAGAATAAATCTTGGTTCCAGAAGTAAGGATCCCCTACGATATCCAGATGACCCTTATGATCATATCTAGAACTCAGATGAAATTGAGCCAAACTATCTTGTTGGTGTGGCCCCTGGAACAAAGGAAGTCAGCGCAACAAGGAACATCTTTACAAACACACATGAGCAACCACCGAACAAAGTGATGCAAACTGCAGTTGGTACTCTTGGTAGTCTTACTTATCGGCTAAATCTTGAAGATTTCTCAGCTAATGCTCGGATGAAAATGTCCATTTAAGCCAAAGGAATATGGTTAGAGTATCTTTGACTACAGAGGATAAACAGAGGTTTTCTGCTGCTTTGGATTGAGTATGGTCTCGAGGAGAATGCAGAATTGCTGGTTGCTTCATGCCAACAGTTTTTCTCAGGGATCCTCCAAGGTCTTTACACCATCCACAGGTTGCAAGTCTATTATGTATTTCAAAAGACAGTCGAAAACCTGCAAGTTCAATTGTTGAGGCATATAAATTAGTCACGCCACCTGTAAAGGTGCAAGTTTTGATATATTTTATGCTCAAGTATGCAATGGAGATATTGTTTTCTGAGTCGAGTGTTGTCACAGCATACTACCAGCTCAGTTGCAATATTCCTTGCATTGCTTGGATTAACACTTTTACCAGTCAATGTTGTTGTTGGCAACTATATCAGCAACATGTTTGAGGGCAGGCAAATTTTATTTGCTGCTGAAGTGTTTACATGCGTTGGTATCCTGCTAAGCTTCAATATAATATTCCCCTACTCAGTTGCACAGTATGTGAGTGGAGCATTTATCACATTTGTATCTGCAGAAGTTCTTGAAGGTGTGAACCTTTTCTTATTATCAAAGGTCATGTCCTCAAGGTTAGCACGAGGGGCCTACAACGGTGGTTTGCTGTCCACAGAAGCTGGAACATTGGCTCGAGTGCTTGCAGATGGTACAATAACATTAGCAGGTTACCTGGGGCAGGGTTTACTTCTGAATGTAACACTGCTGTCTACATTGATCATTGGAGTTATTTCACTCATCGCAACTGGCTACACTTACAATTTTCTCTACTAGTAATTTATACTTTCATTCTTTCTGAAATCAAGTTGGCCTGTTTTCAGTTATGTAACTATAGCTGACATGCCAGAATATTTCAAATTTGCTGGCGGGGAAGATCACATTCAGTGTCTCAAAAATGATTGCCATGATGTTTGCGCGGGGGAGTGTCCACTTCCTAGAGAATTGGAGGTTTTAATGGTCAACTCTGTATCCACTCTTGTGTCACACCTGTCTACCAAGGAAGCCTCCAGCATATCAGGAGCATGGTGTTACCCTATTCTCTTGGGTTATTAAAGAATTAAAGTATCCACTGCTGCATACTCGGTGATGGGGGACCAGAACAGAAAATTTAGGGATATTTTCAGTCAATACAGAACAGATCAAAGCCTTCGGTATTCAGAGCCAGCATGGGACATTAATTTCCCATCTTATGCCACATCATGCCATCTCAGCTGAACGAAGAGAAAGCCAGGTGTCAAAGCTGCAAGGAGGAATCTTAATTGTAATAAATGTTATGTCCAGCATGATGTAGAATTAGGATTTTAATTGTTTTAGGATTCCAATGCTGTCGATTAATAGGCAACTGTAATTATTAGTTAGTTAAAAGTTAGTAGGTATCATCATAGGTAATTATTGAGCTCCCCTCACGCTGGAGGGGGGAGCTCGAATCAGGTAGAGTAAGTATTCTATATAGAGCTGAAGGATGAATGTAAAAGGGGTTGGATGTTTATGAAAAAATAGAGTTTATATTGGCTTATGTAAAATACTTGTTACAGTAATATAAGAGACTACTTTTTCTACTCAGGATTCATACTTTGTTTAGATGCTCAAGATGTGTGTGGTTTTGTATTGTCCTTTATGTTTTACAGCTCTATAGATATGCAATCACTCTGAATTCACATAGTTGCTCAGATTTCCTGTGTATATTTATGAGTTGAGGTTCATTTGAGAAATGTTTTGAGTGCTTGGACATTACATGCCCTGACTTCCATGAATGAGTAGTTTATAGTTTACTGAAATGGTGTTTGACTCCATGAGCCCAATGGGAGAAATCTTATGTTGTCTGTCCAACCAACATGTTTATTAAAGTTTTCATTTCAAGAGTTAGCCCTCTTAGTGTTAATCATAATCAGTAGCTTGTTTTGAGAGAGCCCTCTCAGGTTAGGGAGGCTAATCCTTAGCCAAGAGTCTGGTCTGAGAGTCTAACTGATTAGCAGCCATCAATACATGATTTTGTGATAACAGGGGCAATGCCCCCATTCCTTTATCGCAGGAGGGAAATTCGTTAGAGCAACATCCGGCCGTCTATTCGGTCCCACCACCAAGCAACCTAGTTGTCTCGTTCGACTGGAACCAACTAGGCAGACCCCGGTTGCCAGCCAGTATACCATTCAGAAATATCGTTAAAATATATAGAATGGTAATGGCTGGCACTATCATTGATGAGGGGGTGTCTGTGAGTATCCTTTCCTCTATTGCTTGGAAAGCGCTTGGTTCGCCTGCGCTTTTGCCTGAAATGAGAAATCTATCAGGCTTTGATAAAGGAACCAGTCGACCTTTAGGGATCCTCCCCAATTTTCCCATAACATTGAAAGGGAAGACCGTTCAAATGAACGTGATGGTCGTTCAAGGACCCTTGGATTATAACCTACTCCTTGGATGAGGCTATATATATTGCATGGGAGCCCTCGTCTCCTCACTCTTTAGAGTAATGTGTTTTCTGCATGAAGGAAGAATGGTCAAGCTCGTGGACCAACTTTCGTTTCCCGGATCACACATCGCAAATAGTCATATACCATCCCTAAATGGTCTCTTCACGCAAGAAGTGTCTCAACCCACGGTCCGTCCTCCTGATGAGTGCGAGTAATCCGAGAGGATATGACTGGACCCCAGGGGGCATGCATCCTGGTCTGCTTCGGCAGGAAAACTTTGGGTATAGGGTAGGTTTCCGCGGGAGAATATGACTAGTTCGTACCCCGTCCATCTAGGAAGAGGGTTGTTCTAGAATAAGATTCTTTTGTCAAAGTTATGTGAGTTGGCGGGCTACGTCACTCACCTTTGTCTATTTTGGTAGACATCGCCGAAGAAATGTTTTGTTTGCTCTGTGAATGAGACAATCTTTGGGTAACCTGAAAGAGGTAAGCCTCTCTCATTAAAACAAATGTTTTGGCAGAGGTGAAGTAGAGGTAACCTTGAAATCGTGCTTTATGCCTGGGGGCATGCAAACCTTTTGGAGTGCAAGCAAGGGGCGACTATTTATTTTTTAAATTTTTAGGACCTCTAACCCTTTAAACTCGTAGGATTAGTTGTTTCCGAACTTGCATAACGAAAGGATCCGGAGCAAAGCTTACGTAAGATCTAAGCTCCCTAAAAAATAGCATCTTCAATGAGACACTCTTATCATATGACTGGTATAATCGAGCAGTTTTAGCACAAAGTTCATGCTCGTTAAAAAATAAACGCAAGATCCGAGCAGGTTTAGCACATAGTTCATGCTCGTTAAAATATAAACATAAGTTTGAGCAGTGTTTTTCCGCGTTCAATCTTGTTAAAAAATGAACCTATCCCGGTAAATAACCACTGTGAATGTAACCTTATTTGCCATTAAAGCCTTGGTCGTGTTTGCACCATAACCTCCACTTTTCATTTGGCCGATCGTTCACCTCCATATGATTGTTTACCCATTTTGAGGAACAGCTGTGAAGAGTGATTTCACCTAGCCATCCTTGTGACACTGCCGTGATTGGAAAATTCCAACCTGTACCTGGAATCAGCTGCTAACCCTGTTTATGACTCATTCCTCAAAAGACGAGTCTTCTTTAAGCTCTTTTCCACTGACTCATAAAATATGAAAAGATTGCCGAGTTTTGGCCTTCCAGCTCGTTAAAGCGACCGGAAGTGCTATCCCTCCTCTAGATTTTAATCTTTTTGGACTTGAGGGATTATTGCACAAAAAGATCGAGCGCTTGTTTTGTTCGGCTCGTTAAAACTATCGAAAACTCATCCCTTCTGTATTGTTTTATACTTTTTCAGACTAAAGGGATTAGATGACGAAAAAGGACTTTCGGAGTTAACTTTATGTACCTTTTCAGACTCTATAAAAATGAAAAGGACCGAGTTATCTTTGTCGTTAGACTCGTTAAAATCACTAAATAGCGACAAACTTGTCTTTAGACGAGAACGAGTTTCACTATCGCTAGGCTCGTTAAAACATAGTGATGGGCTTGCCTGAAGGGCAGGTTATAGAACAAGCATATGTTATCCTCCTCAAGCTTGACAAAAATAAAGAGGTACTGGTCAGCAATGACTGGGGAAAAATTGGGAGAAACTCAAGAAAACTTTGATGGTAGCAAGTCGCTCTTGAACATGACACTTTTCCTCCATACCACAATCGGGTTGGGTTGTTTCATTCACCAGTCACATCACCATGGTCTCGCCATACCATCCATAATTGGGGTAATGCTACCGATCCATCGCATCAGTGTCGCCATATGTTCAAGAGAAGTCGTTCAAAAAGAGTCAACCGTGTCCCATCCACTGCCATACATTATCCTTCATCTGTTCATGACCGCCACCCTGAATCATATGTCACAGATTGTTTTCACCTCCATCAAAATCATTAGCTCAGTTCCGTGTCACTGATGTGGGATTCATTAAGGCCCTCCTTTGACGGATCGCTTCTTGTCGACATCAGCTCATTATCCAAGAAGTTGATCTAGGAACAACCCCTTCAGTACTTTGAAGCTTGCATGCCTCAAAGGCAAGTTTCTCACTTCCGGCGACAGGTATACATCAATGACCTTCGACCGAAAGATTTTGCGTGGTGTTCGACGCCAAGTCCTTTATTCACACCACGTGAATTGTACTGCAGTACCTTGAGGGTCATTATCGTTATCGGTGATTCCTCTCGCGCTTGTTAACGGTTTACCTCATTGACCGGTAATCAGGCGATGTCTTTCCATGTTCGACTTCAGAACAATTCTCACATGGATCGACTTGTACTTAGAGTGAAGATCGAACGAGTTTTAAGACCCCAGATCTAGTTTCATCCATCCAGGCGGCGATATATATTCAGGAAAGATAAAGACATTTGACATGTACATCATTGCAGCAGATGATCATCCTACTCAAAGGATGATAATTTCATCAAAATTATCAGTCTACCATCAGACGATTGTCTGTTCTATGTACAGAAAATGAACTTATAAAGCTGAGCATGGGAATGCCCGCCTCAGCTAGATCATGAAAGCAGTATGAAAAATAATGTATTGTATTGTATCTTATTACAGGTCTCCTCCGAGCATTGGATGAACTTCGGACCCTCCTGGATAAAGCATTTCACCCGATAAACAACCTCATACTTTAGGGGGCAACTGTTATAGACATTTTTTTGCCTTACAGCACTGAGCATGAAATGTCCATAATCTAAGGGATCCAAAGTCCCTAAACATGTTGTTCCTACCCCTAGAGGAACAAGGCTAACAAACCACAACAATTCACAGAAGTTCTCCACCAAAAACTGCTCAAAAATAAGTCAATTCAGAATCATGTCAATGGCTCCACTGACTGTCTGCGCTGAATGTCAATGGCAACACTGGCTACCTGCGCTGAATATCAAAGACAACACTGGCTACCTGTGCTGAGCGAGAGTGGACATGTGGCAAGCTCATTTCTCAAGGTGTCAAAACCCAGGAAGCTTCCAGAATGACACTTGCCTCAGGGAATTCGACTGGTGATGAGTAAGAGGTTCCAAATCTCCAAGTGGAAGCAAGAACCTCCAAGTGGAATCAAGAACTGACAGAGGGAGAGGACACTAGTCAGATCTCAAGCTGACTCATCCTCTCTCCAAAACATCTATATATGGATATCTCCTCCATGAGATCTAGAGGCCGGAATTTTGTTATTGCAAAGAATTGCTGATGGTTTGACACTGGAATCATTGGGTGCTTAATGCTTTGAAGGGAGGTGAAGATAGGAATTCCATTTTTCTGGGAAGGAGATGCTGGATTGGAGCCCTCTGAGTTGTATCTCTTCCTGAACCTTGTTATTCATCAATAAAGTTATCTTGGTTTTCTTCTATATACTGATGTATCTTTGATGTATGATTGCATTGGTATGTTTAGTTTACTTCTAATCCTGAACTAGTTATGTTTATGAATCTATGTCTTTGTGTAGTGTTCTTCTCTTGTAATCTTGCAGAGACCTGTTAAAGCTGGGTGAGCGAGAAGGAAAGTAGCTGTGAACACCCAAAGAGAAGAGAAACTGGATCGAGGGACAAACGGAAGACACCGGTTAGTCCATCCATCTCTCTTCATTTTTAATTCATAAAGGAAGAATACTAGAATAGTTGTCTCTGTTTGTTGCTAAGGCACTGTCACACCTTAGGTGGATAGGATCGTCCTGCATAGGCATTTTTCCCCACAACACTAGTAATGGTGGGAAACATGGTAGAGGGTGGTCCACATTGAACATTCAGTTCAAGCGAAGGAATGGGGGAATGTTGTGGTCCAAAGCATTATTCCCCACAACCTTGGTACTGGCGTAAGGAACATGTCGCTTCTCATACTTGTCATTTTTCATAAAGGTGCGATGATATATCAGCCCATTGGGTAGAGGTGCTCTGGGAGTCAGAACGAATGAATGCTTGACCTGACAGTGCAATGGTACCGCTGTGGGTGACGAGAAGATGTTCTTGTGTTCTTTCACAACCGTACCCCTTTGTTGTTGCTGCTGCATGGAGGAACCCTTCGCGGGGGTCATGGATGTGGCGACGATCTTCCCCTTACTTTGGGAACAAACCAAACATAAAATGAATTTCCTAGTTTGGGAGATGAGCATGCTGCATTTATTAGCAGTGGTCAAAGAGGTGGCGGTAGGTGGGGCTACCTCCAATATCCTGTATAATAACTTACACAAAGAAATAATGATATCATGAGGCATTGACTCATACACAACATGTCACCTCCACAAGTATGGCTAGCCTAATAATACATCACAAACATCCAGAGGTGAAACATCACAGAATACCTCGTATGTGAAGGGTTTGATGTTGTAGGAAAGGCAACACTGTTGGTGAACTCGGAGATCTCGTCCTTGGTGAAGCCACCCAATACTATATGGTTGCAGGTGTGGTGTGGTCGGTAGGCCCAACCACTTCACGACCTCTACTAAAATGAGGTTCTTTTGGGACCCACTGTCAACAATGAATTGTAGTGGTGAACCCTTCACCCACATTTGTGAGTGAAATGACGCTCCCCCTTCTCTGGATCTTCAGGCTCATTCTTGTGGATCCTGGCAGTGGAAATAATGGAACTAGGCTCTGCATCAATGATTTGCTTCCCTTTTCCATTCCCCTTGTCGGGTTCTAACTCAGGGTCGGAACATGCATCTGGTTCGAAAGCCTTCAACTCGGCCACCAGCGACTGCTTGGTCCGACACTCGCTTGTGTTATGAATGGGACTCGCGTGGAACTCACACCACTTTCCTGTGTACGTTTTTGGCTTCACGGTGTTGTTCTTTGCTTGCAGCTTTGGCAGGTTGTCTTGGGCTGCATTGCCTTGGCTTTGTCCTTTGTTCTACGGTTTGGGGGCACCTTTTCCTTGCTTCGGATTTGCAGATCCAAAGTCTCGCTTCTTCTGTTTAAACTTTTGCTCAACCTTGATGGCATATCGGTATGCCATGTCGAGCGAGGAGATGTTCAGGAATTCTATTTCTTCCTGGATGTACTTGTGCAGGTAGCCGCGATATTTGAGTATCAAATGCTGCTTCAAATCCTTGATACCCAACTTTGTGCGAAGGGTATGGAAAATATTGGTGAACTCCAGCATGTCTTAGTCCCTTCCCTGCCGTAGCATGGTCCACTTTATGTATTGATCCTCATAGCTTCCGAATGGGTAGTACTGCTCCTTGATGGCAGTTCGGATGAATTCCAAGTGGGCGAGGCTAAAAATAGTGAGGCTGTACTTTCATCCTTTTTCACGCTGTAGGTTTCCCACCAGTCCTTGACGTGGGGGGCGGAATTGAGAAGAGCGAAAGTAATGTTTTCGCAATTGGAAACAGAAAAATACCCTTCTAGCATATTTAACCATTTATCTATGGCATCTACAAATATGACCCTCAAATATGGGAATGTCAAAGTTAACTTGTACCTTAAAGGGTGTGGCGCTTCCAGAGTAGCTACTGGAAGTAGATGTGTCACCCCTGGGTAGCCACTGAAGGATTTGGGCAAACTTGTCCATCATCGAATTCCTTTGTTGCTCGAGGGCCTCTTCGATCAAGATTTTGATAGGATGTCTTACCCCCTCATCTTTCTTTTCATCCGCCATGGGAGGCTGTTGGGATTTGCAGGGCTGGTCTTGCAAAGGGTTGACCAGTTCAAGCCCTAAATCCTTATATCCCGAGCTCGTTGGGGACATGCAAAGAAAAACAAAGAAAAAAGAAGATCTATCTAATATAATTGATTCCAATTTAAATAGGAACACAACAAATTACAAAGATAACCATAAATACATATATGCAGCAAAAATAATACTTCATTTCATTAATGTAAAATACTGAAATATGCTTACAAACAGAAATGGAAATAAACCAACTAGGGCGATTGTAGCTTATCTCTAAGAAGAGATGTGGTGGCTACATGCCTCTGAACTGTGTTACAATGAGGCGCAAAGGCATTTTTATTGTTGAGAAACAATGGAAAATCCTAAACATCCAAAACCTAACCCTAGAAGATGAAATGCCAAATTGTGGGCCCCGTTTGGGTAAATTGGTACATCAACTTCCTCGGGTCGTAACTTTGGCATACGATCTCCGTTTTTGATGTGCACAATATCTCATTAGAAAGATCTATCTGAGAACTATAACTTTGGGAAGAGAAACATCGGTCCATGGACCCATGTTGCTCCAAGATTTTCCAAAAAACGTTGTTTATGGCCTCAAAATGGCTCCGGAAGTTTAAGAACCGAAAAAACTACTAAAAATAGTAAATTGTGCTACAATTACAGAAACTGAAAAAATGAAAGAGATAGTTGTGGGGGTCCAAGTGGGATAGGTGGGTGGCCACCAACATCCACCTGGATCATTCCTCCCCCCTTAGGAAGCAATGGTCCCCATTGCGTTGAGTTGCTCCATCTGCTGAACTTGGTTCGTGGTGAGTTATTCTGCAATCTCTGATGTGTCCAGTAATGGTGGGAAGCATGGTAGAGGGGGGTCCACATTGAATACTTGGTGCAAGCGAAGGAATGGGGGAATGTCATGCTCTAAAGCATTATTCCCCACAACCTTGGTACTAGTGTAAGGACCATTTCGCTTCTTGTACTTGTCATTTTTCAGAATGGAGCAGTGATATATCGGCCCGTTGGGTAGAGTTGCTCTGGGAGTCAGATCAAATGAATGCTTGACCTGAAAATGCAATGATACCCCTGTGGGTGAGGAGAAGATGTTCCTGTGTTCTGTCATGACCATACCTCTTTGCTGCTACTGCTGCGTGGAGGAACCCTTCACGGGGGTTATGGATGTGGCGATGATCTTCCCCTTACTTTGGGAGTGAACCAGACAGAAAATGAATTTCCTAGTCTAGGAGATGAGCTTGCTGCATTTCTTAGTAGTGATTAAAGAGGTGGTGGTAGGTGGGGCTACCTCCAGTATCCTTTATAATGAATTACACAAAGAAATAATGATAGTGCAAGCCCTTGAATCATACATAGCATGTCACCTCCACAAGTATGGTTGGCCTAATAATACATCACAAACATCTAGAGGTGCAACATCACACAATACCTCATGTGTGAAGGGTTTGATGTTGTAGGGAAGGCGACACTGCTGGCAAACTCGGAGATCTCATCCTTGGTGAAGCCACCTGATACTGTACGGCTGTGGGTTTGGTGTAGTCAATAGGCCCAACCGCTTCACGACCTCTACTGAAATGAGGTTCTTTTGGCTCCCACTATCAACAATGAATTGCAACAAAAAACCCTTCAACTACATCTGTGAGTGGAAAAGATGCTCCCCCTCCTATGGATCTTCGGGCTCATTCTTGTGGATCTTGGAAGTTGCAACAGTGGCACTAGGCTTCGCATCAATGATTTTCTTCCCTTTGCCATTCCCCTTGTTAGGTTCTGACTCAAGGTCATAACATGAATTTGGTTCGTCAGCCTTCAACTCGGCCACCAGCAACTTCTTGGTCCAACACTCGCTTGTGTTATGAGTGGGACTCTTGTGGAACTTGCACCACTTTCTCGTGTCCTTTTTTAGCTTCGTGGCGCTGTTATTTTCTTGCAGCTTTGGTGGGTTGTCTTAGGCCACCCCGCCTTGGCTTTGTCCTTTGTTCTGCAGTTTGGGGAAACCTTTCCCTTGCTTCGGATTCGCAGATCCAAAGTCTCTCTTCTTCTGTTTAAACTTTTGCTCGACCTTGATGGCATATCTGTATGCCATGCCGAGCGAGGAGATGTTGAGGAATTATATTTCTTCTTGGATGTGCTTGTGTAGGCAGCCATAGTATTTGAGTACCAAATGCTGCTCCAAATCCTTAATACCCAAATTTGTGTGAAGGGTATGGAAAATATTGGTAAACTTTGGCACGTCTTGGTCCCTTCCCTGCCACAGTGTGGTCCACTTTATGTATTGGTCCTCATAGCTTCCGATAGGGTAGTAATGCTCCTTGATGGCAGTCTGAAATGAATTCCAAGTGGGTGCGGCTAAAAATATTGAGGTCGTACTTTCATCCTTCTACACGTAGTAGGCTTCCCGCCAGTCCCTGATGTGGGGGGCGGCTTTGAGAAGAGCGAAAGTAATCTTTTCCTTGCTGGAAAAGTTATAAATAGAAAAATACCCCTCTAGAAGATTTAACCATTTATCTATGACGTCTGCATCTATCTAACCCTCAAATATGGGAATGTCAAAGTTAACTTGAACCTTAAAGGGTGTGGCACTTCCAGAGTAGTTGTTGGAAGTAGATGTGTCGCCCCTGGGTAGCCACTGAAGGATTTGGGAAAAGTTGTCCATCATCGCGTTCCTTTGTCACTTGAGGGCCTCTTCGAGCAAGATTTTGATTGGATATCCTACCCCCTCATCTTTCTTTTCATCTGCCATGGGAGGTCGTTGAGATTTGCGGGGCTGGTCTTGCAAAGGTTTGACCAGTTCAAGCCCTAACTCCTTATATCCCAAACTCGTTGGGGACATGCAAAGAAAAACAGAGAAAAAAGCAGACCACTCTTATACCATTGATCCAGATTTAAACAGGAACACAACAAATTACAGATATAACCATAAATACAGATATGCAGTGGAAATAATACTTCATTTCATTAATGTAAAATACTAAAATATGCTTACAAACAGAAATGGAAATAAACTAGCTAGGGCGATGGTAGCTTATCTCTGAGAAGAGATGTGGTGGCTACATGCATCTAAACTGTGTTACAATGAGGCTCAAAGGCCTATTTATTTTTGAGAAAAAATGGAAAGCCATAAACATCCAAAAACCTAACCCTAGAAGATGAAATGCCAAACTGTGGGCCTCGTTTGGGTAAATTGGTACATCAACTTCCCGGGGTCGTAACTTTGGCATACGATCTCCGTTTGACACGCACAATATCTCGTTAGAAATATATATTTGAGAAATATAACTTTGGGAAGAGCAGCATCGGTCCACAGATCCATGTTTCTCCTAGATTTCCCAAAACGGATCCCGAAGTTAAGGACCCCAAAAAACTGCTAAAAATAATAAATTTTGCTACAATTATAGAAACTGAAAAATTGAAAGAGACAGTTGTGGGGGTCCAAGTGGGATAGGTGGGTGGCCACCAACATCCACCTCGATCATTCCTCCCCCCTTAGGAAGAAATGGTCCCCATTGCATTGAGTTCCTCCGTCTGCTAAACTTGGTCCTTGGTGAGTTGTTCTGCAATCTCTGATGTGTCTAGTAATGGTGGGAAGCATGGTAGAGGGCGGTACACATTGAGCATTCGATTCAAGTGAAGGAATGGGGGAATTCTGTGCTCCAAAGAATTATACCCCACAACCTTGGTACTGGAGTAAGGACCATGTCGCTTCTTGCACTTGTCATTTTTTAGAATGGAGTAGTGATATATCGACCTATTGGGTAGAGGTGCTCTGGGAGTCAAATCGAATGAATGCTTGACTTGACAGTGCAATGATACCTCTGTGGGTGAGGAGAAGATGTTCCTGTGTTTTTTCATGATCATACCCCTTTGCTTCTTCTTCTGCGTGGAGGAACCCTTCATGGGGTCATGGATGTGGCGACGATCTTCCCCTTACTTTGAGAGCAAACCAGACATAAAATGAATTTCCTAGTTTGGGAGATGAGCTTGCTGCATTTCTTTGCAATGATCAAACAGGTGGTGGTAGGTGGGGCTACCTCTGGTATCCTATATAATGAATTACAAAAAGAAGTAATGACAACACGAGGCCTTGACTCATACACAACATGTCACTTCCACAAGTATGGCTGGCCTAATAATACATCACAAACATCCAGAGGTGCAACATCACACAATACCTCGTATGTGAAGGGTTTGATGTTGTAGGGAAGGTAGCACTACTGGCAAACTCGGAGATCTTGTCCTTGGTTAAGCCACCCGACACTGTACAGCTACGGGTGTGGTGTAGTCAGTAGGCCCAACCGCTTCATGACCTCTACTGAAATGAGCTTCTTTTGGCTCCCACTGTCAACAATGAATTGCAGCTGCGAACCCTTCACCCACATCTGTGAGTGGAAAAGATGTTGCCCCTCCTCTGGATCTTCAGGTTCATTCTTGTGGATCTTGTCAGTGGAAATAGTGGCTCTAGGCTCCGCATCAACGATTTTCTTCACTTTGCCATTCCCCTTGTCGGGTTCTGACTCAAGGTCGCAACATGCATCTGGTTCAGAAGCCTTTAACTCAGCCACCAACGACTGCTTGATCCGACACTCACTTGTGTTATGAGTGAGACTCTTGTGGAACTCACCCACTTTCCCGAGTCCTTTTTTAGCTTCACGGCGCTGTTATTTGCTTGCAGCTTTGGCAGGTTGTCTTGGGTCGCCCTGCCTTGGCTTTGTCCTTTGTTCTGTGGTTTGGGGGCACCTTTTCCTTTCATTGGATTCGTAGATCCAAAGTCTCGCTTCTGTTGTTTAAACTTTTGCTCGACCTTGATGGCATATCAGTATACCATGTCGAGCGAAGAGATGTTCAGGAATTCTATTTATCCCTGGATGTACTTGTGGAGGCAGCCGTGGTATTTGAGTACCAAATGCTGCTTTGAATCCTTAATTCCCAACTTTGTGCAAAGGGTATGGAAAATATTGGTAAACTCCGACACATCTTGGTCCCTTCCTTGCCGCAGTGTGGTCCACTTTATTTATTGATCCTCATAGCTTCTGACAGGGTAGTACTACTCCTTGTTGGTGGTCTGGAATGAATTCCAAGTGGGTGTGGCTGAAAAACGTGAGGTTGTACTTTCATCCTTCTGCACGCAGTAGGTTTCCCACCAGTCCCTGACATGGGGGGCGGCTTTGAGAAGAGTGAAAGTAATGTTTTCTTGGTCGAAAAATGTTGAAAATAGAGACAAGAAATGCTAAAAATAGAAGTGCTAAAAATAGCACTGCTATAAATAACAGTTTGGGTACCAGTGCTGGATTGAGAAATAGGGAATGAAAAATGGAAGTGCTAAAAATAGCATTGTTATTTTTGGCAATTTGGGATAGATTCCTATTTCAGTTAGTCCCTAAACTAAAATAGTGAAGTAAAATTCGAATTTGATCTTAGCAACTGTTTGTAAAAATAATTAATTAATTCATCTTGAGTTAATTAGTTAAGGAAAATCAAACATGAAGTCTATGCGAGGACATGCAACTGTTTCTCCATTAATTGAGGAATTTATCCATTAGTTAAAGAGATAAGGATGAGTTGTAATTAGTTGACTCAGTTAACTAAGTCAAGTCCAGTTAGATTAATTCAAACAGTTTGTTGAATTAATTGTGAGTTCAATTAGTTAATGCTTGCATGCATGTAATTGCTGCACTTCAAATTACTGAATATTCTCTCATAAATAACTCATGCATGTCAGTTTAGACAGAGACCCAGTTGAGATTAGAGGAGGGACAGTATAATATCAGTTGGATAGATTTTTCCTATAAAGGAAACTCATCCATGGAGAGGGATTTATCTCCTTCAGGATTGCGCAGTTAGATCAGAGGTCAGTGAGTGTGTGAAGAGGCCAATTCACACATGTGGCTTCACTGGACCCCGAGAAAAATTGCACAAAGAAATAGGAGTCTTGGAGGGTAGAGGAAAAAGTTTGAGAGAGGTCTTTGATTTTCTATGAGTAGTAGAGGGATTACAGAGACAGCAGGATAGCTTGTGAGCTAATTCTTTTTGTAATCTAGACTATATTTCCACTTGTATGATAATACAGAGTTGGGGGGCTTTTAGGCTGAGGCTTTCCCCAGGTAATTTCTTTTGTGTTATGTGTGATTGATTTCTTCTTATCAGTTATATGTTTTAATTCATCTTGCTCAAATTTATTAAGCTTCCGCAAAGTGTTGTAGAAGTAGATCTTGTACTGTGTTTTAGTATATTTCATAATTTGTTGATCTACAGTGGGAATTTCTACATGGTATTAGAGAAAAGGTGATCAAGGAAGAATAATATACATGAAGGGAGAAGTTCGAAGTTTGTGATTCCTGAATATAGAAATCGAGTTCTTATCACATCTTTATTTCACCTATGGCGTTCAATGGTTTAACACTCGAATATGACCTTGATGGTAGTTCAAATTATATAGCCTGGAAGGATCGCATGGAAGCAGTATTGGAGGATAAAGGTCTAAAGGACTTCATTGATCAAGAAGTCCCCAAGCCGACTAATGCTACTGAATTGGCGGAATGGAGAAAATGTGTGGCTAGAGCAAGGAGGATTCTTCTGGAGGGATTTCGAGACCACATAGTCTCGAGTCTCCATGGGAAGGAGACACCATTTTCAATGTGGAAAACATTGAAATATCTATATCAGAATAGCAACGATTATAGGAAGCTGGCGCTGAAGGACAAGCTTCGGAAGATCAAGTGTGAAAATGGCGACATGATCTCTACGTATCTGAACAAGCTCACCACATGCAGGGATGATATTGGAAGTGTAGAGATCGCTACAGCTGATGATGACATGGTGAGTCTTGCACTTCTCGGTCTTCCTAAGAGCTGGCATAACTACCAGGACTCAGTTAATGGAAGAGAGAAACTGCTAGACTGGGAACGAATTTGGTCAGGTCTGATGCAAGAGGAGATAAGAAGAAGCACCAGAGATGGTTCTTCATCCATGGAGGATGAAGAAAATTGCATCTTAGTGAGTAAGGCGAAGAAGGGGAAGGAGAAGGATTCTCATTCCAATTCCAGTTCTTCCCATGGTGGGAAGAAGTTTGACAAATCGAAAGTGCAATGCTTTCGTTGTCATGAGGTGGGCCATTTCGCTACAAATTGTCCACTGAGGAAATCCAAGAAGGGATTCATGGAAGGATCAGAAGGTGAGGCACTGGCCTCACAGTTCGAGTTGGATTTCACACTGTTCATATGTATGGTTTCATCCATGGTGGGAAGTGGTTGGTTTCTTGACAGTGGAGCTTCTTTCCACATGACCGGCGAAAAGATTTTGTTTAGTACTTTGGAGGAGAAAGATCTCCAGATACTCATAGTGATGGGTAATGATGAAAAGTATAGTGTCTTAGGTGTAGGCACGGTTGTATTTCAGAGGGAGCATGGAGCTCACATTTCCTTGACCGATGTCAAGTATGCACCAGGACTGAAGAGAAATTTGGTGTTGATCGCGATGCTGGAAGACAGACGCTATGATGTAGTCTTCGGTAAGGGAAAGGTTTTCCTTAGACACATCATCACTAGATAGGTGAAGCAGATCAATTCACTGGTCAAGAACCTGTATGCTCTTGAGGTTCAAGATGCATGCAAAGCCTTGAGGAGCAAGGAACTGATGGAGACTTGGTGGTTGAGAGGGAGAGTACATTACCTCTCAACATGCAACACCAGAAGAAGTCTCAGACGATTGTGGAGGAGCCACGATTGGTGAAGCAGCTTCAGGAGGTTGTGGAGCAGCCACAACTAGGGAAGCTGAGAGGAGATCGAGTAGAGACATCTACTCATGCAGAGACCTCCAGTAGGGGGAAATTTTGAGCCAGGTGGGCAGAGGGATCACATGCATCCATACCTCCAGGTAGGAGGTGGGGCGATGTGGAGTGATCGTCCCAAGAAGGTTGGAATAGGGGCAGGATCATTGAGGTACCTAACCTCTTCGATTAGACCTTGCTACGGGAGCCCCATCGAAGATTAGTAGGAATCGCTGAGTGGGTAGAGACAGATGTGGATGGAGCGGCAGAGAGAGCTCTAGTGCAGGAGTCCCAGGATTGTGTAGAACTAGCAGGCTGCAACAATGCGAGAGGCACAGGAGTGTTGCACAAGTACAGGATGGCACAGAGAAGTGTGCAACGGTGTGAGATGCATGGAGTGTTGCAGAATCTCAGAGGTCAGAGAGGGAGCACTTTTCAACAGCAGGTATAGCTTCAACATTAGAGTATGTTTCTAGCCCAACAGAGAGGTCGGTGGGGACTTTTTTTGTTTCTAGAGTTGCTGGAGCAACCACACTTGGGAGAAGTGTTGCATGCAGAACATTCCAAAGGTACAAGATCGGGTTCGAGTTGAATGCCTTTCTTGTTGCAAGAGAGTGTTGAAAATAGCAACAAGAAATGCTAAAAATAGAAGTTCTAAAAATAGCATTGCTATAAATAGCAGTTTGGGTACCAGTGCTGGATTGAGAAACAGGGAATGAAAAATGGAAGTGCTATTTTTAGCAGTTCGGGATAGATTCCTATTTTAGTTAGTCCCTGAACTAAAATAGTGAAGTAAAATTCGAATTTGATCTTAGCAGCTGTTTGTAAAATAATTAATTAATTCATCTTGAGTTAATTAGTTAAGGAAAATCAAACATGACGTCTATGTGGGGACATGCAACAGTTTCTCCATTAATTGAGGATTTTATCCATCAGTTAAAGAGATAAGGATGAGTTGTAATATTGAGTTGTAATTAGTTGGATCAGTTAACTGAGTCAAGTCTGGTTAGATTAATTGAAAGAGTGTGTTGAATTAATTGTGAGTTCAGTTAGTTAATGCTTGCATGCATATAACTGATGCACTTCAGATAATTGAATATTCTCTCATAAATAACTCATTCATGTCAGTTCAGACAAAGACCCAGTTGAGATTAGAGGAGGGACAATGTAATATCAGTTGGATGGATTTTTCCTATAAAGGAAACTCATCCATGGAGAAGGATTTATCTCCTTGAGGATTGCGCAGTTAGATCAAGGGTTAGTGAGTGTGTGAAGAGGCCAATTCACACACGTGGCTTCACTTGTTGGAATTATGATACATATGTTGTACTTTATGGCAACCCACTCATCTCAGATGATAAATTATAGTGGAGAAAAGTTCACGCACTTATATGCAGAGAAAAATTTATTTCATGTAGAGAAAAGTTCACGCACTTTTATGCAGAGAAACGTTTATTTCATGTAGAGAAAAGTTCACGCACTTTTATGCAGAGAAAAGTTTATTTCATGTAGAGAAAAGTTCACGCACTTTTATGCATAGAAAAGTTTATTTCATGTAGAGAAAAGTTCACGCACTTTGATGCAGAGAAAAGTTTATTTCATGTAGAGAAACAGTTCACGCACTTTCATGCAAGGAAAAGCACGTATATGTTGGAGAACTTACCTTTGGTCCATGGTAGTTAGTCCTTGGTATTTGAACCTATGGTTTTGGACCATGGTACCTCGTCAGAAGTGTTGATCCCAAGTATTGGGTTCGTGGTATTGGTTTATTATGGTTTTGGTCCGTGGTATTACATCCAAAAGTGTTGATCTCACGCACTTTCATGGTTGGTTCATGGTATTAGTCCTATATTTTTTTGATCCTATGGTTTTGGCTCATGGTATTGCATCCAAAAGAGTTGATCTCACGCACTTTCATGGTTGGTTCATGGTATTAGTCCAACAGTTTTTTGATCCTATGGTTTTGGACCATGGTATTGTGGAAGGCATAAGACTATAAAAGAGGAAGGAGATCATTTGGCAAAGTATCATCGAATGAATTGAATATCTAATAAGTGCTAGATCTAAAATATTTGTGATTGGGTTATGGTGCAGATCTGGATCTGAATGAAGGAGGAACCTTAGCGCATAAAGAAGGATAAGTTCTATTGATGAGTCATAATCTTTATGCTTGAATAATAGTATCTTTGCATGATTTTGATATGTTATATGAGGCGCATGCTTGATCTATAAATCTGACAATATGGGTTAATTAGTGTTTGAATATTTGAAAGAAGGAATTATCCTTTATAGATCTGCACGCAGGTTTCAGGTTGTTGAAGTAGCGTATATCTTCAAATTATGATCTAGCTGCCTCTGTCTATTGCTGCAGTATTCTGGGTTCAGAATTTGGTGTGTGGTTACTGTTATTGTGTTCTGGGTATAGCTATCAGAGAAGTGTTTACTTGATTCAGTGCTAATTGGGAAAACGAGATTGTTTGATGCAGATATACTTGATGATTGATTGATGTTCATGGATCCAGTTTGAAAATTTATGAAAAGTGGTCCTTGAAAGAAAAGAAGTAGGGGGTTGTAACTCCCTTCCAGGAGAGAGAGTTGTAGCTCTCTGCAGGTTGCAGCCTGCGTACTGGTAAAGGACTGCACCAGTACAAAATCATTGTAAAAGGAGTTTCTAATTGAAAGAAGATAGAGACATATTGTAGCAGGTGGTTTTCACCCACATTTGGTTTCCACCTTATATCTGGTGTTCTTTGGTGTGACTATTTGTTTTTCTTGTTCATGCTCATTATTTTATGGTACTTACATACAATAATTCAAAGTATAAATATATTGAAAAAGAATTAGATAATACTGATTCACCCCCCCCCCCCCCATCAGTATTATTTCCAACAATTGGTATCAGAGCAGGTCCTTCTGAAGAAGCTTGATCGCTTGAAGGAAGATCTAACATCATGAGCAACTACGAGAGGGAAGCATCAATCAGGCCACCGATTTTTGATGGAAAAAACTTCGTATATTGGAAGGTAAGAGTTACTTCCTATCTTCAATCTTTGGATACAGAAGTATGGGACATTATAGAAACAGGGTATACTTTTCCATCAGTTACTCCTACAGATTCAGCTGAGAAGAAGAAATATGAAACAAATGCAAAGGCGGTTAATACTCTTCTAGGATGTCTATCTCAATCTGAATTCGTGAAGGTTATGCAATATAAATCTGCAAAAGAAATATGGGACAAGATTGTTTTGAGCTACAAAGGAGATGAACAGGTAAAACGTGCAAAACTTCAAACCCTCAGGATTCAGTATGAGAATCTCATAATGTATAATGATGAAAGTGAGGCTAACTATTTCCTTTGGGTAGATGAGATTGTTAATTGTATGAAAAACTTGGGTGAAGAAATAAAAGAGGCTGTTGTGGTTGAAAAAGTCCTAAGATCATTGTCCCCCAAGTTTGAATCTAAAGTGTCTGCAATAGAAGAAAAGGAAAATCTACGAACTCTTACTATATCTCAGCTACACGGAATTCTAACTGCTTATGAAATGAGAAAAGGAGGTCCATCAGACAGGAGAGAAGTTGCTTTTAAGGCTTCAGGTAAAGGAGACTACTATGAATCAAGTCACGTTCCAGAAGAAGAAGAAGAATCAAATTTTGTCAGAAATCTTCAACGGGGTACTGGAAGGTTCAGAGGTAAGCTACCTTTTAAATGTTTTGCTTGTGGAAGAGTAGGTCATTATGCTACCAAATGTCCTCATAAGGATAAGATTGACAAAGGAAAGGAACCTGCCAGATGGAACAAGAAACAGAATGCAAATAAGAAAAGCTACTACACTCATGAAGACAGTGATGGTCTATCAAATAGTGATGAAGATGAACGAGGTAATGACTATAAACTTTTAATGGAATTTGAAGATGATGATTACATGGATGCTATAGATGTGGATAGTTTTTATGAAGAGATTTGTAGACTTAATACATGTATAGAAGAAAATAATATGATCATTGATACTCTACAATTTCAAATTGATGAAAAAGAAAAATATCTTGAAAAGTTAGAAGGTGAAATTGTTGGCCTTAGAAAAGAAATTGAGAAAACAAAGGCTATTAATCTTAAGTTTGTCAAAGGATCTGAAACTCTAGATGAGATCATCAATGTACAACATTCTCCGCTAAACAAGACAGGTTTTGGGTATAATGGAGAAACATCTCAAGCATCCACCTCAAAGAGTTATCTTGATGAAGCAAGAAGGAATGAGCAAAAGCACAATGGAAATCACCAGGTAAAGCAGGGACGAATTACATCAAGAACTAACAAAGACTACCAGGTAAACCGGGGGCAATCTGTCTTAAGGGTGAACAAAAGCTACAACCAGCCACAGGTAAAATCTTCTCAATTTTCTTCAAGAATGGATGACAATAAGAATTACAATCATTTGGGTGGTAGATTTGATAATCGCAGAATTTTCTTCAATGGCCAATGTTTCTCTTGCCATAACTTTGGTCACAAAGCAGTTCAATGTGTTGCATATAAAACAATCATGACTAGAGAAGCTCAAAAACAAAGAAGTATGACTAGGATTACAAAAAGGACCTATAACAAATTTTCGGCTCTTGAAAATGAAATTGAATGTTCTATTTGTAATAACTTCGGTCATGAAGATTCTGAATGCGGGAGCAGATTTCAGCAAACAAAAGAACAAGCCTCAAGCACCAGAACATGGAGAATAAAGGAACCACAATCAAAAAGATGTGGGATAGCCTTTTATGCAGAGGGACAGGAAAATCTATGGTACATCGACAGTGGATGTTTGAAGCATATGATAGCTGAAAAAGAAAAACTTGAATCATATTCTGCTTTAGAAAAGGGAAAGAAAGTTTCTTTTGGAAATGATACTCCATCAGCTATAAAAGGAAAAGGCACAACTCAGTTAAAAGAAAAGGTCAAAGCTAGAAATGTTTTGCATGTTGATGGCTTGAAGCATAACCTTCTGAGTGTCAGTCAGATGTGTGATCAAGGAACCGAGGTAATATTTTGATCAAATGGATGTAGCGTTCGTGATCTTGATACAGGGAAAACAGTGAACAAAGGTAGAAGAACTCCAAATAATCTATACATATTTGAAGAAGGACAACAACAATGCTATTTGAGCAAGGATGATGAACATTGGTTATGGCACCGGAGGTTGGGGCATCTAAGCTTTTCACAAATAAGGAAGGCATGCAAATATCAGACAGTTCGTGGTCTTCCAGATATCAAAATTCCAGACAAAACTATATGCAAATCATGTCAGTTTGGTAAGAAAACCAGAACAAACTTCCCGGAGAAGGAAGGATCAGCTAGCAGGCCTCTTGAACTAGTCCATACAGATGTATGTGGTCCTTTCAGGACGAGGTCACCTCGAGGAGAAGAATACTTGATATTATTCATTGACGATTTCTCCAAGTTTTTTTGGTTAGGACTTTTGAAGCACAAAGACGAAGCATTCGAAAAATTCAAATCCTTCAAAGCCTTGGTTGAAAATGAATCAGGTTACAAAATTAAGTACCTCAGGTCCGACGGAGGTGGGGAGTTTACCTCAAATGAATTTTTCGATTTTTGTGAAGAACATGGGATAAGAAGGGAATTCTCTATAGCTAGAACTCCTCAGCAAAATGGAGTGGTGGAAAGGATGAACAGAACAGTCCAACAAATGGCCTGTGCTATGTTTGATGAGTCCGGAACTCCCGCAACTTTCTGGGGTGAAGCTACATATGCTGTGGTTGTTATTCTCAATAAAACAAATGTCCGAGTGAACAGCACTCAAACTCCTCATGAACTCTGTTATGGTGAGACTCCTTCGGTAAAACACTTCAAAATCTTTGGGAGCAAATGCTATATTAAGAATACTGATGAGAAACTTGGCAAACTTGAACCTAGAGCAGATGAAGGCATTCTTCTTGGTTATTCTCCACACAGCAAAGCATATAAGTGCTACAATAAAAGACTTGGAAGAATTGTTGACAGCATTGATGTAGTGGTTGATGAAAAAGGATACATTCCTAGGCAAGTAAATCATGAAAATATCGAAGAAGATGAAGACTACCCTCAAAGACAGAATGATGAAGAAGAAGAACCTCAAGAAGCACCAGGAACAGATAAGGGTAGAAGAAAAGACTCCATCCAAGTACGTTCAGAAGAATCATCCAGAATCTCAGATTTTGGGGCAAAAAGAAGCAGGTGTACAAACAAGAAGAACAATTGTAGAAGCTTCAAGCTATTTGGCATTACTCTCATCCACTGAACCACAAAATGTAAAAGAGGCATGCAAAGATGAATGTTGGGTCAAAGCAATGGATGAAGAACTTGAGAAGATTGAAAAGAACAACACTTGGGAGTTGGTTTCCTAGACCAAAGGATAAGAATGTTATAGGGAAAAAATGGGTCTTCAAAAATAAGTTGAATGAAAATGGGGAAGTAATTAGAAACAAGGCTAGACTTGTTTATAAAGGGAATGCACATCAAGAAGGAATAGATTTTGAAGAAACTTTTGCTCCTGTTGCAAGACTTGAGGCCATCCAAATGTTCCTTGCTCTCTCAAGCTTTCAAAAGTTCAAAGTATTTCAAATGGACGTGAAATCAACCTTTCTGAATGGAGACTTAGAAGAAGTATACATTGAGAAGCCAGATGGGTTCATTCTTGGAAATGATCCAAATCTTGTATGCAGATTGAAAAAGGCTCTCTATGGTCTTAAACAAGATCCAAGGGCCTAGTACTATCGTTTGGACAAATATCTTCATCAACAAGGTTTTTCAAAAGGATCAGCAGATAGCAATCTTTATATAAAAATTGAAAATGACAAATTGCTAATACTTGTTGTGTATGTAGATGACATTATCTTTGGCAGCAATGAAGAATCTATGAGTCAAAGCTTTGCCTTGGTGATGCAGAAAGAATTCGAAATGTCCTTGCTTGGAGAATTGACATATTTTCTTGGTTTGCAAATCCAACAAAATGAAGGAGGGATCTTCTTGTCTCAAACCAAGTATCTCAAGCATATTTTGAAGAAATATGGTATGGAAGAAGCAAAACCAGTATGTACACCCATGGTCACAGGATGTAACCTCAGTGCAAATGATGAATCAACAGCAGTGCATCAACCAACTTACAGATCTATGATTGGAAGTCTACTTTATTTGACAGGTACCCGACCAGACATCATGCATGCAGTGGGAACAGTTGGAAGATTTCAGGCAAATCCAAAGGAAACTCATCTTCAGGCAGTGAAGAGAATCTTCAAATATCTTCAAGGGACTCAAAACTATGGCTTATGGTATCCTAGAGATACAGATCTCACACTTCATGCTTATATAGATGCAGATTGGGCCGGAAGCGTGGATGACAGGAAGAGCACAAGTGGTGGTGCATTCTTTATGGGTTCCAGATTAGTATCTTGGTTCAGCAAGAAACAAAGTTCAATTGCCTTGTCTACAGCTGAAGCAGAATATGTTGCTGCTCCATCTTGCTGCACTCAACTCCTTTGGATGATGCAGACCTTGCAGGATTTTCAAATCACTTGTACACCACCCATCTCCATCTTATGTGACAATACAAGTGCAATCAGCATTTCAAAGAACCCAGTCATGCATTCAAAAACCAAGCACATACCAATCAAGTATCACTTTCTCCGGGAACAAGTGCTTGAACAAAAGGTCAAGTTGGAGTAGGTTCCTTCTAAGGAACATGTTGCTGATATACTCACCAAACCATTGCCTAGGGAGACCTTTGAATACCTCAGGCAAAAGCTGGGGGTTGTTGATGCATCATCTTGTCGTTGAATCTCTTCTGATTGTTGGTTGTATGCAAGGTTCATCTGAAGTATATGCGTACATGTGCTGGGTTGCGGATTGGTCAAAGATCGAATGGCACAGGTTCAGGGGGAGCATATCATGCATTGTTGGCAATATGGAGGAAGTACAGAAGGAGATCATGGATGCTGGTCTAAATATTGCTGCAATACATCTCTATCTCTTTCATGGTCATGGATTATGGTCCTTCTTTGCAGATCTAGTTTATAGTCAGGGGGAGCATGTTCTTAGGGGGAGCATAACCCTTTGCCCTTGATGTCAAAGGGGGAGAGTGATTGGTTGTTGTTGCCATCAAGTCCAAAGGGGGAGATTGTTGGCATTATGATACATATGTTGTACTTGATGGCAACCCACTCATCTCAGATGATAAATTATAGTGGAGAAAAGTTCACACACTTATATGCAGAGAAAAGTTTATTTCATGTAGAGAAAAGTTCACGCACTTTTATGCAGAGAAAAGTTTATTTCATGTAGAGAAAAGTTCACGCACTTTTATGTAGAGAAAATTTTATTTCATGTAGAGAAAAGTTCACGCACTTTTATGCATAGAAAAGTTTATTTCATGTAGAGAAAAGTTCATGCACTTTTATGCAGAGAAAAGTTTATTTCATGTAGAGAAAAAGTTCACGCACTTTCATGCAAGGAAAAGCGCGTATATGTTGGAGAACTTACCTTTGGTCCATGGTAGTTAGTCCTTGGTATTTGAACCTATGGTTTTGGACCATGGTACCTCGTCAGAAGTTTTGATCCCAAGTATTGGGTTCGTGGTATTGGTTTATTATGGTTTTGGTCCGTGGTATTGCATCCAAAAGTGTTGATCTCACGCACTTTCATGGTTGGTTCATGGTATTAGTCCTATAGTTTTTTGATCCTATGGTTTTGGCTCGTGGTATTGCATCCAAAAGTGTTGATCTCACGCACTTTCATGGTTGGTTCATGGTATTAGTCCAACAGTTTTTTGATCCTATGGTTTTGGACCGTGGTATTGTGGAAGGCCTAAGACTATAAAAGAGGAAGGAGATCATTTGGCAAAGTATCATCGAATGAATTGAATATCTAATAAGTGCTAGATCTGAAATATTTGTGATTGGGTTATGGTGCAGATCTGGATCTGAATGAAGGAGGAACCTTAGCGCATAAAGAAGGATAAGTTCTATTGATGGGTCATAATATTTGTGCTTGAATAATAGTATCTTTGCATGATTTTGATCTGTTATATGAGGCACATGCTTGATCTATAAATCTGACGATCTGGGTTAATTAGTGTCTGAATATTTGAAAGAAGGAATTATCCTTTATAGATCTGCACACAGGTTTCAGGTTGTTGAAGCAGCGTATATCTTTAAATTATGATCTAGCTGCCTCTGTCTATTGCTGCAGTATTCTGGGTTTAGAATTTGGTGTGTGGTTACTATTACTGTGTTCTGGGTACAGCTGTCAGAGAAGTGCTTACTTGATTCAGTGCTAATTGGGAAAAGGAGATTGTTTGATGAAGATATACTTGATGATTGATTGATGTTCATGGATCCAGTTTGAAAATTTATGAAAAGTGGTCCTTGAAAGAAAAGAAGTAGGGGGTTGTAACTCCCTTCCAGGAGAGAGAGTTGTAGCTCTCTGCAGGTTGTAGCCTTCGTACTGGTAAAGGACTGCACTAGTACAAAATCATTGTAAAAGGAGTTTCTAATTGAAAGAAGATAGAGACATATTGCAGCAGGTGGTTTTCACCTACATTGGGTTTCCACCTTATATCTGGTGTTCTTTGGTGTGACTATCTGTTTTTCTTGTTCATGTTCATTATTTTATGGTACTGACGTACAATAATTCAAAGTATAAATATATTGAAAAAGAATTAGATAATACTGATTCACCCCCCCCACTCTCAGTATTATTTCCAACATCACTGGACCCCAAGAAAAATTGCGCAAAGAAATAGGAGGCTTGGGGGGTAGAGGAGAAGGTTTGAGAGAGGCCTTTGATTGTCTATGAGCTGCAAAGGGATTGCAGAGAGAGCAGGATAGCTTGTGAGCTAATTCTTTTTGTAATCCAGACTATATTTCCACTTGTATGATAATACAGAGTTGGGGTTTTAGCCTAAGGTTTTCCCTGGGTTATTTCTTCTATGTTATGTGCGATTGATTTCTTCTTATCAGTTATATGTGTTCAATTCATCTTTCTCAAATTGATTAAGCTTCCACAAAGTGTTGTAGAAGTAGATCTTGTATTATGTTTTAGTATATTGCATAATCTGTTGATCTACAGTGGGAATTTCTACAGAAAATCCATGAATGCAAAAATACCCTTCTATAAGATATAACCATTTATCTACGACATATGCATCTATCTGACCCTCAAATATGGGAATGTCAAAGTTAACTTGTACCTTAAAGGGTGTGGCGCTTCCAAAGTAGCTACTGGAGGATCTAGGCAAAGTTGTCCATCATCGCATTCCTTTGTCACTCGAGGGCCTCTTAGAGCAAGATTTTGATAGGATCTCCTACCCCATCATATTTATTTTCATCCACCATGGGAGGTCGTCGAGATTTATGGGGCTGGTCTTGCAAAGGTTCGACCAGTTCAAGCCTTAATTCCTTATATCCTGACCTCATTGGGGACATGCAAAGAAAAACAAAGAAAAAATCAGACCGCTTTGATACCATTGATCCGGATTTAAACAAGAATGCAACAAATTACATAGATAACCATAAATACAGATATGCAGCGGAAATAATATTTCATTTCATTAATGTAAAATACTGAAATATGCTTACAATCATAAATGGAAATAAACCAACTAGGACAATGGTAGCTTATCTCTAAGAAGAGATGTGGCGGCTACATGCCTATGAACTGTGTTATAATGAGGCTCGAAGGCTTATTTATTGTTGAGAAACAATGGAAAACCGTAAACATCCAAAAAACTAACCCTAGAAGGTGAAACGCCAAATTGTGGGCCCCGTTTGGTTAAATTGGTACATCAACTTCCCAGGGTCATAACTTTGGCATACGATCTCTATTTGACGCACACAATATCTCGCTAGAAATATATTTATGAGAAATATAACTTTGTAAAGAGAAACATCAGTCCATGGACCATGTTACTCCTATATTTCCCAAAAAATGTTTTTTAGGGCCTTAAAACGGCTCCGGAAGTTCAGGGTGCAAAAAAACTTCTAAAAATAGTAAATTGTGCTACAATTATGAAAACTGAAAAACTAAAAGAGGAAGTTGTTGGGGTCCAAGTGGGATAGGTGGGTGGCCACCAACATTCACCTAGATCATTCCTCCCCCCTTAGGAAGCAATGGTCCCCTTTGTGTTAAGTTCCTCCATCTATTGAACCTGGTCCCTGGTGAGTTGTTCTGCAATCTCTGATGTGTCCAATAATGGTGGGAAGCATGGTAGAGGGCGGTCCACTTTGAACACTCGGTGCAAGTGAAGGAATGGGGGAATGTTGTGCTCCAAATAATTATTCCCCATAGCCTTGGTACTAGTGTAAGGACCATGTCGCTTCGGATCAAATGAATGCTTGACCTGACAGCGCAATGGTACCCCTGTGGGTGAGGAGAAGATGTTTCTGGGTTCTGTCATGACCGTACCCATTTACCACTACTGCTGTTGTGTGGAGGAACCCTTCGTAAGGGTCATGGATGTGGCAACAATATTCCTCTTACTTTGGGAGCAAACCAGATAGAAAATGAATTTCCTAGTCTGGGAGATGAGCTTGTTGCATTTCTTAGCAATGATTAAAGAGGTGGCGGTAGGTGGGGCTACCTCTGGTATCCTGTATAATGAATTACACAAAGAAATAATGACAACACGAGGCCTTGACTCATACACAACATGTTGCCTCCACAAGTATGGTTGGCCTAATAATACATCACAAACATCCAGAGGTTTAACATCACACAATACCTCGTCTGTGAAGGGTTTGATGCTGTAGGGAAGGCAACACTACTGGCGAACTCGGAGATCTCATCCTTGGTGAAGCCACTAGATACTGTACGGCTGCAGGTGTGTTGTAGTTGGTAGGCCCAACCGCTTCATGACCTCTATTGAAATGAGGTCCTTTTGGCTCCCTCTATCAACAATGAATTGAAGTGATGAACCCTTCACCCACATCTGTGAGTGGAAAAGATGCTCCCCCTCCTCTGGATCTTCGGCCTCATTCTTGTGGATCTTGGCAGTGGAAACAATGGCACTGGGCTCCACATCAATGATTTGCTTCCCTTTGCCATTCCCCTTGTCAGGTTCTGACTCATGGTCGGAACATGCATCTGGTTTGGAAGCCTTCAACTTGGCCACCAGCAACTGCTTCGTCCGACACTCGCTTGTGTTATGAGTGGGACTCTTATGGAACTCACACCACTTTCCCGTGTCCTTTTTCGGCTTCGTGGTGTTTTTCTTTGCTTGCAACTTTGGCAGGTTGTCTTGGGCCACCCTACCTTGGCTTTGTCCTTTGTTCTATGGTTTGGGGGCACCTTTCCCTTGCTTCGGATTCGTCAATCCAAAGTCTCGCTTCTTCTATTTAAACGTTTGGTCGACCTTTACGGCATATCGTTATGCCATGCCAAGCGAGGAGATGTTCAAGAATTCTATTTCTTCCTGGATGTACTTGTGCAGGCAGTTGCGGTATTTGAGTACCAAATGTTGCTCTAAATCCTTGATACCCAACTTTGTGCGAAGGGTATGGAAGATATTGGTAAACTCTGACACTTCTTGGTCCCTTCCCTGCCGCAGTGTGGTCCACTTTATGTATTGATCCTCATATATTTTGATAGGGTAGTACTACTCCTTGATGGCAGTCCGAAATGAATTCCAAGTGGGTGCAGCTGAAAAAGGTGAGGTTGTGCTTTCATCCTTTTGCACACAGTAGGTTTCCCACCAGTCCCTGGTGTGGGGGGTGACTTTGAGAAGAGAGAAAGTAATCTTTTCCCGTCCGGAAAAGTCATGAACAGAAAAATACCCTTCTAGCAGATTTATCATTTATCTACGGTGTCTACATCTATTTGACCCTCAAATATGGGAATGTCAAAGTTAACTTGTACCTTAAAGGGTGTGGTGCTTCTAGAGTTGCTGTTGGAAGTAGATGTGTCACCCTTGGGTAGCCGCTGAAGGATCTAGGCAAAGTTTTCCATCATTGTGTTCCTTTGTTGCTCAAAGGCCTCTTCGAGCAAGATTTTGATAGGATCTCCTGCCCCCTCATCTTTCTTTTCATCCGCCATGGGAGGCCGTCAGGATTTGTGGGGTTGGTCTTGCAAAGGTTCGACCAGTTCAAGCCCTAACTCCTTATATCCTGACCTCTTTGGGGACATGTAAAGAAAAATAGAGAAAAAATAAGACCACTCTAATAACACTGATCTAGATTTAAACAGGAACGCAAAAAATTACAAAGATAACCTTAAATACATATATGCAGCAGAAATAATACTTCATTTCTCTAATGTAAAATACTAAAATATGCTTACAAACAGAAATGGAAATAAACCAGTTAGGGTGATGTTAGCTTATCTCTGAGAAATGATGTGTCGGCTATATGCCTCTAAACTGTGTTACAATGAGGCTCGAAGGCCTATTTATTGTTGAGAAAAAATGTAAAACCCTAAACATCCAAAAACCTAACCCTAGAAGATGAAACACCAAACTATGGGCTCTGTTTGGGTAAATTGGTACATCAACTTCTCGAGGTCGTAACTTTGTCATATGATCTTCGTTTGATGCGCACAATATCTCGTTAGAAAGATCTATCTGAGAACTATAACTTTGAAAAGAGAAACATCACTCCATGGACCCATGTTACTCCTATATTTCCCAAGAAACATCGTTTAGGGTATCAAAACATCTCCAGAAGTTCAGGACCCAAAAAAACTTCTGAAAATAGTAAATTATACTACAATCACGGAAAATGAAAAACTGAAAGAGATAGTCGTGGGGGTCCAAGTGGGATAGGTGGTTTCCACCAACATCCACCTGGATCAGGTGTGTTCCTTGTCTTATTCCTCATGTTCCTCCACTAAAGCTTCAAATTTTTTGTTGTTATCCTAGGACGTTATGGCGTTTTTCCCTTGAGTTCTTTAATTGTTCCTGTTTCTGGTATAAAATCTTGTGAATCCTTGTTCATTTTTCCTTTTATGAGCTTGCAGATTGGTGGTTTGGGATACATTTTGAGGACATTCCTTGAAAAGGTTTCCATGTTCATGACACTTCCTGCACCTGAAGGGTACGTGTTCATAATCAATATTCTGAGGCCACACTTTGTCCTTGAATACTAGCTTGATAGACTCTGGCAGAGCTCTAGCAACATCTAAGTAAACATAGATGCGAGTGTAGGAGATGTAATGGCCTGCTCTTGTGCCTATTGGAATTGTTATGTATTTTCCTATTTCGTCTCTAATGCATTTGAGGATCGAAGGAGACCAATAGTCCATGGGTAGGGAGTGTGGTCATACCCAAACAAGGACCCTGGTGAAGTCCTTTTCAGGAGTGAAGTTCTCTTTCTAGTAGCACATATAAAGGCCAACCAAGTTAAAGAAGTAGGGACCTCCCTCAAAGATTCGATCCTTATTCTCCAAAAGAACAAATATCACCATGAAGAATCATTTGGAGCCCAAATATAGCCTGTACTCCACTTTGGGGCTCCATTTTGTTTAAATCCACTATTTCATGGTTTTCCCTGCTAGCTAAAATCACATGGACTTGCAAATAATGGCAAGCTATTGCATAAAATCTATGTATGCTACAACATATGGGTCCATTATATCTAGAGTTAGTATTTTCTTTGATTTAGTTTTGCACATATTTATAGGTTGTGGTAGAGTTTGATTTTTTCCACTGGAACTAGCAGGTTGGGAGCTCATCTGTTTTTCATCTTTTTTCCTTACCCCTCCCTCTCTTGGGTGATTAATAGAAGGTTTCTTGAAAGAATTATAAGTAGTGAGTTTGGTGAAAAAGGAGGTCTCAGGTTCCTTAGTTTTTCCCATGATGATTTCTATGAAGGAGGGGGCCTCTAAACCCCAGCCCAGCACTGCCATGATAACACTCAGATCAGAACCTTGGGATAGGTCGTTGAAGTCTTCGCTCTGCTGGATCACAACCCTAGAAATCATAACCCTTGTAAAGAGTATAGTTGGATAGTCCTCTCATAAATATTTCAAACGATATATGGTACTTATAAAAAATCCTTAGAAATCATAATTTATCATAGTTTAAAGTTTATCAGGGTTCCAATAGGCACGATTGCAATATGTTCTATGAAAGCACAGTCAACAACTGACGTAGTAGCACAATGAGGTAGTGTTGAGGTGGCAAAACAATTGGCAAGTGTTGATAGTGTTGAGATTGTAGGATAGCAGATAGGTGTTGGTGCAGACAATTTAAAATTGTTGGAGGCCTAGGTTCCAAGTAGGCATGGTTTTGCGTGAACTATGTGCCAAAGGTGTGGACCTCCCCCCTTTGTTATCCATTAGTCATAGAGGGGCCCCACACTTTTTCTAGATTGTTGGATCCAGGAGGAAGAAGATCAAGTGTTGGTGCACTTCGAGGAAAGTGCATAGTGGGTAGCCACAAATGTCCCAAATTGTGGACCACCCTTATTAACCATCAAATAAAGGGGGGGGGGGGTATCACAATTAACCCCATCCATAGATCAATCAAAAGGGAATCCAATCGATTACCAAATGTGTTGGAAGTTATGAGTGAGTTAAAATTGGCATGCTGACTCAACATAGGTGATTTGGCAGGTGACATGTGGCATGTAGATTTGGTATTTTTAGGTGGCCAAGTGGGCCATTTCTAGGTGACATGTGGACCACTTATAGGGTGCCACTGACATGGTGACATCACAACAACATCAACATAAATATGTGCTCTAAAGGTAAAGGGCATGGTCTTGAAGCCTTGGTCCATGGGAAAATTAAATAGCCCTCATTGATGATTCACTGATCAGCCATGGGATTAGTAGAATTAGGCAAAGCCCCCTAAAAGGTAGGTTGAGGAAAAGGCCCATGATTCTCAGTATAAGGCACTACAAAAAAGGTGCATAGAAAATTTGGTGTTTTGCCAAATTTGGTGCTTTAGTGCCAAAATTAGAAGAATAGTTAACTAATATCATGTTGTGGTGAAATCACAAGTCGCCCCATTTTTAATTTATTACTTTCATAATAACAATGGAGACCCTTTTCATAAATTTTGGTTAAATCACATTTTAATATTTTCCTTTTGGTTAAGTGTGCGACATTTTTGTGAGTTTTTTGTTTTCTTTAGATTTCCATTCTAATCACTTCATTATATTCAATTTTTCGCTAGTTTTTCATCGGTTATCTTTTCATCTCATTTGGATGCATGGCTTGCAAATGATGCTTATCCGAAGTTCAGTGATTTTTACCATCTAAACTAAAAATCTACAAAATATATATTATTTTAATTTTATACATTAATTATAAATATTAATTTTTATTATTTTTAATTAATTTTATTTTTTACTACCTATTATATAATACCATCACAATTGAGTATATATATATATATATATATAATTATAATTAAAAGCTATAATATATATAATTATGAAAATATTAAGATCCCAATCTCAAAAATCTATTTCAAATCCCAATTTAAAAAATAATGAAAATCTGAAATCCTAAAAATATTATAAAAATGGTTATAGTTTATGTGATGGAGGGAGAGTCCCACCCCCACATGGCCTTATTTCTTTGATGCTCGAGACTCTTTATACCTCCATATTCTCTCACCTTTCCTCACCATATTTCATTGGGGACATATGATTTTCGTAACTCCTAATTCCTTATGCCTCCCCAGATCCCTCCACCTATCACTCCGATTTCATATATATAAAAGCCAATGGTAATAAAAGGCCAATCCACCATTCAAATGAGTCTCCACCATAACACATATTCCAAAATTTTCAATATTTTAATAAATAAAATTAATTTATTTTAATATAATTAATTTGTATTTTTAATTAGTTTAATTAATATTTAATTTTATAATTTTAATGAGTTTGTATCTATTTAATAATGGTAATTAATTAATATTTTTTAATTATAATTATATAGTTAATTAGAATCATTAATTTAATTTAGAAGTTAGAATTTGTCAGGCCAGGAGTAACTCTAGTTTGGCAGAAATCTGATTCGTGTTTATTTCATTAGGTAGCTATTGTTATATACAAATGATGTGACTGCTCAGTTCATCTCTTGATGACTGTTCACATTCCTAATTTAACTATTTACATAAATTCACCCAATCAGAGGATTAGGTGTCAACGTTTCCCCCTTAATCTGAAGGGATGTTGGTGAGTCCAAGTATCGTTATGAATCTTTCAAGCTTTTCTCTTCCAAGCGCTTTGTGAAGATGTCTGCAATTTGCTCATTTGTGGAACAATGACGGAGATGGATTGTTTTGGCCTCAACATGATGTCGGATCAAATGATATTTAGTATTGATGTGCTTTTTACGATCATGGAACTTTGGGTTCTTGGCCAACTTTATTGCAGAGGTGTTTTCAATCATGAGTGGAGTTGATTGTACTTGTTTTACCTGCAAATCTTCAAGAATTTCTTGAGCCACAATTTCTTTTGTTGCTTCAGCTGCTGCCACGTATTCTGCTTCTGTTATGGAATCTGCTAGAACTGATTATTTGCGTGATCTCCAGGAGACAGCTCTTGATCCAAGACTCATAGCATATCCTGAAGTAGATACCCCAATTTATTTGTCTCCATCGAAGTCTGAATCAGATTATCCGATCAAACTGAAGTCATCTACCTGTGTGTACTTGATTCCAAAGTCTTGAGTTCCCTTCAAGCACTTTAAAAATATTTTTGCAGCAGACCAATGTCCCTCACAAGGCTTTTGAATAAACCTGGAGAAGATTCCAACAACAAATGAAATGTCTGGTCTGGTAGTAGTAAGGTAGTTGAGACTTCCTACAAGCTGTCTATATTTTGTTGCATCCTCAAATTCCTTTCCTTCAATAGATGTGAGCTTTAAGTTTTTTTCCATTGGAGTAGAAAGAGGATTGCACTCTGTCATGCCAAATCTGTTTAACAAATCTCCAATGTATTTCTTTTGAGAAAGAAATATGGATTTTCGATGTTGGGTTACTTCAATGCCAAGATAGTAATGAACATAGCCCAAATCAATCATTTCAAAACTTTTCCCCAATTCCTTCTTTATGGATGCAATGTAGATTTCATTGTTCCCTGTCATTAAAAGATCATCTACATATACGACAAGATATACAACTGTTTTTCCAACTTTCTTGACAAATAAAGTTGCATCATCAAGATTAAAATGATTGAAGTTGAGTTTCAGAAGATGCTCAGTTAGTTTTTCATACTAGCATCGCGGTGCTTGTTTGAGGCCATACAAGGACTTCACAAGTTTGCGTACTTTATGTTCATGTCCTTTCACAACAAATCCTTTAGGCTGGGACATAAAAACATTCTCTTTTAGATCTCCATTCAAGAAAGCAGTTTTTACATCCATTTGATGTACTTTCCAACCGTTCTGAGCAGCCAGTGCAAAGAGTGTCTGGATGGTGGCCCATTTTGCTGTGGGGGAAAAAGTCTCCTCATAATCGAGCCCTTCTTTCTGTGCAAAACCTTTTGCCACAAGCCTAGCTTTTTGCTTGTCAAGTGAGCCATCAGCTTTGTACTTGTTCTTGTAGACCCACTTGCAGCCAATTGGTTTCGTTCCAAATGGAGGATCAACCAGCTTCCAAGTGTCGTTATTTATGAGGGCATCATACTCCTTTTGCATCGCTTCTTTCCATTCATCATGAGAAGCAGCTTCTTTGAAGAAAGTTGGTTCAAAATCTGTAGACAAGTTCAATTCACAATCATAAGTAACATCCATATCAACAGGTGAATTAGAGTCATCTACATCACCTCCATTTTGTTGGTTTGAATTTTTGGTTCCTGTTTTTCCAATTTCATCAGGATGAACACTTTCAAGTGTCTTTGTCAGCCACTTTGGGGGACCTTTCTGAGATGGTCTAGGCTGCTCTGTTGATTGAGTTGGGACTGAATCAAGATTGAGTCTCCCAATTCTATCAATTACATCACTTAAAGCATCATCTGTTGTTGGAGTTTCATGCAGGGGAGATTGTTCTTCAAAAGAAGATTCCACATGTTGATCTAGTATAGGAATCCCCCCTTCAAGATCTGGAATTTGATTATCAAATTCTTGAAATGATTTCGTTTTTGTGAATCTATCCAAGCAATCAAGTTGCCGCTCAACAACATTGTTAGATTTGGATGATTCAAGAAAAATTACATCTCTAGATACAATAAACTTTTTATTTACTTCATCATAGAGGCGGTATGCTTTGGAGGTGTTTGAATACTCCAGGAAGATACACTTACGACTTCTAGCACCAAGTTTTTTTCTATGTACCTTTGATATCAAAGCATAACAGGTGGAACCAAAGATCCTGAGATGTTTTACCGAAGGAACATGTCCATACCACAGTTCATAAGGAGTCTTGTTTCTTATAGCATTATATAGACATCTATTCTTTATATATGCAGCACATAGAACAACATCAGCCCAAAACATTATCTTTACATTTTTGAAGAAAAACATGGATCGTACCATATTCAAGATTGTTCTATTCATTCTTTCAGCTACAACATTATGTTGGGGATTATAAGGCACAGTTGTTTGATGTTTGATCCCATGTTGGCGAAGATAGTTTTCAAATTCATTTGATGTATATTCTTTTCCATTATCAGTGCGAATAGACCCAATATGAGATTGTGCATCATTTTCAATCCATTTATGAAAATTCTTGAATGTTTGAAAAGCATCAGATTTGTTCTTCAATAAATAAACCCAACACATTCTGGTGTAATCATCAATAAATGTCATGATATATTTATTTCCATTTGTAGAAGGAACAAGCATTGGACCACATAAATCTGAATGAATGAGTTCAAGCTTCCTATGTGCTCTTGAATGTGAATCATGAAAGCACTGTTTGCTATGCTTTCCTAGAATGCAAGCATCACATTGCTTATGTTTCCTAGGAATTGTAGGCAAACCAACAACACCATTTTTCTTCAATAAGCGGAGACTGTCATAGTTTAAATGTCCAAATATAGCATGCCATAATAAACTTGATGGAAGTGTACCTTCTTCATGATGAGAAATATATGAGAAATGTTGTGCATGAGCAGAGGTTCCTTGCAGTTTGAGAAGCCTTTCTTCTTCTATTCCCCTCATGACAAATGAGTGGTCAGATGCTTTTCTTACCTCAAGCTTGCCATCAAACATATGAATGGAGTGACCTTGCGGCGGATGTGGACCAAGGACAACAAGTTTCTTTTGAGTTGTGGGAGATATAGAACATGATCCAGAAGAAAGTCAGGAAGACCAGGCAGTTTAAGCCTGATTGTGCCAAGCCCTGATGGCTTGATTTTTGATTGATCTGCAAAGTATACTGCTCCATCAACATTGTCAGTGAAATCTTCAAAACAATATTTTCTATGAGTCATGTGACAGGTTGCTCCTGAATCAAGCAGCCAATCATTTTTCCAAGAAGCAAGTGAAGCATTAAACAAATCTTCATTTACTCCAATGTTACATTGTGCCTCAATATAGTGAGCGGATTCAGGTGCCTTACCTTTGTCTGTATCATCAGTTTTACCTTTCTGTTGGTTTCTTTTCTACTCAATTTTGTCCCATGGTAGCTTGCATGTAGAGGCATCATGTGATCCATTTCTTTTGTAGCGAATGCAGTGCAGATCTGCCTTTTCTCCTTGAGAATGTCTGCCCCCTGCCTCTGAAATATCTTCCCCTTCCTCTTCGTCCACCTCTTCCTCTTGTAGAATCTTGAGCAGAATGCTTTTCTTTATGAGCAAGGCACACAGTCCCTTCAGAAGGTTCAGGTGATGTCTTCTTTCCAAAAGCTTTCTCTCTTTCAGCAAACTTTTTCACAAGAGAGTCAAAGGTTATATCTTTGAGATTTCCATTTGCTTGGAAAGACTCAAGATAATTGGAGTAAGTAGGATAGAGTGCCTTGAGAAAATCAATAAGAGGGATATCCAGCTCAACCTCAATGAAATTGATATCATGCATTATAGATTTTACTTCAGATGCAAGAGCAAGAGGATCATTATTTTTCAGTTCAAGAGTGAATAGTTTAATCATGAACTGAACAACTTCAAGTGTAGAATGTGAGTCATAGAGTTCTTTTAGCTTTTGTAAGGCTTCAAAGGCAGTTGAATATGACGAAATATGGCGACTCACCTCTTCATTTACAGATGCTGCTATTAATGCATAGGCTTTGTTGTTCTTGTTTTCCCAAATGACGAGCTCTTTGTCTGAGGTAGGCTATACTGGGTCTTTGTCTCCTTCTCCGACACACACTCCTTTCCACAACTCATTGAAGATGAGGGTGTGTTTTATCATCCGAGACCATTCAAGATAGTTTTCCTTGCCAGTGAGAACTATCCCTACCATGGAGATGATTGAATGCATTCTGTAAAAAAAACTTTTGCTGATAGAAAAATACTTCTGCCAATATACAGTAAAATTGTACTCAAAAGGGCATTCTCAAAAGATTTCAAATCTCTTCCTTATATACCAATATGGACGCCAATACCATGCAGTCAGTGTACCAAAAATAAGGGGCTCAATACAATTCCATGTGTTAAACAGAGTTAAGAGTACACATTTTACATGTCAAAAAGTCTTCAAGTATATACCACAAAAACTTCAGAGTATATGCCAGCGATAATGATATTATCTCAGACACATGATTTTTTTTTTTTTTTTTATTTTTGTGTTTAGATTAGCAAAACCCTGAAATAAAGCTCACTTCGCTACCCTAAACAAGTGCACAGCAAATGCACTACTCCACAGACGGTTTCAGAAAATTTGTTGTCAGATGGGAGAGCACAACCTTCAATCTTCAATAGTGGCTCTCTCACTCACATATATATATACCATCCAAAAAAAAACTTTCGAATATCCTTCTTCCTCACGTGACATTTCAGATTAATCAACGCAGCAGATTACATTGTTTTCAAAGGCAACAGATTAATCAACGCAACAGATTACAATATTTTTCAAAGACAGCAGATTAATCAACGCAACAGATTACAATATTTTTCAAAGGTTTCCATCCACGCAATGTTCTTCTTGTCAAGCATACACACTTAAAGCTTCCCACAGACGGTGCCAAGATACAAGTTCAATATCGTTTCATCAACAGAGCCTTTTTTTTTTTTTAAACGCAAAGCCCAGCTCTGTCACCTTATTAGTTAGTATAAACTGACATTCTTTCAAGCTTGTGTGCGCAGAAACAATAAAGAACTTCACCTTGGTTTAAAGAATGTGCCATGAAGAAAACGTCCGAAGAAAAATGAAATGGCTCATTCGACCATTCAGTCTTCCCTGAATTTGCAGAATGGCAGTGTCCTTGGCAGAAAACGATATGCGTATTAACGCAACCTCTGTTCGAAGAATCTCGAACGTTCTGCTCCAACAAACATTCATGTGACAGCGTCCAGGCGTCCAACAATCACCGACAGGATTGAATGCATACTCCAACAATCACCACAGAACAGTCTTCTTGCTTCACGTCGGGTTCACCATACTGCCATTTGTGGAATAACGCAGTTACTGAAGTTTTAGTCTTCGACCATGGCTTGGCTAACAGTCCTTCAATGGTAATACGCACCCTTCTCTGCAGCTGTTCAATGTATGAAAGGCTTGTCAGAATCTGGCACCAACGAATATATGGGCAGCGTAACAGTGGGAAGGCTTGTATGGAGCAGAGCGTAGGTAATGGCAGAAAACGTTATGGCATTCAGCGTTCAGACCTGCCCACCATGTCAGGCCTGAATATATAGAATATGACAGACAGAGGGCGCAGGAAATGTCAGGAGCAGCTCAGGAGGAGCAGCGCAGATATATGGAAAGTAGACAGAGGAGTTACAAGGAGCATGAGAGCTAAAAAGGAGCTGGCTCTGATACCATGTCAGGCCAGGAGTAACTCCAGTTTGGTAGAAAACTGATTCATGTTTATTTCATTAGGTAGCTATTGTTATATACAAAGGATGTGACTGCTCAGTTCATCTCCTGATGATTGTTCACATTCCTAATTTAACTATTTACATAAATTCACCCAATCGCAGAGGATTAGGTGTCAACAAAATTTTTAATTAAAATGGCGTAATTTTGGCCAAGTCATGTTTTTTGCTTTTGTTTTTGTTTTTGTTTTTGTTTTTGTTTTTTGTTTTTTGTTTTTGTTTTTTTTTTTTTGTTTTGTTTTTTTTTTTTTGTTTTGTTTTTTTTTTTGGTTTTGTTTTTTTGTTTTGTTTTGTTTTTCGTTTTCGTTTTCGTATTTTTTTTTTTTCCGAAATATGGTAGTTTTGACGTCTTCACTTTGGAGAGACATATCTCAAGATTTATTCAGCCAAATGATGCTCACAATAGCTCGTTGGAAAGATAAGACTGCACAGAATAATATGGGAATGATAAGTTTAGCAGATTTGATCATTTAATAACCAAAAAATATATCAAACGATAAAGTGATGAATTTACAACAACAATTGGTTTTTCCTAATTTGATTTTGGCAAATTTCATTGGATTGAGAAAATTGTTGTCACTAATTCATTCTCCAACAATACTCAAAGGCTAATCAGATCCATTTGAAGAAATCACATCTTGATTGTTTTTTGGATTTTATTTATTTTAATTTAGCAATTTCATGAGAGTTTATTTTTCCGATTTCTAATATGCAATTTAATTTATTTTTATTGTGGTTTTGATTGGTTTGTAGTAGGAGATCAATTGGAGAAGTTCATATCTAAGGTATTTTGGAGAAATGGAAAGAGACTAGCAAAGAGAACAATGGAGAATTTACATCTCTAATTCATGATCTGGAAAACTACTCTTAACAATTTTCCATTATTGAAGATTTTTGTAATTATTAAATATCAATTTTGAGAATGAGGAAGGGATTCCTCTTCTCTGCAACCCGAGGCTCTAAAAGCACTATTGTACGGGATATTATAGTTGTAGGTGAGGGGTATACTTCAGATCTGAGGTATTTGGGGAAAATACTGTGATTTTTCTTGCTGTGCATTTACACTTTTGTATTGTATTGTGAGTTTTATTATGGAGAGATGGAACACTTTGAACTTTGAAAGAGAAGAATTTTTTGCACTACTGTAAGCAATTTCTCGAAGGAGATGAAGTTGTTCATCAAATGAAAAATTTGTAATGAAGTTCTCATATGAATTTAATAAATTTTCATTCCAATGCACTCTTGTTTGGATTGTAAGTTAATCTACTACTACTAGAATTTCTCTAATTGATTTTAATTCTTGTTCTAAACAATGTATGGAATTATGATATTGAATGCTATCATCTTATTGATTTTTTATTCTATTGAAGTTCTGCAAGAGATATCTCTAAGGAGCACAATACAATTAAAACTAATCTGAATTCATTGAAATATGAATGTGTTGAGCAATAACTATTTATTGTTTAACTACATTCCCATTTTGTTTTCTCTTTTATTAATTAAATGAACTTATTCTTTTAATTGATGAAAATCATATATAAACAGTCTTCTTCCCCTGGTTAGTTAGGTCATCTTCTCTCAAATTGGGAGAAGGCTATCCTTTGCCAATTTGAGATAGGATTATTTTTTGCTTGCATCTTAGAATAGGTCTGCATATAGATTTAATCCTACATTTTAGAAGTCCCCTTACGCAGGGGCAGACCTTAGTTGCGGCTTGGCTGAGCCATAAAGTCAACTTAAGGATCTGCTTGCCTGCATGTGCACAACAAGAGGGCATATCTAATTTCTCTCTTTCTATTGGTAAATAATAGATATATTATATGCTAGCAGAGAGAGAGACAATAACTGGACCCAATTGAACCAGTCAGAACCACTACATCAAATAGATAAGAGCTTAGTTGGGGCTATGACCGAGTGGTCTCTCTCACATGTTGATGAGGTCATTTTTTACCATGAACAAGTCCAAACACTAGTTTTAGATAAAACACAGAAAAATTGAGAATGCTAATTTTAATATAGAATGTGATGTTTATAGGCAAATTGATAAAAAAATATTGTTGTTAATAGAAAGGGAACAAAAAGACTAAAGAAATTGAAACAACAATATGGATAACAATTAAACCCAAAACATAACTAAAATTAAAACAAGATGATAAACTGCAAATCAGTACAAGATGCATAAACATAATGAAGTATCAGTCCAACTGAGAAAAACTGAAAATAAATCTTGAAGTTGAAATAAAGGTGAACAACTAGTTCAAGTTGGAGGAAAAGAGAATCAAAAGAACAATTAATTTAAAGAATAGAATTGACGTAAAAATAATTGTTAAACTCAGAAATAGAAAATCACCTTCATAAAGAAGCATCTCTAAATCTATATAAAAAACAATAATATTATAGAGAAGGAACCTGAAAAGGAGTTATCTGAGAATTTTGGAGATGGAGTTAGAAGACCAAATTGTTGTTTGAATGAGCATAAAATAGAATTTATCTATGAAATTATGACAGAGAAGACTCTATAATTTGAGTTTGAAAATTATATGAAAGAAGGATTTGAAAGACTTTTCAAGTAGGTGCTTGCATAATAGGGAGTTGTAGCTTCCTATTAATTGGTGCTGATAAATAGAGAGTTGGTGCTTCCTACAGGTTGATGCCTAAAAAATACACAAATTGGTGCTTTCAAAGAGAAAGAAGATTGAAGCCTTTTGTAGGTTGTAGCCTACACAAAATTGATGCAACTTAAAGTTGGAGCTTTATTTTGCATCATAATTAAAAAGAGTTTTGGTTTTCCCAGTTGGGTTTCCAAGTTAATAGCTTATGTCTGTATTTATGGGTTTGGTGTGTTGTTATTAATTATTGTGTTGCTAAGTATTTTTACTTTGAGAAAGGAATTTTGAAATTGTTAAAATATTGATTCATCTCCCTCTCTCTGTATTTTCTTGGTTTCTAACAATTGATGCCAGTGCCAAGTTGCTTCAGGATTAGTCTAATAACTAGACAATGTCTAACCAAGATGGATGAAACACCAACAAGGCTCCTATTTTCACTGGAACAAACCATACATTATGGAAGGTAAGTATGAAGACTTACAATATAATGGTGCAGATGTCTTGGACACAGTGAAATATGGCTATGTAAAGCTACCATTCTTGATTAGAAGAGATCATAAGCTTGAATTCAGTTACAATGCTAAGGTAATGAATGCACTCCTTTCTAGATTGTTTGGATCTGAATTGGTAAAAGTTATGGATTGCACCATTGCCAAGGAAATATGGGACAAAATGATTATTTGTTATGAAGGAAACAATGAAGTAAATAAGGCCAAAATACAAGGCTTTATAATGCAGTTTGAATTCCTAAAGATGCACGAGGATGAAGAAATAGTCAAGTTTTTCCTTTGAGTGTATGAAGAAGTCAATACAATAAATGAACTTGATAAAGAATTGGAGGAGTCAGCTGTAGTTCAAAAGGTGTTGAGGTCACTTCTTGAAAGATTCAATCCTAAGGTATCAACTATTGAAGAAATGAAAAATTTAAACACTTTAACGCTTAATCAATTGCATGGAACATTGATTGCCTACGAAATGAGCATTGCGAAAGGAAGAGGTACAACAAGGGATGCAACCTTCAAAGTAGACAAATAGCCCAAAGAAGATCAAGACGACTCATTTTCTCAATTAGATGAAGAGGCAAAGTTCGTTAGAAAATTAAATAGAGGATCAGGTAAAGATGATGGTAAGTTTTCTTCCAAGTGTTTCAATTGTGGAAAAGTAGGTCATTATGCTTCTAAATGTCCACAAAAGAAAAACAAGAATGAACATATGATAATGATAAATATAAAAAATAATAAAAGGATAAGAATATTAGAAAGAAGAGTTTCTATAATAAAGACGATAACAAATTCTCAGAAGATAAAGATGTTAAATCCTCCAATGAAGACATAGTTAAACCAAGTACAAGGGAGTTCATGCTCATGGCTTTAGACACTCTAGAAGAAAATCATGCAAATTCTGATGAAGAAGTGGCTGAAGTAGACTTGGAAGGTGTATTGATTAGTGCCTTTGAAAAAATTCAAAGGCTAAGGGAACAAAATAAGATGCAAAATGGGATGCTACAAAATTTTGAAAAAGAAAAATGTAACTCTAAAAATTTGGCACCTCTTCTTCTGAAAATTAAGGAATAAAAAAAAAATGAAGATACTTTCTCAAGTAACTGAAAGAAAAAGACAAGTCATGTGAAAATATTGAGGAGGTTGTTACTCTAAGAAAAGAGTTAGAAAAAACTAAGGTTCAACTAAGTCTAAATTATAAATTTATGAAAGGAACTAGAAAATTGGATGAATTTTTTAATGTTCAAAGATCCTCTCATATCAAGTCTAGTTTGGGCTATAAAGGAGAGTCAAGTTTAATATAAATTAAAGGAAAGAAACCCATCAACTTTGTTGAAGAAGTCAAGGAACAAGACTGTGGTGAAAAGAAAGAACCTTACCTAATCTGAATTGGGGAAGATTAGTAATGCTATTCTAATTCCCCTCATTAGAATATAAAAATGTGCTTGAGGTTGTACTCCAAAATAGCAAGTAAAAGCATGAATTTTATGTGTTTTTGCTTAAGATAGTTTCACGAAGAAAACTTAAAACATGAAACCAAAACACTAAGTGGAAGCATGCATCAAACAATAATACACCAACCATTGATAGAGGAGTTCACCCCTTCTGGGCTACATCTCCTTGGATCAACTCTAAAGGCTTGACCCCTTCTCATTATGCTCACAATTCTTTAGATAAAGAGTACATAAATGTGCTGACAAAAAGAGTGGCTAGTTTCCCCTTCAAGGGAACATTCTTCTACAAATAATTCTCACTCTAAACATATGACAACCTACAGTTAGTCATGGAACAATCAACAAGCTAAGGGCTCTCAAATCAAGACCCCATACTCTAACTTCCAAGAGCATAAACAAGTACAACAATCCACTTGAAATACTTAATAAGTATATTTCTCCATACACATATAGATCAAATAATAAATACAACTACAACACTACTGTAATGGCTACTACAAAAGACATATGGAGGCTGGAATACCCCTACAAGGTTATCTCGATCTTGGAGCTCCTCCATAAACTGAATCAACACTAAGGTTGACCAGGGCACCCATAGGCTTCACTTTGCAAAAATCCTATCCAGAAGTGCTTCTTTGACTCTGAAACCTGTTCCAATGAGTTCATAATGCCCAAAAATGGCTATCTAGTCTCTTTTTGCATCCAATTTGGTCGAAAATTGCCTTATTTATGACTTCTGTCAGTCTCCCCATAATTTCCTCCTCTAAATTTGGCTTATTTCCAGTTAATTTCATTATCTGCAGTCTAAACTAGTAGTTCTACCGAAATCGACAGTTCCGCCATCAAACCCGCCTATCTCGCAGTTAAGGTTGAGTGATCACATGCGGAGTGGAGGGTTCAACGGTTAAGGCTATGGTTCCACTGTCTGTCGGCCATTGCAATCGGTCTTTGCCAGGAGTAATCCTTAACTGTTATGCTCTTGACCTGCAAGAAATTCCAGAATGCCAAATATGCGAAGAAATACAACCCATAACACAAAATAAAATGAGAAAAACAACAAGTATTTTATTATTCAGAGATAAAAACAATGTTCACTTGCATCTTTGAGGGGGAAACCTCCAATAGAGCAGAGCTCGATTACAAAATAAGACTTGCTGATCTTTCCCTTCTAACTACGATTATTTATAGCTAAATCACCTTCAACAACCTAATGACTAGTGGTCCTTTGCATAACATGGGTTAACCATTTTATTTATTAATTATGGCATGTTGCAACTAACTGTGGTCCCTTTCTTAAATGTGGGTCAACCACTTACAATTATTAATACAAGCTTTATTGACTCTTTAACTAACTGTAACTATGACTTAACCATATTACACAAATAAAGGGGTTAAGGTTGGACCCTAACATGCCCTCACACATGAAAAGCAACCTTGTCCTCAAGTTTTTTTTTTTTTAGTTTTACTGCATGTTGATAAATACTGTAGTGACCAAATTTCAGAAAACTTGATCTTGCCCAATGTCCTGCGAAAATTAGGCCCAGACTATATGAACCACAAGCCTCACTACGTAGAGGGTCAGATCTGCCTATGAAACCCCAATGGCTAAATTTGAGTTGGACTGTAGCGGCGACAGAACCCCAACTGCTAGATTTGAATGGTACTGTTGCTGTAGAACCTCAACTGGTGGATCTGATTGTTGTGGCGGTGACAGAACCCAAACTGCTAGTTCTGAATCGTACTATGGTGGTAGAACCCCAAATGGTGGATCTGATCTAGAAAATAAGATAATGGGTGATCTTCAGAGAGTCGAGGGAACTAGGGTCTCAAAGGAGTGTCAAGTGCTGCAGATCGCAATATACATAAGTGTCCAACAATAGTAGTTGGCCCAATCTTTTAGAGCACTAACTAAGGAGGATCAACCGTACCTTAGTCGTACTATCAGACTACCCTATCGCACGCGCAAGTAATCTCCCCGAGTGTTGTTCTTAGTGTACTGTAGTAGCAAGACGACCGACGACTTATCTAAGGTGAGGTTTTAGGTGAGCCTAGGACACTTCCAATATACCCATAGGGTATGTGGAAGATAGTCCATGTGCAGTTTTGTCTAATGCGCTATTACTCAAAGGGGTACCCATAGGGGTTACAAGGGAGTCCCACAAGCGTGAACACCTATTGTATTTCTTGCGTGCATGCCTCCCCAAATCTGCAGGTTTATGCACTCAATGACAGATCCTGTGGTTTAAAGACGCCAGAACACGTCTCTAGCCTTAAAAAAAATTCTGCCAAAAATGGAGGTACCACCGGCCCTAGAAAGTCCTCTGATACCACTTGTTATGCTCTTGACCAACGAGAAATTCTAGAATGCCAAATATGCGAAGAAATACAACCCAAAACACAAAATAAAATGAGGAAAACATCAAGTATTTTATTATTCATAGATAAAAGAAATGTTCACTTACCTCTTCAAGGGGGCAACCTCCAATAGAGCAAAGCACGATTACAAAATAAGAGTCGATTATCTTTCCCTTCTAACTACGACTATTTATAGCTAAATGACCTTCAACAACCTAACGACTAGTGGTCCTTTGCATAACATGGGTTAACCACTTTATTTATTAATTATGGCCCATTGCAACTAACTGTGGTCCCTTTCTTAAATCTGGGTCAACCACTTACAATTATTAATACGGGATTTATTGACTCTTTAACTAACTATAACTATGACTCGACCCTATTACATAAATAAAGGGGTTAGGGTTGGACCCTAACATTAAAACAGGACTTAACACATGAAAATATGTGAACTAGCGATATATCGGACCCGCTGGACATATTTCGCAGTTCTGGACATATATCACCTCTGGAGCATCTCGCTCATCACAATTAGTGTTATCGCATTAGGACTTAACCCACGCCTAGACAAGGGATGATAACCTGTGGCCGATGCAATTACAATATGTGATCGCATCGCATCGCAACTCCATACCCTGCTAGGGCCGGGGCCAATTTTTGTCGCCAATGTGATTGCATACGATTGCATCACATCTCAAACTTTGCCTTGCCGATAATTGTTATGTTCCCTTTCAACAATATATGACTGCAACTAGACCGCTTCGCAACTTTGTCTAATATCACATCGCACTCTATGCTTGAACCAGGGGCCAATTACCATTAACTTGCGATGTGCGGTTGCGATTGCATCACATCACAACCTGCACTGTGTCGGGGAAAAATTCTTTAACCTGGCCTGTATACCACTGCGATTTGAAATTTTCAAGGGCCAATGGTGGGCTTCCACTTGGCACCTCCCAATTGGCTAGGACCTTTGTCACATCATCCCAGTCCTACCATGTCATCAAGTCAACCCTGAAATTTGACCAGCTCTAACTTCTGCATACGAACTCGGATTTGAGTGTCGTTCACACCATTGGATTTAGGATGACGAGTTCTTCAATATCAAGCTAGGCCTATCAAAATTCTAACACTTTGAATTTTGACAAATTTTGAGCTCCTAATCACTCTTCCCCACTAAAAATCTTTTGGTCTCCAAAAGAATTAAATAATCTGTAACTGCTCTGTACTTTGTTTGCACCGCAAGTATCCTACATGTCATTCTTCCTTCTCCTTCACCTTTGTTCTTCGAATCCATAAGCAATGAGCTGACACATGCATCCCCTGCAAACCTGTAGTACAATATATTGCAAATTACATGTTTCGCTATGTGACAAAAGATTCAAGTCTTATGTTCTTCTTGACCTATCCATGTCACTATGGCCATCCACAACAACATCCTTCACTAGAACAATTTCAAGAAGATTATCTGCAAAATCCTTATCAAGGATAAGATCCTATAATATTTTTTCAAATTAATCCAAAACAAGCTTCCAATAGTGAATACTCATATAAATTGAGTGCTACACACATTTGGATCATACTAAATGTGTTGCAACTACTCATACAATAGCCTTAAAGTGATTTTTACAAAATGTGTTCAAGAAAACATTTTATAAAGTGGAATGAAATTGACTCCCAAATTTCTCCATTCAAATTGACTATCAACAACCAAACTAGCATTGTAATGCTTAAAGAAAAACATTGTTGCATATAAGTGATTTATTTATGAACATCACTTTTACAAGTTACCCAACTATGGGGATATGCAACTAGTGCAAAACAGAAACTTACAGACTTCAGCTGGACAAATAGTCTGCCCATTTCTTACCCAACCAGGTAAATGAACCCTCTATATGAACTTTCTCTTCTTCTAAAGTTCTTTCAAGGATGATCACATCTTGTGCCACTTTTTCTATTATCGCTTCCTCTTTTGGTGCTTGCATGATTTGCTTTCCCTTACTAGGATGAACTTGTGGAAACAATTTCCAACACTTCTCGACCCAATGCCCACTGATATTGCAGTGAGTACAAAAGTTCTTTTGAGCTCCACTTGGCTCACTTGCCTTTATCTTTGGATGAGATTTTCTCCTTTCAACATCAATTCCAATAGACATAGACATCTTCTCGAGGATTGATTTCCTCTTATCGCACTTATCTACACAATTTTTAGATCAAAGGAAAAAGGTGCATGGAAACATTTTCCTCAACACATTATTCAAATCTGCATTTTTTTTCCACCCTGAAAAGCATTTGATTTAACAACATTCGAATTAATAGAACAGTTAAATCTCTCTCTGTTGTCCTTTGGGTTATGCTGCCTGCGTGAGGAACTCGTGTGGCTTGAAGAACTGAGCTTCCTTTCTTCCTTGACACTTTCATCTCTCGCTGGAGACATTTTCCCCTTCAAATCCTCCTTACGTTTGAGGAACCACACGAGAACCAATTCTGGGTGAAAACTCCAACATGTTGCCTCCTCGTGTTCTCCCTTATGGCAATAGGAAAATGTGACCCATGAACCATCGCTAGAAGACCATTATTCTTTGGCGACATAGCCTAAACCTTCATATTTAGGCCTCTCTTTGGCTACAATTGGATTTTTAATACACTGGAGATTTACTCCAAGGCCTCCTCCCTTGTAACCCATTTTGGTCAAAGATTTAGATTTAATGGCTTTACTGTGTTTTTCAAAGACTGCAAATGAATTTACATCAATACTTTCGTATAAGGAAGAAGCATGTAAATTCTTACCATTTTTTGCATCCTTTGATTGGCATATGAAGATGCTTTCGAATTCCCTTTTAATTTGAGATGTGTCCTCTTGGACTTTTTGGCTCTCTAATTCTTTCAGCTCCTTGAAATTGGGTGCTAATTGAATCTCATTTTCCACATCATGTGGACAGAAGGTACGAACTTGTCCATCTGCCTTCTCTGAAGGATTTTCTATACTAAAATCTTTCATAATAGTTGTAGAAAAGCATGAATATTGTGGAAAAGATGGTGGTTTATCACCATTCTTGTTACCTTCTTCCCTTAGAGAACATTCTCCTCTTGAAGGTCTAAATCCTTCACCTTGCAAATTGGTATTCCTCTCTTCATAGAGGACTTTCACCATTTCTACCATGTCTAAGAAAGCCTTTCTGAAATCCTTCACATCCTCTAACATTCTTGCAGGCTCTCCTCCTTTGGACATGCTTTTGTGGAAGCATCTACTGCAATTTGAGGTAGAACTTGGTGGTAGAGATTGAAACAATCTTGCTCTCCTTTCCAAAACCTTCTCCTCAATGAGCTTCAAAACACATTTACTTGTAAACAATAGACAATTCCTCCTTGCACAAAGAGAAAACCATAGCTTTGATACCAACCTGATCTGAATTGTGGAAGATTAGTAATTCTATGCTAATTCCCCTCATCATAATATAAAAATGTGCTTGAGGTTGTACTCCAAAATAACAAGTAAAAGCATGAATTTTATGTGTTTTTTCTTAAGATAGTTTCATGAATAAAACTTAAAACATGAAACCAAAGCACTAAATGGAAGCAAGCATCAAACAATAATACATCAGCCATTGATAAAAGAGTTCACCCCTCCTGGGCTACATCTCCTTGGATCAGCTCTAAAGGCTTGATCCCTTCTCATTATGCTCACAATTCTTCAGATAAAGAGTACATAAATGTGCTGACAAAAAGCGTGGCTAGTTTCCCCTTCAAGAAAACATTATTATGCAAAGACTTCTCACTATAAACATATGATAGCTACAGTTAGTCATGGAATAATCAGCAAGCTAAGGGCTTCAAATCAAGACCCCATACTCTAACTTCCAAGAGCATAAACAAGTACAACAATCCACTTGAAGTACTTAATAATTCTCTTTCTCCATACACATATAGAGAAAAGAAGAAATACAACTACAACATTGTTGTAATAGCTATTACAGAAGTCATATGGAGGCTGGAATACCCCCACAAGATTATCTCCATCTTTGAACTCCTCCATAAATTGAATCAACATTCTATTTGACCAGGGCGTCCATAGGATTCACTTTGCAAAAATCCTATCCAGAAGTGCTCCTTTGACTCTGAAACCTATTCCAATGAGTTCAGAATGCCTAAAAATGGATATCTAGCCTCTTTTTGCATCCAATTTGGTCGAAAATTGCCTTATTTATGACTTCTGTCAGTGTCCCCACAATTTCCCCTCTAAATCTGGCTTACTGCCAGTTAATTTCATTATCGACAGTCTAAACTAGCAGCTCTGCCAAAATCAACGAGTCTTCCATTAAACCTTCTTATCTTGCAGTTAAGGTTGAGTGATCACATGTAGAGTGGAGGGTCCGGTGGTTAAGGCTATGATTCCACCTCTGTCGACCATCGTAATCAGTCATTTCCAGGAGTAATCCTTAACACAAGACTTAACACATGAAAATATGAAAACTAGCAATATAACAGACCCACTGGGATTATTAACTACAATTCTGGACATATATCACTTCCGGATCATACCGATCATTACAATCAGATTTATCGCATTGAGACTTAATTCATGCCTGGACCGGGGCTGATAACCTGTGGTCAATGCTATTGTGATATGTGATCGCATCACATCGCAACTCCATACCCTGCCGAGGTTGATTCTTGTCGCTGATGTGATTGTGATATGCGATCACATCGCATCACAAACCTTACCTTGTTGATACCTGTTATGTTCCCTTTCACCGATATGTGATTGTGATTAAACCACATTGCAACTTCGACTGATATCGTGTCGCACTCCATGCTTGAACCAGGGGGGCGATTACCATTAACCTGCGATGTGCGATTGCAATTGCATCACATCACAACCTGCATTATGCTGGGGGCCGATTCTTTAACCCGACCTGTCTATCATTGCGATTTGAAATTTGCGAGGGCCAATGGTGGGCTGCCACTTGGCACCTCCTGATTGGCTAGGACCTTTGCCACATCATCCCAATCCTGCCATGTCATCAAGTCAACCCTGAACTTTGACTGACTCTAACTTCTGCATACGAACTCAGATTTGAGTTTTGTTTGCACCATTGGATTTAGAATGAAGAGTTATTTAATATAAAGCTGAACTTATCAAAATTCTGACACTTTGAAATTTTGACAAATTTTTGAGCCCCTGATCATTACCACAGATAAAAGGGGTAGAAAAGCACAAAAATAAGCATCCAAATAAAATAAAGTGAAAATAAAACTAGGCAACAACAATTTAATGCAAGAAACAACCATAGAGTTTAGCAAAGACCTATTGTGTATCAAAGGAGAAGAGAACAATAATTCACTAGGCAAATTTCTCCCATGCATGAAAATATTTTTCCCATCTATTACTTTACATGCACGAAATATGGTCATAAAGATGAAAGTTGTAGAGTAAATTTAAGATATAGGAAAATCACAAGTCAAAGAAAAATATTCTATTAGTCAAATAGCATATTTTCCAGGATAGAGAAATATACCCATGGATAACAATTCATTTTCTCCATTGGATGACATGCTGGAATGTTATAATTATCAATACTATGGGCATAAGGTATTTAAATGAAGAATCAAAATATTTAGACTAGCTCTTAAGCACAAGCAAGAAAAAGGAAAAGCCAAGGTACGCTAGTAGAAAAAGGAAGAAAACATTGAAAAATGTGGTATTGTGTTGTATTTCACAAAATTAGGGAAGCCATTAATATGTAGACGGTCGATGTTCAAAGCGTATGACATGTGATAAAAATAAATTCCTACCACTAAATGAAGACAACAAAGGTAATATCACATTTGAAAATAATGAAGAAGGTAAAATCATGGGTAAAGGGATTTTTAGTATGGAAGAGGTATGTGGATGACACCAATGTCATATGGTCTCATGGCCAGGATGAGCTTGATCTCTTCTTTGATCATCTTAACAGGCAGTCCTTAGCCATTAAGTTCACTAAGGAACAGGAAGTTGAGGGATGCCTTCCTTTCCTTGATATTCTTATTTCTAGGAATGATGATGGTTCCCTCGCTCATCAAGTTTTTTGAAAGAAAACTCATACAGAGTAGTATCTTCATGCCAGTTCCCACCATTTCCCAGCTCAGAAGATGGGGGTTCTTAGTACCCTTGCTACTCGGGCCCTGAGGATCTCGGACAAGAAGAGCTTCGAAAAGGAAAAATCCCATATGTTGGATGTCTTTGTGGAGAATGGTTACAGTAGATACATGGGTCATAGGGCTTTCCTTAAAGCTTCCAAGTATTCTCTGGTGAAAAGAGAGCCTAAAGATCGTGTTCCTAGTGTCCTTCTTCCTTATGTTCAAGGGACCACTGATAGAATTGGTAGGATTCTCAGGAGACATAGTATCCCGGTGTCCTTCAGGCCCCTGAACACCATTCGTTCGTCTCTCAGATCGGTGAAGGATCCCATCGAACCTAAAGATATGAAGGGTGTTTATATGATCCCTTGTTCTTGTGGGACCCCCTATATTGGAGAGACTGGTCGTTCCATTAATCAAAGGATTAGTGAGCACGCTGCAGATCTGAAGCATAGGAGATTCAAGTCCTCCGCTTTCGCTAAACATGCTGAGAAAACCAATCATCATGTTTGTATCGAAGAAGCTAGTGTTATTGCTAAGGTTCCGCATTTCCATCATCGAAAATTCAGGGAAGCGCTTGAGATCGAAAAGAGACCAAGCAATCTCAATAGGGATGATGCTTGGAAAGTGAGTAGGTGTTGGGTCCCAGCCCTCTCCTCCTAGTCGTTTTTTCGTCCTCTTTGGTTTGTGGTTTCTTTTATTGTTATTTTCGCTTATTTATTTATTTTATTATTGTTATTATTATTTTATTGATTTGTTTATTTATTTATATTTTCTAATCGCCTCTCCTATTATTTTTATTGATTATTTTATTCAGGGGCCTCCATGTAACTAATTTCCTTTTGATTATATTTCGAATCTTTATTTTTCTTTATTACACACAATTTTTAAAATATTTTTTAACTTTATACGTTACTCTATACATCTAATTTTCCTTTTATCTTTATTTTATTTAGTTATTATCTTTTTATTTTAATTATTGATTTATTATTATTATTATTATTATTATTATTATTATTTATTTATTGATTTAGTTATTATTTTTTATCTAATTTTATGTTTATTTATTTATTTATTATTTTTTCTTAATTTTAATTTATTTATATTATGTTTTTTCTTATTACATTTTTATTATTTTTATTCATTTTATCCATTCATTTATTTATTTTATTGTTATTGTTATTTTATTTTTTATTTATTTAGTTATGTTTATTCACATTTTACTCTTACTCCCATTTAGTTATTAAATTTTTAATTATTTATTATTTTAATTATTATTATTTTATTTTTTATTTTTAGTTATTTATTTATTTTTATTTATTTTATTTTTATTATTTTATTTATTTCGTGTTTTTGTATTTATTTATTTATTTAATTTGTTATTATTATTTTATTTTTATTCACTTAGTGATTTTATTCACTTTTAACTCTTAATTTATTCATAGAAGCGGTCCGTTGTAACTAATTGTCTTAAAAAATAATAGTTGACCTAAATTTTTATTATTATTTATTAATAAACTATTTTTACCCTGGTCCATTAGTCAATATTAACGGTTGGTCAAACTAGCCGTTGGAGGCTCTGCTCGGTCTATATAATATGCTAAGCTGGATCTGGTTCTTCAACTTGTCCTGACGATGAACCACACTGGTTGGTTCGAAACGCGTCGACAAATGACATTCCATGTGATTTTCGCCGAAATCTTTCTCTAACTTGATATGGATCACAGAAGCCTAAACTCTATTAAATGGAAGATGTAAAACAAAAAATGTTTTATTTATTGAAAGCTTGAAATATAATTTGTTGAGTGTTTTTCAAATGTGTGATCAAGGATATGATGTTCTTTTTCATTCTAAAGGCTGTGAAATGCAATTAACAAACATAGGTGAAGTGGTAGATGAAGTTGTTAGAACTAATAAAAATATTTATGTTTTAAATGAAAAGATTGAGAAATGTTGCTTTAGTAAATTTGATGAGAGTTGGTTATGGCATAAAATATTAGGCCATTTTAATTTCAATCATATGGCGAAGTGGAGTAAAAAGAATGTTGTCAAGGAATTGCCAAAAATTTCCAAACTAGAAAACACAATTTGTAAATTGTGTTAGATTGGGAAACAAATTCATGTGCCTTCCAAAGATAAAGAAAACTTGTCCAACAAGCCATTACTATTGGTTCATATGGAGTTATGTGGTCCTTTGAGAATGAAAACACCAAATGGTAAGCTATGTTTTATGATGAATATTGATGATTACAGTAGACTAATTTGGGTTGCATTTTTTATGGAAAAGTCATAAGATTTTGAGAATTTTAAAATCTTTAAAGCTATATCTGGCACTATATCTCACACTATCTCTCATGCTAGTTCAATCAACCTTTTACCTTCATTTGGGTAACCTTATTCCCAAGGAAGAATAGAGTGCAATCAAGACAAATTTGTTGGGCATCATGGCAATGTTGGAGCTAAAGTTGACAGTATAATTTGTGATCTTAGATCATGTCCCTTGTGCTTTTTTAAACCATTGAGATATTTTCTAAGCCTATGGGGCATGTGTGATGCTTGGTAAATGAATGAACCACAAACTAATTGTTGTTGAGCTGATGAATAACATAATAGTGGACTCCATATCTTAAGTACTTGACCACTCTATTGGATTGAAATTATCCCATGTTCAAGCATCCCCTTAGAGTTTGGATACAACTTCATGCAGTTGCCAGTGAAATCCACTCTGATAAATATACTAATTAATGCATATTTGATTTATGACTATGTTGATATATTGATGGGATAATGTAAGGCCTTGTTTTATTCATGAAAGAATGCTTGAGTCACTATATAATCATAGTTGATCTATTATCGTGCTTATCCATGGTGTTATTAAATTCTTGGGTCATGTGGTTACTACCTTCTTAGTGAATTTTGGGTTGTCTGATGTACTCATGAATGGTGGCCAGAAAACCACTTAGGGTTGACCTGTTTCCTTCTTATATGCTTTACATTATCTAATATGTTTAAGATCTTGAGTAGCTCATTGTTATAACCTTGATTCCAGGTCATTTTACAAGACATGAGTTCAATTTATACATCTATAATTATTTGGAATATTTTGTACTATTGATAGCCTTGAATGCTTGAAATGTGGTGTTTGTTATCATACTCATGATTGTAGATAAATTGAATGCTTTAAACTATGAACACCTAGATTGTGTTGATAATTGATTGGATTCTAAATAATATGGTAAATTGTAGGTTTATATACACCCATGTTACTATTGATAAAAAAAAAAGTATTGTTTTAAATGTTTAGAGAAATTATATTGTAAAATGAATGGACTATAACTCTCGTTGAGAAGGTATAGAGCCTTGAATTTGTTTTTGTGGATAGTTAATTGGTTATTGAATGCCATGAACATATATACCAACCTTCATAATGTCAAAAAAATTGGACAACTTACCATACTTTCTTATTTAGCATATAAACTATGTGGAATGTATTTGGGACGATGTCCATTCTCCTCAAATTATGAATGAGTAACTCAGACTCCTATTCAATACCGATTCTAGAAAAGCATTATGAAGGCCATGGTTTTCACCTTAGGAAAATTTGTGCTAAGAAATTTATGATTAAGTCTTTACCTCCTATAATTCTCATTTCAATGAAATTCAAGGTCCAAGACTGGCCTCAAATCATAACATCCCCCCTCCCAAAGTTGTTCTATTTATATTCTAAGCATTTGATAAAGATAAGCGAAAGAGCAGATGGGATGGTGTTGCGAGGTGTTGAGTCAGGGCCCTTCTGGTTGTTGGCCATTAGGTATTTGAATAAATTACATACATATATACTAAAACGAAGGAGGAAGTTGATGGATTGATGCCACAAAGTGTCGAGATGGGGCCCATTGGGTTCTCAATCTTCAGGGCTCCAAAGAAATCATATATATATATATATATATATATATATATATATATGTATATATATATATATATATATAGGATAAATAAGAAGATTGATGGATTGGTTCCATGAAACATCTAGGGTTATCCCATTTTATGCTTAGCCTTCGAGTCTTCAGAGGAATCAAATATTCCAAACAAAGCTTCGGGAAATCATTCCTTGGTCCACACCCTGCCCTGCCAAACTTTGGATCTTTGGGGATTTAGGTGATTGGAACAAGGCACATAAAAATGAAAACAGAAGACCCTAATGTCAAAATATGTTGGGAGTGGGACATTTGGTTCTCGATTAGCGGGCCATTAGGTCCCTAAGTGTTTAGGTAGAGATGAATGGGGAGGGTTAGTTTGTTGGTGTTACTATGTCTAGTAGAACCATGCCACTAGACTATCGGGCTCCCACAATGATTTAAGAAAAAACAACGAGTGGCGGAATAGGTTCGATGTGATATGGGTCCTGTCAAGCCACTGAGCTTCTAAGCCTTTCGGCCACTAGGCTAATGTGAGGTTAAGCATGAGAGTAGCCATAAGACACAGGGTTGGTATAAAGTGCATCTATGAGCTCCACATTGAGTGATGAGTCTCGACCTTCAGCCAAATCTCATATTAGCATATTTATACATAGAAGAAAACCAACACATGACCTCATGATCCGAATTGGATCCATAGAAGACTGTCAAAGAATAATGACTGTATCAGGTTAGGACAAATCTCTAAAGAAATCGAACACAACGATCAAAGTCACCCTGAACAAGTGGCAATGGCAGCCAACGTGGAATGACGAGGGCCTTGGTCAAAGTGCGTTGATCAAGGTCCATGGAGACCGTGTAGGAGGCCAAAGTAGCCCCTGGGAGCCCTGGAATGGGAAAAGGAGGTGGAATTTGATGTGCGATTAGCGCTAATTGTGCATCTCTAGGCGAACAGGGTCGTGAAGGAAAAGCCCGAGCACTCCGTCACGTGGGGGAACCAGAGGACCGTGGGCGAAAAAGGAAAAGTACTGAAAACACAACAGCAGGACCCGCGCTCTAGAAAACCGGCGGTATTGATCGGGGCGCCCTTAAACGGTAAGAGGTTTTGGATGAGAGCAAAGTGATTCCATACACCGATCGACGCGTGGTAGGCGGAGGTGATAGAAAACCACTGTTGATCGTGCACTATTGGTCAAGAAATTCAACCGCGTGAAACATGCATATGGCGTCGAATCTAGAGGGCCCAGATCGGATAGCTAAGATAGCGCCCAATGGAGGAAGCGAAACCGACAAGGAATGAAGCCGAATTTTAAAAGGGATTTGGAATTTGTTTGACCACCACGGTGGAGGAAGAATGCATCCACGACGTAACTGAAGAAACAAATCAATGAAGCAGGCTAGTGCCGTTTAGAGGAGGACAAGTGGCCACTCCCTGAGTGTTCATGATGACGCCGAACAGGGAACTCCAAGCGCAGCTGCAGAAGGTGAAGAGACAGAGGTGGAAGAGGAACCGAATAGGCATAGGGGATAGATGGCTAAAAGCCATGAACAAAGATAGTCAAATTAGAGTGGAGGTAGTCGAAGTCGAGAGATAGAAGTGGAACAGTGAACCCAGAGAGGAAGACTGAACACAAAGAACAGTAAAGCAAAGCAGAAGAGACAGAGGGCCAAGTTGACCAGAGGTAGCATCGAGCACCAGAGAGCTTGAAGATTCAAGCCATTCCATAGAGGAATATTTCAGGACTGAGCATCACATTTGGGTCTTTCCACTGTAGACCAGAGGGTCACAGAGCAGATAGGAAGAAGAAGTTTGTGTACTCAAGTGGCTTGGGGAATCCAAGAACCACCCTACCAAGAAAAATCTTGCTTCAGGAGAACTCACATTGAGTCCCTGTATTGTAATTTATCTGCTTAAAGGCACAATAAAACAAGGCCACCACTAAAATTTGGACTGGAGATGTAGCCCTAGAGAATAGGGTGAACTCCTTATTAAAATTACTTGTGTCTTTGTGTTTTCTTACTGTATTTCTATGTTGTCTTTCCATTTTATTGTCTAAGTATTGGCAATCTAATCGACCTGTTGCTTCAATAACACAGAACACACACCAACGCATGAGTCTGTAATACCTTAGTTTAATAAATCTTTAACTTATGTCACTAATAGGGTGAATATCAGATCAAGTGGTATCAAAGCTCTAGGCTGTAAGGTTAGACAAGCTTGTGTTGGTTTTAGCTGTGAATGCTCACAAGATCAAAGCTCAAATTAGGAGAAGGAGAGTTGGTGGAAACTTATCCTGAAATTTGGAGAGTCTATCCTCGAAAGGCAATGTCAGAGGAAGGTTTTGTGGGACCAAACTCTTAATTCATAGAGAGTTTCTTAGCTAAAAATTCTATGGTTGAAGAAATGTACAGAGACTTTAGAAAGCAAAAGATGGAAGATGCATAAGGCTCTAAACAAGAAAAAGAAGAAGATGAGTCTCACTTCCATGACCACTCCAAAGGAAAGGGGAAAGAGGAAAACTTTCTCACATCTCCTAATAGCCCTGTGCATAATAAGAAAGCATCTTTGATTAAGCTAGATGTTAAATTTGATTTGCCTATATATGATGGATAGCTAAATTCTGAAAAGTTGGACAATTGGATTAGACAAATTGATGTGTATTGCAGGGTACAGAACATAAACTCGGACAAGAGTAAGATTCAGCTGGCAAGCCTATGCCTAGGAGGCACTGCCTTGGTTTGGTGGGAAGGCATAACCCAAGCTGATATGAAAAGACATGGAAAGACCATCTCTGTCTAGAGTGAATTTGTTGTTGCAATCAAAAAGCAGTTCTATCCATTGGCCTACATGCAACAACCCATGATGAGTTGGCAAACTCTTCAACAGTTGAGAGGGAAAAGTGTGCAAGAGTATACTCAAGAATTCAAAAAGAGAGCATTGATGTTGGGTATCTCATTAGACTCACTAGAGACTCTTTTAAAGTACATTGGTGGTCTACACAGCTACATGAGGCATACCATCCTCATGTTTAATCCCACTAGTATATATGAGGTATCTATACAAGCTACTCATCTAGAAGCTAGAGGAAAGAATGGAAATCTAGAAGTTAGGGGACTATCCCAACCCACTGTAAGCAAAAGCAAGGAGAAAAGAAAACAGAAGTGGAAAGCAAGGAAGGCTAACACTACACAGAAATCCAAAGCCTCATGCACTCACTATAAAAAAGGAGGGGCATGATGATGAGCATTGTTGGATTCTGCATCTAGAGCTGAGACCTAAGAAGTCTGAGGGAAAAAAGAAGAAGACACTTGTAGCTGTTCAGAAAGATTTGGGGCCAGACTCGGGAGATGAAAAATCTATAGCAGCCATAGGTATAAAAGGTAAGAATTATAAAGCATCTACTAGTAATTTTTCTCAACCTGTTATTGATGAAGAAAATGAGAGAAAAAGACATCAGCTTTTCCATATTCGAGTTATTTCCAAAAATCAAAAGATTGATACTTTGTTTGATAGTAGCTCAAAAGTAAATTTGATTTCTTAAGAAATTGTAAAGAAATTGGGATTAGCAACTACACCTCACAAGAAACCATACCCATTAGGATGGTTGAATGATAAAGCACAACTACAAGTGACTAGACCGTGCAAACTCAAGTTTTCTTTTGGGTCAGCATTTGTAGATGAGGTTGAGTTAGACATAATTCCTTTGGATATATGTGGAATTGTTTTAGGAAGCCCTTGCTTGTATGATAGAAAGGTTATTTTCTATAGAGCTGAGAACAAGTATCTACTTGTTAAAGATGGAATCGAATACTTTGTAAGAGCTCATAAGCTCAAGAATAATTACACTCTTATAAACTCAGGACAGATGAAAAGAATGATAAATTCATGCAAACAATTCTTACTGATGGTTGTAAAGGAAAAGAAACTTGATAAAACCAATGTCTTTGAGGGTTGTAATGCTAAACAAAAAGTTGATATAGAAAAATTTGTTTCAGAGTATGATGTCTTATTTCAAGAACCTAAAGGTATGCCGCCCAAAAAGGGAATAGTACATGATATTATTTTGCAACAAGATGTTCCTTTGCCTAATATTGGGATGTACAGGTTGTCTTCTTTAGAGAATGCTGAAATCAAGAAGCAGGTGCAAGAGTTGCTCGAGAAGGGCTTCATGAGACCTAGCACATCACCATGTGGGTCACCAATCGTTTTGGTGAGAAAGAAAGATGGCTCTTGGAGAATGTGTATTGATTACCGAGCACTAAATAAGATAACAATCAAAAATCGTTATCCCCTTCCTCGCATAGATGAACTTTTAGATCAATTGAAGGAAGTTGTTTATTTCACCAAGCTGGATTTGCATAGTGGATACCATCAGGTCAGAGTTGCAGAGCAAGATGCATGGAAGACTGCTTTCAAAAGAAAGTAGGGATTGTATGAATGGATGGTTATGCCTTTTGGCTTAACTAATGCCCCTGCTACTTTCATGAGATTAATGAATGATGTACTCAGACCTTTTCTTGATGATTTTGTTATTGTGTATCTGGATGACATTCTGATTTTTAGTAAAACGTGGGGAGAACATTTAAAACATGTTAAGCGGACATTAGATGTTTTGAAAAGAGAAAAAAATTATGTTAAACTCTCAAAATGTGAATTTGGAAAAACATCTCTAAACGACTTGGGTCATATAGTAGCGGGAGGTGAATTGAAAATAGATCCCTCTAAAGTGGCAGTCATTTTGAACTGGCCTAAATTGAAGTCTGCTACAGAAGTGAGAAGCTTCCTAGGAGCAGCATAATACTGGAGGAATTTCATTTCTAAATTCTCCTCAATTTCAGCTCCCTTACATGCTTTAATAGGATTGAATAAGGTGTTTCAGTGGGGTGTCAAACATCAGAAAGCCTTCAACACCTTGAAAGAGAAACTGCCAGATCTACAAAGACCATTTGAGATCCAAACTAATGCCAGTGACTATGCCATGGGAGTAGTGTTGACACAACACGGTAAACCCATATGTTATCATTCTGAGACTTTTAATCCTGCAGTAGTTAACTATCCTACATATGATAAAGAATTGTATGCATTAGTTCAAAGTGTGAAAAAGTGGAAACATTACTTAATGGGCAAAGAGATAGTAATACATACTGATCACCAGCCACTTCAATACTTACACTCCCAAACTAAGTTGCAACAATCAAGGCATTACAGATGGATGGGTTTTCTATGACAGTTTCACTTAGTCACCAGATATAAAAAGGGCATACATAACAAGGTTGCAAACATGTTATCTAGACCCATTATAAATACATCTACCATACTTAAGCATAATTCTGTGCTACATGAAAGCTACATAGAACAATATGCTCAGGATATGGACTTTAAAGATGTATATGCAACTTTGAGTCAAGGCAAAAGAGTAGAATAATTGGACTATAATGTGAAGGACTGACTCTTATACCATTGTGGAAAACTCTACATTCCACAAACTGAGAGGATAAAGATAATTAGGGAAGCACACACTTCTCTGATATCAGGTTACTTTGGGGTAAGTAAAACAGTTGCATAGCTGCAAAGATTCTGCTATTGGCCGAAAATGAATGAGACAATTTTTAGATATGTAAGAGGGTGTGCCATGTGTGCTAAAAGCAAGCCCAGCAATAGAAAAATAGGCTTGTACACTCCATTGCCAGTTCCTTCTCACCCTTGGGAAAGTGTTTCCATGGATTTTGTTGGAGGACTACCTAAATCTAGGAAAGGTCATGATTATCTATATGTTGTTGTGGATAGGTTTAGAAAAATGTGTATTTTGATACCTTGTAGTAAATAGATCACAGCTGAATAGACTTAAAAATTGTTCTTTGAACATGTATGGGTTCATTTTGGATTACCCACTTCCATTGTATTTGATCGAGACACCCGATTTGTGGGGAGGTTTTGGTCGAGTCTGTGGGAGCTGATGGACACCAAACTAAAGAAAAGCACAACTTTTCATCCACAAATAAATGGCTAGACAGAAGTAGTAAACAGGACAGTGATCCAGTTACTGAGAGGATATTGCAGCAAACAACCTAAGCTTTGGGATGAACATTTGTGTTATGTGCAGCATGCTTACAATAGAGCCAAACACTCTTCTACACAGAGATCTCCTTTTGAGACCTATTTTTGTTTCATACCAAGGTCTCCTTTGGATTTTGTACCATGATTGATGGACACAGTGATGTCAACAAGGTAACTAGGTTCATTGAACATATCCATGAGATCCACTAGGCAGTATAGGAACAGTGGGAAAAGAGCCAGGCAAAGTACAAGGCTAGGCATGATAAGCATCGAATGGAGCATAGTTTTCAAGTTGGAGACCAAGTTTGGTTGTATATCAGCAAGGACAGGATGCAAGGTGAAGGTAAAAAGCTAAAACCCATAAGGTTTGGACCTTTTAGGATACTTGAGAAAATTGGTGAAAATGCTTTTCGGCGCATGGTAGGTAGAGGCGAGAGAAAACCGTCGTTGATCGCGCGCTACTGGTTGAGCAAGTAAACTACGCGAAACATATGTATGGAGTCGGATTTGGAGGGCCCAGATCGGACGGCTGAGATCGTGCCTGATGGAGGAAGCGGAACCAACAAGGAATTAAGCCGCATTTTAAAAGGGATTTGAAATTTGTTTGACCACCACGGTGGAGGAAGAACGCATCCACGATGTAACTGAAGAAACAAACCGACGAAGCAGGCTGGTGCCGTTTAGAGGAGGACAAGTGGCCACTCCTTGAGCATTCATGATGACGCCGAATAGGGAACTCCAAGCATAGCTACAAAAGGTGAAGAGACAGAGGCAGAAGAGGAACCCAATAGAAATACGAGACGGATGGCTAAAATCCATGAACAGAGACAGTCGAATTAGAGTGGAGTTAGTCAGAGTCAAGAGATAGAAGTGGAACAGTGAACCCAGAGAGGAGGACTGAACACAAAGAATAGTAAAGCAAAGCAAAAGAGATAGAGGGTTGAGCTGACCAGAGGCAGCATCGAGCACTAGAGAGCTTGAAGATTCAAGCCATCCCATAGAGGAATATTTTAGGACTGAGCATCAAATTTGGCTCTTTCCACTGTAGACCAGAAGGTCATAGAGCTGGTAGGAAGAAGAAGTCTATGTACTCAAGTGGCTTGGGGAATCCAAGAACCACCCTGCCAAGCAAAAACCTGCTTTAGGAGAACTCACATTGAGTCCCTGTATTGTAATTTCTCTGCTTAAAGGCACAATAAAACAAGGCCACCACTAAAATCTAGACTAGAGATGTTGCCCTAGAGAATAGGGTGAACTCCTTATTAAAATTGCTTGTGTCTTTGTGTTTTCTTACTGTATTTCTTTGTTGTCTTTCCATTTTATTGTCTATGTGTTGGCAATATGATCAATCTGTTGCTTCAATAACACAGAACACACACCAGCACATGAGTCTGTAATACCTTAGTTTAATAAATCTTTAACTGATGTCACTCATAGGGTGAATATCATATCACCTCATGGGTGCTTTATGAACCCCACATTGATGACTTGTCCATGCCACATAGATTAGGTGGAGGCCACATGGGTGCACATGGTCACCTAATATTGAGTTGTCACTTTTTAATAAATAAAACTTTGCACGGGTGTAACTTTCAATTTGGGAATCATATTGAGGTAAAATTTATATCTTCATAAATCTATCTGAACCGAGTGCAATGGTGATATTAGATTTTAATTTTGAAAACTTTGAAAATGAGTGTTTTTCATAACCTCATCTTCATGACAGACTATGGATGTTAGGTTAAGTCATAGGTAACACCTTCCATAGCCTGAAATAGTACAAGAGAGTGGAAGGGAGCATTACAAAATTCTAGGGACAAGGCCATTGTAGCGACATTGGAACTCTATGAAATACATTGATCACCATGAGTTTTTTTTTATGCGAAGTGTGTTGTGATATTTAGAGAAAGCCTTGGGTCATGGGGAAAACTTGACTTGAGAGGAGGATACATACCTTGAATTAATAATTCCCTTAATGTGATGGTTGGGAAGATGAAGGGTCAAGGTGTGTTTATAAAAATGAAAGAGAGAAACCATTGAGAAGTTTATTCTATTTTCCTTTGTTTCCTGATAATTACTCCATTATTATTCTCATACACTCATTTTTTCCATGTCTTAGAAATATGAATTTGCATAAGAATTGGTGACAACTTATGTAACATGAATTAAATGTGTTGTACTGATTTCTCCTTAGACTGGATGGCTCTGAAGATTGGGAGTTTTCTTGTTATTGTGTGGCATAGAGAGCACTAAAGAAGGTAGGGCTAAGGGACTGCAGAGATAAGAGAATTACTAGCTTGTGATTTGCAGACCTACATTTCCATTTTGGAATGTCTATGAGCTTGGTCAATGAATAGAAAGGGTGAACATTTAGATTCTTTCTTGTGTGTGAAGGAGAGTGACCTTCACTTTTTGTGTTAAATCTAGTATGAAAAATGTGTGCTAAATCCATTAGTTTAGTTTTCCCCTCATGGAATCAAGATCTGACTTGGGGGTGGCTATTTATGAGAAAAATTGTAGCATAGATGAGCCTAGGGTTGGGTGAAGAGTGGATCATTATATTTTAGTTCCAAATTACAAAATGTTTGACTCAAGATAAGTATCTCTTATGCATGATTATTTAATCACTTTGTTCAACAAATTTATCATGGTTGTATCTATTATACTATTTATTGTAGCTTTTTATATGTAATGAATATAATAATAACACTTGGTGAGGAAAATAACCTTCCTATATGCATCTTTAAACATGTCATGCTAAAATTGCTATAACGTTTCCTTTAGGAGGTTCAAGAAGCTGAAGCTTAAACCATATTAAGGAGGGATCCAATTGATCATTGAATACAACGTTCATATCTTGTGTTACAATATTTTAGGAGATATGTTTAGATGAAGTCAAGCAACATGGATGCTCCTAAAACCATGCATAAAACAAGTCATGTTGGAATTTTTGTTATAACTTTTTTCTGGGAGGTTCTAGAAGCTAAAGCTTGGACCATAGTGAGAGGAAACACTGTTGATCATCTGGTCCAACTTTTGGATCTTGGGTCATGATATCTTAGGATATATGATCAAAGGAGTCAAGCTTCCTCGATGCACCTAAAATCATGCATGAAACATGTCATGTCGAAATTTCTTCTATAACTTTTCATCTGGGAGGTTCAAGAGGCTTAAAACTTGGACCATAGTGAGGAAAACTCCCACTAATAATCTGATTCAGTTTTTAGAATTTGGACTGCTATTATTTAGGACATATTCTCTTAGGAAATTTATATATTAGTTTGCATGAAAATTGTTTGAAGAAATTCCTAAATGGTTTAATGATTCATTGCATACAAATTATTTGATGAAATACCCGAAAGAAAATGTTGTTATGCGGATGGGGATAATATTGTTGTATGTTAGCAATGTTGTATGATAGTACTATTGTAGCTGATCTATGCCTATTTTCATGCAAAGACTTTGAATAAATGTGCTAAAGGTGTTTTATTACAATTTGCATACAAACCATTTGATAAAATACCTCAAAGAAAAAAAGTCAAAAGTTGCATTATTGACTGATATATTTTAGTTAGTATGTTGCATGGAATCAAAGCAATGTTTCTTATTTTATTTCATACAAAATGTTTGACAAAATGTATACAAGAAAAAGACTACTTGATTGGTTGTACACAAAATATTCAATGAAAAAATTACATATAAAGTGTTTGAAAAAATGTATGAAAGATGAAAATCAAGTTTATGCAAATGTGGTTAGGATAAATTTAGTAGGGGTATGTGACATAGTGCTATTAAAGTTGATTGTTAAGCTCATGAGGAAGAAAAAAAATTGATACCTCATATCCTTAATCATGTATTGAAGCACAAGGTATGTTATAGCATGGTATTAGAGCTTATTGTCGAGATGGTAAAAAAAATGTGTACCTTGTAGCCTCTGTAAGTCATTGAGAGAACTGGGTATGTGACACTTTTGAACATATAGTTATTGGGGGATTTTGTTCCTTGGGTGTTAGACACCAGACACACACAAGGATAGCAGAACCAATATATCCACACATTGATTAATCTATATTCAAGCATGAAGACACTTCTTGGTAGGTTCTTGTTGGATATTTGTGAAACTCAAGATAGAATTTTGGTGGTTCTCAAGGAAATTCAACTCCAACTGACTATCATTGAAGACAACTCACTTACATTGAGATAGGCTTGGCTCCTTGGTTGGCCTCAATCTCTCTAATTAAGGAAATAACCAAGCTTATTGAAGTGGAAACCTTTCCTTCTCCCTAATTTTTTATAAATGTTTTTTCCTCAAAAAATTTGTTGGTGCTAAATTTTCTCTTCATCACAATTTTTGGTTTCAGGCTATTTTTTTAGCCAAAGTTCATATCTATAAACTCAAGTAAGCTATATACCTTTTTAACTTTGAAACAACATGATCTTGAAGGATTAATGTATTGTCATCAGTTTATTTTCCCTAATGGAAGGCTTAGAGGTAAACACCTACCCATAGATTATGCACTCTTTCTGATTATCAATGAAACTTAACCTTACAAAAAACTATTAATAAGATTTTTTTATAATTTGTAATTTGAAAATAAACACACACACACTCACATACACATATTAAAAGTAAATATCTTATTGTAGACTAAAATTTTGTTGAACACTTTGTATTAACCAATGTAATAGTACAAGTATAAATACACAAAATGTTGTCTCAAGATACAAAAACTACCTTGGACACACAATCTATAGGTTGGAAATATAAAACCCATACACAAATATAAGAAGCTAGATAGTTGGAGAGAATCTCTCATACCAACTAGGCCTCAAAAATCTCGTAGAAACTAGGAACACAATCCTTCTTATAGAGGCTATATCTATCTAATAATGTAGGAATTTACAAGGTAAGTTCCTCAGACAGAACACCAAAAGGACACCGCTCACAACCAGATCGCAGATCAATACACCAATATTTTGACGTGGTTAAAACCCTCAAAGAGGGAAACAATCCACGGCCTGAGCCAACGCGGCCACTTCAGGCAATTTATTAATAAAAGAATGAAAATTTACATATGTTTCTCTCATGCACGGATTACCCTACAAATGACCCTCCATGTGCTTTAAATAGAATTCATGGACCAATCGGGTGTCAAGCCACGGATCAAGTGTCGATAATACCGAGGAGAGAATGAACCGTCGGATCACTACATATCGTGACCGTCATATTGTAAGTTAAAAAATGTACAACGGAAAAGAAACACACTTTACCTAACTCTATACCTAACTCTACACTAGACCAAGTTGTACTTAACTATTTCCTATGTGTCGGAATATACTAACATCCCCCCTTAAGAACAACTTGGGATAAGATTGAAGGATCTACAAATATGACACAATAGGAGAAGGAAGGAGGCACTAGAGCCTATCCCCCCTTAGTGACAACTTCTTGAACTCCAACTAGAAATCAAAGTTTAGTGAACTTCGCCTCTGTGAGAGCCTTTGTAAAGATGTCTGCCACTTGATCATCTGTTGAACAATATTGCACTTCAAGAACATGGTCATGAATGAGCTTTTTGATGAAGTGCATGTGCAGTTCAATGTGTTTACTGCGCTGATGTTGGACTGGATCTTTGCATAGCTGAATGGAACTTTGATTATCACACCAAAGTGTAGTCGGATGCTGCTGCTGAAAGCCAAACTCTGACAGGATCTAACGAAGCCACAAGGTTTCCTTACTAGCGTCTACGGCACCACGATACTCTGCTTCTGCTGATGAAAGAGAAATGGCAGCTTGTTTCTTACAAGCCCATGTAATAGGTCCTAAACCAAGAGTGAACACATAACCGGCAGTAGACTTTCGATCATCAGGGTCACCAGCCCAATCAGAATCAGTGAAACCAACCAATATAGGAGCTGCTTCGGCACTGTAATGAATCCCAAACTGAACTGTACCTTGAACATAACGAAGTATTCTTTTAGCTGCTTTCCAATGACTTTCACTGGGGTTTTGCATGAACCGAGCAACAAGGCCAATAGCAAAGGAAAGGTCAGGACGAGTATGGGTTAGATACAAAAGTTTTCCTAGAAGTTGACGGTATAAGGTAGCATCAACTTCAGGAGAATTACAAGTGACTGAAAGTTTGACTCCAAACTGAAAGGGAGAAGGGGCCGGCTTACAGTCTTCCATGTGAAAATGACGTAGAATATCACAAGCATACTTGGACTGGGAAAGGGAAATACCCTCCTTGGATTGCAAGACTTGAAGACCGAGAAAATAGTGTAAGTGTCCTAAGTCTGTCATTTCAAATTTCCTTTTAAGGCTAGACTTCACATGGTTTATAAGGTTGGGATCACTACCAGTAAGGATAAGATCATCAACATAAAGAACAAGGATGATAAGAGAGTTGCCCACTTTCTTGGTGTAGACAGTATTGTCAGAATGACACCTAGAAAATCCAGATTCTAAAAGAAAGCTATCCATTTTGGCATACCAAGCCCGAGGATCTTGCTTGAGACCATAAAGGGATTTCTTAAGTCGACATACAAGGCTGGAGTCTATTTCTATGAAGCCAATGGGTTGTTCCATATAGATTTCTTCATGCAAGTCTCCATGCAAGAAGGCAGATTTAACATCCATCTGATGGACTTCCGATTTGAAAGAGGCAGTAAGGGAAAGAACAAGGCGGATAGAGTTCATTTTGGAAACAGGGGAGAAGGTTTCAGTGTAGTCAATGCCTTCAACCTGTGAAAAACCCTTAGCAACAAGACGAGCTTTATGTTTATCAACTTTCCCATCTGGTCCATACTTGGTTCTGTAAACCCATTTGCATCTAACAAGTTTTCATCCCTTTGGTAGAGGAACAAGATCCCATGTATCATTTGCCAAAAATGAATGATATTCTTCATTCATAGTTGCTTCCCAAAATCTGGATGGCCTGAAGCTTCTGCAAAGGTGTCAGGATCATAATTTACTGGAGCTTGAGCCAGTAAAGAAGAGGCTCTCTCGAACTGAGAACATGTACGTTGTTGATCTGTAGGATCATCAGCAAGATCGCCTGCTGCATCTCGAGTAGCACGAACCCATTTTGGAAGCTCAGGAGATGAAGGAGGATCTTGAGATGGTGGGGGAGGATTGTCATCCTCACTTTCATCATCTGAAGAAGAAATGTTTTCAAAGGTAGAAGAAATAGGGAGAGGTGGCACATCCGCCGGACTAGGCTCACAGGCCGATATATTTTCATCAAATTTTACATCTCTTCTAATGATAACATTTTTGGACTTAAATGGAATAAGTCTATAGCCTTTGACATCTTCAGAATATCCAACAAAAGTACATGTTTCACTCTTAGGTTCTAAAGCTTTATGATTTTCATCTGGAATATGGGCCCACGCTTCACTTCCAAAAACACAAAAGTGACTTACATCTGGTTTGATTGAGCTCCATGCTTCTTCTGGAGTGATATTCTTTAAAGCCTTAGTAGGAGTGCGATTTATTATGTAATTTGCACAGTTAATTTCTTCTACCCAAAAACTAAGACCAAGTCCTTTAGATTGTAGCATACAATTATCCATTTCCTTTAAGGTGTGATTCTTCCTTTCAGCTACACCATTTTGTTGTGGAGTATATGGAACGGTATGTTGCATTTGAATTCCATTCTCAGTGCAATAGTTGATGAATGTGTTTTTAACATATTCTCTGCCATTATCAGATCTTAACTTAAGAATTTGATGTCCAGATTGTTTTTCAACAAAGGCCTTGAAGGCCAAAAAAGTGTTAAATACTTCACTCTTGAGTTTTAAGAAGTATACCCAAGTGCGTCTGGAGAAATCATCAATGAAAGTTAAGAAATACTTGCAGCCAAAGAATGACACAACAGGAAGTGGACCACATAAATCACTATGCACAAGCTGTAAAGGGGTTGAGGTGTGCCAAGAGGCACGTTTTTCAAAACTGTCCCGATGATGTTTTCCGAGTACACATCCGGAACAAACACCATCTTTGCAAGATACCATAGGCAAGGATAATTTTAGGGGCGAATGTTTGCCCTTTAGCGAAATTAAGGGGTTTTAAATTTTTAGTGGGCGAATATTTTGTATCATAGTACATTTTTACAAATCACCTCAAATAGCCCACCTTATTTTAAGGGAGAGGGTAAAAAAGGTAAATTTAGCCCTTGAAATTAGGACTTACAACCTTCTATTCGCCCATTTTCAAGAATAGGTTTTATTTAAGTGAATCCATTCACCCATTTTCAAGAATAGGTTTTATTTAAGTGAATCCTATGGGCCAAATACCATATTTATAAAAGAGGTATGGTAAATTAATAAAAATATAAATAAATGAGAGGTATGGTAAATAAATAAAACATTTTTTTATATTTAATCCATAAGTCACCTTATATACATGTAAGGGTGTAAACAAATAAAAATATAAGTAAAGTGGAGGTATGGTAAATAAATAAAACGTCTTTTTATACTTACTCAAAAGGTATGGTAAATAAATAAAAATATAAATAAACTAGACGTATTGTAAATAAATAAAACCTCTTTTTATATTTAGTCCATAACCCTCGTTCTATTTATGAAGGCTCAAGAAAGAGGTTTTATTTAAGTGAATCCTATGGGCCAAATACCATATTTGTAAAAGAGGTATGGTAAATTAATAAAAATATAAATAAACGAGAGGTATGGTAAACAAATAAAACATTTTTTTTTATATTTACTCCATAAGTCACCTTATATTTACGAACACTCAAAAAATGGGTTATATTTAGGTGAAACCTATGGCCAAAATACTATGGGACAAATACCATGGACTAGATTGTTATTAATACCATGCAAAAAACCATTATTAACCCTAATATTAGAATTAATAAAAATAAAAATGGCACATGGTATTGACCCATGGTATTCACCAAAATGGCACATGGTATTGACCCATGGTATCCACCTGGAATGTAGCCTATTTAAATGGGGGAATTAAACCAGCATGTAGCCTATGCTAAGATTCACTAGGACTTTACAAAGTTTTATTATTTAGTGAAAGACTCGCCAAGATTTTACAAGATTTTATAATTGAGTAAAATATTCGGCATGCCTAGCGAGAGATTCGCCAAAAAATTATATATACATATTATATTATTGATAAAATCGCCTTTCATTTTTCCTATATACCATGGAGATTCGCCCATTTATTATATTTATAAATTTAGGGGGGGTTCTTAAAATTTTCCATGACCATAGGAAGACCTGTCACCATATTTTCTTTACATAGATGCTGAAGGGAGCGATAGTTTAAGTGACCAAATCGCTCATGCCAAAGTTTGCTCACTTCATCGTTATGAGCAACAAATATTGAGGGAATATTTGATGACCCAAAGTTTTGAAACTTATACAACCTTGTAGAATCGTCAGCAATGCCAGTAGCCAAAATCTATTTAGGATCTCTTAAGTCCTTGATTACAACATCATGAGGTGAAAATTCAACGATTTTACCTTCACCTGAATGAGTTATCTGATATACAGATAGAAGGTTGCAGGATAAGGTTGGAACACATAATACATCATTAAACTGACCATTGTCTAGATGAACAGTTCCAGTCCCTACAACATTAAGAGATCTATCATCACCAACATATATATTTTTGGTGTTACAATCATTTAAAGAAGAAAACATGGCTTTGTTTTTGGCCATGTGATAAGAAGCTCCATAATCAATGAGCCACTCATGAGAATGAGAAGAAGAAGATACATTTAATGCATAGCCAGACCAAGATGCTTGACAACCACATGCAGAAAGTGCCATTCCTGAAGATGAAGTTGAAGTTGAAGATTGCCCGAAATGGATGTTATGATTCTTCATTGCTGCTTCCAAGGCTTCCATATTCTTAAAGCATTTTGATTCTAAGTGGCCATCTCGATTACAAAAATTGCAATGTCTATCAGTCTTCTTCCCGTTGTTTTTATTTGTCTTATCATTTTGTTGAAATGATTTTTCATTTTGGGGCTGAAATTGCTTAGGACCCTTGTTTGGTTTAGGACCATTCTTTTTAGGATATGACTTCTTAGGATTCTTTGAATTTGGTTACTGCTGGGCGGCTAATGTAAGCAACTCATTTTCAAGTTGATGGGCTCTAATTTCATTTTTAATCTCAAAAACTTTATTGATTTGTTTCATTGCTTCATCAGGAGTATCAATTTCTGCAATATGGAATCTAAGATCTGGAGAAATAGACATCCCTATCAATCCACGTGCTTGATCTTGCCTATTTTCCCATTTAGCAGCCTTATCTTTATCCTTCGATTTCTTTTCTTGGCCTGAGGCTATTCTGTAGAGACCTTTACTTCTAAGTAAATCCTCAATGTAAGCCAACCATTGGAAGTAGTTGGTGCTGTCAAGGGTAACTTGGTATTGACTTTCCATTTCAATGGAAATTGAAGCTAACGATGTTGAAAATAAGTGTTCCAATGGATAGATCTCGAAAAATTAGGCTAGTTTAAAAAAAACGGCTCTTAAAACGGCTTCCGGATGAAGGCGTTATGGCTTTTTGAAAAAAAGTTGTTGAAGTTGTCGACAAAGTGCGGGAATGTGCGGAAATGAGAAAGTTTGCCCCCACAAAATGGAGACTTGAACCCAAGACCTCTACTCTCTTAAAATAGCTTTGAACCAATTGATCTATACAAAAGATTTGAGAGACAGAGAGAGAGAGAGAGGGGGGGGGGCTTTGGGTTGCGTGCTTGCTTTGAGAAAGCTCTTTTTCCCTACAAAACAAAAAACACAAAACCCAACACGGACATGTAAAGAAAATGAATCTTATGGCTCGAAGTTAGCTTTAGCTGAAAAACTAAATATTTTCAAAAATGAACCTTGTGGCTCAAAGTTAGCTTTGGTCGGAAACTAAATATTTTCCTCAATGTTTCTGATTTTCCGAGATCACCCTAAGGCGCAGGGAAAAGAGCATACGCATGAGAAAAATCCTTCCTTTCTATTTCTGATTTGCCCAGATCGCACAGAGTCACAGGGCAAAGAGCATACACAGAAATGAAAGGTATAGATCTGGTAATAAAAAGGCTAAATAAACCGAAACCGAAATAAACAGAGAGAAAATAACAGTAAACTGCAAATAAACATTGTATACCTCCAGATCTTAAAAATGACGCAGCTAGGGCTACCGGAAACCTTTTCGCATGAAACAAAAGGGGTTCCTCACTGGAACAGATGCTCCCAACACAACAGAGTAGTCCTCTCGGCCCGAAAGCAGTCAGAAACAGCAGATCTAGGAAACGGCAGTCGGATGCAGTTCTACCGGCTTCAGATTTGGATCACCAACGGACGCGGCCCTCAAACGGCTCTGATACCATGTAGGAATTTATAGGGTAAGTTCCTCAGACAGAACACCAAAAGGACACCGCTCACAACTAGATCGCAGATCAATACACCAGTATTTTGACGTGTTTAAAACCCGCAAAGAGGGAAACAGTCCACGACCTGAGCCAACGCGGCCACTTCAGGAAATTTATTAATAAAAGAATGAAAATTTACATATGTTTCTCTCATGCACGGATTACCCTACAAATGACCCTCCATGTGCTTTAAATAGAATTCATGGACCAATCGAGTGTCAAGCCATGGATCAAGTGTCGGTAATACCGAGGAGAGAATGAACCGTCAAATCACTACATATCGTGACCGTCGGATTGTAAGTTACAAAATGTACAACGGTAAAGAAACATACTTTACCTAACTCTATACCTAACTCTACACTAGACCAAGTTGTACTTAACTATTTCCTATGTGTCGGAATATCCTAACATCCCCCCTTAAGAATAACTTGGGATAGGATTGAAGGATTTACAAATATGACACAATAGGAGAAGGAAGGAGGCACTAGAGTATTGCAGACTAAAATTGTGTTGAACACTTTGTATTAACCAATGTAATAGTACAAGTATAAATACACACAATGTTGTCTCAAGATACAAAAACTATCTTCGACACACAATCTATAGGTTGGAAATATAAAACCCATACACAAATATAGGAAGCTAGATAGTTGGAGAGAATCTCTCATACCAACTAGGCCTTAAAAATCTCCTAGAAACTAGGAATACAATCCTTCTTATAGAGGCTATATCTATCTAATAATGACCAATAATCAAAAGAAAAATACATATTGTCATACCTCAAAAAAGTAGGAGTTACATACTTCAACATTACTCGTTAATGACTATTTATCTTAATTTAAATCTGTTGTAAATAATACTGAGAGGGGGGGTGAATTAGTATTATCAGATCAATAATTTTTCATTTCACAGTCAAAATTATATACGCTGCTTCAGTGAAGTGAACTGGCGTGTACACGCAACTGTGACTAGAGAAACCAGCATATACCTAGAGAATTTGTGATTTAGATAATTTATCATGTGCTGATCTTTAACCAGTGCATCAGTAACTTAGTAACCAGTGCAGTAAAAACAAAATAAACCATCACACATAAGAAACACACATGAACACCAATATTTAAGGTGGAAACCCAATGTGGGTGAAAATCACATGCTGCTGTCGTCTCTGTCTTCTTTTAATAATAAAAAAATCCATTTACAATATTGTACTGGTGCAGACTCATACCAGTACGAAGGCACCCACCTGCAGAAGGCTACAACCTTCTCTCTTTTTCTAGCTTCTACTGGAAGGGAGCTGCAACCCCCTAGCTCTTGTACTAGCCAATGTGTTTACTAGTACATAGGCATTGACCTACAGAAGGCTACAACCTTCTTTCTTCCTCCAGGGACCACATTTCATAAATTTTTAGATTGGATGCTCCTGGTACACATCAATACACATGAAGGCCTCATTTCATGAAATTTTCATATTGGCCCCATCATAAAATTTGAAACTTAAACTGCATCAACCAACATTCAGTTAATCTGAACAATCAGATCACTATCACCAGAACAATGTGATGAACCTAGAACCTAAATCATCATTCAGAACCAGTTGTAACCTCAAAAATCATGCATCAGAATTTATACGCTACTTTACTGAACCCAACCTACATATGTACGCTACTTCCTTTAATCAAATCTGCGTATACCTTCAAAACCACTGAAATATAAAACTTCTGAATCAAGTCTATACCAACCAACAATATACTGAACATCTAATGTCAATTTATAGAGATTTACACAGGCAGTGGCATAGATCACCCATCTCACTTATATAATCAATTAATCAGATACCAAACTCCTTATGCATTCAGTTTTACATTCAGATCTAAGAAGACTTCATTGACAGACAACAATAAAACAACATAACTAATTAGATAGATCAGTCAGATCTGAATAAATGGCTTTTCTTTTGTATATGCTACTTGGAAGAGTATAACCTGTGTGTACATGTGCTTTTATTGAGATGAACCAGAGTACAGGTTTGCAAATATTAACTTATACCTTCGCTGCAATTCTAGACTTTAGACAACCCAGATCAAAAAAGAATAAAATAGGTGTACATAATCGGATCTAGCCCAACCAATATTAGATCATTCAATGATAAGTCATTTCAGGTTTCATGATCCTGATTGATCTAGGTGGATCTCCAGACACCAGTGGCATGAAAAAAGGCTCAAAATTCAAAGTGGCAGAAAGTTGATTAACTTGACATCAAATCGAAGTGCTCGTCACCCTTCCAATGGTGTAAATGACACTCCAATCCGAGTCTGTATGAAGAAGATAGAAGCAGTCAAAGTTTGGGGTTGACTTACCCATGTGGCAGGCTTAAGGAGGGCGCAATTTGGCAAGAATCCAACACTAGAATTTGGCTAGTTTTCTAGGCGAAATTGTGGGGCCATTAATTTGTCTAATATGGCCTAAGGTTCTAGAAAATTCCTAATGGGCGGTGGAACTGTTATTTGTTTTTTCTAAATAAATAAATAAAATATATATATTCAATATGGGGTGGGTGGCCATGACCTCGCCACCCACGAAACCACCATAACAAAATGTTATTTAAATGGGGTGGGTAGCCATGACCCCACAACCCCTGAGGCATAGGCTGTCAACCCCGCCACCCCTCCACCTCACATTCAAATGCCAAAGATTTGGGGGAACAGGCCACCGGTATTGGCGGACCCACCTCCTGACTACACACTATACTTACCTCATATGGCAGCAACGAGAGAGGTTTAGGGGAGCAGGCCACCAAACTGGCAGACCCACCTCCCATTTAAATAAACTATAATTGCTATGCATTAAAAAAAGGTAGGGGTGGGATTTGATCCCTCGACCCCTCCTTAATGAGTTATCAAGTTTGCCAATGCACCCAAGGCTCCTCCCTTGGTTTATCCGCCCACCAAATAGTATATCAAGCCTTTTTCACAGTGCGCCCAAGGGGAGGAGAGCATGCACGTATTTTAAGACACATGATTTGTAGGAGGTGGAACCGTGAGCAAACCTGTGATAGGGGGCAGAACCTTGCCTGAGCACATTTTCCAGGGGGTCAGTTTTGGTCTACTGTCAGAATTGGGAAAGTTTTATATCAATTTTGCACCTCTCGGCGACAGGAACTCAATGGTGATGCCAATTTTTGCAACAGAGCTATCCATTTTTTGGCCATTTTCCAGATTGGAGGTAAAAGACTCCTTTTTGTAAATGTTGATTGTACTTCTTCTCTCTCATGCCACTTAATGAATGAAAACCTCCCCATTGATAAAGCAGGGCCTAGAGACGTAGTCCAAATTGAATGAACTTTGTTATCAAGTCTCTTGTCTTCTTTCATGTTTTTATGTGTTTCTCCTCTTCTCACATGTGCACATTAAATTTATATGGTTAAGTTGCAATTTTTCCATGTAATTCTTAATCCATCCATAAGCAAAAGATCTTGGATCAAGTGGTATCATAGCAGGTATTTGTAGATGTGAATTGCATGTTTGTATGCTAACAAGAAACAGGCTCCGAAGAGGCGAAGGGAAACTAAAGTCTTTCGATCCCGAAGCGGGGTGTGCACATTGAAGGAGAAACATGGCAGATGAAGAGGCTTGTTATGAAGAGGAGCACAATTTCTGCAAAAACTTTTATACAATGGAAGAAAAGGTCAGTCAGTTGCTTTCAAGGTTGAAGAAAGCAGAAGAGATAAATCTAGAATAATAAGGTTCGATGCATCGAAATGGTGGAGAAGAACCCCCTCCTTCTCCTTCCTCGAGTGAAAGTTCTTCTTCTTCTTCTCACCATCATCGTAGGAATTCAAGAAATGCATCTAAGAAACCTTTCCTTAAAGTAGATGTCAAATTTGATCTTCCCATGTATAACGGTGGAAGTAATGCTGAAAGGCTTAACAATTGGATTAGACATATTAAAGTCTACTGTAGAATTCAACGGATTGAAGAGGACAAGGAAAAGATCCATTTGGCATCCCTTCAACTGAGTGGCACCACTCTCGTTTGGTGGAAGAGAAAATTGTAGGGAAACACTAATTTGGGTAACCTTCTATCCTCATGGTCAAATTTTGTGTCTGCATTGAAAAAAAAAAATTATCCCTTGGGCTATAGGCAGAACGTGTTAATATAATGGAAACACCTAAGGTAAAGCAAAGGTAAAAATGTGCAAAAATTTACTGAAGAATTTAGAAGAAAAGCATTGAATTTAAGGATTTCCTTAGATTCACCAGAGATTGTAACTAAGTATATCGGTTCTTTACATAGTTAGATAAGGCATTCATTATTATTATTTGAACCTACTACTATTGATGAGGCTAGTGTGAAAGCCATGCATCTTGAAAGCAGTGGGATGCACACGCAAAATGACCACCAAAAAAGAGTCGCAACAACTGAGAGGAGAGGGAAAAAACCCTCTTGTACACATTGTGAGAAGGAGGGAAATGATGAAGAGAATTTTTAGAAACTTCACCTTAAGTTGAACCTAAGAGAAATGACGGAAAGGAGAAGCAGAAAACCACTGCTACCATGCAACAAGATCAAACATTTGAGTCAAAAGAAGATGAGAAGGTCACGGCTACCGGTTTTGCACAAAGGAGGCCCATTGACTTGGGATCAGATTCTGGTGATGAAAGGAGGATTACAACTCTTGGAATAGCAACAGACAGACCAATCGATCTGGATTCTGATTCAGGTGATGAAGCAAAATTTTCAATAGATATTGTGCCAAATATGGAAAGGACACCCAATGTGGTAGGGCTCCGCGACCTTGAGGAGACCAACCAAAACCTTCAAGTAGAGAATGCCAAGTTAAGTAGGCTCCTATGGGAAGTAGAGGAGGAGAAAAAGAGGTTTCTATGTCAGTTGCAAGCTAAGAACGAGGCCTTGGGAAGATTATAGCCTAACCCCCTTGAGGTAAAAGATAGTTCTTCGATTCCATGTACTTTTCCTAATGATGATTTCGCTTCTTTTGAAAAGTATACTACAGGTATCGGGTCCAAGCTATTCAATAAGATGGGATATCAGGGAAAGGGCCTCAGCATTAATGGCCAGGGCATCATGAACACCATCAAAATATAGGAAATGCCTCGCCATGCAGGACTCAGTTATGTCAGGAAGGATGTTGGGGAAAGCTCCAAAGCAGTTAGTGATTAGTCAATGATGGATGATGAGACTTCCTCCTCCTATTCCAGTGATAGTAAGGGCTCCATGACCCCTTATCAGAGGAACACCAAAGGGAAGCACTTCAAGAAGACCCGAAAGGTTTGGAGAAAGAAAAATCATTGTAGTCCCTGCAACAAAGAGGGACATCAGGAAATCACATGCCAAATGATCCACAGCCAGAAAAAAGCAATAGAGAAGCCAACTAGTGACAATTCTCAAACACATTCATGGTGGTTTGCTTTATTAAGGAAAGGACATTTTTTTAATAGTAGCTTGTATGGCCTTGGTTTGTAAATCATGTGTTGCAAGTAAATGTAAAAGTGATGATGTGTTGCCCTCACTTCAAAATGAAACGATGATGTTTCTAGGCCTTCTTATGAGTAGTTGAGGTATTGATTGTTATTGTGTAATCCTTGACCAAAGAGTGTGTGTTATAAACTCTTGGCAAGTGAGGGATTGTTGAGTCATGAGTGAGTGCAGAAGATGTACTAGTTTTGTGTGCAAATTATTGAAAGTGTGGTTTGGCGAGGACACAGGTCGTATGTTGAATAGTGTTAATGCTTTTGGTGGTCCAAAATATCTCAATGGGGAGGATTGATCCAGGTGGATCTCTAGACACCGGTGGCATGAAAAAAGGCTCAAAATTCAAAGTGGTATAAAGTCGATTAACTTGACATCAGATCGAAGTGCTTGTCGCCCTGATTCCAATGGTGCAAATGACACTCCAATCTGAGTTCATATGAAGAAGATAGAAGTAGTCAAATTTCATGGTTGACTTACCCATGTGGCAGGCTTAAGGAGGGCACAATTTGGAAAGAATCCGGCACCGGAATCCGGCCAGTTTTCTAGAAAAGATTATGGGGCCATTAATTTGTCTAATATGGCCTAAGGTTCTGGAAAATTCCTAATGGGCAGTGGAACTGTTATTTTGTTTTTTAAATAAAAAGGTATTAAAAGAATATTAAATATGGGGCGGGCAGCTATGACCTCGCCACCCCTGGAATCCACCAGAAAAAAGCATATATATATATATATATATATATATATATATATATATATATATATATATATATATATATATATATATATATATATATATATATATGGTGGGGTGTGGGTTGTAAACCCCACTGCCCCTCCACCTCACATTCAAACGTCAGAGATTTGGGGGAACGGGCCACCGAGATCAGCGGACCCACCTCCTGAATACACACTATACTTACCTCATATGGAAGAAACGATGGAGGTTTAGGGGAGTGGGCCACCAAACTGGCAAACCCGCCTCCCATTTAAATAAACTATAACTGTTATGCATTAAAAAAAGGGAGGGGTGGGATTTGATCCTCCGACCCCTCTTCAACGAGTTTCCAAGTTTGCCAATGTGCCCAACGATCCTCCCTTGGTTTATTTGCCCACCAAATAGTATATCAAGCCTTTTGCACAGTGTGCCCAAGGGGAGGAGAGTGCACACATATTTCGAGACACATGATTTGTAGGAGGCGGAACCATGAGTAGACCTGTGACAGGGGGCAAAACCTTGCCTGAGCACATTTTCCAGGGGGTCAGTTTTGGTCCAGTGTCAGAATTGGGCAAGTTTTATATCGATTTTGCACCTCTCGATGACGGGAACTCAACGGTGATGCTATTTTATACAACAGAGCTCTAGATTTTTTGGCCATTTTCCAGATTGGAGGTATAAGACTCCTTTTTGTAAATGTTGATTGTACTTCTTCTCTCTCATGCCACTTAATGAATGAAGGCCTCCCCATTGATCGAGCAGGGCCCAGAGATGTATTCCAAATTGGATGAAATCCGTTATCAAGTCCCTTGTCTTCTTTCTTGTTTTTATGCGTTTCTCCTCATCTCACATGTGCACATTAAATTTCTATGGTTAAGATGCAATTTTTCCATGTAATTCTTAATACATCCATAAGAAAAAGATCTTGGATCACCGATCCAACATTGAATTCAAGGTGGAAAAAATATTTCAGATCAAATCACCAACATAGCCTCTGTAACATAAAATATACTTTAGATAGAAGTATTCCTTAGAAACCCATTCACTTGCACACTTGGCCTTATGATCTTCTCCTCATATAGCTTTTGGCCTTTCTCAATACCTTAGACCAAAACCACTTAGTGACCCATGGTATTCTTCGACGGGATGAAATAGTCATTACTTCGCTCAATATTGTGGGCTAATACCATGGTATTGACCCCTGGTATTCTCTAAACTTTAAATTCCCTTATTTTCCAACTTGTACACGCTTTTCCTCTTATGAGAGTTCGTGTATACATATACGCTCCTTTTGTTCTATGGACCAACGTGTATACACTGTTTTAACTAAGTGGACCTACGTATAATTCTTAAATTTCTTTACATCAACCTTTTCTTTCAACTTCTGTATTTTGATCAGTAGACCTTAGTTCCGTCTTCCTATTCCTCTGTACCACTACCTTGTTACCTTTGAATATACTAGTTATACTATGAGTTGCCTTTTATCAAAACTGAACTGAACTGTGAGTGAGTTGCCATCAAGGACAACACTTGTATCATAATGCCAATAATCTCCCCCTTTGGACTTGATGGAAATCATGATGGTGTTGATTACTATAAACTATAGAAACTCTTAGAGATAACATGCAACACCAAAATACTCTCCCCCTTTGACATCAAGAGCAAAGGGAAGGCCAAGCTACTCTTCTCCTTTGATATACATTATGTTTTCCATGCTCCCCCTGAGTACATGACGAGTTTGCAGAGATATGATTCAAAAAGAATAACATGACTCTATAACTCAACTAAGTGAGTATGACCTCTTTATGACCAATGACTCATACATACATCAATCACCCAACCAAGTGGGGATACACCACATTTGACTCATCCACCCAACCAAGTGGGGATATACCAAGATTTTATACATGACAAAAATATAGCAAATATTACATCATCCATCCCAGACATAGTGGGGAAACAAATTACATCATATGTCCAATAGAACTTAGACAAAAGGAATCATGTCACCCCCTACATCTTTACATGACTTATGCAACAAAAAAATATATGAAACCATAGCTGAAATTAACAACTATAATGCCAACAATTCAAAATGCGAGTTAAGTCGAATGCTCCCCCTGAATATGTGCTACCTGTGCATTGTATAGATAAAAAATCAATGAACAAAGGATATCGTCAGACAGTAATCATCAATATCAGTCAGAATGCCCATATCAGAGTCTGACCCATTGTTTTTCTATTAGAAAAACATATATGCCTCTTCAGCCACAGAAACCTGCATGTATATGCTACTATAATTCATGAAACCCGCGTATAATAACCTTCCTCTAAAAACCGGATTTAACAGCAGGATGATGCAACAACTACTCCCAGCTTTTGTCTGAGATATTCAAATGTTTCTTTGGGAGCGGTTTGGTGTATATATCACCAACCTTTTCTTTGGAGGGAACATACTCCAATTTAACCTTTTGTTCAAGCAATTGTTCTCATAGAAAATGGTACTTGATGGGTATGTGCTTGGTCTTGGAGTGCATGAATGGATTTTTTGAAATACTAATGGCACTTGTATTATCACATAGAATGGAGATGGGTGGAGTACATTTGATCTGAATGTCTTGCAAATTTTGCATCATCCAAAGTAGTTGTGTGAAGAAAGATGAAACAACCACATATTCTTCTTTAGTTATAGATAAAGCAATCAAAGTTTGTTTCTTGCTGAACCAAGACACTAACCGAGAACCCATATAGAATTCACCTCCACTAGTGCTCTTTCAATCATCAAAACTTCTTGTCCAATCTGCATATGTATATGCATGAAGAGTGAGGTCCGTTCTTTAGCATACCGTAGTCTAAAGTCTTGAGTTCCTTGAAGATATTTGAAGATTCTTTTGACTGCCTGGAGATGTGATTCCTTTGGATTTGCTTGGAACCTTCCAACAATTCCTACTACATGCATGATGTCAGGTATGGTACCTGTTAGATAAAGAAGACTTCCAATCATAGATCTGTAAGTTGGTTGGTTTACTGCTGGTGATTCATCGTTAGAGCTAAGAATACATCTTGTTACCATTAGAGTACATACTAGTTTAGAATCTTCCATCTCATACTTCTTCAAGATCTGCTTGAGATATTTGGTTTGTGAAAGAAGGATACCATCTTTTGTTTTCTGTACTTGTAGACTAAGAAAATAAGTAAGTTCACCAAGTAAGGACATTTCAAATTCTTGCTGCATCACTAAAGCAAAATTTTGACTCATGGATTCTTCATTTCTACCAAATATGATATCATCAACATAAACAACAATAATTATCAGTTTATTATTTTCAATCTTTTTGTATAAATTGTTAACCTTTTGTGAAACCTTGTTGTTGTAGATATTTGTCAAGGTGGTAATACCAAGCCCTTAGAGCTTGTTTTAGACCACAGAGAGCATTTTTGAGCTTGCATACAAGTTTTGCATCATTTCCAAGAATGAATCCTTCTGGTTGTTCAATATAAACTTCTTCTTTTAAATGTCCATTAAGGAAAGTTGATTTTACATCCATTTGGTACACTTTGAATTTTCAAAAACTAGAAAGGGCAAGAAGAATCTGTATGGCTTCAAGTCTGGCAACAAGTGCAAAGGTTTATTCAAAATCTATACCTTCTTGTTGAGAATACCCTTTACAAAAAATTCTTTCTTTGTTTCTAATAACTTCTCCATTTTCATTCAGCTTATTCTTAAATATCGATTTTGTTCCTACAACATTTTTACCATGGGGTATAGGAACTAATTCCCAAGTATCATTCTTTTCAATTTGGTCTAATCCTTCATCCACGGTCTTGACCCAAAATTCATCTTTGCAGGAGTCATTTACATTTTGAGGTTTTTTGGAGGATAGTAATGCTAGATAACTTGAGGTCCCTATAAGAGTTCTTCTTGTCTGTACTCCAAACCCTTATTCTCCTAGAATTTGAGATTCTGGATGATTCTTCTAAACATACCTAGATCGAGTCTTTTCCCTGTCTGTTGTATCTTCTTTAGGTGCTTCATTGGTTTCTTCTTCTGTGTCATTTTGATTTGATGTGGGAAATCATTCCCCATTTTCCTCATTGTCATATTCCTTTTTTGATTTCACTTGTTCCATATTTCTGCATGCTTCATCAATTACAACATCAATGCTTTCAACAATTTTCTGAAGTCTTTTATTATAACATTTGTATCATTTACTTCTGGATGAATAACCAAGAAGAATACCTTTGTCTGCTCTGGGTTCAAACTTGCCAAGTTTTTCATCAGTTCTTTCAATAAAAAAATTTCTTCCAAGAACTCTAAAGTGTTTTATAGTAGGAGGCTTACCATACCAAAGTTCATATGGAGTTTGATTGCTATTTACCCAAACAATTGCTTTGTTGAGAATAGTCACGACAACAAATGCAGCTTCACCCTAGAAGGTTGCAAGAGTTCTAGATTCATCTAGCATAGCTTGAGCCATTTGTTGAACTGTTACGTTCATCCTTTCTACCGCACCATCTTGCTGAGGAGTTCTTGCAGTGGAGAATTGCCTTTTTATTCCATGTTGTTCACAAAAGTCAAAGAATTCATATGATATGAATTCTCCCCCTCGATCAAATCTGAGACATTTGATTTTTTGATCTGATTCATTTTCAACTAAAGCTTTGAAGGCTTTAAAAATTTCAAATGCTTCATCTTTATGTTTTAGAAGACCTATCCAACACATCCTGGAAAATTCATCAATAAATAAAATAAAGTATTCTTCTCCACGAGGTGAATTTTTCCTTGTTGGTCCACATAAATCACTATGGATGAGTTCAAGAGGCCTACTTGCTAACCCTTCCTTTTCAATGAAGTGAAATCTAGTTTTCTTACTGATTTGACATGGTTTGCGTATGGTATTTTCTGGGATGCTGATATCTGGAAGATCACAAATTTCCTTGAGCCTACATGATTTTCTTATTTGAGAAAAGCTTAGATGTCCCAATCTTCTATGCCACAACTATTTTTCATTTGTTTTTCTTAGATAACATTGTTGATGTCCTCCTTTGAGTATGTATAAGTTGTTTGGAGTTCTTGTACCTTTGATCACGGACTTTCATGTATCAAGCTCATGAACGACACATCTGTTTGATTGAAACACCACTTCATTTCCTTGATCACACATTTGAATGACACTCAGCATGTTATGCTTTAAACCATCTACATACATGACATTTCCAGCTTTAACCTTTTCTTTTAATAAAACAAAACCTTTACCTTTAATGACAGCTAGAGTGTCATTTCCAAAAGAGACATTCTTTTCTTTTTATAAAGCATTATATGAATGAAGTTTCTCTTTATCACCTTTCATGTGTTTGGAACATCCACTATCGATGTAACACTGATTTTCTTGTCCTTTTGCATACAAAGCTATACCCATCTTTCCGATTGAGATTCCTTCCTTCTCCATATCTTGAATGGTGTTTTCTCCTTTTGAAGTGTTAGCTGAAATTTACTCCTGCATTCAGATTCTTCATGACAAAAGTTGTTACAAATCAAGCACTCTATTTCATTTTCAAGAGGAGAAAAGTTATAATAGGAAATTTTCTTGATTCCCGTTACACTCCTTTGAGACTTTGCTTCTCTAGTCATGATGGTTTTGTAAGCAACACATCAAGCAGCCTTGTGCCCAAATTTATGACATGAAAAACATTGCCCATTAAAGAAGTTTCTGTGATCATAGAATCTTTTGACATTGTTTACCTGTTGGTTGTGGCTTATACTGATATTCATCCTTGGATTAAATTGAGTATGATTTACCTAATGAGTAATTTTAGGCCTTTGCTGGCGATTGACATACTATTAATTGGTCTTTCCTACATCAAGATAGCTTTTGGTGGAGGTTGACGACTTTTGTGATTGAGATGATTCTTCAGTATATCCAAGACCTGTCTTTATCAGAGGAGAAAGTTGAACTTTGATGATTTCATTTAAAGTTTATGATCCTTTAGCAAATCTAAGATTAAGAGATTTTGTATTATCAAGATCTTTTCTTAGACCCACAATTTCACATTCTAGATTTTCATTGTGTTTTTCTCTTTCAGCAAGTTGGTGTGTCAAAGTATCTATGATCATATTCTTTTATTCTAAATAGATTTTGAGTTTATTGATTTCTTCAAGAAAATATTCCTCTTCTAATGCATCCAAAAAATCATCATTGTCATAAGCCATAAGTAGTCTATAATCTTGTTCAGTTTCATCTTCATCACTATTAGATAAACCATCACTATCTTCATGTGTATAGTAACTCCTTCTATTCACAACATGTTTTCTATTGCCTTTAGCATATTCCTTCCCCTTTTCATATTTATCGTTATGAGGACATTTGGTAGCATAGTGGCCAACTCTAACACAAGCAAATAATTTCAAAGGTAGCTTACCTTTGAATCTTTCGAAACCCCATTGAAGCTTCTTGACAAAATTTACCTCATCGTCTTCTTCTGAAATGTGTACTGATTCATTGTGCTCTTCCTTTTCTTTTCCCTGTGTTGATGCTTTAAAAGTGGCTTCTCTCATATCTGATGGACCTCATTTTCTCATTTCAAAGGCAGTTAGGATTCCATGGAGTTGAGTCATTGTAATAGTCTGAAGATCCTATTTTTCTTCTATGGAAGACACTTTTGACTCAAATTTAGAAGACAAAGATCTCAAAATTTTCTTAACTAATGTAACTTCCTTTATCTCTTCACCCAGATTCTTCATACAATTAACAATCTCATCTATACGTAAAAAGTAACTAGAAACACTCTCATCACTATGAATATTAAGGGTTTTGATACTGAATTCTGAGAGTTTTAAGTTTAGCACGTTTTACCTAAGAGTCTCCTTCGTAGCTCTGAATGATTTTTTCCCATATTTCTTTGGCCATCTTGAGCTGCATGACTTTGACAAATTCTGATTCTGACAGACTTCCCAATAATGTATTGACAACTTTGGCATTGGTTTCATATAACTTCTTACCTACAGAGTCTGTAGGAATTGCTGCTAGAAATTGATATCCTCCTTCCACAATTTCCCAAACATCTGCTCCAAGAAATTGCAGATAGGCTCTGGTTCTTATTTTCCAACATACTAAGTTTCTCCCATTGAAGATTGGTGGTATGGTGGATCCCATGCCTTTGTTATTATTCATCTTGAAAGATATTCCTCCAAGCGATCAAGCTTCTTCTGAAGGACCTGCTCTGATACCAATTGTTATAAACAATACTGAGAAGGGGGGAGTGAGGTGAATCAATATTACCAGATCAATATTTTTTCATTTCACAAACAAAATTATATACGCTACTTCAGTGAAGTGAACTAGTGTATACACGCAACTATGATTAGAGGAACCAGCGTATACCCAGAGAAATTGTGATTTAGATAATTTATCATGTGTTGATCTTTAACCAGTGCATCAGTAACTTATTAATCAGTCCATTAAAAACAAAATAAACCATCACACATAAGAAACACACATGAACACCAAGATTTAAGGTGGAAACCTAATGTGGGTGAAAACCATATGCTTCTATCGTCTCTGTCTTCTTTTAATAATAAGAAAATCCATTTACAATCTTGTACTGGTGCAGAATCATACTAGTACATAGACACCCACCTGCATAAGGCTACAACCTTCTCTCATTTTCTAGCTTCTAGTGGAAGGGAGCTACAAACCCTTAGATCTTGTACTATCCAATGTGTTTACTAGTACGTAGGCATCGGCCAAGAAAAGGCTACAACCTTCTTTCTTCCTCCAGGGACCATGTTTCATAAATTTTTAGACTAGATGCTCTTGGTAAACATCAATACACATGAAGACCTTGTTTCATCAAATTTTCATACTAGACCCGTCAGAAACTTTGAAAGTTAAAGTGCATCAACCAACATTCAGTTAATCTGAGCAATCAGATCACTGTCACGAGAACACTGTGTTGAACCTAGAAACCTAAATCATCATTCAAAACCAGTTGTAACCTCAAAAATCATGCATAAGAATGTATACGCTACTTTACTAAACCTAACCTGCATGTGTACGCTATTTCCTTTAATCAAACCTATGTATACCTTCAAAACTACTGAAACATAAAACTTCTGAATCAAATATATACCAACCAACAATATACTGAACATCTATTGTCAATTTACAGAGCTTTACACAGGCAGTAGTAGATATCACCCATCTCACTTATACTATCAATCAATCAGATACCAAACTCCTTATGCATTTAGTTTTACATTCAGATGTAAGAAGACTTCATTGGCAGACAACAGTAAAACAACAAAACAAATTAGATAGATAAGTTAGATATGAAGAAATGGCTTTTATTTTGTATACGCTACTTGGAAGAGTATAACCTACATGTACACACGCTTTTATCGAGATGAACCAGCGTACAAATATGCAAATATTAAATTATACCTTCGCTATAATTCCAGACTTCAGACAATCTAGATCATGACATCTAAAGAATAAAATAGGCGTACATAATTAGATCTATCCCAAGCAATTTCAGATCATTCAATGATAAGTCATTTCAGGTTTCATGATCCTGATCTAACATTGAATTCAAGGTGCAAAAAATATTTCAGATCAAATCACCAACATAGCCTCTGTAACATAAAATATACTTCAGATAGAAGTGTTCCTTAGAAACCCATTCACTTGCACACCTGGCCTTATGATCTTCTCCTCCTTATATAGTTTTTGGCCTTTCTCAATACCTCAGACCAAAACCACTCAGTGACCTGTGGTATTCTTGGGCGGGATCAAATAGTCATTACTCCACTCAATATTGTGGGCTAATACCATGGTATTGACCCCTGGTATTCTCTACTCTTGAAATTCCTCGATTTTCCAACCTATATGAGCTTTTCCTCTTGTGAGAGTGCGTGTATACGTATACACTCTTTTATTTCAATGGACCACCGTGTATACGTTGTTTTAACTAAGTGAACCTGCGTATACTTCTTAAACTGCTTTACATCAACCTTTTCTTTCTTTATTTTGATCAGTAGACCTTAGTTCCATCTTCCTGTTCTTCTGTACCACTGCGTTGTTACCTCTGAATATGCCTATTATACTGTGAGTTTCCTTTTATCAAAATTGAACTGACCTGTGAGTGAGTTGCCATCAAGGAAAACACTTGTATCATAATGCCAACAAAATCAACTAAGGTGTTTTCCAATATGTTAATTATAACACATGATCCAATATGAGCTGAAGAACCTCCTAATCAACAAATTCTACCTCTAGTCCAACCTATTGCTTTTACTTCCTACCTAAATCATGCATGCATCATCAAATTGTTGATATCCATATAAAGAAACAACCTTCCACTAGAATGCATGGGTACCTAATCACTGAAACCATTGATTTAATAGGATGTCCCTTCATGTACATCTCCCATTCAACCTATTGACGAACTCCACTTGAATGAAAAACTTCACCTCTGAGAGTCTACAACTAATAAAATATTTCACTCATAGAGAATCTAGCCAAGACATGGCCCACTCAACCAAGTGTTAAAGAACTCCATAATAGAGGCCACTGAACTAAAATAGAAAAACTACCAAGTCATCAGGAACACAAAATAAAGGGCATGCATTCCTTTATAGGTATTACAATGATATTCCCTTTACATGTTATAAAGATACAAGCACATACAACACGTTCCATTCCACAAAGACACCAGGTACATAGTCAAATATTTTTCTAGGACTAATAGAATTTCTTACAAAAAACATGACATAAATTATAATATAGTCATGAGTCTATTTTATTCAACAATAATTAACCCAAAATTTTCCACCATCATCCAATCTCCACTATTTTTTCTCCAAACAATATCCTTTGCTACCATAATTATTCCACAATCATTGTTACCTACTTCTCTTGGACCAAACTCCAAATAACTCTTTGCCATGTGTTGTGGGGAAAAGTATCCGATGCGGATGACACTAACCCTTTCTAAAGGTGACAGTCTTTAGCAACAACTGAATGATAAAGTTTTCATGTTCCACTTTATGAAAGCACAGAGAGAATGGAAAGAGGGTCAACCAACCTGGTGTCTTGCGCTTAGTCGATCCTTGTCCTTCTCGCTTTGTATCCTGTTCCCAGCTCTTTGCTCTCCAAGCCGATCCAGCTACACACAGAATCTGCACAACAAAAGGGAGCAAACTACGAGATACAAACAATCATAATTGAAGCATGGATTAGGTTGCATCAAATATACATGTAAACACAAAAGCATCTATGTAAAACAAGTATATAGAAGAACATGCAAACTTTATTGATAGAAAGTAACAGGGTTCCAGAGGAAGTTACAACCAATGATGTTGGCTCCAATCCAGCAGCACCTCCTCGGCAGCAAGAACTCTCTTCTTCACCTCTAGTAAAACAATCACCCAATAATCCTGGCAGTATACCAACAACACCTCCTTGCTTATACAAAATTCCAGCCTCCCTAGACCTCATAGAAGAGCTCTATATATAGGAGGGAAGAGGAAAGGATGAGTCAGCTGGAGGCTGGCATATAGCTGACTAGTGTCCTCTCCATCTTCAGTTAATCTTCAGTTCCTGTGTCCACTTGGAGATCCTTGCTTACACATGGTGATCAAGTACCTCTTACTCATCACAGGGCGAATCTCATGACCCAAGTGTCAGTTTGGAAGCTTCCTGGGCAAATGACACCTTGCAGGAGGACTGTGCCACTTGGCCAATCTCGCCCAGCGCAGGTAGCCTTCATTGTTTTTGACTTCCAGCGTAGGTACAGAGTGGGACAGTTGCAATACAGCGCAGAAGCTCAGTTAAGCAGCTGACATGATCCAAAATAAGCCTGTTCTGAAGTGTTTTCAGGTGGAGAACTGATTGGAAGTGCTGTTGATTGATGACCTTGTTCTTTTAGGGGTAAGAACAACATGTTTAGGGACTGAGGATCCCTGTAATTATCGACATTCCCTGCTCCTTGACGCGAGGCACAAAAATGTCTATAACAGTTGCCCCCTAAAGTATGAGGCCGTTAATCGGGTGAAATGCTTTAGCTAGAGGGTCCGAAGTTCGTTCCAGTGCTGAGGAGAGTGCCCTGTAATACAATACAATACAATACATTATCTTTCATTCAAATTTCACGGTCTAACTGAGGCGGGCATTCCCATGCTCAGCTTTTATAAATACATTTTGGTACATATGACAGACGATCGTCTGAAGACAGACTGATAATCTTCCGCTAAAATTATCATCCTTTGAGGAGGATGATCATCTGCTGCAATGATGTACATGGCAAATGCTTTTATATTTCCTGAATATATATCGCAGCCTGGATGGATGAAACTAGATCCGGGGTCTTCAAACTCGTTCGATCTTCACTCTAAGTACAAGTCGATCCATGTGAGAATTGCGCTGAAGTCGAACATGGAAAGACATCGCTTGATTACCGGTCAATAATGAAAACCGTTAACAAGCGCGAGAGGAATCACCAATAATGACGATGACCCTCAAGGTACGGCAGTACAATTCACGTGGCGTGAATAAAGGACTTGGCGTCGAACGCTACGCAAAATCTTCTGGTCGAAGGTCATTGATGGATACCTGTCGCCGGAAGTGAGAAACTTGCCATTGAGGCATGCAAGCTTCAAAGTACTGATGGGGGTGTTCCTTGATCAACTTCTTGGATAATGAGCTGAAGTCGACAAGAAGCGATCCATCAAAGGAGGGCCTTGATGAATCCCACATCAATGACACGGAATAGAGCTAATGATTTAGTGGAGATGGAAACAAACTGTGACATATGATTCAGGGTGGCGATCATGAAATGGATGAAGGATAATGTATGGTAGTGGATGGGACACGGTTGACACTTTCTGAATGACCCCTCTTGAACATATAACGACACTGATGTGATGGATCGATAGCATTACCCCAAATGGATGGTGTGGCGAGGACCATGGTGATGAAACCGGTGAATGAGACAACCCAACCTGATGTGATACGGAGGAAAAGTGTCATGTTCAAGAGTGACTTGCTACCTCTAAACTTTGATGTTCTCCCAATTTTTCCCCAGTCATTTCTGACCAGTACCTCTTTATTTTTGTCAAGCTTGAGGAGGATAACATATGCTTGTTCTATAACCTGCCCTTCGGGCAAGCCCATCGCTATGATTTAACGAGCCTAGCGATAGGGAAACTCGTTCTCATCTAAAGACAAGTTTGTCGCTATTTAATCATTTTAACGAGTCTAACGACAAGGAAAACTCGGTCCTTTTCATTTTTAGAGAGTCTAAAAAGGTACAGAAAGTCAACTCCATAATTCCTTTTTCGTCAGCTAATCCCTTAAGTCCGAAAAAGTATAAAACAATACAGAAGGGATGGCTACTCGGTACTTTTACGAGCCGAACAAGACAAGCGCTCGATCTTTTTGTGCAATAATCCCTCAGGTCCAAAAAGATTAAAATCTAGAGGAGGGATAGCTTTCGGTCTTTTAACGAGCTAGCAGGCCAAAACTCGGCAAACTTTTCATATTTTACGAGTCAGTGAAAAGAGCTCAAAGAAGACTCGTCTTTTGAGGAACGAGTGATAAACAGGGATAGCAACTGATTCCAGGTACAATTTGGAATTTTCCAATCACGGTAATGTCACAAGGATGGCTAGGTGAAATCACTCTTCGCAGCTGTTCCTCAAAATAGGTAAACACACATATGGGGGTGAACGATCGGCCAAATGAAATGGAGGTGATGGATGAAAACACGACCAAGGTTTTTAAGGCTTATAAATTTACGATCGCAATGGTTATTTACCTAGATAGGTTCATTTTTTAATGAGCTTGAACTTTGGCGGAAAAACTCTGTTCACACTTTTCTATTTTTTAACGAGCATAAATTCCGTGGTAAAACTGCTCGATTCATGGTCAAATTTAATTTTTTACTTTTACTAGCTTTTCTCTTTTCAAATGTAGTACTTCATCTTCAATTGCTGCAACAAATTTTGTTAGAAATGGACAATATTTGCATGAAAACGAGATTATAACCCTAATATTTAACTTTAAACTGTGTAAAAAGTCATAAAAAGGGGTTTTTACCTCTCATTTACCATTTCATTTGCATTTTGCTTGTTGGAGCTCTGGAGGTGCCTCTTCTTCCTTGATTTTCACCAGCTGATTCCGGGAGATTCTGTGGACGATTTTCGGCACCGTTTGGACCAGGTAGGAGCTAAACCCTAGCCCTTCACTTTCATGGTTTCCTTTTTCAGTTTCATGCTTGTTTTTCAGAGCTTCTGGGCCCCAGGGGTTTCATTAGGGCGCCCTGGCATCAGCGCAGGTTCCCCTTTCGACATCTGCGCTGTATTTCAGGCAGCCTTAAGGCAGACTGAGTTCCAGAGCAGGGGGAACACTCTCTGCCTGCGCTGGGCCTAAAAGGGCTGATTTTGCATGAGTTTTTTGATGATTTTTCGCCAGATTTTCATCAAATTCAGGAACTTACTCCTTCTCTTGTTTGATTGCAGGGAATTTTTGGACAAGATGTCCCTTACATGGCGAGAACGAGAACATGAAGCCGAGGACATGGTTGCACTCCATGACCCAGTCACGGTGAACGCGCTTCGGAACTGTGGCCTGCTGAAGTTCTTCCGTATCTCTAGCATGAGAGAACAGATTTCTTTACTGCAGTATATGCTTGATGCTTGGGATCCTGTTAACCAAGTATTAGGATGGCCGGTAGCACAGCTTTGCATGTTGCCAACAGATCTTATATGCAGCACGCCTTGGAGTGTCTCCAACCGAAAGTGTTTAACTGGTGTGATGCAGTACTTGTTCAGATGAAAAGTCAATTGACCAAGGTAAAGGACGGGGGGCTGAAGAACTTTGGATTTGGTTCTATTCTCACTGCCTTTGTCTTGGAGAAAATCCCATTGATGCAACCTCAGTACATCTTGTTAGATGTGCCTTCTCCGACCGAGCCACGCATGCAGAGGTGGGTTGACCATATGTCCCGGCATGCTGGTCAGCCTCATATTACATTCACTGAGTCCTTCTTTAGCTGGTTCGAGCGTCAGGAGATGGCATTTTCTGAGTATCCATATGTGGGTATGGACTACCGAGGTGATCCGGACTTGGTGCTTCCGGATGGCGAGCAATGGGGTGCTATTGGTAAAATCTCTGACCATATCACTGTTTATTATTTTCATTCATGATGTTTACTGTTCAAAACTGATCAAACTCTTGGGTGCGTGCAGATGTTGGTCCTGTTCGTCCAGTAGCTCGTCCACGATCGCCAGTTGCTGCCCCAGCAGCAGAGCCTGCTAGGAGAGTTGTTATTCGCGACCTTGGTGATACTGAGATACTTGCAGCTGTGCAGGAGCAGGTTGAGAGCCTTACTCGTGGTCTTCCGGATGTACAGATTGACGAGTTACCTTTACAGTTGCAGCGGCACACCATCGGCGTGCCTAGACGATGGACTCGTCTCTTGCGCATGATCGCACAGACCGTGACGTACTTTCATGAGCACCACTAGGCTAGGGTGCCCCCTAGCATCTTTTTGAGTTCTAGGTCATATGACCAATTTTGTTTTGATTACAGCACATTATGTACAAACTATAAACAGCTTTATATATTTTGATTTTCAGAGTTTATTTCAGTTTATTGATGATCCACTTGCATAGCACCGATGCATCTCTTTTTATATATGTTGTAAATGTCTATCTAATACATAGTTTGCCAATGAATCTATTAATGTGTTCAAGTTTCTGGAAATATGTTGGTATTGAATTGAATCAAACTCTCTTTCCAAAATCTTAACTCTTAGAAACATACGATAAATAGCTGGATTGCGGACTGAATATATACCAGTGAGTTGTATTATCACAAGTTGCGAGTCTAGCCTAACAATTAGCCGGCGTATACCATGAGCAATGGTATCAGAGAGGAGTTCGATCAACGCACTATACTCAGCGATATTGTTTGTCGACCGTCCAATACACACACCTCTGAAACTCACTAACTCGCCGCTTGGATAAAAAATGGCCCAGGCAGCGGAGGACAAATTCTGCGTACTACGACTCGCTCCGTCGGCATATCCCACATATGTGTCAGAATAATTCGACATCTGCAACAAACGAGAAGGGTGGATTACTACCGAAACAAACATTTTAGCGAAAACAAAATACAACAAAAGCACTCAGGTTACTATTTAGGCATAGTAACGCTTGAGGTACAACCCGTTACGGGGTTGCGCCAGTGGTATTCCGTCATAATCCATTAACTCGTAGGCTCCTTTTGCTAACACCCTCTTAACAATATAGGGACCCATCCATAAGGACTGAAATTTTCCTGCTCCTAATTTATTGGATTCTTGGTCGTAAAGCAAAACCAAGTCACCCTCAGAGAAGTTGCGCGGTTTGACATTCTTGTCAAACTGTGCTTTGACTCGTTTCTTATGAGCCTCGTTTGCCAAAGCGGCATCACGACGGTTTTCATCCAACTGGATCAATTCTAGGAAACGAGCCTCTTCTTCTGAGGTTCCGGGGAGGAGGTCAATTGCGAGTTTAAGAGACGAAATTTCGCACTGGATCGGTAAGACTGCCTCTAGGCCATACACCAATTGGAATGGTGTGAATCCAGTGGCGTTCTTTACCGAGGTTCGGTAAGCCCATAATGTTGAGTACAGGATTAGATGCCATCTTCTTTTGTGAACCCCTATCATCCTTTGCAACATACGCTTCAGGACCTTGTTGATTGCTTCAACTTGTCCGTTGGCTTGTGGATAATATGGGGTAGAGCTGTCGTGCGATAGCCCTAGTTTGGCAGCTAACTCAACCATCATGTGATTGCGAAAATGCGATCCATGATCTGTCACTATAGCTTGCGGAACGCCGAACCTGGCGACTACATGATTGAAAAAGAAAAGGGCAGCTGTTTCACCAGTGTTATCCAATGTAGGCATCGCCTCGGCCCATTTGGTAAAATAGTCAACAGCGACTATAATATACCCATGCCCCCCGGTCGAGGTGGGGTTACATTGCATGAAATCGATGCCCCACTTGGCGAAGGGCCCAACAGCAACTATCGGCTGTAAGGGTGCGGGTGGTCTTCTGGTTTTGCTATCAAAGATCTGACATGCATGGCAACTTCTGACAGCTATTATGCAATCTTTAAACATAGTTGGCCAGAAGTATCCTGCTCGTAAGATTCTTTGTGCTGTTGCATATCCAGATTGATGCCCCCCGCACGCGCCTGAATGACAATCATTCAGGGCTTTTTCGGCCTCCTCATGGGTAAGGCACCTCCTCAAAACTGTATCGACGCCACGACGGTAAAGTGTATCACCGACGATCATGTAGTCTTTTGATTGGTATCGTATACGTTTCCGTTCCGAGTGTGAGGTATTAGGCCTAAATTTTTGGGTTTGGAGATAAACAATGATGTCTCCATACCACTCATCGCTTACTGATATCAGAAACAAATTTTCATCCACGATTGACTCTTCTGATGTTTCATCGTTGGACGACGATGGGAGATCGCACAATAATTCCGCAAAAACTAGAGCTTTCTTCGATTTGGATTTTACAAAATCTAAATCAAACTCTTGAAGGATGGCTATCCATTTTGAATATTTGCCCCCAAGCAACTGTCGCGACAGTATATATGTCATGGGATTGCAATCTGACAAAACGGTAGTTTTCCTAAAGAGGACATAATGTCGAAACCTTTGAATCGCTTGAACAGCAGCAAGCGCTAGTTTTTCAACATAGGAATATTTACTTTCTGTATCATTTAAGTTTTTACTTAAATAATATATAGGATGTTCAACTCCATCGACTTCTTGCACTAAGACCATCGCAATGGTCGTATCTGCTGCAGCTAGATACAGGTTAAAATCTCTTTGATAGTCCGGGGCGTACATTAATGATGCTCTTACTAGACAATCTTTTAGAGTGTCAAAGGAAGCTTGCGCAACCTGGTCCCAGACAAAAGGTACATCCTTTTTCAAAAGACGAGTATAACCTTTGGCAAGTTCTGCGTAATTAGGAATGAACCTCCTCAGAAAGTTTGCTTTCCCTTGGAGTTTCTGAATCTGAAGCAAATTTGAAGGTGGAGGCAAATTAATGATTGCCTGAACCTTACAGGGGTCGAGACGAATCCCATCCTTAGAGACCACAAAGCCAAGTAAACGACCAGAACCGACGCAAAACACACACTTGTGCGGATTGAGTCTTATCTTATAATGTCGGCAACGTAGAAATATTGCTCTCAAATGCCGCGGATGATCAGTCCGCTTCCGCGAATGAGCCGGAAGATCGTCGAGGTAAGGTTGAACGATGTTCTTGATGTCATGGAAGGCATAATTCATTGCCCTCTGAAACGTCGCCCCTGCGTTCTTTAAACCAAAGGGTAATTTTCGATAAGCGAATGTGCCCCACGGACAGATGAATGCAGTCTTAGACTGGTCCTGTGGGCGGATATTTATTTGATTATACCCGGAAAATCCATCCATAAAGGAAAAGATTTCACATCCGGCGCATTCATCAATTATCTGGTCGATGAAGGGTGTAGGGTAGTTGTCCTTTGGACAAGCTTTGTTTACATCCCTATAGTCGACGCACACTCTTATCGTCCCTTGTTTTTTCATAACAGGGACAATATTCGATACCCAATCGGTTAGAGGAACCGGGTAGATGAATCCAGCATGGAGGAGTTTTTCAACTTCCGCCTTAATGGCAGCGGCTTTTTTCGGATGTACCTGCCGAAGCCGTTGTCTTACTGGTTTGACATCAGGATACATTTTAATTTCATGTTCAACTATGCTCGAGTCAATGCCTGGCATTTCATCATATGACCATGCAAAGACATCTCTAAATTCGCGAAAGAGAGCACTATATATTTCCAGTTCTGAAGGGGAACAACTTTTGCCGACATGAATGTTCTCAACAACATCAGATTTTGTCGAGATGTTTATGGCTACAGTCTCTTCAATATTGGATAGGTTTCTCTCTGAATCCACCGTATTTACAGTATTTGTTAGGAATTCAAACACTGAAGGGTGGTATAGGTCGTGATGAGTTTCTTCTTCACACTCTGGAAGAAGGGAACGATGGTGGTTATCATTCCATGGTGCCCCCTCAATCATCATTGATTGTAAGATTCCTTCGTCAGTCCCATGAACTTTTGACCATGGATCTAATGGGGTACCATATTCTTCGGACCTATCTACCCAAACGCTTGACGAGCGTTCATTTGGGCTCGCCTCCCATGCCTGAAACATTGATTGCTACAATATTTCAATGGGGCTAGGTGGCAATACCACTTGATGATCCATGACGACTTTGTCTTCTCCGACCTTCGACGAAGATACCATGTTGCATGTTGCTACAAACGGGATATTCCCTTCATGGAAAGGAGGTGGCAATGCGAAAGTTCCCATCATCGTGGGATCTTTTAGCAAGCCTACTCCGATATCTTTTATTGAATGGTCGTTCCCATGGATCAGGGGAATGCTTCCAGTAACTTGTGAACCATTAGGGAGGAAGTTCTGTTGGTCGACGATCGTAATCCCTCCTTCAAACGGGAATGCGATCTTCCTAAAATATGTCGACACTACAGCTGCCATGGCATATATCCATGGTCTTCCCAGTAGGATGTTATAGTCAAGATTGCCATCAATGACTTCAACATCAATCTCTACTGTTTTTCCTCCTAGTTCAACTTTAAAGTTATTTAGGATACCGTACGGAGTGTACGACCTACCGTCAAATGCTTTCAATGTCGTCGAAGATCGCGACAAGGTTGGAGATCCAAGAGTTTTCCAGCAACTCATCGACATGATACATGTCGATGCACCCTCATCAATAATCGTTCTATGAACAGTTTTGTTGAGTGCTTTCACTTGAATAAGGAAAGCTAATTGTGCTGGTAACTGAGGATCATATCCTTTGTGATCAAAGGATACAAGATTGGAATCTTTAGGATCCACTCCACCAATTGCTGATAACAATGCCTGCCTTTGGGATGGGCAATTTTGTAGTACCTCAAGAGTCGACATAGCAGATGGCGATTGGGCCAAATCCTCCACTACATTATAGTGTTGCGCCGCTCTGGCGCGAGGGTTGAATGTCGACTTGTGGACTACTCCCTTAGGCGGCTTTATTGTTAATTCATGCGTGAGGGGGGGTACAACTTCTGCCGAAGTTGTTGTCGAACTACTGGGTTGATCTTTCCCTTTGTCGTTCGACACCGGCGGATTCCCATAATCTTTATTCCTAGTCGATATCAAAGCATCACTTTGCTTAGAAACCGACAGCATAAGCACTTGAGACGGGGAAGCATTTCCACTATCAACCATATTCTGACCTGGGGTAGGAAACGGATCAGTCAACACAGTCGAAGTTTGGGAACTTTTAAAGAACCTCTTCAACTCAGCTTTGAACGGACAGTTCTTTGTTGAATGATTTTCATCACATATTTGACATGGAGGAAATTGTTTCTTTTGCCCAGGAGGGTTTGAAGAAGTTTTTTGAGGGGATGATCCACCTTGTTTCTTCTTCTTCCCTTTGTTTTGTTTCTTCTTGCTTCCTGGTTGATTGGAGTTTTTGTCTTTATCCGTAGATACAGCATTTACCTCCGAAGCAAGAATCTCTTGATTTGCTTTTTGATTCGAAGTCTTATGGGCTTTCTTATTCGAATCCCTTGTCGACTTAGCGTTTGCAGTTCCAATCACGCCATCACCGGAATGAGAGTCACTATTCGATCCGGGAGGAGGAGGGATTGAAAATTCTGGTCTGGGGGCATCAGGTATCTTATCATAGAGCGTGCCCGACTGAGTATATACTAAGTCCAAATATTGAGCACGAGAAATAACCTGCTCCTCTGTTACGACGCCTCCCTTGGCCACATCTTCTGTAATTGCCGGCAGAAGCGACTTTATAAACCACTCAGCTAATAGCTGATCTGGAACATAGGTCTTTACCATTCTGCGACGACGACGCCACTCATGTATATGATCAGATATATGTGTGGCGGTTGTCTGCTTGAAATTGGTTAAGATTTCCGTTCCAGTTTCGTACCTTATAGGTAACTGAAAGTGTGTTAAGAAAGTCGTGGCTAGGGAACTAAAATTGTCGAAAGAGGCTCTAGGTAATTCAATTTACCATTTGGCCGCCGGACTAGTCAATGTCCTCTGGAAAAGGCGAAGCCTTATCGAATCATCATTCAAGGTATTCGACGAACACCACAGATGGAATGTCATCACATGATTCGACGGGTCTTCGCCCGGATTTCCATTGAATTTAGGAATGTCCGAAGGAAGTTTGTGAGGAATCGCTGGCCACCAATGGGCGTAGGCGATTGGATCGTTTGTCAAGCGATGTAAATCTGGTAATTCTTAGGTCACCACGAATGGCAACTGCTGGTTCAGGTTTGGCGAGGCATACCCAGGGTACGATGGAATCGCCTGAGCAGTAGGTCTTTGCATACCAGTATAATGCAACTGATGTTGATATGACTGATATGGCTGGTGGGCTTGGCCACTGTAAAGTGGTTGGTTTAACCCGTTCTGAATATAGGGTTGCCCACTATTTGCAAAGATCTGTTGCTCAGATCCCTGGTACACCTGTTGAAACTGAGGTTGTTGGTATTGCACCATCCATGGTTGTGAAGCCATGTTTTGCTGTGCGACACTAACCGACGGACCAAGATGCGGGGTTATAGTCCCCGTTTGTATCTGTGTCGTCCCGGCAATTGGTGATTGTGGTTGTGTTGCAGGGTCAATAGGCTGTTGCATTACAACTTGGGGTTGACATACAACAGGCATCGATTGAACTTGCGACACGGTTACAATTGCTGGTGTCGTCGGGATACTAGACATAGGTACACATTGTTGCATAGAATATACAACTCTTGGTTGTTGGGGTAACATAGGTACCCAACCACTCGTCGTTACTTCAGTCAAACCTGAATGTGGTTGAAAACTGCCGTATGGGTATCCTCCCGAAAGAGGGAGTGAAAGGGCATATTGCCCCCCATACGGTAACAATCCGGAGCTCAAGGGTGTAGATGGCCTTTGAGGACTGGATGGCCCAAAATGATTCCCAAAGGGATCAATTTGTCTAGTTTCAACATAAGAATTACCGGGTATTATACCGGAAGAGCAAACTGGAATAGACCAAGTTGTCATAATAGTCCCTGGGTGGACTCCTTCTAGTTGATGAGAACTAGTCGGGACAGATGGTATGCCGGCAAACATCGTTGGAATGGTAGCAGGAGCTTCTGCTGTCGCTGTGTCGTTTGGCACAGTTCTAGATGTCGACGGTTGTTCAGACATTTTAAGTCTATCCAATAAACTTCCTAACGATTCTTCAGGAACTTCCTGTGGCGATGGACAAACTTCTGATGCAGAAGGAAAAAGAGTGGAACCTACTCCAAAATGAGTTGGAGTATTTGCTTGCTGGTCCTCTACGATTTCCTCTATTGCAATCAGACCAGGAGGAAGAGGCAGACCGTCAGGTCCGTAAAAGATTTCTGGTGCCGAAGAAGGGGTTGCTTCAACAGTGACAGTTGTTTGAACAACAAGACTCTGTGGACCGGTTTCAGATGGAACTGGTTCAGTTAAACAAGTACTTGTTTTCAGACTAGGATCAATACAATTGTCCTTCTGTTGCCGTTGAACTTCTTCAATAGAGGCAGGGATTCCAGAAATATCGGGAGTGACCAGAATCTCAGATGTTGTTGGAACTTCTGTTCTAACTTTAAGAGGAGATTTTGATCTGGTCCAGCGAGATCGCTTTGCTCGTACTACTTTCGGTTCCGGAGACAAAGATGGTCGACCCGCAAGTCTCCCTGAACGACGGGGTTTTAATTGACTTTCCTCCACGATTGCGGATTACTTGATCAACTAAAATACAAAAAGGGGAATTATGTTTCCGTATTGAATGAATTTTATTAGACGCTTTTAGACACAACTTTGCTTTTTCATGTTTTAAGAGTCGAGAAAAAGCTAAAGATGACTCTAGTCGCCTTCGATGTATTAACGAGCCCGAAGTGACAAATGCTCGGTTGGACCTTTTCAGTTATAGAGTTTGAAAAGGGCCAAAAGAAACTGCTCTGGAGATCTAGGCAGAGGGTGTGCCAAACCTTTCGCGAAACCACAGAATACGTTTTACGGTACGGGTGGTCGATCTTCGTGAATGCTGTGTTCACTGCATCGCGATCAGTAGGGCGGTCGACACGGCTTCCTAAGGATAAAGGATAATTTCCTATAGGGGTCTCCCAATATACGCGACGGTACGCGGGAGCTCAAATCCGTATTAGTGCTATCGTCCCTCAGGAGGAATCACCCACCTTCGTAGAGATCGACAGTCACTACGTTTAACGACGCCGGAACACGTCTCTACCTAGACCTCTATTGTGAGCGTTATGTTACAATGCGTTTTTAGATTCATTCAATATATTTTAAGTTGATCTTATTTATCAGTTTGTCTTTCAGGATCACCACGTGATGTATTGGTACAAATTCCTAAATGCAGCTAAAATGATAAGCAAGCTTTCACATTCCTTTTAGCTTTGAAAATCCTAACTACTGAGGGGAGAGAAAAACAATATCTTTCCACACAGAGCACAAAGCACAAACTAATGCACTTTCTCCTAGATCAGACACCCAAACTTATCAAAAATGCAAATGCAAGATGCATGTATTTCTTTTCTTTTCCTTTAATGTTGATGCTAACAAAAGGAAAAACTGTTGTATGACTTTCGAATTCAATTTGAAGCGTAAACAAACAAGTATTGTCTAAATGAAAAGACGCTTTACAGGTACTTGTTTTACACCAAAAATATATGAATTCAAACCATAAAGTGAAAACAAACCAACTTAAACAGCTATGAACAGTAATAACACTAACTCATAAGACCACAAAAATGCTTTTACAATTCAGGATCTAAGAGGCCATAGCTACTAGGTTCGCTTTTCACAATGGGAAATTGTAACTGAAACAAGAAATACTGAAAGAACGTTTACAATTTCATCACACAACTGAGGCAGAATAATGTCAAGGAGAAGTGATCTACAGCAAGTACACTAACCAGCAAGCAATCAGCCAAAAACAAGTGCAAACAGGGCCAAGACACAAAGGAAGAGCTGAGCTAGACTAAGGCCAACTGGACCAGCGCAGGCACTAGTTCACCAGTTTGACTCTCAGCGCAGTTCCCGAAGGGAGCACCTGCGCTGTAATGCAGACTGCCTGTGGACAGCCTGCACTGACTTACGAGAGTTTCGTCTGCTAAGAATTCCGGGTCATAAAAAGCTCAAAAATGTACTGTTTTGACTGAAATAAAATGCTATGGGTTAAGTACAGGTTAAGGGATGATCAAGAGGATAAAGATCTATCACAAAGAGTAAAGATTCATCTGTAGATGAGCTCTTTAAATCTTGAATTTGCTCAGCAAAGGAGCAAGAGTAGCAAAACCCTCTACTTCGCTTTTGATAGAGTCAAAAGCTTTTCGATTCGGTACTCCTTTCTTCAAGAAATGAATAGCAAAATTCTACAACAACAAGATACTAGGATCTCCCCAGTGGAGTCGCCAGTTTGTTGTGGGGAAAAGTATCCGATGCGGATGACACTAACCCTTTCTAAAGGTGACAGTCTTTAGCAACAACTGAATGATAAAGTTTTCATGTTCCACTTTATGAAAGCACAGAGAGAATGGAAAGAGGGTCAACCAACCTGGTGTCTTGCGCTTAGTCGATCCTTGTCCTTCTCGCTTTGTATCCTGTTCCCAGCTCTTTGCTCTCCAAGCCGATCTAGCTACACACAGAATCTGCACAACAAAAGGGAGCAAACTACGAGATACAAGCAATCATAATTGAAGCATGGATTAGGTTGCATCAAATATACATGTAAACACAAAAGCATCTATGTAAAACAAGTATATAGAAGAACATGCAAACTTTATTGATAGAAAGTAACAGGGTTCCAGAGGAAGTTACAACCAATGATGTTGGCTCCAATCCAGCAGCACCTCCTCGGCAGCAAGAACTCTCTTCTTCACCTCTAGTAAAACAATCACCCAATAATCCTGGCAGTATACCAACAACACCTCCTTGCTTATACAAAATTCCAGCCTCCCTAGACCTCATAGAAGAGCTCTATATATAGGAGGGAAGAGGAAAGGATGAGTCAGCTGGAGGCTGGCATATAGCTGACTAGTGTCCTCTCCATCTTCAGTTAATCTTCAGTTCCTGTGTCCACTTGGAGATCCTTGCTTACACATGGTGATCAAGTACCTCTTACTCATCACAGGGCGAATCTCATGACCCAAGTGTCAGTTTGGAAGCTTCCTGGGCAAATGACACCTTGCAGGAGGACTGTGCCACTTGGCCAATCTCGCCCAGCGCAGGTAGCCTTCATTGTTTTTGACTTCCAGCGCAGGTACAGAGTGGGACAGTTGCAATACAGCGTAGAAGCTCAGTTAAGCAGCTGACATGATCCAAAATAAGCTTGTTCTGAAGTGTTTTCAGGTGGAGAACTGATTGGAAGTGCTGTTGATTGATGACCTTGTTCTTTTAGGGGTAAGAACAACATGTTTAGGGACTGAGGATCCCTGTAATTATCGGCATTCCCTGCTCCTTGACGCGAGGCACAAAAATGTCTATAACACCATGTTTGGCACTTCTTTGTCCTTCTTGCTACAATTTAACCATTTAAAAATATTTATATATATTCTACAATAAATTCTTGATTTTCTCAAGAAAAAATAATGCAACTTACCTCCATCTAAGAATCAAGAAAGTGTTCATGATCCTCCCTTCACGTGAAGAACTATTGGCTTGTACCAGCTGCAAACCAACCATAACACTAATACCTCAAATCGACTTGGAATCTATTGTACTCCAAGGCATAACATCATTTGACCATGAATATTGAGTAACTAACCATCCCATGGACCTACTTTCGTCTACTGAGATACAAAGGTACCATTCATAGCACTCGCCAATTATCTAGGAAAATATTTTGGATAAAGGATGTATCCATCTCAATCTTACATTCTCTACACTTGCCAATGAGGGATTATAGTGCACCACTCAAGAAACATTTAATGGAGAAAAACACATAGCTAACACTACCTTCTAGCTACAACACAATTGTTTACTATGCATAATCAAGAATGAATTTTACATCACAAAACATTGCAACACTACAAATTACAAGAAAGGGATACACACACGACAGGAACACTAACTTCCTCCATATCCATTTACACAATGGGAGTTTCTAATTTTCATATTTGAAATATTGGTTAAATGAGTGTCTTGGATATGTATGCTTTACTTGTCATTGTTAGAGTCATGAATTCTAAAATGATAAGTTCATATTGAGGCCATGAATCTCAATATGAGTGATCACTTCCAAATACTTATAAATTAAAAAGACTTTGAACATTACTAATGATTTTCATTAAAAATCTCGATAGCCCCTCAATTTCTATGTCTTGAGGAGTATCACTAGGCCTAATAAATTATTGAATTCCAAAGAATAATATTATTGTCTTGAAACATAATTCCTATGGGTGGATCTCATTGCAACTGCTTGAGATCCCTTAGTGGCCTCTTGCTCACATACGGATGAGCTGGCCTCTATCGAAGCCAAAAAACCAATTTGATTATATGGACTAGTCACTTTTTTAATGTAATCTTTGTCTTCAACATTAGATCCTTGTCGCTCTAGAGAAATTATTGCAAACACACTAAACAATGCATTTTGAGTATCACAAAGATGATTCATAACATCTACTAATACAACATCATCATCTTCTTCGTTCCGACCCATATTTTATTATTTCAATGAATTAAAAATGATGATAATAATATCACCAACCCCAATACCATATACAACCTTAATCTTGGCACGTGTATCATGCCTCAAAGACTTAATATTACTATGACCCTTTCATATGACACCTCCAATCTTGTCACCCAGACATAACAAATGGTATCTATATCATCAACACTAGGCATTGTCTAACTTTGAAAACTAGGATTCCATCATTTACTTTCACTGTTTCTTTCAACATTGGAGCCAAGATGAAAGTGTGAAATATTGTGACCACTAAAATAAAAAATCTCCTCAGAATTATGATCACTGTGGCCTTCATCTACAACTTTGGACACTGAGACAAAACCTTGGAAATTATAGGAACTTGTTACGATTTGTGTCAGGTTAAGAGGGATAGTATCACTACAAAATTCTCATTCTTGTTATACAAGTTCTTAGTTGCAGGTTAGAACTTGACCTACAAATTATTTGTGACCTTCTTAGTCTTTTCCACAATATTGACTTGTTGAATATCAATCACAACTACTCTAGAAACTTCAAGTTCCTTTTTCACTATAATCCATGACTATAAAGCTTAACAATCACATCACCCACCTTTCTGTTGGTGAGAAGTAGGGCCTTGAAGGGATTTCCATAAACTTTATGACAAATAGACCTGACCATAAGCTTCACAGTTCCCTCCATGGCATTCTCTCCATGTTTTAAAGGCCATGAATTCTCTTTCACATAATCATATGTAGAAATTTTGAATAATATGACACTTATTCATAGAGATTATCCTAATTATACACTATTGTGGAATGCATGCATAATACATAACCTACTCTACGTTCATCATCAATTTGCAGAATCAAAACATTCGCATGCGCACATTGAAACACATCAATAACACATATCAACACAGTACGTAACCCGGGGAAATCATACAGCTGAAAACCCCACACTATCTGTATATTATAATGATTGAGAACATGTAACAATACATAGTACAATAATCCTCACAAGTACTCAATACTATCTCCACCTATTACACACAAACTAGCTCAGATCTGAATCAATCACAGGTTCAAATCTCCTCCACTGCTTGCCTGCCTCCACTACGCAATCCTGCATGAGAATAGATGAGTATGGCTGATCCAAACTCGTATTTCTCTTGGCTGAACCACGCAATCCTCATTGGCAATAATCAATCCATTGATTGTGCAAATCTCATGCACAACTATAGTCACAACTGACAGTTGTCTTGCCCTTTCACTCACCTCTAACACCTGTCTCCACTGAATTGTCGATGCACTGAGTTAACTGATGTATTCTTTAGTTGATTTATGAGTTAATAATTAGTGAATTAATTAATTCACATCACTCATCACTAGTGTATTCTGCAGTTAGACTAAATACAACTAGTTCAACCAAGTCAAACTGAACACAACTCCATCAACTCCTCAATCAACTCCACCAAACTCAATCACTTGAGTTCTAACTGAAGTCCACCATGAAATAGCTCAACTGACCCATAAGAAAATCATATTTCCTTCTGACAGTTGCATGTGCCACATCTGTAGCTCGAACTGAAGTGCTCCAAGAGGATAAGATAATGTTTATAGTCCAAATATTATTAAGAGCTAATAATATTCGACTGTTCTATTTTTAGCCTGGTAGTCTAAAAATAGACTCTGCCCATATGTCTAAAAATAGAAGTCCATCTATTTTTACCAACATGACCAATCATCCACAAATAGCATCCTGCAACTCATAGACCATGATCCATATGTCTAAAAATAGACATAGTCTAAAAATAGACTTTGCGCCAAAAATAGACTACGGGCCCACTTAGTGAAGGCGACTCCTTTCCACTAAGCTCCATCATCTTGTTGCATTTTCAACAATCCCCCTCAACAAGATATGGATTATCTGCAACACCTATCCTACCTCGGTGATATTCGAATTTGCTCCTAGTGAGCGCCTTTGTCAAGATATCAACATCCTGATCCTCCGTTAGAATGTATGAAAGTAACATGATTCTCCACTGCACACAATCTCTGATATGATGGTACTTGATGTCAATTTGCTTAGATCTATCATGAAATACTGGAATAGCCGAGAGTTTAATGCAACTCTGGTTATCACAATAAATCATTATAGGCTCTAAGCATGAACCGAACAACCCGACCAAGATCTTCCTCATCCATATAGCCTCACATGCAGCCAAACTTGCTGCCATATACTCGGCCTCTAGTGAACTGAGTGCCACGGATCTCTACTACCTGCTGTACCAAGAAGCTGTTATCGACCCGATATTGAAAATCCCTCCAGATGTGCTCTTTCTGTCCGTTGGGCTCCTTGCCCAATCTGCATCCGTGAAGCTACATAGCTTCACCTCATCCTCCTGTTTGTACCACAATCCATATCCCAATGTGCCTCTGATATAAAGCAATACATGCTTTCCTGCCTTCTAGAAGAGCTTGGTTGGCTTAACCATAGCTTGTGAAAGCTAGTTAACAGCATAGCATATATCGGGTCGTGTATTGACCAGATACATAAGCGACCCCACCAACTATCGATAAACAGTGGCATCCACTACCTCCGCTGAAGTAGCATCCTCCTTCCTCCAACCTCCAAGAAGAGGAGTATCAACAGGCATGCAGCCATGCATGTTGAACTTCTCCAGTATCTCCCGAGCATACTTACCCTGAGAAACAAATAGTCTATCATTGTGCTGCCAAATTTCCAATCCAAGGAAATAATGAAGGCGGCCCAAGTCCTTCATCTCAAACTCCCTAGCAAGATCATCCTTGCATGAAAGTATCAACAAATCATCACCTGTCAAAATCAAATCATCTACATAAAGTACAATGATAAGAAACTTACCCTCCACCACAATCTGGTATAGGTTAGGATCCGCCTCACTCTTGGAGAATCCAAGTTCGGTGAAATAACTGTCTATCCGTGTGTACCAAGCATGTGGTGCTTGTTTCAACCCATACAACGCTCTCTTGAGCCTGCACACATGCGACTCGCTGCTGAAGATCTTGAAACCTTTGGGTTGCTCTATGTACACCTCCTCCTCAATGACTCCATTGAGGAACGTAGTCTTCACATCCATCTGATGAATGTTCCACCCCATCTGCGTTGAGAGAACAAGAATCGTCCGTATGGAAGAATACCTTGCGACAGGTGAAAAGGTCTCCTCAGAATCGATCCCCTCTATCTATGAAAAGCCTCGGGCAACAAATCTTGCCTTGTACTTCTCCACACTCCTGTCAACTGCCTAGTTCACTTTGTAGATCCATCTCGAACCCACCACTGATTTCCCTTCCGGTCTTGGGACAATATCCCATGCACTGTTTCTAACAATCGAATCATACTCTTCCACCATGGCATCTACCCATGCGGGATCCTCCACAGCTTCCTCGAAAGAGTATGGCTCAGTCATGACACATTTGCTCATAAGAGCCATGTATCCAGTGTACTGATCAGGTGACTGTCCCTATCTGCATTGAGCTGTAGGTGGTCCTACAACCTTCTCTGCATCTTGAGCCAGTCGCTCAGCTTCTGTAATGCGATTTCGCCCTCTCATGGTTGGTGCTGCATGAGTGGTCTCTTCCACTCCATGAACTTCATCTTATGGTTGATCCATGTCCTGAAGCTCATCCTTAGGAACTAATAGCTCCTCATCTACATGCAAGTGTGGCTCCCTCTCGAGCGAACACTTGATGGCTTTCTCCTCCTGAAATTTGATATCCCGTCGCACAACGATCTTGCGATTGTCTGGAAAATACACACGATAGTTGTGGGGCGTATCATTGTACCTCACAAATATCCCAACCTCTTCGATCAGTTCCAGTTTCTTCTTGGCATCCTTCGTCACATGCATGTAAATGTTAGAACCAAAAATCCTCAAATGAGAAATATCAGACCTCTTACCAGAGTAAACCTCCTCGTGTGTACTCATGCTAAGTATCCTGTGAGGACAACGGTTCTGCACATATACTGTATTATTGCATGCTTCTACCCACAAGTGAAGGTGTAGGCCCTGATCATGCAACATTGTCCGTGCAGCACCCACAATCGTTCTGTTCTTCGGCTCAGCAACCTCGTTCTGCTGTGGGTTATGGGGAGCTATGAGCTCTCTTCAAATCCCTTCTGTGCTGCAAAAGTCCTTGAACTCGCCAGAGATGAATTCACCACCATTGTCGCTCCTAAGAGCCTTCACCTTCTTCCCTGATTCCTTCTCGATCAGTGTTTTGAACTCACAGAACTTTGAGTATGCCTCGCTCTTCTTTTGCATGAAGAAGATCCAACACTTTCGAGAGAAATCATCAACAAAGGTCACATAGTACCTGTGCTTTACTGTCAAAGCTACTGAGAAAGGTCCACACATGTTTGTGTGAATTCTCTCAAGGATCGTCATGGCACAACTATCCTTCTCGTGAAAGGTGTATTTCACAAATTTTGCCAAAGTACAACCCTTGCACTAATTTGAATGCACAAGAGTTCCTTTAGGAAGCCCAGTAGTAATCTGCTGCAGTATCTTCAAGGCTCCATGGTGAAGGTGGCCCAATCTCCTATGCCACAGCTCTCCATCATCCCGGCTCACCAATCCTTCTGCCTTGCATGCCATTTATGCACAGCCATCTACATGCAACTGATAAAGGTTCCTGACTCGAACCCCTATCTTCCGGGTTTCTCCAGTTGTCTTACTGTGCAGGAAAGCCTTTCCCTCACTGAAAACAACATCATATCCCTTGTCTTCTAACATCGCCATAGAGATAAGATTCTTCTTCAATCCTGGAACATGCATCACTTCCTTCAATACGAAGGGTTTACCAGACTCCCTCTCAAAGGAAATGGTACCGATACCGGTCGCACTGTATCTACCATCATTGCCCATCTCGATGTGCACTCCAAGATATTTCTCCTCCAGATCAGAAAACAAATCTCGATCTCCTGTCATGTGAAAAGATGCACCACTGTCCAAGAACCATACCGATCCCATCACACTTGATACCAAGCATGCAATCAATGAAAAATCAAGCTCAAACTGCGAGGCTAAGGCCTCTCTCGCTGCAGATCTAGTAGCTTGCTTATTTTTCTTCTTCTGCGGACAATTTGTGGCATAATGTTCATGCTGGTGACAGTGAACGCACTTCACCTTGGACATGTCCTGCTTCTTTCCTTTCGCACTGGAATGAGAAGCTTTCTTGTTCTTCCCCTTCTTTGCTTTGGTATCCAAAGCACAATTTTCTTCATCAGTTGCCTTTGATGAAGATCTGTCCTCGGTATTCCGCCTGATCTCCTCCTGCACAAGATCTGACCAAAGTATCTCCCATCTTGGAAATTTCTCCCGACCATTGATAGAGTCCTGATAGGAATGCCAACTCTTTGGAAGACCAAGGAGAGCCAAGCTCACCAAGTCCTCATCATCGACAGTCACCCCACACTTCCCAGCTCATCCCGGCATTGAGTGAACTTCGTGAGATACTTGGGCATACTGTCTCCTTTCTCACACTTAATGTTTCTGAGTTTATCCTTGAGTGCCAACTTCCTCTGGTCGATCTTGCTTTGGAATAAGTCTGTCAACGCTTTCCACATCAAGTATGGAGAAGCCTTTCCATGTACGCTGGACACAATGTGATCCTTCACGCCCTCCAACAAAATCCTTCGATACTTTGCTGTCTTCTTTTGCCAAGCCTCAACTTGAGCAGTATGAGTAGGCATTGGGACCTCAACCTCTATGAACTCCTTCAACCCATTGTCATCTAACACCACCTCCATCCTGTCTTTCCATGCAATATAATTTGAGCTGCCCTCAAGAGCATACTCCAATCGCAATCCGTTGAAAGACGTTTCAACTTTGACACCAAGAAAACACTGTTGCAAATTCGAATTCCGCCAACTCAAAACTCAACCGCTTCTGATCTAAAATTTGTGAGAACAAAGTATTTCTCATACAGAGATTGATTGTATGGCCTTTTACCGGATATCTCACCTTCCAAAGGAAGGATGAATCCAGAGGCTACCTAGCCCGGTTACAGACTCTACCTAAAGAAATAAAATGTAATCACTTTTTGAATAATAGATCTGATGATCAACTCTGCTTTGATACCATGTAGAAACTTTGAATAATATGACACTTATTCATAGAGATTATCTTGATTATACACTATTTTGGAATGCATGCATAATACATAACCTCCTCTATGTTGATAATCAATTTGTAGAATCAAAACATTCACATGCGCACATTGAAACACATCAATAACACATATCAACACAGTATGTAACCCGGGGAAATCATACAGCTAAAAACCCCACACTATCTGTATATTATAATGATTGAGAACATGTAACAATACATAGTACAATACTCCTCACAAGTACTCAGTAATATCTCCACCTATTACACACAAACTAGCTCAAATCTGAATCAATCACAGGTTCAAATCTCCTCCACTGCTTGCCTGCCTCCACTGTGCAATCCTGCATGAGAATAGATGAGTATGGCTGATCCAAACTCGTATTTCCCTTGGCTGAACCACGCAATCCTCATTGGAAATACTCAATCCATTGATTGTGAAAATCTTATGCACAACTATAGTCACAACTGACAACTGTCTTGCCCTTTCACTCACCTCTAACACCTGTCTCCACTGAACTGTCCATGCACTGAGTTAACTGATGTATTATTTAGTCGATTTACGATTTTATAATTAGTGAATTAATTAATAATTAATTCACATCACTCATCACTAGTGTATGTTGGAGAGGTAAATCCCCTCTACGGATAGAGGCGATCCCTACTAGCCCAGAACGGGTCTAGCAACAATCATCAATGCTACTACGCATGTTCCTAGTTGCAATTAAAAGATAAGAGAAGAACACCTACTTGGGGTCCAACGCTTGTTGTTTGGTGAAGAGATGCCACCTTCACTCCTTCGCCTTGGCTGGTCACAGTCCTCCGCGATCCTCGCGAATAGATACCTGCACACACGAAGAGAAGACAAACACAAGCGTGAAATCTAATAAACGCAACTATACATCAGTCAGAAAAGATGTAATTCACATTATACATTGCATGAAAAAATGAGAATGGAACAATAATAGCAGTCATCTATTATTAATTAAAACAGAGAAGAGTACAACCAAGCGTTCTGATGTCGATATCCTTCTCAGGAGGGGCCGGTCAGCAAGCTCTTCAAGCATTCACCTTTGAGAATGGTTCTCCCAAGACAAGAGACTCTCTCTCTCTCACACAAGCAAATCAATGCAACCTTCCCTAAGCTATCAATCACTTCCACACTTATCACACCAACTACCTACAGCAGCAAACTGATCACACAATGCAAGCTATTCCATACTATGTCCAGCTATTCCCAAAAACTAGTGCTCATGGTAGTGGTGGAGGTTTATATAGGAGAAGGAGCCTCCTAGAATGGTGGAAGGATGAGCTTATCCTCAAGGGAAGTGGTTGCAAAGGGTCTAACAGACATGCCATAGAAGGGAGGCGACATTCACAAGACTAACAACCAAGCCTAGAGTTATCTGGAAGGCTAGTTGTTGGAACAAATTCGACTAAACTGGATCAGCGCGGGTGCATAACTGGCCTAGCGCGCTGACGTCGCAAGGCAATAATAGTAAAGCCATGGTCAGCGCGGGTTGATACAAGCGTAGGTAGCGCTGGTCGATCAGCACGGAAAATCTGTGTGCTTCCGCGCTGGCAGTGCATGTGACTCGTTATGAAGCGCCAGTCAGCGCGGATATTTTAGAAACAGACGCGCTGATGAGGAAAACTTTGGAAAAATGGGTTTTTGACCAGTTCAGAGGGCATGGACTTGGTTATTGTGAATTCTTGGCACAGTAGGGATACTAACTGGATGAAAGTGACAAATTACTGTGTAACAGATGCCCCCTAAATCATGAAGACCGAGAGAGTGGGAGGGGTGAAATGCTTTACAAGACTTGCCGAACTAGAACACCACCAGGAAGGACCGAACATCTCTGATAATCAAGTACATACAGTCTAGGCATGGGCGCAGCCATCCAAAAGACATGTGAAAGGTCTGTGGAATGGACGCAGCCACCCAGCTAAAGAGACCATGATAGTGATAAGGTATGGTCGCAGCCATCCATGAGGACTCAGGTATGGGCACAGCCATCCATCTATGAGTCATGTAATGATCATCCACAAATCGCAACCTGGACCAGAACAGACAGAGATCCAGGGTCTTGCACTCCATCTCGACCCAAAGAAAGTACAAGTCCAAGCATGTGAATACATGAGCTGAAGTCGAACATGCAAGGACATCGTCTGATTACCAGTCAATGATGAAAACTGTTAACAGACGCGAGAGGTACCACCAATAATGACAATGGCCCTCAAGGTACTATAGGTACAATCCGTGGCATGTGAATCAATGAGCTGGCGTCGAATACCCACGGAATCATTCGATCGGAGGCCAATGATGTAAACCTCTCGTCAAACACGAAGAACCTGCCATTGAGGCATGCAGGCTCCAAGGCACCTGAAGGGAGTCTCCAGATCACCTTCCTGGATAATGAGTCGAAGTCGACAGGAAGTGACCTTGATCGAAGGTGGGCCATAATGTTTCCCACATCAACGACGCGAGACAGAGGTAAAATGATTTGTGTGAGATAGCAGATGAGGTGGTATCAGTGCAGAGGTCAAATTCTCTTGAACAGATCGGCGGCACGACAGTGGATGTGGCAGTATTTGACATCAAATGAGCAGAGGGTATGATGATGAGGCAATGAGCAAATGAGAGGTCAAACAGGATAACCCATACCCATGGAGGCCAATTGTGAAATAGAATGAGGAATTCCCACCCGACACGAATGTTGACCAGTGCCATGTTCAAGAGCGACATACTGCCGACACGACAACTATTACAGTTCCATTTTCCCCACCATTTCTGGCAGGTACCCCGATTATTTTTGGATGTCAAGCTTGACGGGGATAGCATATGCTTGGAGAATGTCATCTCGACAATACCTGATGTCATCAAGTGTTTAACGAGCCTGACAAAGGAAAAACTCGGCGTCTTTTCTTGTTTAGAGAGTCTGAAAAGACAACAGAAAAGGAGGCTCCAAGGGGGTCCTTTTTCGTACAATTGTGTCTCTCGAGCCCAAAAAAGTATAAAACGATGCTCGAAAGAACCGCCCGACCATTACAATCGAGGAGTACTTTTCGTAAATAGTGCCTTCAACCCGAAAAAGTAAAAAAGCGGTCGAAAACACATCGTTTTAGAGCCGTTAACGAGCGCGAAACGACAAACACCCGACAATCTTTTTAAGTTCCACGGTCGAAAAAGAGCTTAAAACGACCGCCTTTCATTCCCTTTAACGAGCTGAAAGGAGGCTCGGCTATCTTTTCTCGTTTCATGTCAGAAAAGAGCTCAAAGACGACGTTTTTGGGGCCAAGTGTATTTAGGACCATTATGACTTCACCGTTTTCGAGAACCTGCACAATAAAAATACCCGCATAAATCCGTTCGACATATTTAAAATCATAGTAAAACATGCATAAAGGCATAAGACATTGGCAGAAGCGCTAAGTCCATGGTAAAAACATGACGAAAAACCCACATTAGTAAAATCTATAGTCAATTAAGCCATTTTTACTATAAATAGAAGGGTAAATAGTCATTTTTACCATTGTTACCATATTGAGCCTTTGAGAACGTTGTGAAGCTGTGAGGTTGACGGAGCCAATTCTTCCTCATGCGGACACCATTCGTCGAACGGCTTGTTCCAGGTAGGTTCCTCTTGCCATGCGCTCTCTTTTGAGTCCTTTTTTAAGCATTTTGTCGGTGGGATTGGCCCAATTGGGCAATTTTTTGAGTCATGGGTGCGCTCTCGGTCAGCGCGGGTTTCCCGCTCGGGACCGCGCTGACCGATTTAACATTACACGTACCAGCTTTGCGGTCAGCGCGGAAAACCCGTGTTCTTCCACGCTGACCTGAAGAAAATACAAAGCGCTGGCGCTGTCAAATTTTGTTTTTTAAGTTTTGAACGTAAAAATTTTATTAGCCAGCACTCTAATTATTTTTAATGCTCATGCAGGATGCAATGGCCTTTCAGTGGCAAGAGAGGGCCCATGATGTTGAGGATATAGCCGCTTTTGCAAGTGCGGATTGCCGAAATGCCATGCAGGCGTGCGGATTCATGAAATTCTTCCTCACTCCTCGTCTGAGAGCTCAGCATGACCTACTTGAGTTCCTGATCAGAGCATGGAACCCGATAGATGGCAAGTTTACCATCTGAGGCAAAGACATTGAGTTCGACCATATGGACATATATTTTTTGACTAGATTGTCACGCCGGGGCGAGAGGCCTATCATAGAAGGGCAGCGGCCCAGCGACGAGACTCTTGACCAGCTCATGGCTCGAGTATGTCCAGGGGCTGTAAAATCATGGAGTGGGAAGGTGTCAATTCCCACGGTGACGGATATAGTCCTTCGCACCATCCTTTTTATGGTAACCCGTGCAGCGGGAAGCTTGGCCAACCATGAGGCCTCGAAGACCCACTTATTGCTAGCTCTCGAATGCTTACAGCCTACCGTGTTTGACTGGGCCACAGCAGTGACCAACAGCATGAAGAGACAACTCAACAACTATCGTCGCGGGGAGACGAAACAGTTTGGCTACGGGTCGCTCTTACTCCCACTCATTCTGGAGCGGGTGCCAGCCATGCGGCTGCAGACTATGGCCGTGGATCCACCTAGAGGTCCGCGGGAGACGAGGGCCACTCGATGGGCCCGCATCATGCCGCGCGGAGGTGGTGGCCGCCCAGTTGCTTGGGGAGTGTTATTTCAAGAGTGGTTGGACCAGCAGATCATTTTCGTGGAGGACTGGCCATACGCTGGTATGGACTTCCGCAACGATCCTGAAATGGTACTGCTCACGGGAGAGCATTGGGATGATGGAGGTATGACACTTGATTTTTTGAGTTTTTTAATGTTTTCGATTTTTGATGTACATGTCTTGATAATTGTCACGGTGCGCAGATGTGGGACCTGTTAGACCCATCGGCCTAGCCCCAGAGGCACGGAGAGAGGGGCAAGGAGCTGGAGCCCTGGCCTTAGTCCCTCCAGGGGTTGATACTTCAGAGACGATAGCTCGCAACCTTGAAGGGTTGCTGGAGGGGGTGCCAGACTACCAGGGAGTCGAGGAGGTTCCCATAGAGCACCAGATCCACATAGTGGGGGTGGCACCCAGGGTGCACCGCATGTTGAGGCGAGTGGCACGAGCGGCTGTGTGCTACAGAGAGCACAACCCAGCACAATAGTCGCCTAGGTTTCCTTTTGATGTTTTTGAGAGACATATGTCTTGAATGTATGGAGAACAGTGACTCTTATTTTGACACATACACTTATTTTTTAGCGCCTCCGTGCGCCACACGATATATATATATATATATATATATATATATATATATATATATATATATATATACATATCGATTTTTGGATGGATCATTGTTACATGTGATGATGTTTTGTTTATGTTATGCAATTATTCCGTAAAACTGTGATCTTACGTATGAATTTGCACAACACATGACCCATGTATTTTAATTTTTTAATGCAAGCTTAAAACCACACATGGCACGCATGCAAACTATGCTTTGGAAAAAATGATTTTATTTACATATGCTTATGGTCTTATTATGATTTCTACGTTTACTTGTATGATGTTCATCTGTTTCGTAAATGCCTATCTAACACATGATTTGCCAATGCATCAGTCAACGCGTTTAATCGTCTCGGGATATGTTGATATGTGATATAATCAAAATTCATTTCTAACAATCTGACACGTAGGTACAACCTTAATATGCGTTGGTCTCTGACGGAATATCGCCCGTTGAGTTGATGCACGACAAGCTGGGAGTCTAGGTTCACCATCATTGCACGAATGCCGAGATCAACTTCTTCGGCTAGTAGCTCAATTACGGCACTGTATTCGGCGACATTATTAGTGGTGCGACTGAGGCAGACTCCTTGGAAGTCCAGCAATTCACCGTGAGGATCATAAATTGCCCATGCCGCAGAGGAAAAATTGCAAGTACTACGGAAGGCGCCATCAGTGAAACCAACATAAGGTGCACTAGACATCTGCACAAGAGGGAGAAAACATAATAAGAGGCACACACGCCTTCACACCAAAGAAAAAAATGAAATCATGCATACAAAAACACACTAAACACGCGTATGTACAAGCTGAGTGCACGAAATCATGCATAATATTTCTTCAAATAAAGCCAGTTGCGGGGCTTGTCAAGAGGATTTCCTTCGTAATCAATTAACTCGTATGCGCCCTTTTGTAAAACTCGTTTCACTATATAGGGACCTAGCCACATGGATTCGATTTTTCTTGCCCCCAGCTTATCTTTAGCTTGATCATAGAGCAGTACTAGATCTCCCTCAACGAAGGAACGAGGATGAATATTCTGATCGAAGTGAGCCTTGACTCTCCTCTTTTGCGCTTCGATAGCTAGAGAAGCCAAACGACGGGTCTCGTCTAACCGTTCTAGGTACAGAAGCCGCTCCTCCACCGGAGTGGTGTTGGGAAGCAACTCGACAGCTAATTTCAACGAAGGAATTTCACACTCAACGGGAAGGGTGGCCTCCAGTCCGTAAACCAACTGAAATGGCGTAAAACCGGTGGCGTCCTTCACAGAAGTCTGGTAGGCCCACAAGGCAGGGAACAACATCAGATGCCAATTAGACTTGTGCATATTGACGGTACGTTGAAGCATAGTGATCAAAACTTTGTTCACGGCTTCGACTTGACCGTTAGATTGTGGATAGTACGGTGTCGAACTATCTTGGCGCAAGCCTAGCTGGGTCGTTAGTTCCATCATCATGTGATTACGGAAATGTTTTCCGTGATCCGTGACAATAGCCTGAGGGACTCCGAAACGAGTAATGACATGATTGAATAAAAACTGCGCCGCTATGTAACCGTCTTCGTTCAATGTAGGCATCGCTTCGGCCCACTTGGTGAAATAATCCACGACAACGATGATATACCCTTGCCCCCCGGCCGAACGAGGGTTACAGGACGTATAATCGATGCCCCATTTGGCAAATGGACCTATGGTAACAACAGGGTGCAGTGGTGCAGGGGGTGCACACATCTTCCGGTGGTATACCTGGCATTCATGGCATGCACGAACGGCAAGGATGCAATCTTTAAAAATAGAAGGCCAGAAGTAACCAGCACGGAGAATTTTTTTGGTGGTAGCATATCCGGACATGTGGCCGCCACAAGCACCAGAGTGGCAGTCATTCAACACCCGCTCAGCTTCCTCGAGAGTCAGACATCGGCGGAGAACTGAATCAACGCCGAGGCGGTACAGGGTATCGCCCAAAATGCGATAGGGTTGAGATTGGTGACGAATTCGCCGTCGAGCATCTTTCGACACATTAGGATGGAAAGAAGACGTCTGCAAATAAACTATAATGTCCCCGTACCATGGGTCGAGGGTACTGATAAGAAACAATGTTTCATCTGGGATATGCTCCTCTGAACGAGATGGTGCAGAATGAGATGGCAAGGAACAGAGCAGTTCAGCAAAGACCAGAGATTTCTTCGACTTGGCCACAGTAAACTCCAAGTCGAACTCTTGGAGGATGACAATCCACTTCGAGTATTTTCCCCCCAGCAGCTGACGCGACAAGATGTAGGTCATGGGGTTGCAATCAGAGATCACGGTCATTGTGCGCAACAGGATATAATGCCGGAATCGTTGAACGGCGCAGACAGCGGCCAAGGCCAACTTCTCGACATATGCATAGCGAGTTTCCGTATCCAAAAGGTTGCGACTAAGATAGTAGATAACGTGCTCGGTGCCGGCATCATCATCCTGCACTAGAACCATGCCGATGGTGGTGTCAGCGGCAGATAAGTAGAGGGTATAATCACGGTGATAGTTCGGAGGTCTTAAGAGTGGAGCTGAAACAAGAAGGTCTTTAAGGCGCTCGAAAGACTCCTGGGCGATAGCATCCCAACGAAAGGGTGTGTCTCGCTTTAATAACCGTGTGAAACCCTTAGCCACCTCGGCATAATTTGGAATGAATCGTCTGAGAAAATTAGCTTTGCCCTGCAAGCTCTGCAATTGCTGCAAAGAGGCAGGGGGAGGAAGATTCAAGATGGCCTCGACTTTTAGCAAATCCAAACGGATGCCTTCTCGGGAGACGACGAACCCGAGTAGTCGGCCAGATTCCACGCAGAAGACACACTTATGCGGATTGAGTCGAATATGGTAGTGTCGACAACGGAGAAAGATTTCGCGTAGATGAGATGGATGGTCTTGACGTTTAGCTGAATGAGCCGGAAGTTCATCCAGATAAGGCTGCACGATGTGTTGAATATCATGAAATGCATATGACATCGCACGCTGGAAAGTGGCCCCGGCATTTTTGAGACCGAAAGGGAGCTTTTTATAGGCGAAGGTACCCCAAGGACAAATGAAATCTGTCTTATGCTGGTCATCAGGGGCTATGTTGATCTGGTTATAGCCAGAAAAGCCGTCCATGAACGAATAAATTTCACTTCCTGCACAATCATCGATAAGTTGATCAATGAAGGGTGTGGGAAAGTTGTCTTTTGGACAGGCACGATTGATGTCGCGGTAATCAACACAGACTCTGATAGTACCCTGCTTTTTATTCACAGGGACTATATTAGACACCCACTCTGTGAGAGGGATGGCATAGATGAAGCCACCTCTAAGAAGTTTCTCGACTTCGGCCTTGATGGCTGCAGCCTTCCGGGGGTGCACTGGGCACAAGCGCTGACGAACAGGCTTAGCACCTGGATAAGTAGGTATTTCGTGCACCACTATACTAGGGTCAATTCCGAGCATTTCCTCGTAGGACCATGCAAAGACATCACGGAATTTGCGAAATAAAGCGGTATAGAGATGAATTTCCTCGGGAGTGCATGTGACTCCAATGAAAATGTTCTCGAAAATCCCTGGTTTGACAGAGATGTCGATAGGCTGGGTCTGCGTGATGTTGCCCATATTTCCCTCTGAAGACACTTGATATAACTGCACAGGTGTTTGGAGGGGCGGGGATGGGACACATGAAGCAAACCGCTCGAGACATGTGATCATTTCCGAAGGTGGAGGGAGAAACAAAGAGCAATGGTGGTGATCTGACCAAGCGAGCTCTTCGAGAGACATAGTCTCAATGATAGCCTCGTCGAAGGGAAATGTTTCCTTCAATGGGTCCGAAGTGGCTTCATCACCCAACCAAGGAAAATGATCGTACGAATCGGGAACACTGCTTGAAGAAGCAGGTTCAGGAGGGGGAGCCGATGCAGCGACAATCTCGATGTAGTTGAGCTCGGCAGGACTCAATGGCATCATATCACCCCAAGTGTCTTCTTGATTCACGGGAGGAAGAACCCATGGATCAGAGCGCACTGAAATCATGTTAACAGGGGCGAGATTTGGAGGTGGGAGGGGAAAGACTCCCATTAAGGAGGGATCTTTGAACAATCTAGCACCCACGCTCACTAACGACTTGGAGGTATGCTCCACGAATGGCACATTACCTTCAGAAGAAGAAGCAAACAAGGACAGCTGGTCCACCGTGACGATCTTCCCCTAATGAGGGAAACGAACGACGCGGAACAAGGAAGAAGCCACGACTTGCATGGCGTAAGTCCAGCTGCACCCAAAGAGGAGGTTGTAAGTGAGGTTAGCGTCAACAACTTCAACTTCCACCTCTACGGTCTTCCCCTCTAAAGAGATTGGCAATCGTTGGAGGATACCATATGGACGAGATTCTCTTCCGTCGAAGGCTTCCAAGGTCATCGAAGGCTGGCTCAAAGCAGGGGAACCAATAGCTTTCTAGCATGCAACAGACATGATGCAGGTTGAGGCACCCTCGTCAATAACTATACGATGGATCGTTTTGCCATTGATGAGGACCTGTATAAGGAAGGCCACTTGGTGAGGCAGTCTCTGAGTGAAACCCTCGAGATCAAAAGAAATTAAATCCGAATCTGCCGGGTCGATGCCACCAATAGCTGATAGCAAGGACTTCCTCTGGGAGGGGCAGCTCTGGAGGACTTCTAACGCGGACATAGCGGATGGAGCCTGAGCTAAGTCCTCGACAATGCTATAGTGCCGAGCGGCACGAGCATTGGGGTTATAAGATGACTTCCTGAGTACACCTTTGGGAGGGGGTTGGGGGATCGTCTCAGTGCTGGGCCGTTCGATGTGAAGGGGACCAGAACTGGACAGAGGAGCGCTGGAGGTAACCTCCGGCTCTTTCCTGGCTTGAGATGGATAATCTTTCACTCGAGTTGTCACATGGATGGGAATCGTTCCAGCCATGAACACTTGAGAACCGAACGAGGAAGAGGATTGAGATGGATCTGCCACCATTTGGGTCTGCTGGGAAGGGAAAGGTTCTTTAAGCATAGCAGGAGGCCCAGGAGCACCTTTCAAAAGTCGACTAACCTCGGACCACCTCGGGCAATCCTTGGTGTAGTGGTCCTCATCGCAGATGAGACAAGGATACTTAGGCTTTCGTTTGGCTCCTTCCTCGGAGGGAGGCTTAGAGGAATCCTACTTGGGTTGTCCAGATTTATCTTTGGCTTTCCCTTTATTTTTCCCTTTTGAGGATTTATCCGCCATGGTGGACTGAACGGCGTTTACCTCGGAGGTACTCCCAAAAATTTATGGGCCTTGAGAAGCATTTTCGTTGGAAGCGTTTTGTTTCTGCTTCCCAGGGTTTGCGGCTGATTTCTTTGATGACGAATTCACGGAACCAATGACTCCATCGATAGAGGGTTTCGGCGGAGCCTTGGACTGTCTAGGCCTCGGGGCATCTGGTAGATACTCATATAAAGTACCTGACTGAGAATATACTAAGTCGAGGTACTGAGCTCGTGCGATTGCTTGCTCTTTGGTTACACACGCTCCCATTGCGATATCTTTTGCGATCTTAGGGACAAAGGAAGTCGTGAACCAATCGGTCAGGAGTTGTTCAGGGATCCAGAATTTGATCAAGCGACGACGCCTTCTCCATTCATGTATATGATCAGAGATGTGCGTAGCCGTGTCCTGTTTGAGAGACGTGAGAAGATGTGTCCTAATCTCGTACCGAATGGGTAACTGAAAATGAGTCAAAAAGGCCATAGCCAACGAGTTGAAATCATGAAACATGTCGTGATTCAGTTCGATGTACCACTTAGCAGCTGAACCAGTGAGAGTTCTCTGGAAGAGGCGGCGCCGGATAGAGTCATCAAGCCATGAGTTCGATGAACACCAAAGATAATAGGTCATTACATGGGCCTGAGGATCTTCACCAGCTTTGCCGTCAAACTTTGGACAATCACCTGGTATTTTGGTTGGAACTGGTGGCCAATACGGATTATGCAAAATAGGATCATTTGTTAGCTTGGACACATTAGGAAGTTCCAACGTCACTGAGAATGGTAACTGAGGGTTAAAAGACATTTATGGTTGCGGATTCGAGGCAGTGTTAGGGTTCCAACCAGGTGGTGGTTTCCCCCACGAACTTTGTCCGGATGGACCTGGCCCAAAAGGACCTGGTGCATAAGAACTCTGCCCTGATGGACCCGGCCCGAAAGGGCCCGGCGCATAGGGACCTTGTCCGTAGGGGTTCTGCCCATATGTATTCTGACCATATGCGGACAGTTGCCCTTGGTGCTGCCCCCCAGCTCCCCACGCATTAGCAACTTGCCCCACAGGTGCAGCATACTGATAATTTTGGTAAGGAGTGACCTGCGGTTGTTGATAATTCTGATAAGGAGCAAATTGAGTTTGCCCCTGGGGTTGCTGGTAGCCATATGCTTGCTGGGTCCTATACTGAGCCTGATGAGGAGGCTGCATTTGGTAGGAAGGTTGAGGCTGAGGCCCACCTTGCATTTGATAACACATTTGAGTTTGCGGACCAACATAATGTCCTTGAACCGGTTGGGCTTGGATCATCTGGCCCGAAGGTTGACTTGGTTGGATTTGGGATGGACCTGCTTGCCTAGTAGGATGGACTTGCTGGGTGCCAGGTTGTCCGTGGACCACCAAGGGTTGTCCTTTCAGAACAGATGACTGAGCCGACTGGATGGCTGGTTGACCATGAGGTTGGCCAGCTTGCCCAGATGGGTGACTAGGGCGGACAGCGGGTTGACCTTGCTGCATAAAAGGTTGGCCCGTTTGCCCCCCAGGGTGCACAAGTTGAGCAGAGGGTTGGCCTTGCTGTATAGCAGGCTGCCCCCCTGGGTACACGGGCTGAGCAATGGGTTGGCCTTGCTGTATAGTAGGCTGCCCCCCTTGCCCAGCAAGATGCATGGATTGAGCAGTGGGTTGGCCCTGCTGGATGTAGGGTTGCCCCCCTGCCCAAGAGGATACCCTTGCTGGACTACAGGTTGACCTTGCGGAGTGTAAGCTTGCCCAGTTTGTCCAGATGGGTACCCTTGCTGAGGACCAGGTTGGCCTTGTTGGACATAAGGCTGCCCTGGTTGCCCAGTTGGGTAACCTTGCTGGGTACCAGGTTGCCCTGGGTAACCAGAAGGTTGATTCTGATACAAAAATGACGGACCACTGACAGCTGAGGGTTGTCCCGGGTAGGGTTGTCCCTGTGGGCCCCCAGATTGTCTTGGGTAAGGCGGGCCATACAGTGGTTTCCCTTGGGGGGTTTGCACATAAGGCGGCTGGCCTTGATTCGGCGGTCCTTGAGGCTGCCCAGGGATCACCTGACGTCCCCGAAAAGTATGAGTACTGGGATCGTAAGAGATGGATAATGGTACCGAGATCTCTTCGACATGTGGGAGAGGCGTGGATTGAGCGAACTGAAGGTACTGACCAGTAGAGTCATAATAAAAGAGGGAACCCTGGTAATTCAGATCCACTATGGGCTGCCCTTGAGCATCATACGGCCCTGCTCCTAGAATACCACCAGAAGAGAGCTGAGGATTTTGCATAGGATAAACGACTCCAGATGAAACCTGGGGCTGGCCCTGACTATGGGAAGGACCAGCACTGACGTTTACGGATGAAGACGCTGACACGGCACTAACGACCGGGGTCGAGTGCGTTGTACAAACAGTTGGCTGGGTAGGAACTAAGGTAACGGACGTAATGTGAACCGAAGAAATAGGTGTATTAAGAGGTCGTGAAGTGAAGGGCCCCGTGGTGGCAATAAGACTAGGATCCCATATAGTCGTAGAAGTAGTTCTAGCAGCTATCCTATCCCTCACTGACTGATATCTTGGAGGGAGTGGAGAAGTAGCTGGGATAGGAGATTCAATATCTGACATCACGGGTGTCTCACCCGAGCTGGGAGATGTCTCATCCATGTGGGAAGTGGACATCGGGGACGACATATCGCGAGGAGTGTGAGGGGTATGATCGCTGTCAGGCTCCCAGATAGGATTCCAATCTTCTATGTAATCCTCGTCGCTCGGGGCACGTACGTTGATCGGCTGGATACTAGGAATGACAAGAAGAGTACCGCTTACAACTGGTGTTTCAGGGGCAACAGAAGACGGAGAACCTTGATCACTCGGACCGGGAGTTGACGGGTCAGCCAGGATGACAAGACCCTAAAGAAAAGAAACGATTAAGACCCTACTAAAACTAACACACACAAGATCTAACCAGGAAATGTTATCGTGGCCGAATAAATTTTAAGACACAGGAACCAAACTTGACATTTTCATGTTTCGAGAGTCGAGAAAAGGACGAAAAGATGACTCCAGTCTCCTTCGAATGTTTAATGAGCACGAAGTGACAAGATGCTCACAGGCACCTTTTCTTTTAGGGAGTCCGAAAAGGATCAAAAGTGACTGCTCTAGAGACTCTAGGTAAAGGGTTTACCAAGCAACCCGTAAAACTGCTTATACACCCTAGCAATCGTATGAGAGCTAAGTACTTTCCATACTGCAGTAAATCTTCCCGAATGCTGTGTTCGGTGCGTTACGGTTCACAAGGCGGCAGACTCGGCTTCCTATGGATCAAGGATAAAAGCCTAGTGGGGTCTCCCTATATACTCGACGGTACGTGGGAGCACAGTCCATGTTAGACCACTATCGAGTCACAGAAGGAGGAATCGCCCAACCGTAATGTGAAGCAATAGTGACTATGTTTAAAGACGCCGGAACACGTCTCTAACCTAGACCTCTAGATATTTGCGTTTAGTTCCAATGCGTTTTTAGGTAAATTCGATTCATTTTAAGGTTGATCTTGATTTAAGTTTCGATTTCAGGCCCTATCGTGTGTTCTCTCACAATTACCTAGATGCAAACTACACGCCAAAGAATATCATTTTGTTCGATGAATTCTAACTATAAGAAGGTAAAGAATTTCTTAATCAAACAAAACGAATACAAGCAATCAAACAACCTAATGCAGCTAGAAGCAAGGAAAGGAAACTTTTCTTTTGAAAATAGAAATCAACAAAATGTTCTTTTCCTTTTCAATTCGAAAGCAAAACTACTAGTTTGATTTCTTTTCAATGACACAAAGCACCTAAATGAATTTGGAGGAACTGAAACACCAAGCAAATCACTTAGTGAAAGCACACGAAGTTCTCAAAACACCCAAAAAGATCTTCAAACCAAAAGGAAAACCCTAGCTCCGCACGAGCTATGTGATCTAAGCTCGACAGGACGAACAGGAATTCAAACAGGGAGGAAGCAAAAACCACTCGGAAACACAACCAAAAACACCTCAACAATCACTTGAGCAAGTGTAAAAAAACAAATCTGAAGTTGGCTGGTCAAACAAGAAACGAGATCCCTACGGAAGGCTTGACACACACACGACCACTAGATGCCCTAGGGTTAGAGTGCGGAATCAATGGAGAAGAGCAAACACCCAGGGGATGAGCGTTACAACCAGTCAATTGGAGATTCAACATAATCCAGCAACTGTAAAAGTGGTGGTGGAAACACAAACCAAGCAGCGAAAGCAAAGAGGAAGGTATTTGCAAAACCGAAAAATGAGCAAAAATGAAACCCTGTGGAACAAGACTTCGCAAACAAGTATCTCAGAGTTCAGGCAATGAAAAACAAGTCATAGACCAAGTGGAGAGAAGAGGGGAAAGTCAAAGCAAGAGGTTCAGGAGGCTGATTTGGACAGAAATGAATTTTACAGGATCAACGCGGGTAGCCTTCAGCAACTCGGCGCTGACAGGAGAAGGCCTGTAGCAACTTTGCGACGTCAACGCGGAAGCACACGGATAAAGCGCGCTGGCTCAAAAACAAGGTCAGCGCGACTGTTAGCTGTACAGGCGCGATGACAGCGAAAATAAAGAAGCAGGTGCGCAACGTCAGCGCGTCTGTTTTGAATTAAACCGCGCTGAGGGTAAAAACAAGTAGATTCAAAGCAAAAACTTCCCAAACCAAAGGTAGGAACCTTTTAACAATTAAGACACTTCCTAGATGAACCCAGAAAGTCTACAAGCAGAGAAACAATCCCAGAAACTTGAAAAGAGAGAATAATCAAATTCAAACACAAAAGTGGACTCAAGAGACAAAAAGGTTGGTCCCCAGTGGAGTCGCCAAATTGTTGGAGAGGTAAATCCCCTCTACGGATAGATGCGAGCCCTACTAGCCCAGAACGGGTCTAGCAACAATCATCAATGCTACTACGCATGTTCCTAGTTGCAATTAAAAGATAAGAGAAGAACACCTACTTGTGGTCCAACGCTTTTCGTTTGGTGAAGAGATGCCACCTTCACTCCTTCGCCTTGGCTGGTCACAGTCCTCCGCGATCCCCACGAATAGATACCTGCACACACGAAGAGAAGACAAACACAAGCGTGAAATCTAATAAACGCAACTATACATCAGTCAGAAAAGATGTAATTCACATTATACATTGCATGAACAAATGAGAATGGAACAATAATAGCAGTCATCTATTATTAATTAAAACAGAGAAGAGTACAACCAAGCATTCTAACGTCGATATCCTTCTCAGGAGGGGCCGGTCAGCAAGCTCTTCAAGCATTCACCTTTGAGAATGGTTCTCCCAAGACAAGAGACTCTATCTCTCTCACACAAGCAAATCAATGCAACCTTCCCTAAGCTATCAATCACTTCCACACTTATCACACCAACTACCTACAGCAGCAAACTGAGCACACAATGCAAGCTATTCCATACTATGTCCAGCTATTCCCAAAAACTAGTGCTCATGGTAGTGGTGGAGGTTTATATAGGAGAAGGAGCCTCCTAGAATGGTGGAAGGATGAGCTTATCCTCAAGGGAAGTGGTTGCAAAGGGTCGAACAAACATGCCATAGAAGGGAGGCGACATTCACAAGACTAACAACCAAGCCTGGAGTTATCTGGAAGGCTGGTTGTTGGAACACATTTGCCTAAACTGGATCAGCGCGGGTGCATAACTGGCCTGGCGCGCTGACGTTGCAAGGCAATAATAGTAAAGCCATGGTCAGCGCGGGTTGATACAAGCGTAGGTAGCGCTGGTCGATCAGCGCGGAAAAGTCGTGTGGTTCCGTGCTGGCAGCGCACGTGACTCGTTATGAAGCGCCAGTCAGCACAGATATTTTAGAAACAGACGCGCTGATGAGGAAAACTTTGGAAAAATGGGTTTTTGACCAGTTCAGAGGGCATGGACTTGGTTATTGTGAATTCTTGGCACAATATGGATACTGACTGGATGACAGTGACAAATTACTGTGTAACAGTGTATTCTGCAGTTAGACTAAATACAACTAGTTCAACCAAGTCAAATTGAACACAACTCCATCAACTCCACCAAACTCAATCACTTGAGTTCTAACTGAAGTCCACCATGCAATAGTTCAACTAACCCATAAGAAAAGCATATTTCCTTCTAACAGTTGCATGTGCCACATCTGTAGCTCGAACTAAAGCGCTCTAAGAGGATAAGATAATGTTTATAGTCCAAATATCATTAAGAGCTAATAATATTCGAGTGTTCTATTTTTAGCTTGGCAATCTAAAAATAGACTCCGCCCATATGTCTAAAAAGAGAAGTCCATCTATTTTTACCAACATGACCAATCATCCACAAATAGCATCCTGCAACTCATAGACCATGATCCATATGTCTAAAAATAGACATAGTCTAAAAATAGACTTTGCGCCAAAAATAGCCTATGGGCCCACTTAGTGAAGGCGACTCCTTTCCACTAAGCTCCATCATCTTGTTGCATTTTCAACATCATAGAGAACATAGAGGTGAGTCATTACCTTTTGAGAAACAACTTAGAAAAATCCCAAGTATTTAAGTGTTTGATCGTCATTATGGTTATTCGACTCTTATGACATGGTTGGATCATGATAGATCTTAAGGGAACCAAAAGAGTTCTTCCAAAATATCTCTTTGTAGAATATCACAAAGTGGACATTGTTATCACCCAAAAATGTTCACCTAGCCATTCCTTACTAGGTGGATCGAAATACACCATGTAGCATTAATTTTGCCATGGTAAAACCCATTTTCACCATAGAAAATAATTTAGTAAACCATTTTTCTAAATTATTTCTCATTAAAATCCAAAAAATTTCATGAGCATAATTAAATAAATCATTATTTGTTTAATATTCTCTAGAAATAATCATTAAATAATTATTTGATAATTGTTTCTTATCACTTTTGACTTAATCACCTTGAAATAATTAAATAAATCATTATTTATTCATTATTCCTTATTTATTCCCTTTTGAGATAATTGTTAAATTATTATTTAATTTTTTTTTTAAATTTATTTTCCTTCATTGTCGCAAAGTGATTCATAAATCATTTTTATTTGTTAATTAATTGAACCACTTTCTTAAAAAAAATATTTGACCATTTTGAATATCTTTTCCCTCTAAAAAATTATAATAAAGTATTCACAACAACTAGATTTTGATTTAGTTAATAATATTTTATTATTTTCTAATTCTTAGCCTATTCCAATATTTTGTTATAAATAGAGGGTTTTCTCTCCATTCTTCACCAAGGCCATTTTCATCATCCCCATTATCGTATCATAGCATTTGAGCTCCCACTTGAGTTCAAACATCTTTTCTGCCCATTGCATGTCACATATTGAGAGAGAGAAGCATGTTGTTGAAGCACAAGGTCAAGAAGGACCCATCCCACGGGGGGTGGGGGGCCGTGGTCTATATACCCAAGTTTATAAGTTCTCCTCATGAGGTGTATCATTTTGATTAATAAAAAGGCTTATTCATATTATCCATTGGGTTGCTACACTTTTATTTATGTTGTTGTGTGTTTCTATTTGCATATTATATTTTGCTGCAAGGTTTTTCTGATGTTTTATTTAGATGTTTTGTTGTTATGGTTATAAAATACCTATAACTTAAGTAAGATATTTTCACTTAGTTGCAGAAAAAATTACACTAACAAATGGTGACTCCACTAGTGTAGTGATTCAAAACCTTCATGACTCCTATTTCAACTATTTTTAATGTTTTTCTAGAATTTCTATTTTTCTCAATTTCTATTTTTATATCTATTTTATTTTTATTTTTATTTATTTATTCATATTTATTTATTTTATTTTAATTAGTTAACTAATTAATTTTTTATTTATTTTATTTTTATTTTTTATTTATTTTTTATTTTTATTTTTATTTTTATTATTTATTTATTTATTTTATTTTATTTTATTTATTTATTTATTTTATTTTTATTTTTATTTTATTTATTTTATTTATTTATTATTTATTTATTTATTTATTATTTATTTATTTATTTATTTTTATTTTTATTTATTTTTATTTTTATTTTTTTTTATTTTTTAATTTTTAATTTTTTTTTTAATTTTTAATTTTTAATTTTATTTTTATTTATTTATTTATTTTATTTATTTATTTATTTTTCTGAAAAATTCGTTGTTTCTATTGGGGTTTTGCTACTTTTCCTAGGTACATATACCTACTAAGCAAGAGACGACACAATCTGGGTCAGATCTACTGAGTGGAAGAATTGGTATTAAAGTGCACTTTTTAATCCATTTTCTGTGCCCCCAAATGCACTTTCGAACCTAGAATTTGAGCATGGATGCTCTTTCAAGGTCAAAATTTGCATTCTGGAGTTTTCTAGATTTTTTTTTCAGCTTTTGTTGAGACTATTGCCTGCGTGCCAAGAAGGGTTTCTGTTATTTTCCGAGTCACCTCTAGGCCTGGATCCACTTAATAGTTTATCATTGAGGAAGGAAGAAGCCCCCTAGGGTTTAGAGTACATCTCTATCATTTTAGGAAGAGAATCGTTGAGTTGAGGAGCCTACTGTGCAACATTTTCAACCACTATTTTTCAGTACTTTACCCACTATTTTTTAGTCATTTTAGATAGGTTTTTACAACACTTTATTCCCTTCAAAATCCCATGTTGTCTTCCCTCCTTAGGATCCCGTTGTCTATCCTTGTTTTTGTAGTTTATTCCTGTCTTTTTCCAACATTTTAACCTTTGTTTTTTGTTGGTTTTTTCCACTTCTTTCAACAAAATTTTGCATTTAGATCCCAATCCCTTAAACAATAGATATTTTGGCCATTTGTGTCTTTTAGTTGCTTGTATTCCATCATTTTCTTTCTTCTTGATTTCCTTCTTGGGTGGGGGTTTGTGTTCTTGAATTTGTTGTTCATTTTACTGCTCATTTTTAGTACTATTTACAATTTATGCACTTTATTTTTAGCAGCATTGATATCATCAAAACATGCTTAATCAACTCATTCGCTTGACACATTTTTCACACACGCACACCCTAAACGAGCATGAGCTTGGTTATCACCCCCAAGACAAGACTTAAAACTCTCCACCATAATAATAACTTAACTCACATAGATTAAGACAACTTGGGCACTAGGGCCAAAATAACTTTTGTAGTTAGGCATAGGATCGGTGGGATAGGATTCCAATAACACCCATTGATCGCTTACATTGAGACATAAAAAGTTGACATTTTACGGAGCTTAAAATCCTTCACCATCCCATGGTCCAAAAATGGAGCGTGTTAGAAACTTGATTCAGAGTGGGCTAGGCTAGGTCATGGTGTGAGCGTTTGTTCTCGAGGCTACCCAACTCGTGGTAGGGAATTTTGTGTCGTGGCTGATCACCAAGAAGCTCAAGACTCGATCGACCCCATGGGACAAAGGAAACCTTAGTGGCCAATCTTAGGAAAAAAACCATATAGGACTGGTTGTGGGAAAAAAGTTGGTCCTTTACCTCACCTTTCTATAGACAACTCTGCTTGCGAGGATTAGATTCCATCAAGTAATAAGTCTCTTGGAAGGTCATCTAAAACAATAGAACTAGGATTTGTTTTAGGATTTAGATCACCTTTAGGCTAGAGGTCATTTTTCTTTGACAGGAAATGTTTTCTTGAATTAGAGTAGCATATATTATAATTATTTTACACTTGGCACCACTGCACTAAGTGTTTACTTGTTGTTTGTTTCTCTTTTCTTCTATCATCACCCTTTAGCATCTTCAGTCATCCTTCTCTAGACACCATTGCGCCCCCAGGGTGTTTTTCACAGAGACTTTGTGGCATTCACCCCAAGTTTTCTTTAAGACATTCTCTCACTCCTACTAATCTAGTTAGGACACATCCTCCTAGTCTTCCATTGAGTCCACATACATACTCTAGTTCTTCTAATTCTTCTATTTCTTCCTCTGATTTCACATCTTCCGAACCCTGCATCGCCACCATGTCAAGTGCTAATGTAGGTGGTGGAAACCCAAGTGGTAACAAAGGTCTTAACCAAGGTCCTAACCAAAGTAACCCTACATGAATAACCTCTTCAGGTAGGTCACCAATTCTCCATTGCTTCCCTATATGGATATTTTGAGCCTTCCCAATTTAAGCCATCTCATCTACTATCCCCTTCTCAATAACTCAACTTGGCCTCCCAAGCCCACCAAACTTCCCTTAGACATTCCCAAGTTTGAAGGTAATCTTAGAGAAGACCCCACCAATCATGTTCGCTCTTTCCACATGTGGTATTCATCAAATTCCATTACTGAAGACTCCATTCATCTTTGTCTCTTCCAATGCACTCTAATTAGAGTTGTTGCCAAATGGTATGTGGACCAACCACATGCCTCTCATTCCACCTTTGTGACTCTTGCCAATGCCTTTCTTTCATATTTCCAATTACCTCTTCGATATGACACTAGTATCGAACTATTTACCTCTTTTCATCAAACTTATGCCACCCACCTTTCTAACCATGTACAAGAATGGCACAGAAGGAGGACCATTTGTAAAGACCCTGAGTTTCAAGACCATGTGTATATGGGTTATTTCTTGAGATCCTTTTTGGACCCCATAGGTAAATATGTCACCTCTCACTTCCCTCGGACTAAGGAATAATCCCTCTAGATAGCCTTGAAATATGATATGATTTATGCACAATCATGTTATGTTTATATTTTCATCCCTGATCTACCTCAACTTGGTGCTGCTTCTGTGTAGAGGGAATCTCATGAAAGTGACAATATCATTGGATTCCTTTCCCACCCTCATCCATCACCATATTCTCAAACTCTTGTGAGTTATGGTCAACCCCAAGGGGGATCAATTTTGTTTACACCTATCCCCCTCATGATTCTATGTGTGTCAACTCTTACCAAGGTACAAACATGTCATATGTATTTACCTATCTGCATCAGCCGATGCTAGGACCAACTATTTCTCAACCCGGTTATCAAAATGTTTCCATGAATCCTTATATTCCCTATGCACCACCTAACACTCTAGCCCCAACAACACTAGCACCTCAACCTTCCATGCCTCCATCTCCTTTTCCAGAACATCAAACACCTCTACAAAGTCAAGTGTATGCTCAACAGAGTGCTATCAATCCCCCTGACCCCAAGAGAAGGAATAAGGGGAAGATTAACCATAATCAACAACCTCAAGGTAACTAAGGAAACCAAGGTAGAAACTCTAATGCCCATAAGGGTAACCATGCTAATCCTGCAACCCAGCAATAAGGAAGACAACCTAAGTAGAACAAGGCTCTTAGAAATAATAAACTTTATACTTGTTGTGATACTTTTGGCCATTATACAAATTACTATCCCCTTTTACTCAAATGCGCCAGACATGGTAAGCTCAAACAACTACTTCTAGAGTACCCCAGCCCATGGCTCCACCTCCTCCTCCCTCTTCTTTACATACAACAATGCTTACTAATCCATTTCCTCATCAAGGATATTTGTCTACTAAACCAAGCCAAAATCCTTCAGCTAGCCAACCTTCACAATTTGGAAAAAATAATAATAGATCCTCATGATGAACTCCAAAGACATCAATCTTCAAACTCAATCGTGCCAATATGACAATCTTACTTATAAGTCAGTGCCTGATTCCCAAACCATAATTTCCACTGAGCCCCTATTTTCAACAAATGGTAACTTATAGATCCCTTATCATAAGGTAGAGTTTCACCCTAAGATCACCAAAGGACCATTTTGTCGAATTGTTGCTTCTTCTAAAGCTACCCACACATATAATATAGTAGATGACCTCGCGCAGTCTCCTATCACCATGTCAACATTATAAGACCTCTAGATGTGCCCATCCCAACAGAAAGCTCTATTATCTTATCTAGGTGTTGTGGATCCTTCTGATGATCATTTGATTATATTTGATGTTGATAAAGAGGAACATACCCCCTTCCATTCATTCCTTGCTTTTTAGATACCAATCTCCATAAAAAATGCCACTCTCCAATGGTGTATAATAGATGAAGGCACCTCCACCTATGTGATGGTCGCTAGTGTCTGGAAGCAAATTGGTTCCCCTAACTTGTCACCATCAACTATCACTCTTTGTGATTTTGATAGTCACCCCTCACAACCCCTCAATTTATATCGCAACCACCCCATCATTGTTTCTAGCAAGATGGTCTTAATTGATATCAAAGTCATTGATGCCCCTTTAGATTATAAAATCTTGTTGGGTTGTAGTTACACATATGCCATGTCAATTTTTGCATCCTCTATCTTTTGTAAGATGTGCTTCCCTCACAATGGAAGGATCTTCAATATCAATTAGTTGACTTACTATGAACCTCGATCTCAAACCTCTCCTTAGACCATTATTTCATCAATGAATGCCAATAAGACCACTCCCCCCCTTACTGATGTTTCCCCTAGAGTCTATAAATATTCCATGTTGCTTGGGGCTTATAATGGCCCACTGCCTACTCCTTCTAAGCCTAGCTCTTTGAATGTTTCATGTTTCAAGTAGCATGGGATTCTGGTAAGTGGTTTAGTACATCTTCCCAACAATCAACTCCTTAGCAACCCCTTGTTCCAGACTCAACTCATGCTTCAAGAACAATTCCTGTAGGTCCATTTCCTTTTGTTGGTGTCCCCTCGAGTCTTTTTAACCCAGGAATTGTTCCCCCGTGTCTTTCCCACCTAGGAGTAGTTCCCCTAGGTCATTACTCCTTTGATAATATATCTTTCTTATTCCTAAGACCAAGAATATTTTATACTCATGTAATGGCCATGTTGATTCTTCTTAACATCACTTTGGGGATCTCAATATGGTACATTGATCCTCCTACAAAACCTCCTCTCGACCAACCCAAATATTATATGGCTTTGACCTCAGTCCAATTGGTTCCTACCACCCCTTTCTTTGCTTCAGTTCCACAACAACCTCAGAAGGAATCCATTCATGTCATGAAAGCATTTGGTGAGGAGGGGAAAGCCCAGAAAAGAGGAAACAAAGACAAGGTAACCCAAGCAACTCCCACTCATCCTAAACCGTCATAGCCTTCTCCTCCATGTTCTTTGTGTGATGTTGTTGGGCATGCCACCAATAATTGTCTCGAGCCTCGTCATATTAAGAATGTGGTCTCTGATACTTTTCTTGACCCTAACATTCCTAAGGTCCATGTTACCTTACCAGATTCTGCCAAGAAGAACAAAACCTTATGCATGAATCACCCTTGTGCTTTATGTGATAAGTATGGGCATTATTCCCATCACTATCCTTATCTCGAAGACTTCTGTGATATACTTCAAGTTGTTAAAATTTGGCAGTTGAGAGATGAATTTATCATAGAAGAAATAATATCTTTAAGTTTTGTTTGAAACACCTATAATAAAATTTCACTTATGACAATTCTAATATGTTTCCAAAAATAGTAATTCACATCTCAATTTGGAAGTGATTTTCCAAAAATAGACAGTCATGTCTAAATGATCAAGGATGATCTCGACATATGGAATCAACTTTAAAATCAAATCAATCATGATTATACAAGTCAAGAATTAATATTTTATCCTTATTATTATTTATAAAGTTGTCTAAAGTCATTCACCTTTAATGGATTAATAAAAATGAATTCTTTCATGGAATAAGTAAATTAAACTGAGAATCTCTTACTTGAAAAATCGAACCTCTCTCTTGAAATAAAATAGTAACTCCTCACTTAAGAGAATTTAACTCTCTCTCACTAATTCAATGTATGGAAAAAGTGTAACTCCTCCTCATTAAATGAACTTGTAACTCCCTCATTCAATTCGATTTATAACTCTCATCAAATATTATCTCATGTCTAAGTGTAATTCTGCCTCTCTCTCACTAATTCAAATTGTAAGTCCTCAAGACAAGTGTACCTCTCTTTCTATTTTTTAAATTGAGTTACACTTCTCCTTAAGTAACTCCATCCTCATGGAATTAAATTCTCTTATTATTGGCTCAAGGCATGAATTTTGTTATGTCCCTATAATACTAGTGTATTCCCCTTATTGTTATTGTTGTGCCCATGTATATCCCATGTTTTTATTGTTATGCCCCCATAGAAGCCTACTCTTGTTATTGTTGTGCCCTTACATTAATATTGTTATGTACGCTATGATTATATTGTGACCCCTTAGACTACTATATATACCAAAGAGGTTTTATCATTTGTATTATCCAATAATTATTCATTTATGTAATGTAAAGGAGGTTCCACCTCGAAGATGATAATTTTTAAGTCATTCATCTATCTATTTGTGAGTTGGTTGCATAACATTTCGTATAAGAGCTTTGGATTCTAGGGTTTCACTCCTTCAAACAACTCATCTTGGAATTTTCACTATAAATTGTTTTCTATGAGGCTTCAGAAGCTGAAATTGAAATCCCTTAGAGCCGAATGGTGAACTTCGTGTACGAATTTAAGATCTTGGTTCACTATATTTCCAAAGATATGATCTGAGGAAGTTAGGGATTTTGTAGGCTCCATAATTCAATCTCAAACATGTGACTTCAGGAAAATCATCATAACTTTCTCTTCGAGAATCGAATTAGAATTTCATAAAAACTGATTGAAGTTGCATTGAATATAGTTTCATTTGCAAGGCCAAATGTCGAAACAGTGACACGTGGCAGTATGTACAAGTTCTCTCTACTGAGCTAGTCTATAATCAGTTCATCATGGGAGATTGAGCATAAATATTTCTTGAAGAATCCAATTTTGGTTTGACTTGTGGGGTTGGAAAGAAGATTTAGAGGGATACCATAGGATGAAATTTCAGACCTTGGAGATCTAATTATCAAGATCCTAAAACATGAAAAAATTGTGTTATTTTTTAATTTTGCATAACTTTTGTTTGAAAAATCAGTTTGAAGTAATTCAAAGGGAATAGTGAACCATAGATATCATTGTTTGATTCCAAAATGTCTCGAAACAAAAAATTGGATACACCTACTAAGCAACCAAAAAGCTCTTCTATGTCGCACGAAAAAGAGGAAGAAATGAAACATGATATATCAAAATTACAAGACCAAGTGCAACAAATTTCTCTCTCACAAAAAGTAACCAAAAATGAATTTGAATCTAAGATAAATGGTTTAAAAGAAAAAATAAAATGCAACATGGAGTTTTTTAAAGTGGGAATGGATATGATGAATGTCAATTTGGAAGGGTTGAAAAAGTTGTTGCAAGAAAGGCTTCCCAGTGGTGACAAGGTCATCCATGAAAATCATGATGAGGAAAAAAGGTATATGAATTATAATTTTAGAGACTCTAATGTGGGGTTTAAGAACCACCACAATCCAAATATAGATATGAGGAAGTTTCATGGAAAGTATCCGGTAACATGGATACTACAAATGGAGCAATATTTTGATCTCGATGATGTGAAACACACACAAAAGGTATGCATTTCATCTTTATATTTAGAACCCAATTAGTTTGTATGGTATCGATGGCTTTGTCGTAAACTACCTTTCACTTGGTCAAATTTTATGGAGGAAATGATAGCACTTTATGAGAATATAAAGAGAAACACCTCCTTTATCCACTTGATAAATCTCAAATAAAAGGATTCAATGGTGGAGCACATTGAGGACTTCCAAAAATTGAATATTAGGGTAACTGATATTCCAAAGGAGCATAGGATTGATGTCTTCATAGAGACTTTGAATGATAACATCCAATATGAGGTTCACCTTTGGGAACCTGACTCATTGGAGAAGGAATTCGGGGTGGAAAGAAAAGTTGAAAGCAAAATTATGGCAACAAGGAAGCCTACCACTCACAACTATAAATATGTAAGTTTTTTTGCTCCTACTCTTCCACAACCTACAAGGTTTACACCACAACAATTGTATGAAAAAAGAGAAAAAAGGTTTTGTTACAATTGTGATAGCAAATACACTAAAGGTCATAAGTGTGCTAAGAAGAAATTATTCTACATAGATTGTGAAGAGGGGGAGGAAAAGGGATAAAAAACACCAAAAGAGGAGGATATACACTAGGAACCAACACTAGAGGAAGAATAAATGAATCCGACCATATCTTGTAACGCATTAGAAGGAATTAACACTCCTCAAACTCTCAAGATAGAAGGATATATCAAGAAGAAAAATGAAAAAGTGTTATTGATTCAGGTAGTACCCATAATTTTATTCATTGTAAGATAACAAAGGAATTTAAGTGCAATGATATCAAGCTAACCATGGGATAATATGTATTGAATAGTCCAATGCTTTCCATTCCAATGGGTGGTGTTGATGTTTTACTAGGAGTCCAATGGTTACAATATGTGGGGAAGATAGTTTTTAATTTTCAATAATTTTTCTTGAAATTTTTATGGGAAGGAAAGGAAGTTGAATTAAGGGGTACACAAGGAAACTTTGATATATAATAAGCTCTAATGGCATGAAAAAACTTCTAAAGAAAGAACAAAGGGGCGTAATTGCACAATTATGCTCACTAGAGGTTGAAACATTGAAATAATTTATTTCTCAAGATCTCCAAAAAAGTCTTGGACAATAATTTTAAGATATTTGAGACTCCCAAAGGCCTCCCACCTATTTGTGATCATGATCATGTTATTCATTTTATTATAGGAAGTGTTCCTCCAAACATCAAACCTTACAGATATCCCTATTCCCAAAAGAGTCAAATTGAACATATGGTTGTAGAGATGTTAGAGGCTGGTATAATTCAACATAGTCAAAGTTATTTCTCTACTCCAGTAGTATTGGTGCACAAAAAGGATGGATCATGGCATATGTGTCTGAATTGTAGGGAGCTCAATAATTTCACTATTAAAGATGATTTTTTAAGTCATTGATCTATCTATTTGTGAGCTGGTTGGATAACAAATTCATTTTGTAACTCCTCTCGTTTCTCATTTATTTAAGAAAGAGAAATAAAGAGTTTACAATATCATGTTAATTATAAAGAAGGAGAGAAAGTGTTGAGTGTGTGCAAGATAAGTGTGAGAGCTAGTGAATACCAAGAGAAAGGGAAGAGCTAGAGCAAGTGTGAAGGACATGGTTTGATCAAGAAGAGGAGATCTTCAAGTAAAGATCTAGGGCAATTCAGTTGCAAGTTGAGCAGACATTAGTGACTTTATTCATTCTCAATCTCTCTCCTTCTCTCTATACTCTGCTGAATAATTGAAGAAATCTAATAGAAGAAGAATCATTTGGGTTTATTCCCTTAAGGGCTTTTTCCCTGTTCATTGGACCAAAAATATTAGTGTCTCATATTTGTTCTTGGCTATCTTCATATGATCCTTAAGTTTATGTTCTATCTACAATTATTGATCTAAAAAGTTGTGAATAAGAATCTGCATTCTACATAATTGTAACAACATAGAATATTCAATTTTATGCAAATTTCATTACGTTTTCTACAAAGTACATTCATTTTTCTACAAAGTACATTCAACTTTCTGCAAAGTACAATTAGTTTTTTGCAAATAAAATTTAGATTTATGCAAATTACATTCAATTCCATTTAGTTTTCTTCAAAGTACATTCAATTTTCTGCAAGTACATTCAATTTTCTGCATAGAACTTTCAAGTTTCTGCAAAGAATTTTTAAATTTCTACATAAAATTTTCAGATTTTAACATGGTGTCAGAGCCTTGGTGAAGAAAATTCGAAGGAGATCAGAGATCACCTGAAGAGACACCACTTGCTTCCAAAGTTTTTTTTATCAAGTTGACTTTGTCTTATTTCAAGGTAGAGGAGAAGTTGAATTATGCTTCAAAATTTGTCCATGGAAAGCAAGGTTAGATATCACTCTTGAAGAACACGAAGTTCTAGAGTATGTTGAAAGCACAATAACTGATACACCAAAGAATTCAAGTGCTGTAATAAAATCCAAACATAAAAAGGGTGAAATCAAAGCTAGAAAAATTGTCCTTAATTCTCTTAGTGATCATCTCATTACTTATGTTTTTGTTTTGAAGAAAGCTAAAGAAATGTATGACAAACTAATTGACATTTTTGCAATTAGTAACTTGAACCAGATTATTTCCTTGAAGAATCAGCTGAAGGACATCGAGATGAATAAATGAGATACAATTCAAGCATACTTCATGAGAATGACCAAAACCAATAATCAACTGTCAACAATTAGTGAAGTTGTACCCGAAAAAGAAATGGTGTTGATTACGCTTGGAGGTATTTCTCTTGTTTGGGATACTTTTATCCCATCATCAACAATATCAAAACTATTCCCACATTTGATGAACAATTAGGAACATGTATCTTGTAAGATCCCTCGACTACCAACTAGGTATGTAACTCAAGTTAACCAAAATAAGTTTTTTTTTTTTTTTTTACAATTAATTTGTATATATATTCATAAGTACACCACACACACACACACATATATATAGGTTTCATTTTTTACATAAAACCCATCCATGTTTCATAAAAACATTGGAAGTAGATCCATATTATTTCTATATGTTAACAATACTTTACATAGAATTTGTATCATGCTTTTGACCTTTCATAGGACATGAAAAAAAAACACATTAATCATCACATAAATTATAAGTCTTCAAAAAATGAAGAAGAACTCATCATATCCAAATACATTCACATAAATTATAAGTCTTCCAAAAATGAAGAAGAACTCATCATATCTTAAAACATTCATTCCATGTAACATAAAGTTCAGATGTTAACATTTGATCCATTCATTTGAAGAACATTTCTTTGCAACAATACCCAATATTTTAAACATAAAATTCTACAATTTTAGAAATATTTGATACCATTATGAAACCTTTAAATGATCACAACATGAGGATTCATTTCCATTTCCTCTTCTCTATAACTTATTTATTGACGTCAAAAATTCTTACTCGTGATGGAAATAAATCTTCCTTTTCTTTTGGCACATATATTGTTGACTCCACTAGAATATTTTCTTTTTTAAATCTACGATACTATAACTTGAATCATCTTGCTAATTTCATATCCATTTATCTTACTTCCAAATTAGTTATCTCATTTACCCCAAACAACTAAAATTAATATCTTTATGTACTTTGAGAATCTTTCATTAATACCATATATTTATATGCAAAATATTCCAAGGGAATTTTTATATATCCTAAAAGGAAAAATACAACATAATTCTTATTTCAGTTTTTAAAACATACAATACAATTTCCAATACTTAATAACTTACATACAATTTCAATCACTTAATAATATAGTAATATTTATATTAGTTTAAAAGAATGAAAAAGAAAGCAATGTCATTGAATCTCAAACTTAGTAAAATAAATTCAATTTAATATTCAAATAACATCCTTGTCAAGGAAGGATACCAGAGTATGGTGTCCATGATTGGCCATAATTACCAAAATCCCTACTATTTGAACTAAATATTCTTATTGTTACCATTGTGTATTGCATGAAACAAAATCAAAGTATATATTTCCAACCTACAAAAAGACTCAAGGTATTCTTTTCAATGACTCCAAACAAACAAAACAGAGTGTTATTTCACATTGTGAAAACAAAATTACTCCCTGTGGAAGCTCACGTACTAATATTTGGTGCTATGTAAATTGAAACATTAAAATAATAATAAATTATTTAAACTTATTTACCAAGAATGTTACCAAGGTTAACCTCTTTCATAAACTATTCCAAACCAATACTTTTGGCAATATGAAAACTTCAAACTACATATTGCAAAGGAAGGAATCATAAACTCATATTTTCCAAGAATGTGTTAGTAGAAGTTATAGATGATTACCACACTAATTTATCTCATAAGGTTTTATGGTAAAAGTTACAAAAGACTACCACGCTAATTTATCTCCTGCATTATCAAAATTAAATGTAACACACCAATATATACACCCATCATGCTAAAAGCATTATCCATCTTTTCATTTAAGTATAAGATTCTCTAAATTAGCACATTGACATTAGTAAACAAAAAATTAAGCAGAGATATATGTTTTTCTTTTCTGCAAAATGAATAAGAATTATATTTCGAAGAATATTTTCTTTTCTACAAAAAGAATAAACGCGATATTTCAAGAGAAATTTATTAATATTATATTTCAAGGAAAACATAAAGCACGAACAATGTGCCGGTGCCTTCAAAATAATGACTACTAACTCTGAAACAAGACTTTTGCGGAAAACTATTATTAAATGAAAGATAAATATATAACCTTAAAGGAAACCAACTAAGAGAAGGAGGATGTCATAGAATAAGAATATGAACATCATCTCTTCCAATTAAAGTTTACATGACATGGTTTTATTTATTTATTTATTTATTTTTAACTCAAGTGAATTACAAGCTTAAATTGTAATCCTCTTTTTTTTTCTTCCCCAACAAAAAATTAACAGAATATTAACTCTTCTTCAACAAATGCTTTCATAAATAGAAATGTATTAACAAAATAGTAACTCTTCTTCAACATATGCTTCCATAAACAAAAATGTAAAATAAAGTAGAGATCCACAAATTGAAATACATTTATAATGGATACAAGATATGTATGCTACAATTAACACTACCATTTTGTCAACTCACAACCCATTTAAATGAAGAATTACTAATTGGAGCCGCTATTCACCCATCAGTTAAAACAAAAACATATTCTTGCAGTTATGTAATTTCAACATATGTATAACCAAAAGAAATAAATGGTAAACCATATTTTAGAACAACAATAACTATTTTAAAGGTAAACTAGCTACATCTTCATACAATAAAGGTTAATTAAAGCAAAATATAATAAACTAGAAATTATACCTCATACTTAGTCATTCTACTTTGTTCAGAAGCTTGGCTCACCAACTCCAACCGACCAGTCAGAGTTACCACCCAGATATATATAAAGGAATCCTTTTTCCTTGGAACCCCTACGCTATTATGAAACCAACTCAAGAAAAGATAGAAAAGATAGATCAACGCCTTAGAATTCAGCCTCTTAAAGGGGGCAACCTCCTTTAAATTACATAAATGAACAATTCTTGGATGATTCAAATGACAAAACCTTCTTTCTGTATATAAGAGTCTAAGGAGTCACAATATAATCCAGCCGACCTAACAATAATAATATAAAGCCACAAAAATAACAATATAGGGATTCTATGGGGCACAATAATAACAATATGGTGGCAATAGGGGCACAACAATATTAATAAGGGGTATAACTACAATAGTAATGGGGTAATCACTAGTATTATAGGGACCCAACATGCCCCTCTCCTTCAAAAAAGTGTTGTCCTCAATGCTTGAGTAGTTCTGGATACTTCTGCATAAAATTCTCATCCTCCCATGTGGAATCTTCAGCGGATAAGTTCTTCCACTTGATAAGATACTCTGAAATTGATCGATTTCGTTGCTGTCGAGTTCTTGTTTCTATGACTGCTTCCGGTTCCAATATAATTTTTCCTTCCTCATCAAGTTCTGGAAATATTGTTTGAACTGGGAGCTTGTCGCCTATAACCTTCTTTAAACATGAAACATGGAAAACTGGGTGCAATCGAGAAGCTGCAGGAAGCTCCAATTTGTATGCCATAGTACAAATCTTTTGCAACACCTTGTACGGACCATAATACTTTGGTGATAATTTATTATCCTTCTTAGCTTGCTTGAGGGACATTTGCTTATATGGTTGTAGTCGTAGGAATACCCAATCACCTACATCAAAACTTCTTTCACTGCGATGTTGATCTGCATGTTGTTTCATTCTATTTTGTGCCAACACGAGGTTATCCTTTAAGAGTTGGAGGACTTGTTTTTGATGTTCGATGTGATGTTCCACTGCCTGAACCTTAGAATTTTCTCTTAAATATGATGTGATGGATGGTGGTTGATACCCATAAAGTGCCATAAATGGGGGAAATTTTGTTTCTGTATGGAAGGAAGTGTTACACCACCATTCAGCCAGAGGCAACCATTTGACCCATTGTGTCTGTTTATCAGATACAAAGCAACGAAGATATCCTTCCAAACATTTGTTTACTATCTCAGTTTGCCCATCAGATTGAGGATGATAAGATGAGCTATGAGCTAACTGAGTACCAAGACAAGAAAATAATTATGTCCAAAAATTTCCAGTGAAAATGGGATCTCTGTCACTTACAATAATCTTTGGGTTTCCATGTAGCTTTTGAATTGTTTCCATAAATGCAGTAGAAACTGTACTGGCTTTAAATGGATGTGATAATGCACAAAAGTGTGCATACTTGGTAAGTCTGTCAACTACCACCATGATGACACTCTTTCCCTCAGACTTGGGTAAACCTGTGATAAAATCCATTGAAACCTCCTCCCAACATTGGCTTGGAATGGATAAAGGTTGTAATAGACCCGGTGTCTTAATTGTTTCAACTTTATTTTGTTGGCAAACCAAACATTCCGCCACAAAATTTTGAATATCTGATTTAAGGCCATCCAAAAAAATTCCTTCTTAAACCTGTGGTAAGTTTTTAAAAATCCTGAGTGCCCTCCTAAGGGAGAAGTGTGCAATTCCATAAGAATCTTTTGTTTTAGCTGGGAATTCTTACAGAGGTATAAGCGATCTTTGTACCATAACGAATCATTTTTCCAGCTAAATGTATCAGACGTACTGGAATCTTGTTGTAACTTTTGAATAAGTGCCCACACTTCTTCGTCATTCTTCCATTCCTCCCTTGCTTCGTTTATCCAATCTGGTTGGATAATAGAAATGGCGCACAAAAATGCTTCCACATCCTCATCCTTTCTTGAGAGTGCATCTGCCACCACATTTTGCTTCCCTTTTTTGTAGATGATTTCAAAGTCATAACCCAACATCTTTGTGACCCACTTTTGTTGCTCTTCAGAGGATAATCTTTGTTCTAAAAAGTATTTAAGGCTATCATGATCCGTTTTTACCTTGAAGTGTCTTCCCATTAGGTAGGGTCGCCATTTCTTAAGTGCATGGAGTATTGCCAACATTTCCTTCTCATAAATAGCTTTGCTTAAAAACTTTCCCTTGATTGGACGACTTTCAAAAGCAATGGGTCTTTCATCTTGCATTAGAACAACACCATTTCCATTTCCTGAAGCATCACATTCCACAATAAAGGTTTTTGTGAAGTCCGGTGTAGCTAAGACCAGTGCTTGGCACATTGCCTCTTTAAGATGTTCAAAGGCCTTTGTTGCTTCCGGAGTCCATGAAAATGCATCTTTCTTCAATAATGTTGTTAGAGGTGCTGCTATTCTCCCATAATTCTTAAAAAACTTGCGATAATACCCTGTCAACCCAAGAAATCCTCGCAGATGCTTTATGGATGTGGGGATTTTCCATTCCTTAATGGCTTTAATTTTGCTAGGGTCTACCTTAACTCCTTCATGAGATACAATATGACCCAGATATTCCACCTCCTGGACTCCAAAGAAACATTTGGATCTTTTTGCATATAATTGTTTCTCCTCCAATAGTTGTAGCACCTTGTCAACATGTTCAACATGATCCTTCCAAGACTTGCTGTAGATTAGTATATCATCAAAAAATACTAACACAAATTTTCTAAGGAATGGTTTGAAAATTGAATTCATCAAACCTTGAAATGTTGAAGGTGCATTGGTAAGGCCAAAAGGCATGACCAAAAATTCATAATGACCCTCATGAGTTCTAAATGCTGTTTTCGAAATGTCTTCAGTCTTCATTCGATTTGATGATATCCTGAACGAAGATCCAACTTGGTGAAGTAAATTGATCCATGCAATTCATCCAGTAATTCATCAATGACAGGAATGGGGAACTTATCTTTAATAGTGAGCTTGTTGAGCTCCCTATAATCTGGACACATGCGCCATGATCCATCCTTCTTGTGCACCAATACTACTGGAGCAGAGAAAGAACTTTGACTCGGTTGAATTATACCAGCCTCTAGCATTTCTGCAACCATACGTTCAATTTCACTCTTTTGGACATAGGGATATCTGTACGGCCTGATGTTTGGAGGAACACTTCCTGGAATCAGATGAATAGCATGATCATGATCACGCATAGGTGGGAGACCTTTGGGAGTCTCAAATACCTTGGAATGATTGTCCAAGACTTTTTGGAGATCTGGAGAAATAGATGATTCTGATGTGGAAACATCTAGCGAACATAATTGTGCAATTACACCTCTTTGCTCCTTTTTAGAAGCTTTGTCATACCATTAGAGCTGATTATCTTTCCTGGTTTCCCTGCAATACCCCTTAATTCAACTTCCTTTCCTTCCGTAGAAAATTTGATGAAAAGTTTTTGAAAATTAAAAGCTATTGTACCCAAGGATTGTAGCCATTGGACTCCTAGTACAACATCAACACCTCCCATTGGAATGGAAAGCATTGGGCTAGTCAATACATATTCTCCCATGGATAGCTTGATATTATGGCACTTTCCAAAGAAATTTATTGTTCCTCCATTTGCAATCATCACTTGACACTCTGGTGCTGGATATAGGAAGCAATTCAATTCTTTTTCTACCTTACAATGAATAAAATTGTGGGTGCTTCCTGAATCAATCAACACTATTACCTTTTTCTTCTTGATTTGTCCTTCTATCTTGATGGTTTGAGGAGTGGTAATTCACACCAATGCATTACAAGATATGGTCGGATTTATTTGTTCTTCATCTAGGCTTTGTTCCTGGAGTATATCCTCTTCTTTTGACCTTTCTTGCTCCTTTTCTTCTTCCTCTTCACAATCTATGTAGAATAATTTCTTCTCAGCACACTTATGACCTTTAGTGTATTTGCTATCACAAATGTAACAAAGCCCTTTTGCTCTTTTTTCTTCCAATTTTTGTGGTGTCAACCTTATAGGTTGTGGAAGACTAGGGGCAACAACACTTCCGTCTTTATAGTTGTGAGTGGTATGCTTCCTAGTTGCCATAATTTTGCTTTCCATTTTTCTTGCTAACCTGAATGCCTTCTCTAATGAATCAGGTTCCCAAAGGCGAACATCATGTTGGATATTATCCTTTAAAGACCCTATGAACACATCAATCCTATGCTCCTCTGGAATATCTTTTACCCTTATGTTCAATTTTTGGAATTCCTCAATGTGCTCCATTATTGAACCCTTTTGTTTGAGACTTATCAATTGGCTAAAAAAAGTGTTGCTTTTTGTATCCTCATAATGTGCTATCAATTCTTCCATAAAAATTGCCCAAGTGATAATTTTTTTACGAGAGAAAATTCATTGATACCATACAAACTAATTTGGTTCCAAATATAAAGTTTCCATACGTACCTTTTGTGTATTTTGCACATTATTGAGATTGAAGAATTGCTCCATCTGTAATAGCCATGTGGCAGGATCCTTGCCATCAAACTTCCTCATATCGATTTTTGGAATATGGTGGGTCTTTAATCCAACATTATAGTCTATGGAATCATGATTAACATTTCTTTTTTTCACATCATGAGTTTCCTTTACAACCTTTTCACCATTAGTAAGTATTTCTTGTAGAAAATTTGTCAAATCTTTCTTCAAATCTGCCATGTCTGTCTTCAAATATGTCTTCAATTCTGCCATGTCTCTCTTCAAATCTGTCTTTGAATCATCCATATTAACTTCCATGCCCTTTATCTTAGATTCCACACCATTTATCTTAGATTCCACGCCATTTATCTTAGCTTCTGTTAGCTTTTGTGAGCGTGACATTTGTTGCACTTGTTCTTGTAATTTTGATATATCATGTAGCATTTCTTCCTTTTCTTCATGAGTCATGCTAGAGCTTTCAGGTTCCTTACTAGGTGTTTGAATTTTCTTTCCTCGGGGCATCAATTACCGATAATAATGCTTTACTATGCCCTTTGAATTCCTTCAAACCAAGCTTACACAAAAATTAAAAAAAAAAAAACTACACACCTTTTTCACTTTGTAGAAGCCTGATATTGAATCTGATGTATCTCTGTAAATTCAGATCCTCCAATTCTGAAATTGTGATCTGTAGTAGCCTTCTGCATCCTCTTTCCAATGCCATAAGTCTGACCCAAATTGGATTCTCCAAGGAAGAGTTATGCGAAATCTCCCACAGTGACTTGATTATAGACTAGTTCAGTAGAGCGAACTTGTATGACGTGCCACGAGTCACTGTTTCGACCTTTGGATCTGAAAAATGCATACAGGAAACTAAAGTCCGCCCTCTTTCTGTACCTTCTTATGAAATTTCAATCTGATCCCCAAAGAGAAAGTTATGACGATTTTCCCTAGGCCACCAGTTTGGAATGTAATTCAGGAGTCTGCAAAAAGACCAACTTCCTCAGATCATATCTCCGCAACTATAGCGCAAAAAGCTCTGAAATTTGTACCCGAGGTTCAACGCGATTTCTTCTCAAATGATTTTTTTTGCAACTTCTGAAACGTCGTAGAAAAAAATTTATAGAAAAAATGCCACGATGACTTGTTTGGAGTTGCGAAACCCTAGAATCCAAAGCTCTGATACCAAATGTTATCAAACCTGCTCTCTTCGAGGGGGTAACCTCCTTTACATTACATAAATGAACAATTCTTGGATGATTCAAATGAAAAGACCTCCTTTCTATATATAGGAGTCTAAGGAATCACAATATTATCCAGCCGACCTAACAATAATAATATAAAGCCACAAAAATAACAATAGAGGGATTCTATGGGGCACAGTAATAACAATATTGGGGCAATAGGGGCACAAAAATATTAATAAGGGGTATAACTACAATAGTAATGGGGTAATAAATAGTATTATAGGGACCCAACATATGCTTTGTGAGCTCACAAACAGTACCAACATCAACAATAGTGAGAAATTTCGGGAAAAATAAGGAATATATCCTATCTTCCTCTCACACCACTTAGTCTCATTCAACTAGGATAAATTATTGGGATTTTAATTTAGAAATTGGGTAGTCATTTTGGCTCTTTCTGGTCTCTCCCCCATGGGGAAAATAATTTAATGTTTATAAGCATTAAGTGGAGTGACACCTCGCCCCCTTCATGCAAAAATTAATCCATTTTTAATTTATAATAATTCATATTATTCACCACCCTCCCATGAGGTGGAAACCTCTCATTTTTTCTTAATTATTTAATTACTTTAATTATCTAATATTCATCATCCCATGTGTCCTTTGTAGATAATTTTCTATTATTGATTTTTCAAAAATAGATTATTAATATTTTGTATTAAAATAATTTTTATTTTAAATGGCCCTCTAAAGTGGGTAAGTTAGAGTTAATTCAACTCAAATTTTAACTTAGATTAATTCACCTGGTTGATGTAAGCCCTTAAGTGGTGTTTTTTAGTCAGAGAATAGGGATTCCACACCCCTATTGTGCACCTCCTGACTAGTTAGGACTTCATGCCCTTGCCCTGTACCTAGGACTTCGTGTCCTAGTAGAATTAATACTCCATGCATTGATATATTGCAAAGATCCAAGACTCCATGCCTTGATATTTCAGAAAGTTAGGACTTCACACCCTAATATTTTCCATATATTCTCATATATGATTCTTTGAAGCTTCATGCTTTGCCTCAAGGTACTGTTTGTGAGCTCATATGCATCTGATGATCTATTGACAAGCTCATGTTTCCCCAGACTTGCATGCATCATAACCTTGTATATTAAACACATCAATTAAAATTCATAAGAAATTAATTCAATTACATTTTACCCAATTATATACATGACCTCCATAGTCATTTATTATCTGAGCATCCTTCTCAGTAAGTAACTAAGTTCCCTTCCAATTCCTGCTAAATACATGGTTAAGTATACATAATCATGTAATTCATATATCATCACATTTTTTGCTTTACAGATCGTGTTTCAAGCCACCAAAACCCATTTTAATTTTTCCTCTTCCCTTCTCCACATGAATTTTCTTTGGACTTCCATGATTTTTTGGATTACTCCCTTAAGTGCAGGAAAGATGGATAGCATGTAGCCTAGGATAGCCTGAAGCACCGCCTTTACTAGGACCAACTGACCTGCCAAGTTCAAGGCTCTCACCGTCCATCGTTTAACTTTATCTTCAAGGTTAGTGATTACTTTCTCCCAATTGGATTTCTTCCAAACTTGCATTGTTAGGGGGACCCCTAGGTACTTTGATGGGAGGGATTTTATTTGGAACCCTAAAATAGTTGTTAAGTTTCTTTGGATATAAATATGGGTGTTAAATAAAAAATCATGGACTTAGACTGGTTTAACTCCATATCTGAAGCAACCATGTTCAGGATGGCTTTGAATGATCAAGCCTCCTTTACCGTGGGAATGCCATGAAGCATGATATGATCCACAAACTATTGATGTGTTGTCGCCTGACCATCCTCGTGTAGCTTAAGGCTCTTTATGTATCCTTCTCTGTTGGTCACTCCAATCACCTTCCCTAATCCTTCCATCATTAAGATAAGCAGGAAGGGAGACAATGGGTCCCCTTGCCGAATTCCACTGGAGAGAAAGAAAGGTTTTTCCAGGGCTTCATTAATCATGACTAAAAATGTGGGTGATGAGACCAATGCCATAATCCATTTGATCTAAAGTTAATCAAACCCAAATCCTTCTAACATCGATTCCATATTTTCCAAACTAATCTTATCATAGGCCTTAAAAAAATCTAGTTGCATGATCATAACTGCCTTTTTCTGGGCCTTCAACGAATGTGCTATTTCATGCGCAAGAATAACATTATCTAGAATTTATTTCCCCTAAAAAAAACTTGATTGTTCCTCTAAGATCAAACATGGAATAATTGTTTTCATCATGTTGGCTTCTACTTTCGATATGATATTGTATAGAACATTACATATGACTATCGTCCTGAACTTCTTTGGGGTGTTGGCCATTTCTTCCTTAGGAATAAGAGCTATAAAATTCGAATTCAAGGCTTTTAGAATTGTTGCTGACTCCTGAGAATTTTCCACCACCTCATATATATCAAGTTTAACTACTTACCAACAAGATTTGAAGAAATCGATAATAAATACATTTGATTCGGGGGATTTTCATTAGCCATTTAATTCACATCCACGGTCACTTCGTCCATGGAGACTGACTTGTTGAAATTCTTATTTTGTTCTTCCTTGATCAAATTAGGGATATGCCTCAAAATCCTTTGGATATTATCTCGCCTATCCACTTGGGGTTCTTCTGCTATTTTTTGGAAGTGATGAACCAGAACATTCACAATCTCTTGATGTTCTTCACAAGTTTCCCCCCTGCCATCCTTAATTATAAGGATTTTATATGAATTCCTATGTTCTATCATTGATCGATGAAAAAAATTAGTGTTTCTCTCACCTTCCTTGAGCCATAACGCTCGGGATTTATGTCTCCATAGAATTTCCTCTTTTCTACATTTATCCTCCCACTGCTTCAATAAATCCATCTCCTCTCCTCTGCTTTCCTCTAAGTAGCATTCCGTGATTAGCTTTTTTTGTAATGTTTCCATTTTTGTTCCAATCCCTTTTCTACTTGGAAGATGTTCCCAAATTCTATCTTATTCCACTATTTTAATTTCAACTTGATATGTTTTAACCTTGCCCATAAGGTGTCCATTTTGGAGTCCCTGACTAGGATCTGTTCCCCCCCGCCATCTTTTGATATTCTCCATAAAGGTAAGGTGGTCCAACCAGAAGGCTTCAAATATAAATGGCCTATTTTTGGGTGTACCTAACATCTCGATCATTAATATTACTAGCTAGTGGTATGATCCTCCAAAGGGAGGGATATTTGATGCCACATCTACCCCTCTCATTAGTGAATCCTTAGAAATAAAAAACTTGTCAAGTCTGGACATAATTTGATGTTGCCCTCCCCACTTGTTACTCTATGGGAAGAAACCATTAGTGGTTTCCATATCAATGAGGTTGTTCACCTCAATGAATTCCTTGAATGCTTCAGCATCTCAATCTACTCATCTTTGGTGCCCCTTTTTTCTAATAGAGAGGTTATCATATTGAAGTATCCCCCTCGGACCCAAGGGAGATTCCCTTTCCCATTTTTTTATCTTACTAAGATCTTGAAGGAGTTTGATCTTCTCTTATGTTATTTGAGGCCCGTAAACATTTGTAAACACCATTGTGCCTAGAGTCCCTATAACTTGCATTTCTACCGATAAATATGACCTTGTTTCTTCTGAATCAAGTAAGATCAATTATTGGGGGTTCCAACCAATCACCAATCCCCCTTCAAAGCCCTGTGCTTCAAACTCCACTATATCATACCTTCTCCCTAATTTCCTACTTAATTCCTTGATTTTCTCAGTAGAGCACTTTGAATCTTGCAAGAAAATAGGATCAGGTTGTTCCATTTTAATCTCCTTCTCAAGCAGACATTGTCTCCTAAGGCTATTAATGCCTCTTATATTCCATGTTAAAGGTGGATGAGCTTAACTCTCTCATCTTACTTGAATTTATTGGCATGGCTCTTAACTCCTTGAGGGTGACGTTGTTCGACATCCTCTCCCATTTTTTTGCCTATGTTGTGGCACCAAAACCATATGAGATTATGTTAGTTTCACTCCCAACTCGATAATTTCTGGATGTGATATTTTCTAGCACCTTATTTTCATCTCTTCTCTCATCAAGTAAAGATACTAGATTCTATCCATTTGATTAACAAGGATGGATTCCAATCCTTGTTTTCTTACTTGCTCCACCATATCCTGGAGGTCGATACCCTCCTATTCTGTTATTTCCTACAGTTATGGGCTTCTGTTCCTACCTCGCTTGGGGTCATTTTTTGCATCTCCCTTAAAATACTTTGATAGAACTGGGATATCCCCCTATTGTCCATTCTCTTCAGTTGGCTACAACATTTCTTCTTCTTTCCTTTCACCTTTTTCCCCATTTTCCTCTTCCTCAACCCCTTGACCCTCTAGGTTTTCTTTAGATAGGATTTCAAATTCATTTCTCTGAGCTTTTCTACCTCCCTGATTTCTTTGTTGTTGTCTTCTATTAGCTCTACCCCTTGGGTTGGGTTTAACAAACTCATATGCATCCTTTCGCTCTACTTCTTTGCCTTGTTCCTCAACTTTATTTAACTTACATTCCCTTATCAAGTGTCCATGTTCATGGCATCTTATGCATCTAAAATGATTTTTCTCATAGTCCATGGGTTGTAGCCAAACTTCATCCCAGAACTCTAGTTTGATTTCTTCAGGGAGTGCCCTAGAAACACCAATTTCCACACAAATTTTTTCATATGATGTATATCTTCCTTGTAGCGTTGCTTCCGATATTTTGATAATTTTTCCTAGTGTGTCTCCTATCAACTTTAAAGTTGAAGGAAGCCAATAATCCATGGGAAGGGAGTACAACTAGACCCAGAATGGGACATTGGTAAAGGTTTCCTTCTCCGGGGTGAAATTCTCCATCCACTGCCACATATATATACCAATTGATGCAAAAAAGTAGGGACCACCATCAAAGTTTCGATTTCTATATTCCATATTGAAGAAGACCACCGTAAAAAAACCTTTAGACCCTAGATGTAGCTCTATCTCCCCTCTCGATTTTCGATGATGTTTGATTCAGTCACACGAGGCTTTTTCTATGGGCCAAAGGCCCATAAACTTGCATATGACCTCATATGATACATGAAGGCTTGAGTCTCAGTATAAATGATCAATACAGTCAAGATCACTGTTGTTTTTGGCTTACAAGACCTTGTGGAAACTTTTCAATTTTTTTGTTGTTGTTGATCTATTTGCTTTCAAGTCAGACCTCTGCCTTCATCTCTTCTTTTTCTATTCCCACCTACTCTAGTCGTACCTTGGACATTCTTTGACATAACATCTGCATGACCACCGAAACCTACATTGATCCCCTTCCACTTGTCCGTTACCACATTCCAATAGGAGGGAGCCCAACTCCCTCCCCTTTGAACACCATCAACATCAAACCCTAGGCACCTCTAATAAAAAACCCTCACTCCAAAAAAACCCTATAATAAATTGTAAAAAACACTCATTTTTATAATTAAAAATATGTTTCAACATAATAAATAATTTTGCACAATTTTTTAAAATTGTAATAATTTTTTTTTTTTGTAAGCTGAGGTAGTGCCTTTTCTTTTCTATTCACATAAAATCAGGTTAAGCCATGTACATCATTTTGGTGGCCTCAACCTACCCCGATGGGAAACTGAGTCTGTTGACCACCTCAAATTAATATATGCCATCCAGTAGAAAAAATGAGTAAGTATATCAATCCAAGCTAAATAAACTTCGCAGTAAAAAATACTAAGCATATGTTTGACAGTCATGATAACAAACAGGAAAATGAAAAATTAGCTTCAGAAAATCAACATGGTAAACATCTGCAAGAACTAAAATGTCATTCTTCCACAAGCTCGGGTGGTGTTGCCGCTTCCCTCTTCACTGGAATAAGCTGCTTCAACTGTTGTTGGATTTCATCCAGCTTGCTATCCTGCATGATCATAGTGATTTGCAGGTTCTTCATTTCCTTATTCATATTAGGCATGCCTTGGGCCAATTCCACCATTTCGCCTGCAACTTGCTCCAATGCCTTAGCTAGTAAGTGTTTCAACACCCAATAAACGTGCAAAGCCTATTTATATAACATCATCTATCCCTTGGTGTTACCTGGGTCTGGAATGAGGTTCCCCTATTCTTCCATTTCAAGCTCTGAATCTTCTTCCATTACGTTGTCTTCTAGTTCTTGAATGATCCTGCGGATGTCCTCATCGGTGCCTTCTTTGTATGTCGTTTCTGCCTCTTGAACATATGTCCTCATAGTTTTTCGACGACGTCTTTGAGTGGCCGACACAAAAGTTGCTAGGTTATTGCGGCTGGGCTGATTAGACCGACCTCTTCCACCACGCCCCCTACCTCGTCCCTAGTGCGCCATTTTCCTCCTTACAACCTCCTTTGTATCATGGCCAACAGAAAAGGTTAGATTCTCTGCAATGGTTTTTGTTCCCGTTTCCTGAGTTTCCTTTTCCCAGATTCTGCCCTCCTCTCTCCAATTTCTCCCGATGGTCTGGCTACTTCTTGGCTTTCCTCCCCCTAGCTCAGACAATTGTTTATTCTGTATTCTTCTCTACCTCCCAGATTGTTTCCTTTTCCTCTTTAGGCTGTCCCTGAGCGCAACACTTACAGGAGCCCAACGGGTCTTCACCCTGGTTTCCACGGTTCTTTCCCATGCTCTGCCCTTCCTCTGAATTTTCCTTCATGCCACCTTCCACCTTCTTGCTGCGAGTTACAAGGGGTATTGCCCCTTCTGGCATACTTCTACCTCTCTCTGCTATTCCTAGCTCACCTCCCACTTCCATCAGACTACCTAAGATTAAAAAAATTACAGGATTTGGCTTTATGAAAACATACCCGGACCTTTGCTTCACCTCAGATGGAACCAGTTCACCCTGCGCTCTTGCTATCTTCCTCCTTCGTTGCATAATGATCTCCTTTACTCCCTTTGCCACTTTTATCAACCATCTCCCACTTGTCTCGTAGACCATCATTCTTCCGCCGTCGAATTAAGCTATTTCTTCCCCCATTCCCCTGTCACCTCTGTTTCTCGAGATGCTATCCCACCTGCATGCTACCCCCGCATCCTGTTTTATAATGGGAATGTTTTGTGGCCGGCCCTGCCGTCCTCTCCTCGTCATGATCCGTGCCCACGTCATATCTCCGTCCCTCACCCCGATAGGGGGAAATTATAATAAAAATATTATTTATAAATTATATTATTAGTAAAATTAAAATATATATCATATATTTTCCTTTTATTAAATTTGAAATAATATTATTAACAAAAGGTGTGGTTTATTTTCAAACTACATCACTTTTAATACTATCATATTTTTAAATTATCTAAATCTCATTTCATATTCCTCTAGTATTATAAATACATGAAAATCGTATCATAAACACATTAAGCTTGGGCTTAATATTATGTTCTTTCAAATTAATTTTTAAATAATAAAAAATATTTTTTCTTTGTAATAATAAAATAATATTAAACAATAAAATATTAATAATGTGTATCATTAATTAAAATTAAAATAAAAATAGTAATAATAAATAATAAATAATAAATATTAATAATGTGTATCATTAATTAAAATGGGAAGAACTAATGGAGCACTCTTATATGCATTTTGATAGCCTGATTGTGGGAGGCAACCTCAATTTCTCCATAGCGTCTCTGAAAAATTAGGTGTGCATGCCCACCCTGACCCCTATTAGACTTTTTCTCCCACATTCTAGACTCCTATTCCCTTATTGATGCAGGCCTTATCAAGATCAAACCAACTTGGAGAAATAAGAATGTGGGAGATGCTATGATAGCTCGCATGATTGGCCGCTTTGTGGAGGTTGAACCTTTGATAACCAAACCTTTTCTCTTTCCTCAGTGGGTGGGAAGTGGAGGCATATTTGATCACCATCCCATATTCCTCGAATTCAGAGGGGCTTCAAGGAAACCTAGGGCTCCCTTTAAATTCAACTCGGCTTGGTTGAAGGAGGAATCATTTTGCCAATTGGTGACAAGCCTCTGGTTATAATATGTTCCTGGAAGAGAGGCCTCCCTTGCAGAACAATTTGTTGAAGACCTAAAAAGACTAAAAAAGGAATCCATCGCATGGTCCAAGGAGAAGGCTCAAAAGGATGAGGAATATTTGAAGAAAATAGAACTCGAGTTAGAAATCTTGGAAGATTCAGCTAGAAGGGGTCATTAGTCAGAGGAGTCTAAGCCCCACATCCTTCAACTAAAAGCTTCTTGATGTAAGATATTGGAAGGAAGAAAGGAATCATGGCACTTGAAAAGTAAGGAAATATGGTTGAAATTAGGGGATGGGAATGCAAATTTATTTCAACAGTTTGCCAGAGGTCATCGAGTTGCAAACGCTATTTGGTCACTTAATGATTGCAACGGTGGGAGGGTTTCTTCTTTCATTGACATCGCTAGATTAGGAGTCAATCCTTTCAAATCCTTATTTAAGCCCTCGAGGGAGTCCTCTCTTGCGGAAGTAATCAACCTCACTAGACACTTTCCCAGATTTTTTGATGAATAAGTAAATCATCATTTATGGAACCTATTATTGAAGAAGAATTGGGGCGGGTCCTGCATGGATTTCAAAGGGACAAAAGAATAGGGCCAGATGGGTGGCCAGCTGAATTCTTTGTTGAGTTCTTTGTGTTATTAGGTGATGATTTGTTGAAAATGGTGGGGGAATGTAGGACCTTTGGAAGGATGTATGATGCCTTCAACTCAACCTTTATTACTTTAATTCCATAAAATGACTCCCCGCACTCCTTGATTGTGCAACATTATCAATAAAATCATTGAAAAATTATTGCAAATAGATTAAAGTCTATGCTATCCCAGAATGTTTCCAAAGAACAATTTGCATTCCTGGAGGGATGAAAAATTCATGAAGCAACTGGGGTGGCACAAGAGGGCATTCATAGTTTAAAAACAAAGAAGCTAAACGGTTTGGTGCTTAAAATTAACTTATCTAAAGTTTTTAACAAAGTCATGTGGACTTACATTCAAATGCTTCTCACACATTTAGGGTTTGATGTCAATTTGATAAACTGGATTATGTGTTGTGTCACCATTGCTTCTTTTGTTGTCTTAGTTAATGGCTCCATATCATACTTTTTTCATGTTGAGAGAGGCCTTCATCATGGGTGCCCTCTATCTCCCTTTATTTTTCTCCTGGTAATAGAGGGAATTAGTCGATTATTAACGGAAGCCAAGAGAAGAGGGGACCTTAAAGGTGTCACTATGGTTGGAGTCTTGTCAATTGCTCACCTCCTTTTGTGTATGATGTCTTGCTATTTAGTGATGGATCCAAGAGGGATTTAAACACAATCAAATTTGTGTTATCTATGTTTGAAAAATCCACTAGAATGATGATAAATATACAAAAATCTACCTTCTTTGAAGTGGGCCTCTTGAGGGAGGATATCATGCTTTCTCAAAATTTATTTCCTTTTCATACACAACATTTTGAAGAGGGGCTGAAATATTGTCACATTTATAGGGAAAGGAATGTCACCGCTGGTGCACTTTCCAAGGAGGGTATGCAAAAAATTAGGGGCACATGGAAGATCATAGAACATAATGGCAATGAATACTATGAATTCTATCATAGGTTGTTTATAGAGGATTCTCATTTGGCTTAAGCAGAGGATGGATGTCTCACAACTAATGACTTACTGATGACGATGACAATTTTTTCTAGTTTTTTGTTCATGTTATAGTTTATGTTTTCACCATTACGCTTATATGAATATGATATTGTTTATATTCAAAAATTTGTGCGACATAAACAACTCTCTAAACTTGCTTTTTGTACTTTGTTTTGTGTGATCACTATAGGATGATAACTCTTGAACATTGATGACTAAAAAACTGTTACAAAATGTCCTTTTTTTAAATGCCTCGGGCGCCTACAACATATAATTTTCATTTTCATCATAATACAAATTATGATTGAGAATAAAATCATTAATTAAAATTAAAATATCAGTACTATATATCCTTAAATCAAAATTATATTTTATTAATAAAATTTATATATTTTTGGATTATAATACAAAACATTTTTGGAAAATGTAATTAGTAATTAGTTATTTTCCATTATTTCCATGTTATAATGCGTTGGGAGTTATAATTGTGTTAATTAATTTAAATTATTGTAAAATAATAAAATATAATAAATTTAATGTGATATATTAAGAAATAACAATAAAAGTATGTATATGTAAATATACAAAAGAATCAGGAATCATTCGATGTTGCAATGTAATGAGAGTCATCTGCTTAGCATTCTCTATATACATTATAGTGTTTCTCAACATATTCTACATGGTAAAATATGGGTTTTAATAATAGTCATGTATACGAAGTGTGTCCATTTTTTCTGTCATTGCTTTTCCTCTGTTCCCTCTTTAATTGTAATGAGACTTGATGGAGGAAAGTAGCGAATGGAGAGGAGAGCCCACAAAGGACTGTAAGCACACACAACTGTGAGTGGAATGTCACACTTCCCAACTAACCCCAGAAAAGAATTGATAGCTGGTGAGGTTTTGATGGATAGCAGAAGGGGTTCACGTAGTGAAGACAGGAAGAGAAAGTACCAAGCAATGCTTTTCTACTCACCTATAGACAAAATTCAGTAATGGAGGGGTCAGTGTGGAAAATGTATGGAAATGTATCATGTACCCACCACTTTACTCCATGGAAATTGCTTGTCACCAATAAAGTTGTGTCTATTAAGAAGATTGTTGTGGAAAAGTAGTGAGGCCCATGGTGTTTTATTCTCTATCTTTTCCTCTTGATTCCACTGTCAAGCCTCTATTAATTAAGTTCATTACATCTCATTTTCTACATCCAATTCACCTCACCTACTGAGCTACATTCAATGTTTTTGGGTGCAAATTCCGCACTTGCAAATTTCTTTTGCATATTTTGCCTTTGATCTCTGCTCGGTTTTTCTTTGCTTTGGAGTTGCAAAAGCCATGGAGGCCATTGGGATTGGAGCAGCAGCCAACATCATTAGCGAAGTTTGAAAACTTGTTATTGGTCCATTTGTTTAACTCATAAAAGATGTTTTTCACTTGGATCGAAACACTCAACTTCTGCAAGGGAAGCTAACAACTGCGAGAGCCCACTTAGAAGGCACAAACAACGAATTTCAACATCGGAAAAGAAGTGCCCGCCTGTCGTAACTGATGCATTGCAAATGCTCCGAAAATCCATTGGATATGTGAAAGGGATCATAAATCGCTCCCAGAAACGAAAAAGTTGTCTTGATTGCAGCTTCCCCAAGCCCAAGATCTATAGACAAATTAGAAAATACTATACAATGATCGACAATTTTTGCAACGATCTTCAAAGTGTCATTTCATTAGTATGTGAAATTCAAGAGGTTGATTTGTCTGCACCACTAGAAGCAAGGACATTACTTCATACAATATAGGAGTCTATCTTTGAGGGCTCGAGGATAAAAGCAGTGGAGATGCAGCTGAATAAATGGCTTGAAGATGCGGAAGATCATCAATTTCGGGTAATAGGCATCATTGGCATGGGTGGCGCTGGTAAGACGGCGTTGCTGAGAATGGTATTTAACACCCACAAGAAAGTTAATGTGTTTGAAAATATTATTTATTTAACTATTTCAGAAAAAGTTTAACATTCAGGAGTTGCAGAGTGTTATTGCGAAAGAAATCAGTTTAAACCTGGGGATCGGCAGTTCTAATGCTGAGAGCAGTTCTGCTGTTCTTGACATGCGAAAGAGGGAACTTTCTAATTATCTCAAGGAGAAGAAATTTCTGCTCATTCTGGACGATGTGTGGAATCAAATCCACCTGGAAGAAGAACTGGGAATCCCCTTGGGCAATTATAAAGGTAGTAGAGTGGTAATCTCTACCCGCAGCAAAGAAGTGATTCAAAGAATGGGGGAAAATGATGACTACTCCATATAGATAAAACCCTTATCCATGGAAGAAGGATGGCGAGTGTTTGACAGAGTTGCCTTCAATGCAGGCCATTCTCCTACAAAAATTGTAGAGGATATTGCTAGAAAAATTGCAGAAGAGTGTAAAGGTTTACCATTGGCGATAAATGTTGTTGCAACAGTAATGAGGGGTAATACTTGTGCTGATGAGTGGAGTTTTGATCTAAATCAAATGACAAATGTAGATCCTAATTTTCTAAAGATGTACAGTGGCATTGATGAAGATCTCTATGGGTGACTCAAATGGAGTTACGATCGTTTGAACGATCGTAACTTACAAAACTGTTTTCTATATTTTTGTGCCTTTCCCGAAGATGTAGAGATTGAGGTGGAGGAATTGGTGGAGATGTGGATAAGGGAGGGATTGGTTAGTAGTAGAGACGTAGGACGTAGGATGCAGGTATGTAAAGATTTTAGTAGAACATTGCTTGTTTGAGCATGCTATAGATAGCAATGATAATGTCATGTGGATGCTAACTGGCCCAAAGGAGTGCATAAAAGTTCACGAAATTTTTCGTGATATGGCGCTCCATATTGGTGAAAAGGAAGAGGAATGTTTATTTAGAACAAGTCAAAAGCTAGACCAGTTTCCTGCAGAACAAGTGATGGACGATTGCAAGAGAATAACAATTTTCTATTATAATGATACTGCATTTCTGCCCATGGATTTCAGATGCCCAACACTTGGAACTTTGATCTTAGCCCAAAATGAGGGTTTAAGAGAAGTCCCAAATGGATTCTTACTCAATCTCCCCTCTCTAAGGGTTTTGGATCTTAGCAACACCAATATAACATTGTTGCCAGAGTTGATGTGGCAACTCAAATAGCTTGAATTTATAGGGTTGAATGGCACCAAATTTAGTACTCTGCTCGTTGAGGTATGCAATATTTCTCGATTGCAATATTTTCACCTTCGAGACTATCGAGAGCTAAAATCGTTGCCATGTACAATAGGAGAGCTGAAAAATCTCAAGCATTTAGATCTAGATTATTGTGACAGGTTAGTGGGGATTCCACATGGGATCTCTCAACTTACGTCATTGAACAAGATAGACTTTTTCTTGTTCAGGACAAAGGTTGTGCTAGGCATGAACGAAGGTGAGAGTGGTATGTGCAGTTTGAAGGATTTTACAAATTTTCCAAATTTGATGGAGCTCAATGTACATGTCAAAGCGGGAAAGATAGTAGACAGAAAAAGGACATGAATAAGAGTGGGTCCAATGGGAACTTGGTTGCAGATGAAGCATTTGGCATTACAATTTGATAGGAATGAGCATGAGGTAATGGAGGGTCTTCCCCTAGACATGAAAAACATGAAGAAATTGCAGACATTTCATCTTGAAAATTATCAAGGGATAAGCTTGCCCAATTGTATTTGTGACTTTGAACGACTGGAGCACCTATGGTTGATCAGTTGTGACAAACTGGAAGAGCTTCCACCATTGGAGAGATTGCCAAATTTAAGGGTATTGAAATTAGAGATGTTAGATAAATTCAGGGAGTTGGGGATTAGGGGAAGCGTTGGTGGATTTCTGATGTTGGAGCGCTTGGAGATTGATTTCATGAAGGTGTTAGAGAGTATATCAAGCTCCTACTCATCGTCATCAAATGTTGTATGGACGAAGGGTACAATGCCTAAGCTTCAACTCTTGCATATATAGTATTGCAGCGCAATCAAGAGATTGCCGGTAGGAATTGAGAAGCTTTCAAATTTAAAAGACATAGAAATTGACACTGGTGTATGAGAAAGATCCATTCAAGAAGATCATAACATAAAAATCTGCCTGGAAGAAAAGCTCAAATTATTGTAATAATAACATTTATAATAAATGTTATTAATAGTCAGAATTAAAGAAAATATGAGAATGCCATATGTAAATGAATAATTAAAGAAAGAGTTATTATTACAACTCATCTATTTTTGGCCTAGAATATATTCCATTTTCACAATTATCCTTAATGTTATTAAAGAAAAAGGTTGTTAAAAAAATCACTATTAAGTTTTTCATTTAATTTTTTTAATAAATATTTTAAATATTATATTTAATATTAATTTCTATTTTTACACTTATTTTAATATTTTAATAAAATAGTTTAATTATTTTATACATAAATCATATTACTTATTAATGTTTCTATCTTGATTAATAATTTATAAAAAAATTTAATATGTTATCAACAGTATAAAAATGATTTTATTAATTTTTCTATCTTAATTAATATATTATAACTTTTTTTAATAGGTTATTAACTCCATAAAAATGATTTTATTTATTTATGAGCATTTGTTTAATCTAAAATGCGAGAGGAATTAATATGCGGAAATAAAATTTAATGTGTATTTAATTTTTTCATATTTAATGTGTATTTAAATTTTTCATGTTGCATTCAAAATATAAAGAACTTATTTATATTTAGATGTGCTATTTACATAAGGAATTTATTTAATATAGAATGTTAGAATACTTAATATTTGAAATGGAAATTGGATTCAAATTTTTATATGTAAAAATCTAAAAAAAAACATGCTTATATTTAATAATTTCTTAAATTTAATAAGAGATAAAAAAAAATTAATTAGATTTGTGATTTTCATCTATTAAAATTGTCAGGCCAGGGTAACTCCAGAATGGGCAGAAGAAAACTGATTGATTATTTCATTAGAGAACTATTGTTTATATACATAAATGAGATGGATCAGTTCATCTTCTTGATGACTGTTCACGTTCCAGTTTACCCAACCGCTGAGGATTAGGTGTGAACCTTCCCCCCCTTAATCTGAAGGGATGTTGGTGAGTCCAAGCATCATTCTGAATCTTTCAAGCTTTTCTCTTCCAAGTGCTTTGGTGAAGATGTCTACAATTTGCTCATTTGTGGAACAATGACGGAGATGGATTGTTTTGGCCTCAACATGATGTCGGATCAGATGATATTTAGTATTGATGTGCTTAGTACGATCATGGAACTTTGGGTTCTTGGCAAACTTTATTGCAGAGGTGTTATCAATCATGAGTGGAGTTGATTGTACTTGTTTTACCTACAAATATTCAAGAATTTTCCTGAGCCACACAATTTCTTTCGTTGCTTCAGCTGCTGCCACGTATTCTGCTTCTATTGTGGAATCTGTTGGAACTGATTGTTTGTGTGATCTCTAGGAGACAGCTCCTGATCCAAGACTCATAGCATATCCTGAAGTAGATACCCCAGTTTCTTTGTCTCCATCGAAGTCTGAATCAGAGTATCCAATCAAGCTGAAGTCGTCCATCTGTGTATACTTGATTCTAAGGTCTTGAGTTCCCTTCAAGTACCTTAGAACTCTTTTTGCAGCAGACCAATGTCCCTCACAAGGTTTTTGCATAAACCTGGAGAGGATTCCAACAGCAAATGAAATGTCTGGTCTGGTAGTAGTGAGGTAGATGAGACTTCCTACAAGCTGTCTATACTTTCTTGCATCCTCAGATTCCTTTCCTTCAATAGATGTGAGCTTCAAGTTTTGTTCCATTGGAGTAGAAAGAGGATTGCACTCTGTCATGCCAAATCTATTTAACAAATCTCCAATGTATTTCTTTTGAGAAAGAAATATGGATTTTGGATGTTGGGTTACTTCAATGCCAAGATAGTAATGAACATAGCCCAAATCAGTCATTTCAAAACTTTTTCCTAATTCTTTCTTTATGGATGCAATATAACTTTCATTTTTCCCTGTCATTAAAAGATCATCTACATATACCACAAGATATACAACTGTTGTGCCAACTTTCTTGACAAATAAAGTTGCATCATCAAGATCAAAATGTTTGAAGTTGAGTTTCAGAAGATGCTCAGTTAGTTTTTCATACCAGGCTCGTGGTGCTTGTTTGAGGCCATACAAGGACTTCACAAGTTTGCATACTTTATGTTCATGTCCTTTCACAGCAAATCCTTCAAGCTGGGACATAAAAACATTCTCTTTTAGATGTCCATTCAAGAATGCAGTTTTTACATCCATTTGATGGACTTTCCAACCGTTATGAGCAGCTAGTGCAAAGAGTGTCCAGATGGTGGCCCATTTTGCTGTGGGGGAAAAGTTTCCTCATAATTGACTCCTTCCTTCTGTGCAAAACCTTTTGCCACAAGCCTAGCTTTGTGCTTGTCAAGTGAGCCATCAGCTTTGTATTTGTTCTTGTAGACCCACTTGCAGCCAATTGGTTTGGTTCCAAATGGAGGATCAACCAGCTTCCAAGTGCCATTCTTTATGAGGGCATCATACTCCTTCTGCATCGCTTTTTTCCATTCATCATGAGAAGCAGCTTCTTTGAAGGAAGTTGGTTCAAAATCTGTAGACAAGTTCAATTCACAATCATAAGTAACATCCATATCAACAGGTGAATTAGATTTATCTACATCACCTCCATCTTGTCGGTTTGTATTTCTGGTTCCTATTTTTCCAATTTCATCAGGATGAACACTTTCAAGTGTCTTTGTCAGCCACTTTGGGGGACCTTTTTGAGATGGTCCAGGCTGCTCTGTTGATTGAGTTGGGACTGAATCAAGATTGAGTCTCCCAATTCTATCAATTACATCACTTAAAGGATCATCCGGTGTTGGAGTTTCATGCAAGGGAGATTGTTCTTCAGAAGAAGATTCCACATGTTGATCTAGTATAGGAATCCCCCATTCAAGATGTGGAATCTGATTATCAAACTCTTGAAATGATTTTGTTTTTGTGAATCTATCCAAGCGATCAAGTTGCCGCTCAACAACACTGTCCGATTTGGATGATTCAAGAAAAATGACATCTCTAGATACAACAAACTTTTTATTTACTTCATCATAGAGACGATATGCTTTAGAGGTGTTTGAATACCCCAGGAAGATACACTTACGACTTCTAGCACCAAGTTTGTTTCTATGTACCTTTGGTATTAAAGCATAACAGGTGGAACCAAAAATCCTGAGATGTTTTACCGAAGGAACATGTCCATACCACAATTCATAAGGAGTCTTGTTTCTTATAGCACTAGATGGACATCTATTCTTTATATATGCAACACATAGAACAGCATCATCCCAAAACATTATCTTTACATTTTTGAAGAAAATCATGGATCGTACCATATTCAAGATTGTTCTATTCATTCTTTCTGCTACACCATTCTGTTGGGGATTATAAGGTACAGTTGTTTGATGTTTGATCCCATGTTGGCGAAGATAGTTTTCAAATTCATTTGATGTATATTCTTTTCCATTATCAATGCGAATAGACCCAATATGACATTGTGCATCATTTTCAATCCACTTATGAAAATTCTTGAATGTTTGAAAAGCATCAGATTTGTTCTTCAATAAATAAACCCGACACATTCTGGTGTAATCATCAATAAATGTCATGATATATTTATTTCCATTTGCAGAAGGAACAGGCATTGGACCACATAAATCTGAATGAATGAGTTCAAGCTTCCTATGTGCTCTTGAATGTGAATCATGAAAAGACTGTTTGCTATGCTTTCCTAGAATGCAAGCATCACATTGCTTATGTTTTCTAGGAATTGTAGGCAAACCAGCAACACCATTTTTCTTCAACAAGTAGAGAATATCATAGTTTAAATGTCCAAATCTAGCATGCCATAATAAACTTGACGGAAGTGTACCTTCTTCATGATGAGAAATATATGAGAAATGTTGTGCATGAGCAGAGGTTCCTTGCAGTTTAAGAAGTCTTTCTTCTTCTATACCCCTCATGACAAGTGAGTGGTCAGATGCCTTTCTTACCTCAAGCTTGCCATCAAACATATGAATGGAGTGACCTTGCTGGCGAATGTGGACCAGGGACAACAAGTTTCTCTTGAGCTGTGGGAGATATAGAACATGGTCCAGAAGAAAGTCTGGAAGACCAGGCAGTTTAAGCCTGATTGTGCCAAGCCCTGATGGCTTGATATTTGACTGATCTGCAAAGTATACTGCTCCATCAACATTGTCAGTGAAATCTTCAAAAAAATCTTTCCTATGAGTCATATGACAGGTTGCTCCTGAATCAAGCAGCCAATCATTTTTCGAAGAAGAAAGTGAAGCATTAAACAAATCTTCATTTACTCCAATGTTACATTGTGCCTCAATATAGTGAGCGGATTCAGGTGCTTTAACCTTGTCTGTATCATCAGTTTTACCTTTCTGCTGATTTCTTATCTGCTCAATTTTGTCCCATGGTAGCTTGCATTTAGAAGCATCATGTGATCCATTCCATTTGCAGCGAATGCAATGCAGATCTGCCTTTTCTCCTTGAGAATGTCTGCCCCCCCTGCCTCTGAAGTATCTTCCTCATCCTCTTCGTCCACCTCTTCCTCTTTTAGAATCTTGAGCAGGATGCTTTTCTTTATGAGCAAGGCAAACAGTCTCTTCAGAAGATTCAGGGACTGTCTTCTTTCCAAAGGCTTTCTCTCTTTCAGCAAACTTTTTCACAAGAGAGTCAAAGGTTATATCTTTAAGATTTCCATTTGCTTGTAATGACTCAAGATAATTGGAGTAGGTAGGATAGAGTGATTTGAGAAAGGAAATAAGAGGGATATCCAGCTCAACCTTAGTGGATTTAATATCATGCATTATAGACTTTACTTCAGATGCAAGAGCAAGAGGATCATTATTTTTTAGTTCAAGAGTGAAGAGTTTAATCATGAGCTGAACAACTTCAAGTGCAGAATGTGAGTAATAGAGCTCTTTCAGCTTTTGTAAAGTTTCAAAGGCAGTGGAATAAGATGAAATATGATGACTTACTTCTTCATTTACAGATGCTGCGATCAATGCATAGGCTTTACTGTTCTTGTTTTCCCAAATGACAAGTTATTTATCTGATGTAGGCTGCACAGGGTCTTTGTCTTCTTCTCCGACACACACTCCTTTCCACAACTCATTGTAGATGAGGGTGTGTTTTACCATCCGAGACCATTCAGAATAGTTCTCCTTGCCAGTGAGAACTATTCCTACCATAGAGATGATTGAATGCATTCTGTAAAAAATTTCTTCTGCTAAAAAAAAATCCTTACGTTACAGCCTTCAAATCCCTCTAATATTTGCTAAAAGCATCAGCATTTCATTTTACATATCACTGCAATACTACTATGTTTTGAAAAAATGCGCAAGGGATCACTTCAATATATCACTTCATTGTATTAATATATCACTTCAATATATCAATATATCATGCAATACTACAAATGCTTTGGTATATAAAACATTCTGGAAACACCGCAATATTTTGAATGATATACAAACGCTTTGAATTATTTAAACTGTGTAATATCATGAATTCAACAAACTGCTCAACGCTATACCAAAACCGCCATCATAAATATACACTGAAGTTAAAAATCAACTGCATAATACTCAACACTTTTAACTATCCCAGCAGCTTCGTGTCCAAGAATGCGTGGAAAAAGACCGTCTGGATCCTTTCCGCTTCAAGTATAGAGCCACATGCAATATCTTATGCGGACCTCCCCAGCCTGAGGTGTGGCGACTTGGACATATTCAATATACATGCGTTAGCTGTATCCATTCATTTGATCTCTGTTTCTGTGTATATAACCCTCGGCGATGTCGACACAGGGTCAGGTCATCACATGCAAAGCTGTTGTTGCATGTTGGTGAGGGTGTTACTGCGGTTCAACCATAGAGAGAGGAGCCGAGGCGTAGAGCGGACTTGCGAAAAGATTTGAATCGAAATGGCGATTCAGGCCAGGATTAAGGTTCATGAACTCCGCAACAAGAGCAAATCAGAGTTGTTAAGCCAGCTCAAGGAGCTCAAGGCTGAGCTTGCCTTGCTCAGAGTTGCAAAGGTCACCGGAGGAGCGCCCAACAAACTCTCTGAGAACAAGGTCGTGAGGCTATCAATAGCTCTGATCTGAGGCTCGGGGGCGTGACGAGAGATGTCAACGGAGACCCGGATGAAAGAGGGGCAGAAAAAAACATCTATTATGTCACCGGCGAGAGCAAGAAGGCGGTAGATGCTAATGCTATCGATGATTATGCCATAGGGAAGCTCAAGGAGTACGATACCATACGATGGGGGAATGTACCTGAGAACAACGAGCTGCAAGTCGGCGTCGGAGGATCCAAGGGGTCGTGTACGCCGTTTCCTTTGAAATCTCCTCAACGGAAGGATTTTGATTAATCTTCAGTATTTCCACAACGTCCTCGATGATCTGTTGCAGAGCCAGTGCATCTGGTGTGGAGAGGCAGCGAATCAATGGAACGCAGGACAATTAATGACTTTTAACTGATGCGCAGAGAATTAATGACACTCAGGACAGATGCAACGCTCAGGATAGAGCAGCACTCAGGACAGAGGAGCGCTCAGGACAGAGATAAGGGAGTTACAAGGAATCTGGGACCTGTGCTCTGATACCATGTCAGGCCAGGGTAACTCCAGAATAGGCAGAAGAAAACTGATTGATTATTTCATTAGAGAACTATTGTCTATATGCATAAATGAGACGGATCCGTTCATCTTCTTGATGACTGTTCACGTTCCAGTTTACCTAACTGCTGAGGATTAGGTGTGAACAAAAATAATGATAGAAAAAATTTGAATTTTAATAAAGTGAAGTATTATTTTGTTTATTCGAATTCAAGTTTCTGTGATCCATATCATAATGTATAAAGATTTTTTTGGAAGAAGGCACATTGAAGATTTTGGTCAATGCATTTGGAACCAAAATATTCAATATAACCTCTTCCTAAAAATTATTTATACATTATTATTTTGTTTATTAATATAAATAAATAAATATTTGAAAATATAATTTTATTTATTTAAATGATTTTATAATAATAATATTATTGACACCTAATCATCAGGATTGGGTGAATAACTGAAATTGATGTAAATAAATAATAGAGAATATGAATAGTCATCAGGAGATGAAATGAATAGTCTCTCCCTCATGTATATAATAAATACCAACCTGAATGAATATCAATGAATTTTTTTTGAGGAGTTACTGCCTGGTTTGACATGGCATGAGAGCCAACGCCATTTTTGGCTTTCCTCTGCTTTGTAACTCCCTATTCTGACACTGAATCCTATGCAGACTGGCTAGCCTAACAGCTCTAAGGCTTCCACTGGCCTGCTATACTACTCCTATTGTTGCTCCATCTACTATTATTCTCTGCTCTGTTGATAACTTTGTTTTTACGCTGCTCCTACAAAACACTCACCAAAATATGGTTAGGTTTGGGTAACCGTATTGAGTGAATAGGCCCTAATTGACATTCATTCTTTGCCCACTCGAGAGAAGGAGGCCCTACTCCCATCTGCATTGTTCTTGGTTAATCATTGTGCGTTGTTCTTGAAGACTTGACTGCTGAGGTTTTGGAAATTGATGGTAATGCTGCCTGAGATGGTGCTGGTGGCTACGACAACGGTGGTGGAGGCAGCTGATATCAGTGTGGTGATTTGGTAAATATTGTCTATGCGTTGTTTTCTTATAAGGTTGTCTCTCTCCACGTTGCTGGCCTCCACGTTGCTCTCTCCACGCTGCTGGCCTCCCAACAATAAGCATTGCCTCCAGAAAAGATTTTGTACGTGGATTCCCAAGGCTGATCCGTTTTTCTAAATTCCTCACAGGCCAGAGGAACAGTCTAATCGAGGTGACTGATTTGTTTGTTCTTTTACTGGTCAAAATTCTTTAATGCTTTAACACATTGTGATGCTTCTCGGCCTTTAATTGAAGAGTGTGATGTGTGGGAACACCGTGAGAGTGCATTGAATGTTATATGAAGCATTGAATGTTATATGAAGCGAGGATATCATGGCATATCAATATGAAGATAAATGGTGTGTTTGATTGGTATGTTCACCTGCTGTTGTTTGTTGAAAAAAACATGTTTTGAAGGTCGATAGTTACACTATTCATGCATTGGTGTAATGTCGTGTAATGGCTATGAGTTAAGGCCATCATGAGACCATGTGCACAATAGTACTATGTTTCAATATAGTTTGAATACTCTAAGTTTTTCATTATAGTACTATGTTTCAATATAGTGTTGTCATACCAATACCCCTTTGAATTGTAATTTTTTAAAATTACCAACAGAAGTACAATTTTACAGTATATTGCGAGAAGTATTTTTTTAGCAGCAGAAGTTTTTTTTCTAGCAGAAGTATTTTTATAGCACATATATTTTACAATGCATTCAATCATATCCATTGTGGGAATAGTTCTCACTGACAAGGAGAACTACCCTTAGTGGTCCCATATGATAAATCACACCCTCATTTTCAATGAGTTGTGGAAAGGAGTGTGTATTGGAGACGGAGACAAAGAGCCAGAACAAGCTACCTCAGACAAAGAGTTTTCCATTTGGGAAAATAAGAATAGCAAAGCCTATGCGTTAATTGCAACATCTGTAATTGAAGAGGTGAGTCACCATATTTCACCATTTTCAACTGCTTCTGAAGCCTTACAAAAGCTGAAAGAACTCTATGACTCACATTCTGCACTTGAAGTTGTTCAACTCATGATTAAACTCTTCACTCTTGAATTACAAAATAATGATCCTCTTGCTCTTGCATCCGAAGTAAAATCTATAATGCATGATATCAAAGCCACTAAGGTTGAATTGGATATTCCTCTTATCGCTTTTATCAAGGCACTTTATCCTACTTACTCAAATTATCTTGAGTCATTGCAAGCAAATGGAAATCTCAAAGATATTACCTTTGAATCTCTTGCGAAAAAATTTGTTGAAAGAGAGAAATAGTTTGGAATGAAGAAAATCCTTGAATCTTCTGAAGAGGTTGTGTGCCTTGCTCATAAAGAAAATAATATTTCCCAAGATTCTTCTAGAGGAAGAGGTGGTCGAAGAGGAAGATGAAGATATTTCAGAGGCAGGGGGGTAGACATTCTCAAGGAGAAAAGTCAGATTTGCACTGCATACACTGCAAAAGAAATGGATCACATGATGCCTCCATCCGCTCATTATGTTGTGGCATAATGTAATATTAGATTAAATGAAGATTTATTTAATGCTTCACTTGCTTCTTGGAAAAATGATTAGTTGTCTGATTCATGAGAAACTTGCCACATGACTCATAGAAAATATTTTTTTGAAGAAATTACTCACAATGTTGATGGAGCAGTATACTTTGCAGACCAATCAAAAATCAAGCCATCAAGGCTTGGCACAATCAGGCTCAAATTGCCTGGTCTTCTAGAATTTCTTCTACATCATGTTCTATATCTCCCATAGCTAAAGAGAAACTTGTTGTCCTTGGTCCACATCCACCAGCAAGGTCACTCCATTCATATGCTTGATGGCAACCTTTAGGTGAGAAAAGCATCTAACCACTCACTTGTCATGAGGGGATAGAAGAAGAAAGGCTTCTGAAGTTGCAAGGTACCTCTTCTTGTGCACAACATTTCTCATACAATTCTCATTATGAAGAAGTTACACTTCCATCAAGTTTATTATGGCATGCTAGATTTGGAAATTTGAACTATGACAAACTCTGCTTGTTGAAGAAAAATGGTGTTGCTGGTTTGCCTACAATTCATGGGAAACTTAAGCAATGCGATGCTTGCATTCTATGAACGCATAGAAAACAGACTTTTCATGATTCACATTCAAGAGCACATAGAAAACTTGAACTCATTCATTTAGATTTATGTGGTCCAATGCCTATTCCTTCTGCAAATGGAAACAAATATATGATGACATTTATTGATGACTACACGAGAATGTGTTGGGTTTATTTATTGAAGAAAAAATCTGATGTTTTTCAAATATTCAAGAACTTTAATACATGGATTGAAAATGATGCACAATCTAATATTGGCTCTATTCGTACTGATAATGGAAAAGAATACACTTCAAATGAATTTGAAAACTATCTTTGCAAACATGGGATCAAACATCAAACAATTGTGCCTTATAATCCCCAATAGAATGGTGTAGCCGAAAGAATGAATATGAAAATCTTAAATATGGTGCGCTCCATGATGTTTTTCAAAAATGTAAAGTTGATGTTTTGGGCTGATGCAGTTCTATGTGCTATATATATAAAGAATATATTTCCATCTAATGCTATTAGAAACAAGACTCCATATGAAATGTGGTATGGGCACATTCCTTAGGTAAAGCATCTCAGGGTCTTTGGTTCCACCTGGTATGCCTTGATACCAAAGGTACATAGAAACAAACTTGGTGTAAGAAGTCGTAAGTGTATCTTCCTGGGGTATTCAAACACCTCCAAAGCATACCGTATCTATGATGAAGTCAATAAAAATTTTGTTGTATCTAGAGATGTTGTCTTTCTTCAATCATCCAAAATTGACAATGTTGTTGAGCGGCAACTTGATCACTTGGATAGATTTTCAAATGCAAAATCATTTCAAGAATTTGAAAATCAGATTCCACATCTTGAAGGGGGGATTCCTATACTATATCAACATGTGGAATCTTCTTCTAAAGCACTCTCTCCCTCACATGAAACTCCAACAATGGATGATGCTTTAAGTGATGTGATTGATAGAATTGGGAGACTCAATCTTGATTCAGTCCCAACTCAATCAACGAAGCAGTGTGGACCATCTGAGAAAGGTCTCCCAAAGTGGCTAACAAAGACACTTGAAAGTGTTCATCCTGATGAGGTTGGAAAGATAGGAAATAGAAATTCAAACCGGAAAAATTGAGGTGATGTAGATGACTTTAATTCACCTGTTGATATGGATGTTTCTTATGATTGTGAATTGAATTTGTCTATATATTTCGAACCAACTTCCTTCAAAGAAGTTGCTTCTCATGATGAATGGAAAGAAGCAATGCAAAAGGAATATGATGCCCTGATAAATAATGGCACTTGGAAGCTGGTTGATCCTCCATTAGGAACCAAACCAATTGGCTGCAAGTGGGTCTACAAGAACAAGTATAAAGTTGATGGCTCACTTGACAAGCAGAAAGCCAGGCTTGTGGCAAAAGGTTTTGCACAGAAGGAAGGGGTCAATTATGAGGATACTTTTTCCCCCATAGCAAAATGGGCTACCATCTGGAGACTCTTTTCCCTAGTAGCTCAGAATGGTTGCAAAGTCCATCTAATGGATGTAAAAACTGCTTTCTTGAATGGAGATCTAAAATAGAATGTTTCTATGTCCCAGCATGAAGGATTTGCTGTGAAAGGACATGAACATAAACTTGTGAAATCCTTGTATGGCCTCAAACAAGCACCATGAGCCTGGTATGAAAAACTAACTGAGCATCTTTTGAAACTCAATTTCAAACATTATGATCTTGATGATGCAACTTTATTTGTCAAGAAAGTTGGCAAAACAGTTGTATATCTTGTGGTATATGTAGATGATCTTTTGATGTCAGGGAACAATGAAAGCTATATTGCATCCATAAAGAAGGAATTGAGGAAAGGTTTTGAAATGACTGATTTGGGCTATGTTCATTACTATCTTGGTATTGAAGTAACTCAACATCCAAAGTCCATATTTATTTCGCAAAAGAAGTACATTGGAGATCTGTTGAACAGGTTTGGCATGACAAAATGCAATCCTCTTACTACTACAATGGAACAAAACTTAAAGCTCACATCCATTGAAGGAAAAGAATTTGAGGATGCAACAAAGTATAGATAGCTTGTAGGAAGTCTCAACTACCTAACTACTATCAGACCAGACATTTTGTTTGTTGTTGGAATCCTCTCTAGGTTATGCAAAAGCCTTGTGAGGGACATTGGTTTGCTGCAAAAAGAGTTCTAAGGTACTTTAAGGGAACTAAAGACTTTGGAATCAAGTACACACATGTAGACGACTTCAGTTTGATTGGATACTCTGATTCAGACTTAGATGGAGATAAGGAAACTAGGGTATCTACTTCAGGTTATGCTATGAGTCTTGGATCAGGAGCTCTCTCCTGGAGATCACGCAAACAATCAGTTCGAGCAAATTCCACAACAGAAGAAAAATATGTGGTAGCAGCTGAGGCAAAAAATTAATTTGTGTGGCTCAGGAAAATTCTTGAATATTTCTAGGTAAAATAGGTACAATGGAATCCACTCATGATTGACAATACCTCGGCAATAAAGTTGGCCAAGAAGCCAAAGTTCCATGATCGAACAAAGCACATCAATACTAAATATTATCTGATTTGACATCATGTTGAGGCCAAAACAATCCATCTCCACCATTGTTCCACTAATGAGCAAATTACAGAGATCTTCACCAAAGTGCTTGGAAGAGAAAGGATTGAAAGATTCAGAATGATGCTTGGACTCACCAACATCCCTTCAGATTAAGGGGGGAAATGTTGACACCTAATCATCAGGATTGGGTGAATAACTGAAATTGATGTAAATAAATAATAGATAATATGAATAGTCATGGAGAGATGAAATGAACAGTCTCTCCCTCGTGTATATAATAAAGACCAACCTAAATGAATATCAATGAATTGTTTTTGAGGAGTTACTACCTGGTCTAAAAAATATATTAATCAATATTTATTTTAAAATTATATTTATTCTATATTATAATTTAAAACGTTGATGTATTTATATCTTTCATTTTATTTAAATAATAGTCAAAGGAATTTAACTCAAGTGGTATGGTTCATGATTTGTGTTCCATGTAGTGTATTGCATTTGTGGCAATTCTCTTTAACATCTACATGTATTGCTAGTGTTTTCTTATTTCATTTTCCAAGTTTATAATTTTCTCCCCATTACTTCTAAGAATACATCTATGAGGATTATATATGCTTTATTTCATAGTTTTAATGATTTATAAGTATGGTATTGTTTTTATTTTCTCAAACCTTTAACATTGAGAAAACTATGAGTAGTTATATTTTACAAGCAATTGTATAGAAGAAGAAAATTTATGGATGTAAATGGGACAATCTTTATGGCCTCATTCAAAATAAAAATAAAAAACTCTTGGGGTATATTTTCTATGAAGATGTGGAGATAGCCCATCTTTTCATAAAATATGTAAATAAGTTCAATGAATGAAGTGAGGCATTCAACTTTATCACTAAGAAGTCACTTTAAACTAAGTCTTTCAAAGGTAAAAGTAATGTACCGTGTGCCTTATTTTTCACTATTTGTATCATGTTATGGCTATATTAGAGTGGCAAGAAACAATTGAAGATAGATTAATTTTACAACATCCAATCTAAAGGTTAGAAAATAATTATGAAACTATACTAATTTATCAATATGAAATACAATATTAAGTTGGATATATAAACCAAAGCTTCAAATAATTTTTAAGTTCCATTAAATAACAAGATATACATATGTATTTTTTCTCAAAAAAATGAATTTGAATGTTCTTGGATCAATAGGAGGAACTCTAGTTTCTTAGATATACTTGTAATAATAATGTAAATTGTTCACCAAATTCAATGTCATGGCCTACATACAACCTTATATGAAAAATTCTCTTTTTATTTTTTATTTTTTGTATAAACCTTGTATATTATTAAGTTGCCTTCATAGATACCAACAAAATAACATCTTGATTATATTTCACTTATATAAGCATACATCTCATGGATTATTAGATAATCATTTATCACAACGCCATTTATAATTCACCTCCCAAGTTTTCTATTGTATGTCTTCTATATTTTCTTTCCTTTATATATAACAATATTTATTTCCTTAAATTTCTTTTGAATAGAACAAGGCGCTTTTGGCTAAATGACAAGTGGTAATGAAATGAACAACATTTGACATTTTTAAACCATCAAGTAGAAAGTGCTCTTCTTGAGGAACAAGAGGATGATCCACATTGAAATTATATTTTGCATCCAAAAAGATGGTATGAATAGGCCGTTATGTTACATTTTTAAATGTTAATATCTTTGAATAATGTATAACCATAGTAATAGTATAAGTCAACTATAATGTATTCAAGAGAGATAATCCTTGTTCACTGACTTTTCCCATAATTAGCATTTCATTAAGATACTCAAGAAAAAATTCCCCACTATTATGAGTAGGATATATAAGTAAGCTACAATAACAATACACGAGGGAATATCAAGGTGGTTTGTTAATAATGTTATTAAGAAATGAACATAATACATCACATGAGAAGGTAAACATGTAGACATTTCATGTATTTTACACATGGTAACAAATCCCTTAGTTCTCTTAAAAACACTCATTGCATCATTGTTAATTTATCTATTCCCCTTGACATTGGCAGTAAATTTAATTGTCATTATGCATAGAGGAAGATAGTGTATGAACATGCATATAACCTTTTTGAAAGTTACAAACAACATAATTATGAAGATGGAAGAAATGCTCGCACAAATAAAATCACACTACTACCTTGGGATTTCATAGGAGTTCTCACAACCCATTCTCACTCTTCTATATTAAAGACTTCCAACGCAACATGGAGGCCTTTTTGAAGTTCCCAATTCGTAGAATTTGGTCCACATTAACACCTACTATTACACTCCATCATGTCTATTGTGAGCCATCCACACTGCAACAATAAAAAATATGTAGAGAATTTTCATGTAATATAAACATAATGCAGAAGGATGATTGCTCATTCTTAAAAAAACAATTTTTACTGAAGTTCATTTCCTCGAAGAAATTTAAACTTAAAAAAATGTTGTTAGCATATTCAATTTTGAAAAACAAAATTATTAATCCAAAAAAAACATATCTTGACAAAATATATGTAAGGTACATTGATACATACATACATATATGTATCAAGGAAGATATATCCCAAAAACATGGATGTGTCTATTATTGGAAGTAATGCTTCCATGTGTGGTCATGAGTTATCATTAAGAGTTCCCAAGAGTCAATCTAGAAGTTGTTGTTTCCTATGTATGAGTTGTAGTCATGATCTAGAAGTGTGGAAGTCAAAACTTTATGTCCTATATATGTGTAACTGTTGTGATCAATAAAAATATCTAGGTGTGGTTTTGTATTGTGTGTAATTCCTCTCTCATTTTTTCTAACATGTTATCAAAGTTGGTTCAACCTTGAATTTCTCTCGAGAGGGGTTGAGATCATGAAATTTTGGCCATGATACTCCTTTGTACATAGATTAGTTTAATAGAGTGTTTGATCTATTATTTGTGTGAGTCTTTTGTGTGAATATTTGATTTGTGTGTGGATTGTGGATAATTGCATGCAAAGGAGAATTGCGAAGATCTAATGTTTCTATTGTGTGAATTTCCATTGTGGAAAAATATTTGCAAAAGAAGAGGAAATCTGCTTTTGAAGAAGTTGGATCAGCATAGATTTGGTTTGATCTAGTGTGGATCTACAATTTAGAGCAATGTCTACATGTTTTGAATGGTGGTTCTCGAGATTATCAGATGGTGCAAGATGTATAGTTGTGACATGCATGTGTAATGTTCGCATTTCTCTTTCTAGATTTGAACTAATAAAATATTATGATATTGTTTATGTAGAGATTGAGATCCGAACATTGTAGATCTAATGGCAAACAATAATATTCAAATTTATTTGTGTGAGTTGAAGTTATTTTCTATTCTGGTTATAAAAAGCATTGGTGGTTCTTAAAATGGAAACTCTACTTTCCGAAACATCAATTCTTGTGTGTTTTTATTGGTCATAAAAGGGTTGGTGGTACTTAAACTGGAAGCCCCTTTGTCTGAAACATCAATTCTTGTGTGTTAGTAAGGTCAAGTTGTTTGATCAACTTTTGAACACATTCAATATCCCGACCTCCATCCTATAAACTAACCGATAACCGAAAGTGAAATTTCTGAAAGATGGTGGTTTGTCCATAGGATGGTTCATTACTTGACAACTCTTATTGCAGAAGCCTCGATGAGCTGAGGTGTCAATATTGTTGATCTTGGAAAATTCATCAATGATGGTCAGAGGCGGTTACATTTTGGAGGTCAAACAAAATTTCAAAGATGTGGTACTGAAAGAGTGGTGTTTGAGAGATGCCAGAGTGGAAGTGCTTATGAAGACCAGTCAAGCATAGATTATCCTTTTTGTTGTAATATGTTTCAATGTTTTCCATCTAAGCATTAAGGGAGGGTATTGAAAGTAATGCTTCCTTATGTTGTCATGATCTATCATTGAGAGTTCCCAAGAATCAATCTAGAAGTTGTTGTTTCCTATGTATGAGTTATAGTGATGATCTAGAAGGGTGGAAGTTATAAATTTATGTCCTATATATGTGTAATGGTTGTGATCAATAAAAATATCTATGTGTGGTTTTATGTTGTGTGTAATTTCTCTCTCAATTTTTCTAACATGCATGTCCTTGGAACAATTTGGATGTACTATACCATATCGTAATGTTAAATATAAGCCCCCGTGCAGGATTCTTAAAACATAAAAAAATGGGGCATTTAAACCCTCATATACATATAAGAACACAACTATCTTTTCTCTTTTCTCAACATTGATGAATAAAGAAAACAAACTTGTTTTAGGTATTTAATTTTATGTATAAGCACTTAATATTGATCATTGTAGCTCTTGATATTCACTAAGGGTAATAAATCAAATCTACGAGAGTTATCTTTTACAACTGGGTTGTTTGTGAGCACTTGAAAGAGTTGATATTTACATATAACTTTGTGGATGGATAGTGTGTAGGTACTCGTGAAAGCTTATTTTTACATGTGGGGAACTCATGGGTAGTTTGTGGCCCCTTGTGAGAGATGATGCAAGCCAAGTTGATTTCTTTGTGTAGGAAATGCTAAGGGAGACATGTTGGAAATTGAGAGATAGCTTAGATCACTAGCACAACATTTTCATGAAGATACTAGTTGTCTTATATCTGAGCAAGGTGATTTTTTCTCATAACTTTAGTGCTTTATTATTATGGCCATTTAAAAGATCTTGGCACCCTCAATAGGGAATCAAGCCATTATTACAATCAAGGACAAAGACAAAAAAAAAAAATTGATAAAATGCAATATATAATTTGAATTAGTCATAGTGCTATTCAAATATTAAAACTTCATATTTATTAGGCATCCATATTCTTTATGTGGCTTGTGAGCCTAAACTAGTAAATTAAAATTAGAATGCCTAAATGTTGGGAAGGCAGTTATTAATATGCATATTATTGAAGAATCTTTAGATAAATAAGTGTGTTAATTTCCTTTTTAAACAAATAAATATTGACATATTTTCTTTATATATTGAAAAATAAAGGTTAGAAAACATATAGGTGGTTGTTTCATTGTAAACACTAATAGTTTCTTTAAACTTTTACTCTTCCATTACAATAATACTCAAGTTAGATTAGTTTATTACCAAGAATACTATTCTAATCACAAATGAAGATAAGCTTAGGCCCATCTCGTAAAGTCGTGAAGTTATCAATCTCTCACCTTTATCATGCTACAATGAAGTGAAAATTATCTTTTTGATCTCCAAAAGAATATTTATGGGTTGGTGCAAGATAATGCTACAAAATTTTGATATGATAATTGTAATAGAAATTTGGAAAAATAAAACTTTGATCACTAAAAGGAATTATTAGAGGTACTGACATAGCTTTTTAGGACATCATGTATGATTCGAAATTAAACAAGAACGCAACAAATTACAGATATAACCATAAATACAGAGATGCAACAAAAATAACACTATCTCTCATTAATATCAAATAATGAAATATGTTTACAAACAGAATGGAAATGAGACTAGCTCGAGCGATGGTAGCTTATCTCTGAGAAGAGATGTGGTGGCTACATGCCTCTCAACTGAGTTAGAATGAGGCTCAAGGGCCTTTTTATTATTTAACAATAAGAGAAAACCCTAAACAACCAAAACCCTAACCTAAGGAGATGTAACACCAAGAGTTTATGGGCCCAGTTAAGGTTAGTTGGGTAGCCAACTTCCCGGGTTCGTAGCTTGGTCATATTATCTCCGTTTGACATGGATGATACCTCGTTATAAATATCTCTTTGAGGAACACGATTGAAAATTAAATTTCAATAAAATAACTTGGAGGAATGTTGCCAAAAAAATGTTGTTTAGGACCTCAAAACGGTTCCAGAAGTTCAGGGCTTGAAAACTGCCAAAAGTAGTAAACGGTGCTACAATTAAGGAAACTAAAAAAATGAAAGAAACAATGTTGGGGGTCCATGTGGAATAGGTGGGTGGCCATCAATATCCACCTGGATCAATGTAAAAGGATGAGATATAGACAATCAATTTGTTTTCTTGAATATATAACATTTATTTATGGAAAATTGGTGTAACTTAAAAAAAATGGTGTTTTTCTCATATTGGTATGTTAATTTTTCTCTAAAACATAATGCATATATTCATGTTAGGCCCAAGGTTTTGTATGTAAATGATGGAATTTTTTGAAACAAATTTGTATGATTTTTCTCTAAAATGTGTTGAGGAAACATGGTTGAAAATCAAGAAGTTGTAAAAATGGATGTGTTTTGATTTATATGAAACAAACTGAGATGTTTTTCACCCCAAACCTAAAACCAAAGTGGCATCCTCATCCACCATGTTACTGGAAAGGGTGTCCCCACTGAATATATTTTTAAATTAGAAACGTGTGCACATTAATAAAACACATGCTTTTTCAAAAGACACATACTTTATGTAATGAACACACATTATATAACACACACACATTCTCATTTTCCATCTTCCTCTATATTTGTTTCTCTCTCTATCTCTCCCTCCTTCCCCCCTCTCACTTTGTTTCCCTCTTCATCCTTTTCCTCTTCATCATTTTCCTCTTTATTCGTTTCTCTTTGCTTATCTATTTCTTTCCGTGTTGAAAAATGTAGCAAGAAATTTTCAATTTGATTTTGCCTTGATTAAATTGAGGAAATTCAAATTTCCACATCAACAAACAACTTAGATGTATTTAACTGAGGTGCCATGGATGTTTTCACCGAATTGCCTCAATAAATTCGATTTGGAGGAGTTAGAGTTTAGTTAAGCATGTGTGATTGCTAATTTGTATCAATAAACGTAAGTTATCTCATGTTGTTTTTAGTTAAACTAGTTCTCACTATTGGAGGACCTAGTGGAAGGTCAATTGTGTACTGGGACTTAAGTCAAACTCAATGATAATCCAGTTCACTGATCAATCTGCCCAAAATAGCTAGTCCATGAAGATAATTGGAGTTCCTTAGCCGTTGTGGAGATTGCAAGGCATTGTAACATCAGTTATAGACTAATCTTAAGTGTACAGGTGTTGCATGCAGTTAGATGATCAACCTTTGGAATTGCACAATAAATTTGAGGAATTTCCTAAATAATAGGGGCGTAATTTCTCAAGTAATTGCACAAGGAAATAGGGGCTCAAGCGAAGGCTAAATTTGACTAATTCTGGATCAGAGCTTCGTAGTGAGTAGAGAGATAGGTTATTCACTTCCAGGTTGTGCTCAGTTGAGAAAATAAATTGTAATACATATCTATTCATCAGATTAACGCAAGAAGAAATTGGGGTTTTTAGTAGATTTCCTTCCTTGGAAAAACATTGTGTGCATGTGTGTTATTTCTTATTACATGTTTGTGATTGATGTTCTAAAGTGTGAATTGATTTTCGTAGAGAAGTAGAGTAGGTTTGTGTCTTATGATTTTGATTAAAACTTCATGAGTAGTTGCAACTCTACATCATAATTTGTACACTTTTTCCTTATGTCTCCCTCCTATAGTAGGCTCTCTCCTCCCTTCATTGACAACCCCCTTCCCTAGACCCCCACTCCCTCTTTCTCTCTTTTCCTATCCCTTTCCCTCTCTTGCTCTCCCTGTGCTTCCATCCTCTCTCCCCTACCTTCTCTCTCCCTTTTTCCAAATCCATTTCTTTATCTCTCTCCCCATGTCTCCCTCTTTATATCTCTCTCCATTTTCCCTATTTCCTCCCCTCTCTCTCTCTCTCTCTCTCTCTCTCTCTCTCTCTCTCTCTCTATATATATATATATATATATATATATATATATATATATATATATATATATATATATGTGTGTGTGTGTGTGTGTGTGTCTCTCCTCTATCTCCCCCCACCCCCCAAACACCCCATTCTCAACACATTCTATCTCTCCTACATCCCTACCCCACTCTCTCTTTCCCTCGCACCATGGTATCCCCTTACATCCCTATCTCTCTATATCCCAACATTTCACCCTTTTCCTCTCTCTCTCTCTCTCTCTCTACCCTTTCCCTTGTCTCTCTTCCTCATTTCTCCCATATCCCTCCTTTTATGTCTCACCTTATCACTTTCTCTCTCTCTCTCTCCCCTTCCCTATGCCTCCCCTGTATATCCCTCTCTCTCTCTCTCCACTTCCATAATCCCCCCTTCTTTGTCTCTTTCTCTCTCTCTCTCCCCCTAAATATTCCCACCCCCTATCTCTTCCTATACTTCTCTCTATATATACCTATGACTTCTCTTAATTCTGGAAATATTGTTTTCATTGATTTCAAAAACAAGGGGAGACTACTTATGCCCAAGATAAATATTGGAAAATGAATATTGTTGGAAATATTATTTTTGGATTTTTGATGCCCCATTTGGATACCATATATTTGAAGAAATTTTTACTACAATTACTTAGCTCAAATGGGAGCATAGGATATATGACTAGACATATTATTTTGATGTCTTTGCAACAATATATGGAACTTCCATTGATTCCATAGGAATGAAGAGATATGAAATATTTCATAAGAACGACCCCACCAATGTACAAGTAGGTCGACCCAACCAATTTTACTAGTCATCTCCATAAGTGAACATATAGACACTACAAAAAATGGCATATGAGTTAATTTCTATATAATCCGTGAAATATGAGTTATGATGTTGCAAGAGGAGTTGAGGAATAACTTTTCAGGTGATTCTTGGAGTCTAAATTTGGAAGGAAATTTTTTATTTATGGGTTGAACAAGTCACATGAGAGTTTTTATGGGATGTTCTAGAATGTAAAACGTAGAGGATAAATATAGAAGATATTAATGTACACATGGTTAAAAATTTCAACCTTGATTCACTATAATTTCATAGCATTGGGAAAAATACTAAGGGGGAGGGTGAATCAGTATTTTCAAATCAATAACTTTTTACATTTCATATTCAGATTTCTATACGCAACATTACTGAAAGGAACATACATGTGTATGTTGGGTGTAGGAATTACACTTAAGCAAACTCCTAAACACTTAATTGTCAACCCATGGGATTCGTAAACTTAGAGACGAAGCACAAGCAATGCCCGAGATGGTATGAATATTTCTAATGTCAATCCCTACTTTCTTTAAAGGAATGATTGCAGAATCACACTAAAGAGAAAAAGACAACTTGAATCATCAAAATAATCTAAGACTGGATCAAGGAAAAATGCATTTGCAAAAGAGATTCAGAAATATAGGAGCAATCACTCTAGCTAACTATTGATTAACTACTAAGTGTGTGTTTTCTTTAGCAGAGACACTTTTAGCAGTCTCAACAAATGGGCCCTTCAAACATGCTTATATAGAGATTTCCTTCTTGCATTAATCCATCTTGCACTAGTGCAGGAACATAAATTTATGCAGAGGGTATAAAAGGTGTATGTACTAAAAGAGTTTTCCTTCGTGTAAGGGCTTGAACTCTCTCAAGTTCAGAGCACTTAGATCCCGTGGCAAGGAACTAGTTCTTGCACTATATCAGAGCTTCTTACACTTAGTATTTAATTCTTGAAATACGAGCTTAACTACTGCAAGTGTTTTGAAATAAAATTGAATGTTTCTTATTTTAATGGAGTGAAGAAATAAAGAAACAATCCTTATAATTTATCCTGTCATGAAGCATTAATGAAAGCAAGAAAACTGATGGAAGTAAACTAAAAAGGCTTGCTGCATCACACCAATGTGCACTAGTGCAGGTTCATTTCTCCTACTTGGACCAGGCTAGGAAAACCAAATAAAAAAAAATTGCAGAAATGAATAGCACACCAATGTGCACTGGTGCAGGGTTATTTCTCCTGCTTGAACCAGGCAGGGAAAACCAAATCAAACAAAACTGCAGGAAATGAATAGCACACCAACATGCACTAGTGCAGGGTTATTTCTCCTACTTGGACTAGGCGGGGAAAACCAAATCAAACAAAACTGCAAGAAATGAATAGCACACCAACGTGCACTAGTGCAGGGTTATTTCTCCTGCTTGGACCAGGTAGGGAAACCAATCCAAAATCAGATGCAGGAAAATAAATTCTAACTACTTCACACTGCGGATCCGCTTTCACTCAAATAGGAATTCATGTGTTGTACATTAAATCACACTTGGCAGTATAAACATAAATTACAAGAACAAAAAATAGGGTAAATGTGTTGGGTTGGCTGGGCCCTAGCCAACCAGTGTGTTTCCCTTTCAAATAGAAATGTTGCTCAACACTTTATCAATTCATCAACTTTCAAACAAAAATACGTTTCATGAAATAAAAGGTAGAGCTCCCTTTCTTATTAATTCATAGGGGAAAATACATGCTTGATTACATATTCCAACCCAGATTTGGGCGATAACAAAAATACAAGCCTGTTATCGCCTTCCTGGTTATATCTCTATTCTATACAAACTTATCAAAAACTATCTCATCCTATTTACATTCCTCGTTATATAGATCCTTGGCTGAAGGCCAAAAGGATCATTTAACCGATTACATAACTGATATGCAGAATTTAGCTTTTGGCCTTCAAAATTAGGTAGTTTAACAAAACTGGCTATAGCCAATCTCTAGCTGTTCATAAATTCGATCTCAGCTACCTTTGGATTTCCTTGCTATCGTAGCTAGAGCTCGGCTGCCTTCAGATCTAACCTACTATTGTGGCTGAAGCGGTGCAAAACAAGGCAGTGATCAAGGAGGTTCGGATCTGCTGCAAAATTCGTTGTGCTGGCACCAGTGCGAGATCCAATCGTACACTAGGATCAGCGGTCATGGTAAGCACTTTGACTATCAAACAACATTGGAGATGTCGATAAGTTACAAGAGTGATTATAAGTAATAAATCACGTAATAAATAATTAATTCATGCTAAGTTAAGTTAAAAATATGAAATATAAAGTTCATGTGAAATATGTCATTGTTCTTGAACTAGTGTAAGATGAGGGTATACAAGAGAGGTAAAACAATGGTAAATGGTCATGATTTAGGAAGAGAAATATGGTCAAAAGGGAGAAAATTAGGGGGCTGAAATCCTCCCATCCCTAAATTGTTTTGTGTCCTCACACAACTCTTTGCCTCTGCAAAAAACTTCAAAGCTTTGAACACTCCAACTCAATCCTACTCTGGCATACTGTCATCACCCTGCAACGTTTTAGACCTCTTCTTTCTAATGTTATTTAACTTCTTGGTCACCTTTTTAAGTCGCCTGAAACATTGCACAGGTCGGTACTTCTAGACTTAAACTTCCATTTTCTTCTTCTGAATTTCTTCCATCAATTCTCCTTTGCTATGTTCTTTGTGGTCTTGTGCTTTGCTTACAAGCTGCTCTAAATTCTGTACTTGAAGCTCTAACTCAAATACCTGAGAAACAGGAGTTACCAATTCCTTCTCTTTTTCTGTTTCGGTAGGAGCTGTGTCTTTCTCAGGGACCTCCATATCCACCAAGGTTACATCAGGAAACTCTTCTCCCTCTGGTCCCTTTTATTTTGGTTCCTCCTCCTCTATTTCTTCTTCTTCCGGTTCTTCCTCCTATGATTCTTCTTGTCCTGCCTCTCCTTCCCCTGCTTCTTCTTCAGATTCCGCCTCTTCTCCTTCTTCTTCCGCTTCATCTTCTATAGGGTCTACCTCTTCTTTTTAAGATTCCTTTTCTTCTTCTGATTCCACCTTTTCTTCTTCTTCTATTTCTTCATCGTCTGATTCTTCTCCTCTTGTCTCTTCTTCTTCTACTTCTTCATTTTCTTCTTCTTTCTCCGGTTCTTCTTCTCACACTGGTGCTTCTTCTTGTACTGGTGCAAGAGGGGATTCCATGCCCTGTGGGGACTATGGTTCTTTGCCTTCACCAGAGACTTTACTCTTTTTCCAAGGCTTCTTGATAAAATCAGCCAACATAGCATCGTCCTCGACCTTTGCAAACTTTGTTGATTATAGAAGGACTGACAAGTTGTCAGTTTCGAGGGTCGAAGGAGTCTCTTCAGTTGGTGTGCTAGCCATCCTCTCATTTGAAGACGAGGTCTTCTCTGCCTGTTCAGACCACTTCCTTTTTGCATTGGTGCAAGGACTTCCTTTTTCATTTTTTCTCAGGCCCTTACTTGTGCTGGCGGGGTCCTCTATCCTCTTTCCGACAATTGTCTCTTTGTGCAGCTGTTTTAACAGCACTTCCCATGTCATACCTTTTACTTCTAACTATTTCAGGACCAAAATTTTTATTAGGCCGTGATGATATAGCCTTGTGTTGGCCTGGTCTGCCCTACCACCCTATACTCTTTTAGCCATTTTCTCCAAGTTTTTGAGTAGAAAGTAAGGGAAATTCATCCTCCACCGGACGTGCCAGCCAGCTTCAAGATGTTGCAGCGTTCTAAAGTGATATACCAAGGTGCAAGTGTATCTTCCTTCGCAAGTCACAAACTTTTGTAAGATGAAAAGGAGGTCTTTTCATTGACCCGGTAGGGTGTTGTGAAAAACTCCTAATTTCCAGTCTACCTCTATCTTTTTATCAACGACAAAATGTTGCCAGCATTTCCTTTCTAGCTTCTGATTCTTAACCATTTTTCTCTAGTGTTCTCTAAGCCCATCGTCGTTGCTATGAATTCCTCTATGACTTTGAATTTGAGAGGCCCAATTCTTACTCAGCCATTTCTAAAACTCCTTATGAACTGTAAAGCCACTCCTTTATCATGCTCGTCAAACTTCTACAGAAATGGAAGAAAACCCGAGTCTTGCAGTAGTGTAAGACTATTGTGATACTCGACGGTCTGCTCTAGAGACAGGGGTTCATTCCGAACATGCGGAATTACTTCTTAAGCGGCTCTGAACAATATGGTTTTGAAATTTTTACATGCAATACTAGGGAAATCGGTCCTTATAAATAGAAATTTAATTGTCCCCTTTATCCTTTCCATCATAGCACTGGTTCATTCACCATAGATGCATGTCATCTTTGAGGTCAGGCCAGATTGGTACTTGCGGCGGTGGTTTAACGGCTAGGTGAGGTAACAATTATGAGGGAAGGATGTTTAGGATTATGAAAAAGAGGGGTAATCATGGCTAAGCAACTGTTAGAACATTTCCACATTCCTTCATAATTCAAGAAAAGAACTTAGCATTTATTAAAAAAGATCATGATTTCTAACTCTAAAAACACCTTGTACTTTAAATAATTTTCTCCTAGTTAGTATGATAGCATAAGTACTTCATTGGTTAAGTGAAAGGACTTCATATAAATTTCATGATGACCACTTTCCTATGCTATAAAAATAACTTGTACTATGTTGCTGACAAGGTGCATGCTTGCACTGATCTGCTTGCATCGCTCAAATCATACTATCCTGCTGGTACCTTTCTACTTATTTTATCATATAGGACGACATGCTTGCACTAGTGAAAGAATAATATCTAAAAACATAGAATTTAAATAAAATATAGGCTGGATTTCCACATGACTTCCTCAACTTAAACTAAAAATTTGCTTCGCCCTTTCTTGATGCTTCAGAGCATCTCCTTTTGCTCTTTGTGTGTGAGATCTTGAAATAAATTCATGAGGGAATAAAGAAGTGGGAAAGGGGAATTTTTAGAATGGGAAGGAATACTATTACAGGGATTCCTGGAATATTACCAAAAGAGCTAATAAATAGAAGTGGGATAGGAAAAAAATTCAAGGGTAAAGTGGGATTTCTTCGAAGTGGACAGGGTAAATTAGAAGAATGTGGGAAGGTTAATCATCCTGGGATTGAAGAATAAAACTGAGGGAATATTACAAAAGTGGAATATGAACAAAGGCATAAAATTTTCTGGAAGGTCGGCTTGCACTGGTGCAAGAAAAAATAACTGCAGCAAAAATTAAGCATTACTTGAGTAAAAATATCCTTGCTAATTACCCCAACTATATAAAGGTTGATTCTGTTAAACTTGCTTTTACTTGGTGGTAGCTAGAATATCCAAAGATCAAGAAACATTTTCTTTTTATTAGATATTTTTTATCTTCCTTCCAGCAAGCTAGTTTTCAGGTTGATCCTTCTACAATCATGTCAGCGAACTGATTTTCATAATTATAGGAAATTAGTTTTTCCTTACTTTTTTCTTATTTTTTTTTTTTTATTTTTTTTTAGAAGAAAGAGAATTCATGATTTCAAAAGGTTGGTATTAACATTCACCACTACCGTCCCAAATTGCTATAGGACTTGTTGTGTAAAATCTTTCCTGATAGGTGGCTGAAAATACTTCTTTAACCTATGCCCATTTACCAAGAATACTGAACTTTGTCCATCAATAGTTTTAACTTCTACTGCTCCATTTTCAAATACTGGGATCACTTCATAAGGTCCCATCCAATGTGTATGGAATTTCCCTTTAAATATTTTAAATCTATAATCATAAAGGAGCACCCAATCACCTGGTTGGAACTACTTTTTCTGAATAGACTTGTCATGCCACCTTTTACGTTGCTGCTGAATTATTATGTTCTACTGAACAACATCTCTACGAAATTCATCTAACTCATTTAATTGGAGAAGATGTTGTTGTTATGCCTCGGAGAGATCTAGTCCTAACTGAATTGCAATTCTGAAAGTTTTGATCTGGAATTCAATTGATAATAGAACCTGTTTGCCATATACCATCTCATATGGTCTATGTCCTGTGCTATTTCTCCAAGTGGTTATGTATGGCTACAAAGCCTCCGGTAATCGTTTAGCCCAGTCTTTCCGATGCATATTTACTGTCTTTGTCAAAATGGACTCAATGACTTTGTTCGTGGATTCCACCTAGCCATTTTCTTGCAAGTGATACGACATGGATTTCATATGCCAAATCTTATATTGCTCCATCACACCCTGTACTAGATTAGAAATAAACTGCGGACTGTTGTTAGAAACAATTTCTCTAGGCACACCAAATCTAGTAAAGATTTCAGTAAAAATAAAATCAACAACAACTTTTTCTGTAGCAAAAGAAACAACTTTAGCTTCTACCCATTTCGTAACAAAACCAAGATATGCTTTTTACTTAATGAGGTTGGATTTATTGGCCCTATAAAATCAATAGCCCATTTTTCAAATGGCTTAATCGTAACTTGAGGTCATAAAGGCATCTCATTGGTTTGATTAGGTTGGCCCATTCACTGATAGCTATCACAATGCTTGACATACTGTTTGGCATCCTTAAACAATGAGGGCCAAAAGTAGCCAGCATGCAATACTTTATATGCAACCCGCTTATCAGCGAAGTGGCCTCCACAAGGTTCATCATGAGTAGATTTTAATATGTCAAACACTTCCTCTTCTCTTACACACCTATGGATAATTAGATTTGGACCAGTGTAAAAGAGATCTCCTTGAATCTAGGAATATGTAGCACGTTTTTGAACAATACTCCACTTTTCACGAGTGGACAAGTGGGGTGGTGTTTCCCAAGTAACCAAGTAATTAGAAATGTCAACAAACCACAGAGAATCTATTGACATAGCAAAAAGGTGTCCATCTGGAAAATCATCATTAACAGGAGTTGCTTCACCAGGATTATCTAATATAGAAAAAAAATCTGCTACAACATTATATTTTCCTGGTCTATCAACAATAGTAATGTTAAATTCCTGTAACAATAGTAACCACCTAGTCACTCTACCTCTAGTCAATGGTTTATTCATCATATATTTAATCACGAACTGATCAGTATGTACAAATACTTCATATCCTGTAATATAGTGCTTGAACTTATTGATTGCAAACATTATAGCTAAAAACTCTTTCTTTGTAACTGTATAATTTAATTCAGCAGAAGACAAATTCTTACTAATATAATAAATAACATAGGATTGTTTATTTTCCTCTTGTCCTAAAGTTGTGCCAATAGCCAAATCTGAAGCATCAGAGGAAATATGAAAACGCAGAGACCAGTTAGGACCTCTTAAAACTGGTGCATGCACTAACTTTTCCTTCAATGTTCTAAAGATTGTTGGCAACTTGTGGTCCAAGAAAATTCACTATCCTTAGCTAGAATTCAGAAAAGAGGAGCAACTATCTTAGAAAAAATTTCAATGAATCTCCTATAATAACTAGCATGTCCTAAAAAACCTCTTACTTCCCTTTGATTTTTTGGTGTAGGAAGATGAAAAATGATCTCGATCTTTGCTAGATCAACATGGATACCTTTACTAGAAATCAAATGGCCAAGTACTATTCTCACTTTGCACATTAATCTACATTTCTTGTCACTCAAGTTGAGACTAGATTCCTAACAATGAAGAAGTACTTTTTCCAAATTTTCGAGCGCTTCCTGAAAAGAATCACCAAACACAGAAAATTCATCCATATAAATTTCTACAAATTCTAGATTGGAAAAATGGCCAGGACTGCCCTTTGAAAGGTAGTCGGGGCATTACATAAACCAAATGGAAGCACTTTATAAGCAAATGTACCCCATGGACATGTAAAAGTAGTCTTATCCTGATCTTCGGGTGCAATCTGTATCTACTTATAACCATTGAAGCCATCCAAAAAGGAAAAGTATCTCTTTCCTACAAGGGTATCAAGCACCTGGTCAATGAAGGGGAGAGGGAAGTAATATTTGAGAGTGGCTTTGTTTAATTCTCGATAATCAATACAAATATGCCATCTTCCATCTTACTTAGGTACTAACACTAATGGAGAGACCCACTAACTATCGGAAATAGGATAGATAAAACTAGCATCCAAGAGTTTCTATACCTCTTCCTTCACAATATCTCTTAGAGTTGGATTCATTCGCCTTTGGGGTTGTCGAACAGGTCGGGCTCCTTCCTAAATATAGATGTGATGTGTACAAGTTTTAGGAGGGATGCCATTCATATCTTCATAACCCCATGCAAAGGCACTAAGATGGTTTTGCAACAAATTCACAAGTTTCTCTCGCTGAGATGAGTCCAAATCTGAACTAATATACAAGGATTTATTGGGGCTAACCTCAACAAGAGTAGTATAGGCTCAAGAGTACTCAAGGGGGTGGCTGAACGCAGCGGTACAAAATAATGAAAATCATGGTTATCTTAAAAATCTAGGCTGAAGATCTAGCTCAGTAGCTCAAAATTAGGCATAGTGTCTAGATTATTCAAGAAATCTTCAATCTCATCTTCTTGTGAAGACCCAGTATGCTGATGGATAAAAGAAATCGGTTGAGTCCCCTCATCACTGCTCTGATCCAACCATAAAGTATCTCGAAGGTCCTGAATGGATCTGGCAGGGGGGTATAAGGTAACTTTCTTCCTAGCTTCCCCATGTGAAATATACATATCACCGAAGCGACATCCAATATATGCATCGGTTGTAGCAAGCCATGGTCGACCCAAGATCAAGGGATGTCCTCCTACTGGGTTCTTTGGTTGAAGCACAATGAAATTAGCAGGATATTCCCAAGAATCTAATGAGATGATCACATCGTCCAATACTCCTTCTGGCTTAATTTTAGATCGATTGGCTAATTCAAGCACAGTGGGAGTAGGGCAAAGATGAGATAACCAAAATTGATCCATGGTTTGCTTAATCATGACATTAATGGCTGCCCCCAGGTCTATAAGAACATTAGGGACAAGGACATTACCAATCTGAACTGAGACAGCAGGGTTTCCAGAATCAATATATTTTTCCATAGACACACATCACGTCATCAACTTTGCTACCCTACCAACAAATTGAATGGTTTGAGGTTCCAATCTCTTCCCCCCGAGTTTCTTGAGATAGAGTTCCTTAATAATCTTAGTAAAAATATGGATCTATTTGATGGCTTGGAGCAAAGGTATCTTAATGAAAATATTACGAAGCTCTGATGCCAAACTAGTCTCAAAAATAGGCTCACTTCTTTCCATTAATAGCTTTTCTGGGAAGGGAGGTTGGTTGGAAGAAGGTGGCAAGGATTCAGAGGGTAAGGGCTGCTTAGTGATGACTTTCGGAGAATGATTAAGTGTTTCCTCTTCTTCTTTCTCTTCAACAATCACTCTAAGTTGCTTCTGATTTTTTGATGTTACAGTCCTTCCTGATCTTAATTGAATATCATGAACCCCAACTGGAATGGATTGGTACTTGAATAAAGGTGGGTTTGTTACATAGATCATTTGCACTAATTTATTATTGTTAGGATTGGGCATAGGCTGAGCAGGCAACTGAGGAGGTCGAAAAGGTGGAGGTAAAGGTAATGGTGGGGTAGACTGACTCGAAGGTTGAGGCATTAGGTAAGGTGCATGTGTAGATGAATATGACTACATGGGTGGCTGGTAGGAAGATGGAGAATGAATTGGCCCTCTCCAACCTTGTTGTCATGGTTGAGAAGGTTGTCCATGCTGATATTGATTTCCATACTGTCGCTGCTGATTAGTGTTAGGATAAGAATATGCATGTGAATTATAACCAAAATAGTGTGGAGAAAATTCAGGAGCCATACGTACACCTACTTGAGGCAAATTTATTTTTTCTCCCATAGCATACAAGTATTCAGCTTCAGGTTGTCCCCCTGTAAACACATCTTTAAGTCCTGGTATAGAGGGACATTTTTCTGTGATATGATCTTCTACACAAATAACACACTTATTAGTTTCTTTCAAATTAAGAGGACATTCTTTAGGAAGATGATTTTCTGTACATTTAGGAAAGAAAATACTTAATGACTCTTGTTGTGGAGGTAAATCCCCTCTGTAGACAGAGGCGATCCCTACTAGCCCAAATAGGGTCTAGAAACAATCAAACAATGCTAACACGTAGGTTCCTAATTGAAAATTAAACACCAATGATGAGGGCCTACCTGGATTCCAACACTAGTACTTGTAGAAGAGTCAACACTCCCGTTCCTTTGCTCCGGCTGGTCACAATCCCCACGATCCTTGTGAACAGACACCTGCACATGCAAAGAACGATACAAACACAAGCATAAAATCCAATAGATGCAACTATATATCAGTCAGAAAGGATATAACTCAATCACCATTATAAATACAATAAGAGTGGAACCATAATGATAGTCGTCTATTATTGATAAACAAAGAAGAATACAACCATAGTTCTGACGTCAAATCCTTCTCAAGAGGGTCCACCCAGCAAGTTCCTCAAGAATTCACCCTTGAAGATAGATCTCCCAAGACAAAACTCTCTCACTCACAAGTTTACACAAGATCAAAACACTTCACAACCTTCCTTAAGCTCTCTAACAATCCCACACTTGTCACACCAGCTACCTATCAAGCTCACAACACTATCAGCAATACTCCAAACACTAAGAATTCCAAACTAGCAGCTCATAGCAATGGTGGAGGCTTAAATAAGAGAAGGAGTCTCCATGAATGGTGGGAAGATGAGCTTATCTCCAAGGAAGGTGGCTCAAATGACGAAACATCCATGCCAGAGAAGGGAGGGTGACATATACAAGGCCAACAACCAGGTTTGGAGTCATCTGGAAGGCCAACTGTTAGAACAAACTCACCCAGACTGGATCATCACGGGTACATAACTGTACTGGAGCGCTGACATCGCTACTGCATAACGGAGAAGGTCATGTCATCGCGATCAAATATAAGCAATAGTCGTGCTGTCTCATGAAATCCGACCATCGCGGAATCACGTGTACTTCCACGATGGCACTGCGTTCGGTCTGTTTTGGAGCGATCATCAGCACGTTTATTTTTACAACAGTCGCGATGATGCAAAAACTTTGGAAAAGTGGGTCATTTGGCAACATCAGAGAGCATGAGCATGAATGATTTGGACTCATGACATAGTAGGAAGACTGGGATGAAGGCAGTGAAAAATTACTGTGTAACAGATGCCACCTAAAGTATGAAGCCCGAGAGAGTGGGAGGGGTGAAATGCTTTATGAAACTGACTGAACTGGAACACCATCGGGAAGAACCTGCACGTAAGTACAACTGATATCTCTGATAATGAATTACATGTAGTCTAGGCATGGGCGTAGCCATCCAAAAGACATATGAAATGGGTCTGTGGTATGGACGCAGCCACCCAGCTAATGAGACCATGATGATAATAAAGGTATGGTCATAGCAATCCATGAAGACTCAAGTATGGTCGTAGCCATCCATCAACGAGTCATGTAATGATCATAATAATCCAGAAAATCGCAACCTGGATCTCAACAGACAAAATCCAGGGTCTTGAACTCCATCTCAACCCGAACAAAGTACAAGTTCAAGCATGTGAATATGGGAGTTGAAGTCGAACATGCAAGAACATCGTCTGATTACCAGTAAATGATGAAAATTGTTAACAGACACGAGAGGTACCACCAATAATGACAATGGTCCTCAAGGTACTATAGGTACAATCTACGGCGTGCGAATCAGTGAGCTAGCGTCGAACACTTGTAGAATCATTTGATCAGAGGCCAATGACGAAAACCTCACGTCGAACACAAAGAAACTCCCATTGAGGCATGCCGACTCCAAGGCACCTGAAGGGAGTCTCTAGGTCAACTTCCTGGATAATGAGCTAAAGTCGACAGGAAGTGACCTTGATCGAAAGTGGGTCATGATGTTTCCCACATCATCGACATGAGACGGAGAAGGATAAGATGTTTTGTGTGAGGTATCAGAGGGTGGTTGAGTATTCTGCAGAGGTCAAATTCTCTTGAACATATCGGCGGCACGACAGTGGACTTGGCAGTATTTGACATTAAATGATCAGGGGTCATGATGACAGGGCACTGAGCAGATGAGAGGTCAAACAGGATAACCCAAACCCATGGAGGCAAGTGTAAAAATAAGATGAGATGTCCCCACCCAGACACGAATGCAGACAAGTGCCATGTTCAAGAGCGACATACTGCTGACACGACAATGATTGTGGTTTCATTTTCCCCACCATTGCTGGCGAGTACCCCGGTTATTTTTTGATGACAAGCTTGACGGGGATAGAATATGCTTGAAAGGTGTCATTTCGATGGAATCTGATTTCATTAGGTTTTAGCGAATCTGAAAAAGGAAGGACTCGGCGCCTTTTCATGTTTAGAGAGTCTGAAAAGACAGCAGAAAAGGAAACTCCAGGGGGGTCCTTTTTCGTAGAGTTGTGTCTCTCGAGCCCGAAAAAGTATAAAACAATGCTCGAAAGAACCGCCCGACCAATATGATCGAGGAGTACTTTTCGTAAATAGTAACTTCAACCCAAAAAAGTAAAAACGCGGTTAGAATCACGTTTTTTAGCCAATAACGAGTCTGAAATGACAAAAACCCGGGGACCTTTTTAAGTTTAAACGATCGAAAAAAGAGCTTAAAGGCGACCGCCTCTCACTTCTTTTAACGAGTTGAGAGGGAAACTCGGCTATCTTTTCATGTTTCACGTCGAAAAAGAGCTTAAAGATGACTTCTCAGGACCAAGTGCATATAAAACTATCGTAATTCCACCATCTGAGATCCTGCACAAAGAACACTGCACACGTAAACCCGTTCAAGATAATATAAACAATGCGCATAAAAACATAGTGAAAAACCATATTTGGACCAAGCATATAGTAAAAACCATGATAAAAACCAATATTTATGGAAAATAATATTTAATTTTACAAAATTACCATAAATACGGGGGGTTAAACCATATTTTTTACCATTGTTACCATTGAGCCTTTGTGGAGCGACTTGGAGCATTGAGGTTGGCGAACGAAATTCGGCCCCGTACGTGCATCATTCATCCCGAAACCAGTTCCAGGTAGATACACATTGCCCTACGCTCTGTTTTGATGTCTTTTTACTGCATTTTGACGGTGGGATGTGGTTGTTTGGGCGTTTTTTTGAATTGCATTCCGCTCTCGGTCATCGCGGATTTCGCTATCGGGTCCGCGATGACCGATAAAAACTTCCACAGGCCGCGCCCGGATCAGTGCGGAAAAGTGATGTACTTTCGTGTTGACCCGAGAAAAATAACAAAGGCGCCCATGATCAGCACGACTATTTTAAAAACAATCGTGCTGACGCCACGCGACAAGTTTTTAATAAAATTTACGTTTGAAACTTTGCAAGCAGAGCACTAATGAGATTTTTGGTCATGCAGGGTTATAATGGCGTTCGTTTGGCAAGAACTCTCTCATGATAACAATGATATAGCGGCTTTTGCTGATGCCGGGTTCCGAAATGCATTGCGGGGGTGCAGATTGCTCAAATTTTTCTTAACTCCACGCTTACGGGCACAGCCTGACCTTCTAGAGCTCCTAATCAAGGCCTAGAATCCCACGAATGGGAAATTTGTTATCCAAGGCTGAGATATTGAGTTCGATTATACATAAATCTATTTTTTAATCAGGTTGTCTCGTCGAGGTGAGATTCCTATTCTAGAGGGGCAGTGACCCGAGGGTGATACTTTAGATATGTTGATGGCTCAGGTGTGCCCACAGGCACGCAAGTTGAGGAGCAGAAAAGTGGAAATTCCTATGGTGGAGGATATAATCCTTCGTGCAATGCTCTTCATGGTGACACGGGTAGAGGGCTCCCAGGCCCAACACGAGGCCTCGAAGACCCATCTCCAACTGGCCCTTGAATGCCTGAATCCCACCATGTTTAACTGGACAGGGGCAGTAGCGGCAAACATGAAGAGGAAACTAACCAACTGTCGTCGCGGTGAGACGAAACAGTTTGACTATGGATCGATCTTACTCCTGCTCATGTTGGAGTGGGTGCCTGCACTGCAGCTACAAGACATGGTTTTGGACCCACCCAAGCCACACGAGACGAGGGCCACACGAAGGGCCCATGTCATGCCACAAGGAGGTGGCGGCCGACCAATGGCATGGGGGACATACTTCCGAGAGTGGTTGGAGCGACAGACGATCTTCGTGGAGGACTGGCCGTATGTCGGCCTGGACTTTCATGGAGATCCTGACATGCAGTTGCCCACTGGAGAGCAGTGGGATGATGGTGGTAAGACATTTGATCTCATTTTTAATTTTTTAATTTTTTATGATGTTTTTTATTTTTTCATGTACATGTCCTAATGACGAACGCTATTGTATGTAGATGTAGGACTGGTGAGACCCCTTGGACTGGCTCCAGAGGTGCGGAGGGACGCGCAGGGCATTGGAGCTCTAGCCCTGGCTCCTTCGAGAGATGACACGATGGAGACAGTGATCCGTAACCTTGAGGGCTTGCTATCAGGGATTCCAGATTACGTTGGGATAGAGGAGGTCCCCATAGCATCCCAGATCCATACAGTAGGAGTATAACCTAGGATGCACCACCTGTTGAGGCGAGTGGCACAAGCGGCTGTGTAGTATAGGGAGCACAAACCGTCACAGTAGATATCTAGGTCTTTCTTTCCTACTGGTGAGTTTTTGAGAGACATGTGTCTCAGATGTACAAAGAACACAAGCCCTATTTAGACATGTACACTTATTTTTGAGCGCCTTGGTGCACCACACGATATATATATATATATATATATATATATATATATATATATATATATACATATTCCTATGGTCTATTATTGTGCTTTTATGTGCTTGCTTGTATGATGTTTTGATTAAATGTTACACAAATGTCTGTCCAATACATGATTAGCCAATGCATCAGATAACGTGTTTAATCGTCGTGGAATATGCTGATATGTAATGAAATCAAAATTCCTTTCTAACAATTTAACACGTAAATACAACCTTAAAATGTGATGGTCTCTGATGGAATATCGCCCATTGAGCTGGTGGACGACAAGTTGAGAGTCCAGGTTCACAACCAATGTACGAATATTGATATTAGTCGCCTCGACTAGTAATTCAATCACAACACTATATTCAGTGACTTTTTTTATGGTACAACCTAAACACACACCTTGAAGATCTATCAACTCACCGTGAGGATCGTAGATCACCCACGCCGCAGAAGACAAATTGCAAGTGTTGCGGCAGGCACCATCAGCGAAACCAATGTAAGGTGCACCAGACATCTACATAAGAAGCAAAAGACAAAATACGCAGCAATCACGCCTTGACACACACAACACACCTGCTAAAACACACGCATGTACAAATCGAAGTGCATGGAATCACGCATAGTACTTTTTCAAGTACAGCCCGTTTCGGGGCTTATCGAGAGGATTAACTTTGTAGTCAATTAGCTCATATGCCCCTTTCTGCAAAACTCTCTTTACAATATAAGGTCCTAGGCACATGGGCTCGAGTTTGCCTGCCCCCAGCTTATCATTTGCTTGATCGTATAGCAGGACTAAATCTCCCTCAACAAAGGAATGAGGATGGATGATATGGTCGAAGTGAGTTTTAACTCTCTTCTTCTGTGCTTCAATAGCTAGAGAGGCTAGCCGACGGGTCTCGTCCAGCCATTCAAGGTAAAGAAGACGTTCCTCTACCTGAGTAGTGTTGGGAAGCAACTCGACGGCCAATTTTAACGAAGGGATCTCACATTCGATAGGAAGGGTAGCCTCCAGTCCGTAAATTAATTGAAATGGAGTGAAACTAGTGGTATCCTTCACAGAGGTTTGGTAGGCCCACAAGGCGGGGAACAACATCAAATTCCAATTAGAATTATGTATGCCAACGGTACACTGAAGCATCGTAACCAAAACCTTGTTGACGGCTTCAACCTAGCCATTGGACTGAGGATAGTATGGAGTCGAACTATCATGTCGTAAGCCTAGTTGGGTTGTTAGTTTGGTCATCATGTGATTACGGAAATGCTTCCCGTGATCTGTGACGAAGGCCTGAGGAGCTCCGAACCATGAAATAACATGTTTGAACAAAAATTGCGCCGCTGTGTGACCGTCTTCAGTTAATGTGGGCATCGCCTTGGCCCATTTTGTAAAGTAATCGACGACAACGATAATATACCCATGCCCCCCGGCCGAGTGAGGGTTACAGGTCGTATAATCAGTGCCCCATTTTTCAAAAGGGCCAACGGTGACAACAGGGTGCAACGGAGCTGGTGGCGCACGCATCTTCCGCTGTTATATCTGGCACTCGTGACAGGAGCGGAAGGAAAGAATGAAATCCTTAAAGATGGAGGGCCAGAAATAACCAGCGCGGAGAATTTTTTGAGCCGTGGCATATCTGGACATGTGACCACCACAGGCGCCAGAATGGCAGTCATTCAGGACTCGCTCAGCTTCCTTGAGAGTTAGACATCGGCGGAGGACGGAGTCAGTGCCGAGACGGTACAGGGTGTCTCCAATAATATGGTAGGGCTGAGACTGATGACAGATCTGTCGCCGAGTATCCTTGGACATAGCGGGACAGAAAGAGGACGTCTGCAGATATACAATGATATCCCCGTACTAGGGATCGAGGGTGTTGATTAGGAATAGAGTTTCGTCCAGGATATGGTCCTTTGAGTGAGAGGGTGCGGTAGGAGATGGAAACGAGAAAAGTAACTCAGCAAAGACCAGGGACTTCTTAGACTTGGCAGTGGTGAATTCCAAGTCAAACTCTTGGAGGATGACGATCCACTTTGAGTACTTTCCCCCCAGCAACTGACAAAATGTACATCATCGGGTTGCAATCAGAAATCACGGTTGTAGTATGCAACAAGATATAATTTCAGAAACGTTGGACGGCACAAACGGTGGCCAATGCCAACTTCTCGTCGTAAGCATATCGAGTTTCCGTATCTAAAAGGTTGCGTCTTAGGTAATATATGACATGCTCAGTGTCATCATCGTTGTCTTGCATGAGAACCATGCCGATAGTGGTATCGGCGGCGGGCAAATACAGAGTATAATCGCAATGGTAATTCAGAGGACGCAATAATGGAGCAAACACAAGGAGACCCTTAAGACGCTCAAAAGACTCTTGAGCGATAGCATCCCAATGAAAAGGGGTATATCGCTTCAATAATCGTGTAAAGCCTTTAGCCACTTCGGCATAGTTCGGAACAAATCGTCTTATGAAATTTGCTTTGCCCTGCAAGCTCTGCAATTGTTGCAAAGAAGCAGGGGGAGGAAGATTCATAATAGCTTCGACTTTAAGGGGATCCAAACGGATTCCCTCTCGGGAGACGATAAACCTAAGCCGTCTACCCGATTCAATGCAGAAGACACATTTATGAGGATTAACCCTGATGCGGTAGTGTCGACAACGGAGAAAGATTTCACGAAGATGGGTGGGGTGGTCTTGGCATTTGACTGAATGAGCTGGGAGATCATCCAGGTATGGTTGTACAATGTGACGGATGTCATGAAAAGCATAGGACATTGCACGTTGGAAGGTAACACCGGCGTTCTTCAAACCAAAAGGGAGCTTTTTGTAAGCAAAAATGCCCCAAGGACAGATAAAGGCAGTCTTACGCTGATCAACGGGTGAAATATTGATCTAGTTATACCCAGAAAAACCATCCATAAATGAATACATTTCGCTCCCAGCACACTCATCAATGAGCTGATCAATGAAGGGTGTGGGGAAGTTATCCTTAGGACAGGCCCGGTTAATGTCACGGTAATAAACACAGACTCGAATGGTACCCTGTTTTTTGTTCATAGGGACGATATTGGAAACCCAATATGTGAGTGGAATGGGGTAAATGAAACCAGCCTTGAGAAGCTTTTCAACTTCCGCTTTAATGGTTGCAACCTTTCGAGGGTGCACGGGACGTAGACGTTGGCGAACAGGCTTAGCACCTGGATACGTAGGTATCTCATGCACCACTATGCTAGGGTCAATTCCGGGCATTTCTTCGTAGAACCAAGAGAAGACATCACGAAATTCGTGAAAAAGGTTGGTATAGAGCTGAATTTCCTTCGGAGTGCAAGTGACTCCAATATGAATGTGCTCGACAATCCCTGGTTTCGCAGAGATGTCGATGGGTTGGGTCTACGTGATGTTTCCCATATTTCCTTTAGAGGACACTTGATAAACTTGAATAGGTGTTTAAAGGGGTTGAGATGGGAAACAAGGAGCAAACCACTCGAGATAGGTGATCATTTCTTGATGGGCAGGGAGAAACGAGTAACGATGGTGATGATCAGACCAAGGAGGTTCCTCGAGAGACATGGTCTCGGTAATGGCTTCATCAGAAGGAAATATTTCCTTTAATGGATCCAAAGAAGCGTCATCTACAAGCCAAGGGGAATGAACATACGAGTGGGGAGCCCTGCTCGAAGGAGAAGGTTCAGGAGGGGGAGTTGATGCAGCAACGATTTCAATGTAGTTGAGCTCGGCAGGACTCAACGGCATCATATCGCCCCAAGATTCTATCTGATTAGCGGGGGGAAGAACCCACAGATCAAAGCGCACGGAAATCATATTAATAGGAGCGAGATTAGGAGGTGGGAGGGAAAAGACACCCGTCAGTGCAGGAAATTTAAAAAGCCTGGCTCCCACACACTCACATGATTTGGAGGTATGCTCCACAAAAGGCACGTTGCCTTCGGAAGAGGAGGCAAAGAATGAGAGCTGTTCTATGGTGACAATCTTCCCCTAATGAGGGAAACGAATGACACGAAAAAGAGATGAATCCACGACTTGCATGGCGTATGTCCAGCTACGTCCGAGGAGGAGGCTGTAGGTAAGATTAGCATCGACAACTTCAACTTCCACTTCGACCGTCTTCCCTTCCAAAGAAATGGGCAAATGTTGGAGTATACCATAAGGACGAGACTCTCTTCCATCAAAGGCTTCCAAGGTTGTAGGAGATTGGCTCAGCGTCGGAGAACCAATAGCCTTCCAACAGGAAACATACATGATGCAAGTTGAAGCACCTTCATCAATGACTATATGATGAATCGTTTTGGTGTTGATAATGACCTGTATGAGGAAGGCGATTTGGTGAGGCAGTCTCGGCATATGGCCTTCGAGGTCAAAAGTAATCAGATCTGAGTCAGCCGGGTCTATGCCACTAATGACCGATAGCAAGGACTTCCTCTGGGAGGGGCAGCTCTGGAGCACTTCTAAGGCAGACATAGCAGATGGAGCCTGAGCTAAATCCTCAACGATGTTGTAGTGCTGGGCAGCACAAGCATTAGGGTTGTAAGAAGATTTCTGGAGTACACCTTTTGGAGGGGGTCGGATGGGCGTCTTAGTGCTAGGTCTCTTGATATGGAGCGGACCAGAACTAGACAGAGGAGCACTGGAGGGGACCTCAGGCTCTTTCCTGGCATGCGACAGATATTCCTTTGCCCGAGTACTGATGTGGACGGGGATCGTCCCAGCCATGAATACTTGAGAGCCAAATGAAGAAGAGGGTTGTGATGGATCAGCCGCCATTTGAGTTTGTTGTGAGGGAAAAGGTTCTTTGAGCACAGCAGGAGTCCCGGGAACACCTTTCAATAATCGACTAACCTCAGACCACCTCGGGCAGTCTTTGGTATAGTGATCCTCGTCACAGATAAGACAAGGATACTTGGGCTTACGTTTGGCTCCTTGTTCGGGTGGAGGTTTAGGGGAGTCCTGTCTAGGCTGCTCAGGTTTATTCTTCGCTTTCCCCTTCTTCTTTCCTTTTGAGGCTTTATCCATCGTGGTGGACTAGACGGCGTTGACCTCAGAAGTATTTCTAGAATTAGATACACCCTAAGAAGTGTTTTCATTTGAAGCATTCGATTTTTGCTTCCCAGGGTTCGCAGATGATTTCTTTGAAGACGAATTTACAGAGCCAATAACACCGTCAACAGATGGCTTTGGTGGAGCTTTGGATGTTCTGGGTCTCGGGGTATCAGGCAAATAATCATATAAGGTAGCTGACTGAGAATAAACTAAGTCGAGGTACTGAGCACACGCGATAGCTTGCTCTTCAGTTACACAAGCTCCCATAGCAATGTCTCGTGCGATTGCAGGGACAAAGGAGGTTGTAAACCAATCGGCCAGGAGCTGATCAAGAATCCAGAACTTGATCAAATGACGATGCCATATCCATTCATGTATATGATCGGATATGTGCGTGGCCATGTCCTGTTTAAGAGACATGAGGAGATGCGTTCCCGTCTCATACCGAATGGGCAACTAAAAGTGAGTTAGAAATGCCATTTCCAACGAGTTGAAATCTTGAAAGGATCCGCGATTCAACTCAATGTACCACTTAGCAGCCGAGCCGGTGAGAGTCCTTTGGAAAAGGCGGAGCCGGATGGAATCATCAAGCCATGAATTTAACAAACACCAAAGGTGATAAGTCATAACGTGGGCTTGAGGGTCTTCTCCAGCTTTGCCATCGAATTTGGGGCAATCACTAGGTATCTTGGTTGGAACTGGTGGCCAGTATGGATTATGAAGAATAGGGTCATTAGTCAATTTGGACACATCTAGCAGTTCCAATGTTTCTAAGAAAGGTAACTGAGGATTAAAGGACATCTGTGGTCGTGGATAAGAGGTAATACCAGAGTTCCAACTAGGTGGTGGTTGCCTCCATGGACTTTGTCCGGACGGGCCTGGCCCATAAGGGTTCTGTCCGTAGGGATTCTGTCCATAGGGGTTGTAGCCATAACCGGACGATTGACTTTGGATCTGCCCCCCAGCACCCCATTGGTTACCAACTTGACCTACAGGAGCAACATACTGTTGTTGGTAATTCTGATAAGGAGTGACCTTCATTTGTTGATAATTTTGGTACGGGGCCAACTTAGCTTTCCCCTAGGGTTGCTGGTAACCATACGGTTGCTGAGCTCCATACTGAGCCTGGTGACCAGGATGCACTTGTTAAGAAGGTTGGGATTGAAACCCAGCTTGCATCTGAAGACCAATTTGAGTTTGGGGCCCAGAAGGATGTCCTTGAAAGGGTGGAGATTGGGCCACCTGGCCAGAAGGTTGCCCTGGTTGAGTTTGGGACAGACCCATTTGCCGAGAAGGATGAGCTTGCTGGATGTTAGGTTGTCCTTGTACAATCAAGGTTTGTACTTGCAGAATATATGGCTAAGCGGACTGGACGGCCTGTTGACCCTAAGGTCGACCAACTTGTCCAGATGAATGACTAGGCTGGGCAATGGGTTGGCCTTGCTGCACGTAAGGCTGACTGCACTGCCCAGAAGGGTACCCTTGCTGGATTCCAGGTTGTCCTTGTTGCATATAAGGTTGTCCTGCTTGTCTAGATGGATAACCTTGCTGGACACCAGGTTGACCTTGTTCGATGTAAGGTTGTCCCGGTTGCCCAGAAGGTTGCCCCGGATTACCAGAAGGTTGAGAAAAATAAGTAAAGGACGGACCACCAGAGGCCGAAGGTTGTCCCTAAAAGGGTTGTCCTTGTGGGCCCCCAGGTTGCCCTGGGTGAGACTGGCCGTAATACTGTTGCCCTTGGGAGGTTTGCACGTAAGACAACTGGCCTTGATTAGGCGGTCCCTGAAGCTGTGCAGGCATTGCTTGGCCACCATGATAAGTGGTGGTGCCCCAAGCAATGGATAATGGCACCGAGACCTCAACAACAGGCTGAGATGGCAAGGGCTTGGAAAGATAAAGGTACTGACCTGTGGAATCATAGTAATAGAATGGACCTTGCGAGCTTGGATCCTAGAGAGCTTGCAAATATCGATCATATGCCCCCCTTGTTGGAGTGGGACCAGAAGAAGGCGGGGCACTTTGTGCAGGATGAACAACTCTGGGTGTATGTGTCGGCTGGCTACTACTTACTAGGCCGTGAGACGGACCAGCAACAGTAGTCACAGCCGAAGATGCCGTAATGGCACTAACAACCGGTGTTGAATACGCTACACAAACAGTAGGAACAGTTGGAACTAAAGTGACAAGTTTATTGTGAACTTGTGGAATAAAATATCCCGTAGTGGGAGTGATATGGTGATCCCACATGGTACCTGAAGAGGGGTTCCTAGTACCCATATTATCCCTCAAAGACTTATAGCGTGAGGGTACCGGGGATGTGGCCGGGATAGGAGTTTCGATACTTGACAAAACAGGTGTCTCACTCACTCTAGGAGATGTGTCATCCATGTCAGAGGAAGACATTGGGGTCGAAACACCAGTAGGGGTAAAAGGAATATCGTCTTCGTAAGGCTCCCAAATGGGGTTCCAGTGAAGTTCGTAAGCCTCGTTGTCTGGGGCGCAAGAGTTAATTAGTTGGATACTCGGAATAATAGGGAGAGTATCACTCACAACCGGTACCTCTGGAGAAACAGAAGAAGGAGACCCTTGGTCACTTGGAATGGGAGACGGGATTGATGATTCCGCCAGGATGACAAACTTCAAAAAATCCTAGGGAAACTAATGAGAAAGGACCCTACTCAAACTAACGTAAACAAGATCTAACTGGGTAAATGTTAATCGTGGCCGAATAAATTTTAAGACGCAAGGACATAACTTGACCTTTTTCATTTTTTAAGACTCGAGAAAAGGACAAAAATATGACTCTAGTTGCCTTCGAATGTTTAATGAGCCTGAAGTGACAAGTGATCAGATGGACCTTTTCTTTTAGGGAGTCCAAAAAGGAACAAAAGTGACTACTCTGGAGAAACTAGGCAAAAGGGTTTACCAAACAAATCCGTAAAACTGCATATACACCTTGGCAGTCATATGAAAACCAAGGACTTTCCGTACGGCAGTCAATCTTCCTGAATGTTGTGTTCGGTGCATTATGGCTTGTGAGGCGGCAGACATGGCTTCCTATGGATAAATTATGATAACCTAGTGGGGTCTCCCCATATACTCAACAGTACGTGGGAGCTCAAATCCGTGCTAGACCACTATTGAGTCACTGAAGGAGGAATCACCTAACCTTGAGTGAAACAAAAGTGACTAGGTTTAACGACGTCAGAGCATGTCTCTAGCCTGGACCTCTAAACAGTGTGCGTTATGTTCCAATGCGTTTTTAGGTTCATTCAATTCATTTTAAGGTTGATATTGTATTAGGTTTCAATTTTCAGGCCTTACCATATGTAATCTCTCAAAATTCCATAAATGCAAACTATATGCCAAAATATGTCATTTCATTCGATGAATGCTAGTTACGAGAGGGTTTGAGGGCTTTCACGCAAATGAAATGATCACAAAACAACAAATAACTTCCCTAATGCAGCTAATGGAAATTAACAAACTTTTCTTCAAGATCACTAATCAAAATGAAAAGCTTCTAATTCTCATTAACTAATACAAAGAAAAGAGATTTTTTCTTTTTTTGATGGCAAATTGCATTAAATAAACTTTGAGAAATGATAACAAACAAATGTGGAAAATCGGTTGACCCCAAACAACTGTGATCTGTGTCCAGGTAGTGAAAAGAAATCGAAACAATGTCAAGATTGTTCCAACAATGATCACTTAAACAATCAACCAAAAGCAAGCAAAGAGGAAGGCGCAATCAAACCAATAGCAAGAAGTAAACGAACCTTTTCAAACAAGTAACCAAGAAAAGTTAATCCAACAAACTTGGAATAATAAAACTAGGTCACAAAGCAAAAAGGCAAGATTCGCTCAACAAAACTCACAAGAGAGCGCTTCAACCTCCAGACAGTGAAGAACAAGTCATAAACCAAGTGAGAACAACAGGGGATAGCAAGATCAACAGGTTCAGAAGGCAGAATTGAAGAAATTCAATTCTACAGGAATCAACGCGGGTGATACACAGCAACAATGCGCTGATAAAGAACTACGCATAGCAACAATGCGATGTCAGCGCGGAAGTACACGCCTTACCGCGATATCTGATTTACAGAACCGTCGCAACTGTTAGGTGTATTAATGCGATGAACAGGATATCATAGAAAGGGGTGTGCGATGACAGTGCGACTGTTTAATTATAAACTACGATGATGTTCAAAAACAACCACAATCAAGCCAAAAACTCCCAAACCAAGACATTCAATCTTTAAACAAACAAGGCATCTCCCAGACCAAACCAGGAAACCAAGAAACAGAGAACTAATCCCCAAATTTTGAAAAGAGACCAAAACAAAAACTCAAGGGAAGAATGAACAAAAAGGGACAAAGGCCAGCTCCAAGCTGTTTAGTCCGTAAACCAAACCGGAGATTGACTGAAGTGGCGTTGATCTACTTCGCTAATGCAGAGCAATAGCGTTTCAAAGGCTATCTGGCCGTGCTTCAGGCTCCGTATAAAGTTTACAAATCAAAAAACAAGGTAAACTCCCCAGTGGAGTCACCAAATTGTTGTGGAGGTAAATCCCCTCTACGAACAGAGGCGATCCCTATTAGCCCAAATAGGGTCTAGCAACAATCAAACAACGCTAACACGCAGGTTCCTAATTGCAAATTAAAGACCGATGATGAGGGCCTACCTGGATTCCAACGCTAGTACTTGTAGAAGAGTCGACGCTCCCGTTCCTTTGCTCCGGCTGGTCACAATCCCCACGATCCTCGTGAACAGACACCTGCACATGCAAAGAACGATACAAACACAAGCATAAAATCCAATAGATGCAACTATATATCAGTCAGAAAGGATATAACTCAATCACCATTATAAAGACAATAAGAGTGGAACCATAATGATAGTCGTCTATTATTGATAAACAAAGAAGAATACAACCATAGTTCTGACGTCAAATCCTTCTCAAGAGGGTCCAGCCAGCAAGTTCCTCAAGCATTCACCCTTGAAGATAGATCTCCCAAGACAAAACTCTCTCACTCACAAGTTTACACAAGATCAAAACACTTCACAACCTTCCTTAAGCTCTCTAACAATCCCACACTTGTCACACCAACTACCTATCAAGCTCACAACACTATCAGCAACACTCCAAACACTAAGAATTCCAAACTAGTGGCTCATAGCAATGGTGGAGGCTTAAATAGGAGAAGGAGTCTCCATTAATGGTGGGAAGATGAGCTTATCTCCAAGGAAGGTGGCTCAAATGATGAAACAGACATGCCAGAGAAGGGAGGGTGACATATACAAGGCTAACAACCAGGTCTGGAGTCATCTGGAAGGGCGGCTGTTAGAACAAACTCGCCCAGACTGGATCGTCGCGGGTACATAACTGTACTGGAGCGCTGACATCGCTAATACATAACGAAGAAGGTCATGTCATCGCGATCAAATATAAGCAATAGTCATGCTGTCTCATGAAATCCGACCATCGCGGAATCACATGTACTTCCGCGATGGCACCGCGTTCGGTCTGTTTTGGAGCGATCATCAGCACGTTTATTTTTACAACAGTCGCGATGATGCAAAAACTTTGGCAAAGTGGGTCATTTGGCAACATCAGAGAGCATGAGCATGAATGATTTGGACTCATGACAGAGTAGGAAGACTGGGATGAAGGTAGTGACAAATTACTGTGTAACAACTCTTGTTCCTTTATGATTTTTTGTTGAAATTTTAAAGATTCCAACTGTTTGGTAACAGTATTCATTATACCAATTTTCATATTTTCCATTTTATTTTCTAATCCAATAATCATCGCATCAATAGATTCGGTTTTTCTATTTCTATTTCTAGTTCCTCTACTAGATCTATACTGATTTCTTGAAAATTTCCTGCATAATTCACAAATTCGTTCGAAAGTTTGCTGAGAAATATCACCTTGTCCTAATAGATTTAAATTATTTCTAGTATTATCAGTAAGTCCTCTTAAGAACAAGGTTCTAATAGTACTGGAGTCAAGCTTAAGTTTCTATCTTTGTAAAATATACAAAAATATTTCTAGATAGTCTTCAAGATTTTCATCATCATCCTGTATGATTGTAAAAATCTCATCCTCCATGTCCCAAGTTTTGTAATATTGTTGATATTTAGATAAAAACACTCTTCATCTGATCCCAAGAGGCTATAGTGTTTCCTCCTAACCCTATAAACCAACATAAAGCTGAGTCCTTGAGAGTAACAAGAAATAATCTTAGCTTTTGAGCATCAATTGAATAATCATAACTTCTACACAAAATATCAAACTCGAATAGAAAAGAGTCAAGATCTTCATGAAATTTACCATGGAAATGAGGGAGATCTGATGGTGGAATGTTCTTCATTTGTGCCACAATATTGCGGTCCACAATTGGAAACACAAAAGTGGATTGTTCCCCACTTACCTGGGTTTCATCAGTCCTTCCCCATGATCTTATGGGTCTACCATTGTTTCCCTTTTTCTCCCAATAGACTGAACCACACCTGAGCTGTTGTCACCAGAATCCAGGTGGATTGTTCCTGCGTGATGGGTTTGAATTGGTTTGGGCTTCCTACTCATAGAAGAAGACCCAATATGAGAATTGCTTTCAGAATTATTTCGGCCCTTAGTGGGCTTTGAACCCCTACCTTTTCTAGGCATTCATTTCAAAAAAGAAATAAAAATAAGCAAAACAATTTCTAATAAAAATGTTGTTAGAAATAAATCAACACCAGTAAAATTCCTTCAAAGAAGCTTTTCAAAAAAATACTGCAAAAAATGAAGGAAAAATTACTTCTATTGTATAATCAGAAAATTCTTACCAAATAAAATTGCCTCCCGGCAATGACGCCAAAATGTTGGGTGCAGGAATTTCACTTAAGAAAACTCCTCAACACTTAATTGTCAACCAGAGGGATTCGTAAAATTAAAGACAAAGCACAGGCAATGCCAGAGATGGTATGAATATTTCTAATGTCAATCCCTACTTTCTTTAAGGAAAGATTGTAGAATCAAACTAAATAGAAAAAGACAACTTGAATCATCAAAATAATCTAAGTCTGGATCAAGGAAAAATGCATTTGCAAAAGAGATTCAGAAATACAAGAGCAATCACTCTAGCTTACTATTGATTAACTACTGAGTGTGTGTTTTCTTTAGCATAGACACTTTTAGCAGTCTCAATAGATGGGCCCTTCAAACCTGCTTATGTAGAGATTTCCTTCTTGCATTAATCTATCTTGCACTAGTGCAGTCTGCTTGCACTAGTGCAGGAATAGAAATTTATGCAGAGGGTAAAAATGGTGTCTTTACTAAAAGAGTTTTCCTTCATGCAAGGGCTTGAACTCTCTCAAGTTCAAAGCACTCAGATCCCGTGGCAAGAAACTAGTTCTTGCACTAGATCAGAGCTTCTTACACAGTATTTAATTCCTGAAATACGAGCTTAACTACTGCAAGTGTTGTGAAATAAAAATGAATGTTTCTGATTTTAACAGAGTGCAGAAATAAAGAAACAATCCTTATAATTTATCCTGTCATGAAGCATTAATGAAAGCAAGAAAACTGTTGGAAGTAAACTAAAAAGGCTTGCTGCATCACACCAACATGCACTGGTGCAAGTTCATTTCTCCTGCTTGGACCAGGCGGGGAAAACCAAATATAAAAAAATTGCAGAAATGAATAGCACACCAACGTGCATTGGTGCATGGTTATTTCTATTGCTTGGATCAGGCGAGGAAAACCAAATCAAACAAAACTGCAGGAAATGAATAACACACCAACGTGCACTGGTGCAGGGTTATTTCTCCTGCTTGGACCAGGCGGGGAAAACCAAATCAAACAAAACTGCAGGAAATGAATAGCACACCAACGTGCACTAGTGCAGGGTTATTTCTCCTGCTTGGACCAGGTGGGGAAACCAATCCAAAATCAGATGCAGGAAAATGAATTCTAACTACTTCACACTGTGGATCTGCTTTCACTCAAATAGGAATTCATGTGCTATACATTAAATCACACTTGGCAGTATAAACATAAATTACAAGAACAGAAAATAGGGTGAACATGTTGGGTTGGTTGGGCCCTAGCCAACCAGCACATTTCCCTTTCAAATAGAAATGTTGCTCAACACTTTATCAATTCATCAACTTTCAAACAAAATATGATTCATGAAATAAAATGTGGAGCTCCCTTTCTTATTAATTCATAGAGGAAAATACATGCTTGATTACACAATCCAACCCAGATTTGGGCGATAAAAAAAATACAAGCATGTTACCACCTTCCTAGTTATATCTCTGTTCTATACAAAGTTATCAAAAAAAATCTCATCCTATTTACATTCCTCATTATATAGATCCTTGGTCGAAGCCCAAAAGGAACGTTTATCCAATTACATAACTAATATGCAGAATTTAGCTTTCAGCCTTCAAAATTAGGTAGTTTAACAAAATTGGCCATAGCCAATCTCCAGCTATTCATAAATCCGATCTCATCTACCTTTGGATTGCCTTGCTATTGTAGCTAGAGCTCAGATGCCTTCATATCTAACCTGTTTTCATGGCTGAAGTGGTGCAAAACAAAGCTGTGATCAAGGAGGTATGGATCTACTGCAAAATTCGTTGTGCTGGCACCGGTGCGAGATCCGATCCTGCACTAGGATCAACAGTCAGGGTAAGCACTTTGACTATCAAAAAACATTGGAGATATTGATAAGTTAAAAGAGTGATTAGAAGCAAGAAATCACATAATAAATAATTAATTAATGCTAAGTTAAGTTAAAAATATGAAATATAAATTTCATGTGAAATATGTCATCGTTCTTGGACTAGTGCAAGATGAGGGTGTACAAGAGAGGTAAAACAATGGTAAATGGTCATGATTTAGGGAGGGAAAGATTGTTAAAAGGGAGAAAATTAGGGGGCTAATAGTGTACACGACTGTTCTTAATACAATTAGCATATATCCAATGAACTTATGATTCAGTTAATTCATCATATATTGGTCTTCAGACAATGCATCAGAACTTTATTAAACATTAGATAAATAGTAACCATGTGTTGTAATAACAAAATAAACCATCACACATAAGAAACACACATAAACATCAGGATTTAAGGTGGAAACCCAATGTGGGATTTAATATAAAAAAAGTTTTTTACAATCTTGTACTCATGCAGAATCATACCAATACGCAGGCACTCACCTGCAAAAGGCTACAACCTTCACTTGTTCTCCAGCTTCTACTAGAAGGGAAATTCAACCCTTTGGTTCTTGTACTAACGTAAACTTGTACCAGTACATAGGCACCAACTTGCAGAAGGCTAAAATCTTCACTCTTTCTCTATCTCCTACTTGAAGGGAGTTCCAACCCCTTCATCTAATCACCAACTAATACTGGTAGGAAGCTTCAACTTCCTCACTAAAGGCTCCAACCCTCAGCATCCTCCATGGACCACGTTTCATCAAATTTTCAAACTAGATCCACCTGCTTCAACACATCATAACTTGTAGGTCACATTTCATCAAATGTTTTTATTGGAACCATTAACAACACTTAAGCTCAATATCAAAAATCAAACTGTGACTCATCACTTCAACAATGTCATTTATCTCTAACACAATTGAATTAATCAATCACTGAAACCCAATCATCAATCACTAAAACTGAATCATTAATCTCTGACATAACTGAAACCCAAATGATTAAGCTCTGAATCAACCGATCACTGAAACTTCTGACATAACTGAATCAATCACTGAAAACTCAATCAACCAACAATTAATCAAAATTCAACCAATTAACTAGAACAGTCGTATCACTGTAACCAGTACATAGAACTGAACCTAGAACACTACATAAAAAACTATATCCAACCGTAACCTCAAAAATCACATGTCAAAATGTATATGCTACTTCAATGAGGACAACCTGCATGGATACTATACTTTCTGTAACTCAACCTGCATATACCTTTAAAGATACTGAATCATACAACTTCTGAACCAAAACCATAATTGTTTATGATCAGCTAGTAATATTAACATTATTCATAACCTCATTCAGCTTCATCATTCAATCAGATCTACTTCAGACATGATCATTTAACCCAGATCAATCAAGAGGACATCATTAACAGACAATAGATAAGTAGCAGCACTGATCAGATTGATCATTCATTTATGAATGTAAACCATTCTTACTCAATCAAATAGTCATCCAGACTCAATCTCCTTATATGATTAGTTTAACTTTAGATCTAATGAAGACATCATTGACAAACATAAGTAAAACAACAACACTGATCATATAGATCAGTCATTTCTGAAGAAAAAAAACCCTTCCTTTGCAATGCTACTTGGAAGTGTTGAATATGCATGTATACGCGCCTTCACTGAGGAGAAAATGCATATAGATATGCAAATGATGACTTATAACTTCGCAGATTTTCAGGACTTCAGATATACCCAGATAATAGCATTTAAAGGATAAAACATGCATTAGCACTCAGATCTAGCCTATCCATTATCAGATCATACAATGATAAGTCATTTCAGGTCTCATGATCCTGATCCAACATTGTATCCAAGGGTGCACAAGATGTTTCAGATCTATATCATAACCATAGCCCTTGCAACACAAAATATAATTCAAATAGAAGTATTCACGAAAAAACCCTTTCACTTGAAAATTTATCCCTTTGATCTTCTCCTCCTTATATAGTTAGAACATTTATCAATACCATGCACCAAAACAACACTTAGAACCTATGGTATTCTTAGACAGGATCAAGTAACCATTATTCCGCTCAATATTGTGGGCTAATACCATGGTATGGACCCTTGGTATTCTTTAACCTAAATTTCCATCCCATACGCGCTTTTCCTTTTGTGAAACTACTTACATAAGTATACGCACCTTTTATTCTGTGTACCCGAGTGTATACGCGACTTGGAATAGGCTAAACAGTGTACACAAGTTAAAACATTATTTTTCCTCAATTTCTTGATTCTGATCTGATTCCTATGAACTATCATGCATTCTCCCATATTTGTAAACACATCTTGTTAACTTTCAACCTTATCATTCTTTTGAACTGATTCCATTTCATCAAATAGGTTTTCATCAAGGAAACCTCATCAGGTAGGTTGCTATCAAGGACAACACTAACAATTTCCCTGTATAAAACTTTTGATTCTGAGTTGTAAACCTTTGACCATCATTCTGCCCCATCATTCTGTTCTTCTGTGCCATTACTCTGTTACCTCTCAATTGACCTGTTACAATGTGAGTTTCCATCATATATCATTTTATCATTTCTGAACTGACCTAAAGATACATCTGGTTATCATATATGTGGGTTTCCATCAAGGACAACACATGAACCATAATACCAACAATCTCCCCCTTTGGACTCGATGGCAACCATATTGGTATTGATCACTTCAAGCTATAGAATCTGTTAGATATATCAAACAAAACCAAGATACTCTCCTTGATCTAGGAGGATATTGTCAGTCTAGCATGAGTGGAGCCTTCAGTGGTTCAACATCGAAGTGATTATCAAATGATCATTGTTCGATGAGGTCTTGAACTTTATCAGCTTCGCCAGTATACGTTGTCAGTATTTAGTGTCCAATGTCTTCATCTTTGATAGTGATGTATATGGTTTAGGATTGTCAGGTAATGTTAATGGTTTTCATGGTGTTCAAAGAATATGGTTTGGTACCTGGTTGTCGACATGTGGTTGTCCTCAGTTCCACAGGGGTTTGGTTGTCGAAAAAGGAATAGGTATCATCATGTGGGGTAATGTCACATTGTGACATTTTGTTGTACATGGGTTTTAGAATTAAAATCAAAGTGATGTGAGTCTAACTCTAAATCATTACTAAAACCTATGCTACAAAACCTAATGTAAAACCCTAACACATTAAACCTAGAACCTAAATTTATGCATTAAAAATCAAATGCATTAACCTAATACAAAACCCTCTTGGGCCATGACAATACATTGTAAAACATTATAAAAACAACACAAAAACACCCACAATCCTTAACTGTTGGCCTAACCGCACAGGTAAAAGACTGCAGTTGGCACATGTGAGAAAGTATGTGTTGCAGTTAACCAGAGGCAGTTTGCAGTTAACCATAGCGCTAACCGTATCGGAACTGTGGAGAAGTAATTGTGTACATGTGATTAGCTAGCGCCTACGAGTAGTACGTGAGTCATCACAATTTGGTAACTACAGAATCTAACCACGTGGGGGAATGAAACTGTCAGGTGAAGGTTATCACATGCAGTTTAGTTGAACACAACTCTCGGGCTTAACATGCAAGGTGGTGGCTTGTGACAAGACCGCAACAGAACTTCCTGTTCACATGCAGACAATCAACCAACTCCATGCAGTCAATCTGATTGCTAGTAGTTCACGCTAATCCAAAGTCATTTTTGGGTTTTGGTGGTTGTTTAATCACTAAATTAATTCAAAGACCATGCAAGTCTATCTGTAGGTGTCATTTAATGATAAGATCGAAGGATATGAACCCTAAATTCAGCCTATTCACTCCTAAACTCAACATGAAGGAGTTAGAGTGTATCTAGAGGGCTATAAAGCTAAATTGGTGCTTTGAAGAGAGGGGAGTGGTTTTGAGTTTTGTATGAAGATTCTGGAGCATATAGGTTGTTTTTTTTTCAGGGTAACAAGAGCATCCGGAGTAAGAATTGTGAACCGTGATCGTTGGAAAGCTAATTCAAAGAACTTTATTGTGACAGTGACCAGAGGTGCCTGCATGATCTGAATTGGATCCTCAAACAATTCCATGATTGTTAAGAATGAATGACAGACTTCAAGAAATCTTATAACTATCATAAATAACCTCTGAATAATGGCAATTTGCAGCCAGCACAGAACAACAAGGACCTTTGGTCAAAGCGCACTGACTGTCAGCCCATGGAGACTACGCATGGCACAAAAATGGCAATTGGGAAGCTCAGATCCAGAAATGGAGGCTTTTTCTTATACGTGATTAGTGCAAAGTGCGTATCTCTGGGCAAAACCGCTCGAAAAGGAAAAGCCCGAGCGCTCAGTCACAAGGGAAACCGAAAATCGTGGGAAAGCACTAAAACCTACAAGGGGGTTCCCGCGCTCAAAACCAGTAGAATATCAGAGGAATTTCGAGTGGTAAGCAGGTTTGGTTGAGGACCAAGAAATTCCATACACCAAGTGATGCGTGTCCAGTGGATGAGAAAGAAAAATCGCTTGAATCGCGGAGTAACGGTTGAGCAAATCAACTGTGCGATATGAGCGAAGACCGAAGGATCTGGGGGCTCTAGATCAACGGTGGAGGTTCAACCTAATGGATGACGAGACTCGAGGGAGAAATAAATTGTGGCACATAAGATTTGAAGTCCGATTTGACTGATGAGTCGACAAAAGGATCTGTTTAGCATGCATTTTGGAAATAACAGGAAAAAAACGACCGTTCAAGAAGAACTGACACTCAGTTCACAAAGAGATAGGTGGCCACCTCTCTACGAAGTGTTACACAACGATGATGATGCAGGGCAGAGGAGTCCCAGCGGACAGAGGCAGGAAATCTAGAGAGCTAGGAAGTAGAAACAAATAGTCAGAGGAACGAACTGGCTTTAAGGCCACGTGCTGACAAAGACAGGGAGGACAGTGAAGCAGTGAAGCATTGAAGAAGCTGAAGGCTGAGAGACACAAAAAGAGAGGAAAAATTGTAGAGAACATAGAATCTGAGCTAACCATCAGAGTAAGGGTAGCATCGAGCGGACAAAGACCAATTAAGGTCGAAATTCAGTACGGGGAGTCTGTGAACTCTAAGGACTTGGGAATTCCAAGTGCCATCCTACTGATCATCCTCTGTCAAGTGAGACTCAGATTGAGCTCCTTATTGTAAGACTCTATTTTAAAGACATAATAAAAAGGCCACCACTAAAGGCTAGACCAGGAGACATAGCCTAGGAGGATTGGGTGAACTCCTTATTAAATTTTTTTGTTTACGAGAGATTTTTTAGCGTAAATCACATGAAATTTCATTTGTCAATGCGTTTTGAACCAACCACTGTGGTTCATCATCAGGACAAGTTGAAGAACCGGATCAAGCTTTGCATGTTAAATAGTTAGAGCAGAACCTCCAATGACTATAATTCTTAACCAGGCAACAACTATATTGACCAACGGTTAAATTTGACTAGGGATCAGTTAGCAAGACCAGGGGCAGAAAAATAAGATAATTCAATATATTAAAATGGAAGAGGGACACATGACTTCACATTCTATATATATATATATATATATATATATATATATATATATATATATATATATATATATATATATATATATAATAATAAAATAAAGTAGATGTTAAACCACATTGGTTGGTTCAAAACGCGTCGACAAATGAAATTTCATGTGATTTACGTCGAAAAATCTCTCGTAAACTTGATATCAATCACATAAGCCTCAATTCAACAAATTTTGTTGTGTTATGTTTTTCTTACTGTGATCTCTTACCGTTTCAAGTGTCGTGTATTTCACAAGCTTATCTATCCATTGCCTAAGATAACTTAAACATACACACCAACACATGAGTTTGTAATACGTTCATTAATTTCTTGAGGTCACCTAGGGGTGATTTCAGATCAAGTGGTATCAGAGCTATAGGTTGTTAAGGTTAGACAAGCTTGTGCTAGATTTAGCTGTTGAATGTTAACTAGATCAAAGCTCAAATTAGGAGGAGAGTTGGTCGAAACTAATCTTGAAATTGGAAGAGTCTATCCTCAGAAGAAAATGTCGGAGGAAGGTTCCGTGGGCCCAGACCCACAATTTATAGATAGTTTCCTAGCCATGAGGTCCATGGTAGAGGAAATGTATAAGGACTTTAGAAAACATAAAGATGAGGAATCATCAGGCTCCAAACAAGATAAGGAGGAAGAAGAATCTCTCTTCCATGACCACTCCAAAGGAAAATGGAAAGAAGAAATCTTTCTCATACCTCATAATAGCCCTAGACATAAAAATAAAGCATATTTTATTAAACTAGATGTTAAATTTGATTTACCAATATATGATGGAGAGTTGAATGCAGAAGAGCTGGAAAATTTGATCAGACAAATTGATGTTTATTGTAGAGTGCAGAGTATTGACTCAGATAAGATCAAGATTCAGTTGGCCAGCCTACGCCTTGGGGGCATTTCCTTGGTTTGGTGGGAAGGTAGGACCCAAGCTGACATGAAGAAACATGGTAAGATTCTTTCTGTTTGGAGTGAATTTGTTTCTGAAATCAAAAAGCAGTTCTATCCATTGGCTTACATGTAGCAAGCCATGATGAGCTGGAAAACTCTTCACCAGTTGAAAGGGAAAAGTGTACAAAGTTACACCCAAGAATTTAGGAAGAGAGCTTTTATTCTAGGAATTTCATTAGACTCACCTGATACTCTGTTGAAGTACATAGGTGGTCTTCACAGCTACATGAGCACACTATCCTCATGTTTAATCCTACTAGTCTATATGAGGTATCCGTTCAAGCTACGCATCTAGAAGCTAGAGGAAAGAATGGGAACCCAGAAGTTGGGGGATCATCCCAACCCACTGCAAGCAAGAGTAAGGAGAAAAGAAAATATAAATGGAAAGTGAGGAAGGCCAACACTGCACAGAAGAGAAAGTCCTCATGTATTCATTGTAAGAAGGAGGGGCATGATGATGAGCACTGTTGGATCCTGCATCAGAAGCTGAGACCTAAGAAGTTTGAGGGCAAGAAGAAGAAGACTATTGTAGCTATTCAGCAAGACTTGGGGTCAGACTTAGGAGATGAAATAACCATTGTAGCCACAAGTATAAAAGGTAAGAATTCTAAAGCATCTACTAGTAATTCTGCACAATCTACTATTGATAAAGAAAATGAGAGAAAAAGACCTGAGCTTTTCCATATTCGAGTTATTTACAAACATAAAAATATTGATACTTTGCTTGATAGTGGCTCACAAGTAAATTTAATTTCTGAAGCAATTGTAAAGAAGTTGGGATTACTTAATACACCTCATAGTAAACCATACCCATTAGGTTGGTTAAGTGATAAAGCACAACTACAAGTGACTAGACAATTCAAACTTAAGTTTTCTTTTGGGTCAGCATTTGTAGATGAGGTTGAGTTAAATATAATTCCTTTGGATATATGTGGAATTGTTTTAGGAATTCCTTACTTGTATGATAGAAAAGCTATTTTTTATAGAGCTGAGAACAAGTATCTTCTTGTTAAAGATGGAATCGAATATCTTGTAAGAGCTCATAAGCTCAAGAATAATTATAATCTCATAAACTCAACGCAGATGAAACGAATTGTAAATTCATGCAAACAATTTTTACTGATGGTTGTAAAGGAAAAGAAACCTGATAAAACCAATGTATTTGAGGGCTGTGATGCTAAACAACAAGTTGATTTAGAAAACGTTGTTTCAAAGTATGATATCTTGTTTCAAGAACCTAAAGGTCTGCCACCCAAAAAGGAAAGTGCATGATATTAATTTGCAGCAAAATGCTCCATTGCATAACATCAGAATGTATAGGTTGTCCGCTTTAGATAATGCAGAAATCAAGAAGCAGGTGCAGGAGTTGCTCGAGAAAGGTGTTATCAGACCTAGCACATCACCATGTGGGTCTCCAATCATTTTGGTGAAAAAGAAAGATGGCCTATGGAGAATGTGCATTGATTACCGGGCACTGAACAAGATAACAATAAAAAATCATTATCCCCTTCCTCGCATAGATGATCTATTAGATCAGTTAAGGGAAGCTGTTTATTTTTCCAAGCTAGACTTGAATAGTGGATATCATCAGTTCAAAGTTGCAAAACAAGATGCATGGAAGACTGCTTTCAAAACAAAGCAGGGATTGTATGAGTGGCTAATTATGCCTTTCAGCTTAACTAATTCTCCTGCTACTTTCATGAGAATGATGAATGATGTACTCATAAATTTTCTTGATGATTTTGTTATTGTCTATCTGGATGACATTATTTTATTTAGCAAAATGTGGGAAGGACACCTAAAGCATGTTAAGAAAACATTAGATGCTTTGAAAAGATAAAAACTTTATGTTAAACTCTCAAAATGTGAATTTGGAAAAACATCTTTAAATTATTTGGGACATATAGTAGGGGATGGTGAATTGAACATAGATCCCTCTAAGGTTGCAGTCATTGTAAACTGGCCTAAACCCAAATTTGCTATAGAAGTAAGAAGCTTCTTAGGAGCAACACAATACTAGAGAAGGTCCATTTCTAACTTTTCCTTAATTGCACCTCCCTTACATGCTTTAACAGGATTGAACAAGGTGTTTCAGTGGGGAGGCAAACAACAGAAAGCCTTCGACACCTTGAAAGAAAAGATTAGTACAACACCTGTACTAGAACTACCCAATCTTGAAAGACCATTTGAGATCCAAATGGATGCTAGTGACTATGCCATGGGAGCAGTGTTGATACAGCACGGTAAACCCATATGTTATCATTCTGAGACGTTTAACTATGCAGTAGTTAACTATCCCGCATATGATAAGGAATTGTATGCATTAGTACAGAGTGTGAAAAAGTGGAAACATTACTTAATGGGCAAAGAAAGAGTTATACATACTGATCATCAACCACTTCAATATCTACACTTCCAAACTAAGCTGCAACAATTAAGACACTATAGGTGGATGGGGTTCCTACAGCAGTTTCATTCAGTCATCAAATATAAAAAGGGCATACATAATAAAGTTGCAGATATTTTTTCTAGACCCATTATAAATGCATCTACTATACTTAAGCATAATTCTGTATTACATGAGAGCTACATTGAACAATATGCTCAAGATATAGACTTTAAATATGTATATGCAACTTTAAGTCAAGGAAAACGAGTAGAAGAATTAGATTATCACATTAAGGACCAACTCTTGTATCATTGTGGGAAGCTATGCATTCCACAAACTGAAAGAGTAAAGATAATACAAGAGGCACACACTTCTCTAATATGAGGTTACTTTGGGCTAAGTAAAACAGTTGCACAGCTGCAAAGATTTTCTTATTGGCCAAAAATGAACGAGAAAGTTTCTAGATATGTAAGAGGGTGTACTATGTGTGCTAAAAGAAAGCCCATCGATAGGAAACTAGGCTTGTACACTCCATTGCCAGTTCCTTCTCATCCTTGGGAAAGTGTTTCCATGGACTTTGTTGGAGGACTGCCTAAATCTAGGAAAGGTCATGATTATCTGTATGTTGTTGTGGATATGTTCAAAAAAATGTGTATTTTGATACGTTGTAATAAACAAATTACAGCTGAACAAACTACAAACTTATTCTTTCAACATATATGGGTTCATTTTGGATTACCCACTTCCATTATATCTGATTGAGACACGCGATTTGTGGGGAATTTTTGGTCAGATCTGTGGGAACTGATGGACACCAAACTGAAGAAAATCACAACTTTCCATCCATAAATTGATGGTCAGACAGAAGTAGTCAACAGGACAGTGATCCAGTTGCTTAGGGGATATTGTAGAAAGCATCCCAACCTTTGATATGAACATTTGTGTTATGTGCAGCATGCTTACAACCGAGCCAAACATTATTCCACACAGAGATCTCCTTTTGAGACATGTTTTGGTTTCACACCAAGGTCTCCCTTGGATTTTGCCTTTGGTAAGGACACAACGTTGAGGGACACAACAATGTGGACAAGGAAATTAGGTTCATTGAACAAATCCAAGAGATCCATCAGGCAATACAGGAACAGCTGGAAAAGAGCCAGGCCAAATACAAGGCAGGGCATGACAAGCATCAGATGGAGCATAGTTTCCAAGTTGGTGATCAAGTATGGTTGTATATCAACAGAGATAGGATACAAGGTGAAGGTAAAAAGCTAAAACCAATAAGGTATGGACCTTTCATGATCCTTGAGAAAATTGGTGAGAATGCTTTTCACCTTGATTTTCCAGCTTATATGCACATCTACTCAGTCATCAATGTAGACAACTTGAGACTATTTGAACCTTCGTTAATTGAAGATCCTAAGAAGCAGAGTCAATTTCCTTCTATTGATGACCTGTTACCTGAATATCTTAATGAATTACAGGAAGACGTAGTTCTGGACAGGAAGGTGAGAACGACGTGCAGGGGAGATGTTGAGTACCTCAGAATTGGGCTCAGGGGTTCAAAGCCAAACAATGCAAAATGGATAGAGATTGGACAGGTGAGAAAGTTGTATCCTCACTTAGTCGATGCTTGAAAACCAACTTTTGGTGGTCTAAAAGCTCTTTCAGTGGGAAAGCTGTGATTCGAATTGGATCCTCAAACAATTCCATGATTGTTAAGAATGAATGACAGACTTTAAGAAATCTTATAGCTATTAGAACTAACCTATGAATAATGGAAATTTGTAGCCAACACTGAACAATGAGGACCTCCAGTTAAAGCACGTTGATTGTTGGCCCATGGAGACCACGCATGGTGCAAAAATGGCAATTGGTAAGCTCAAATCCAGAAATGGAGGCTATTTCTAATATGCGATTAGCACAAAAGCGCTAATCACGTATCTCTGGGCAAAACCCCTTGAACAAGAAAAGCCTCGAGCGCTCAGTCACAAGGGAAGCTGGAAAACTGTGGGAAAGCACTAAAACCGACAAGGCGGGTCCCGTGCTCAAAACCGGCAGAATATTGGAGGCATTTCGAGCGGTAAGCAGGTTTGGCCGAGTACCAAGTGATTCCATACACAGAGTGATGCGTGTCCAGTGGATGAGAGAGAAAAACCACTTACATCGCGAAGTAACGGTCAAGCAACTCACCCATGCGATGTCATTGAAGACCGTAGGATTTGGGGGATCCAGATCAACGGCAGAGGTTCAACCCGATAGATGACCAGAATCAAGGGAGAAATAAACTATGCACATAAAATTTGAAGTCCGATTTGATCGATGAGTCGATAGAAGGATCCGTTTCGCAGGCATCTGGGAAATAACAGAAAAAAAAACGACTGTTCAGGAAGAACTGACACTCAGTTCGCAAAGAGACAGGTGGCCACCTCTTTGCAAAGCATTACACAACGATGATGATGTAGGGCAGAGGAGTCCCAGCAAACAGAGGCAGGCGATCCAGAGAGCCAGGAAGCAGAAATGAATAGTCAGAGGAACGAACTGGCTTTAAAGCCACGAGCTGACAGAGACAAGGAGGACAGTGAAGCAGTGAAGAAGCTGAAGGTCGAGAGACATAGAAAGAGAGGAAAAATTGTAGAGAACAGAGAATCCAATATGACCATTGGAGTAAGCGCAGCATCGAGCAGACAGAGACCAATTGAGGTCGAAATTTGGTAAGCGGAGTCTGTGAAATCTAAGAACTTGGGAATTCCAAGTGCCATCCTATTGATCATCCTCTGTCAAGTGAGACTCAGATTGAGCTCCTTATTGGAAGACTCTATTTTAAAGACATAATAGTAAGGCCACCACTGAAGGCTAGAGCAGGATATGTAGCCCAGGAGGATTAGGTGAACTCCTTATTAATTTTGTTCTGTTATGTTTTGCTTACTGTGTTATCTTACTGTTTCAAGTGTCTGTGTATTTCACAATCTTATTGATCTGTTTCCTAAGATAGAATAGACACACACACTAGCGCATGAGTCTGTAATACCTTCATTAATTTCTTGAGGTCACCTAGGGGTGATTTCAAATCACTACATGCACAATTAGTCTGGTTAATTTTCTATGTAATCGACCTCCTTAGTTTCAATCCTAATAAAGAAGTCGCCCATCTTGAAAGCGGACCTAGAGACGTAGTCCATGAGGGACAAACTCCATAATCAATCTTGTTGTCTGGTATCGTTGTGTTTTTACTACTTTTCACTTCTATTTACATCTTTTTTATGTTTCTCATCTGTCATAAAATATTTCCTTTCAAACATTTCTCACGGTTAAAGCACTTTAAGTTGACATTCAGTTCACTGTTTGCATTAATAAATTCTACTTTAGTTTAACATATGATCATTTCAGATCACTCCCCCTTTGGCAAAGGGCAGACCAAGATATTCTCCCCCTTAGTACATGCTGAGATGAACTATACTATTTATGCTCCCCCTAAGCATATGCATAGTCTGCAGAAATATTTTTCAAAAGAATAACATGACTCTATAACTCAACTATGTTAGTATGACCTTCCTATCACCAATGACTCATAAATACATCAATCTCCCAACCAAGTGGTGTTATAGACATTTTTGTGCCTTACAGCATGAAGCATGAAATGTCAATAAACTGAGGGATCCAAAGTCCCTAAACATGTTGTTCTTACCCCTAGAGGAACAAGGTCAGCAAACCACAGCACTTCAGATCAGTTCTCCACCTGAAAACACTGCCCCATTGAGCATATGCGCTGAATGTCAACTGCCCCACTCTGTACCTGCGTTGAATGTCAATAGTAATGAAGGCTACCTGCGCTGGGCGAGATTGGCCAAGTGGCACAGTCATTCTACAAGGTGTCAGATGCCCAGGAAGCTTCTAAAATGACACTTGGATCAGCAAATTCACCCTATGATGAGTAAGAGGTCCTTAAACTCCAAGTGGAAGCTAGGATCTCCAAGTGGACTCAAGAACTGAAGTATAACTTAAGAGGGAGAGGACACAAGTCAGCTTCATGTCAGTCTCAAGCTGACTCATCCTTTCTCCAAATATCCTATATATAGAGCTCTCTCATGAGGTCTAAGGAGGCTAGAATTTTGTGTAAAGCAAGGAAGTGCTGTTGGTTTGAGTTTGGAGCTATTGGGTGATTGCTTTGAAGGAGGTGAAGAGGAGATTTCTTGCTGCTCGGAGGTGTTGCTGGATTGGGCCTCTATGGTTGTAACACTCTCAGAACTTTACTTCTTCCATTAATAAAGCATTTGAGGTTCTTCTATATACATGTGTTTCAATGATGTATTGTTGTACTTGTGTATTTGATTTATTCTAATCCTTGAATCAGTTATGAATGTATGCTTCTTGTAGTTTCCCTCTCTTGCCTTTTTTGCAGGATCTTTGTGTAGCTGGGTCAGTGAAAGAGTGAGGAGCTGGGAGCAAGAAGCAAGGAGAGAAGACTGGATCAACGCTAGCGAAAGACATCGGTTGGTGGATATCCTTCTCCTCTCTTTACTTTCATAAAGAAGAAATCTTAGATAGCTTTGCTTTCTGTTGTTGCTGAGGTACTATCACCCTTAGAGTAGGGATAGGGTCATTCCGTGTCGGATACTTTTCCCCACAACAAATTGGAGACTCCGCTGGGGAGCGTATCTTGTTGGTTGTTTGTGTTTCTTGCTATTCATTTCATAAACAAAGGGAGTATCGAATCGAACTGCATTTGAATCTTTCAAATGCAAAGTAGAGGGCAACTACTCTAGCTCAGTTTCTGGGCATGTTTATGATTTGAAGAGCTGATCCACAAGGACTCTGAAGCTATTAGTGATAGATTTTCATCCTCCTAATTATCCCTTAGTGTGTACTTGACTGATAGCTTCTGATTTGGCCAAAAACTGTGAATTTTTGAGCAAACTGTGACCCGGAAACTGTGAAAAACGCAAGTCTCGTTCTTCAGTGCAGGCTGTACAAAGGCAGTCTGCATTTCAGCGCATGTAGCCCCTTCAGGAACTGCGCTGAATGTCAATCTGACAGTCCTTCACCTGCGCTGAACCAGTGGTACACTCTGCTACTGGGGTTTCCTGCTGTTTCTTGCCCTGTTTTCACTCTTGTTTTTGCTGCCTGTTGCTTGTCAATGTACCTATCTGAAACCAACTTCCCTTGCCACTATTCCGCCTCGGTTGTATAAAGGAATTGTGATTTTTCTTTGTGTATTTCTTGTTTCATTTACAGTTTCCAATAGATAAAAGCGAACTAGTCTTGTTGTGGCCTCTTAGATCCAGAACTGTGATAAGTGTCGTAGTGATCTTAAGAGCTAGTTTGATTGTTGTTCATAGCTGATTGAGCTTTTGCTTTCTTCATATGGTTTGAATTTATACATTTCTAGTGTCGAAACAAGTAAATCTTAAGGTTTCTTTTGATTTTGGACAAGCTTGTTTGCTTTCACTTGAAATTGAATTCAAAATTATACAACAGCTTTCTTTTTGTAATACATCAACATTAAGAAAGAGAAAAGAAATACCTGCATTGTGCATGTGCATTATTGACAGCTTTCATGTTGATTTAGGGAAAAGTGCATTAGTGTGTGCTCTATGATCTGTGTGAAAAGATGATGTCTTTCTTTTCCCTCAGTAGTTAAGATTTTCAAAGTTGAAAGATTGAAAATCTTGCTTATCATCTTAGATTGCATCTAGGAAGTTGTTTATACATCTCGTGGTGATCCTTAAAGGCAAACTGCTAAGCAAGATCAACTTAAAATGAATTGAATTTACATAACAACGCATTGAAACATAACGCAAACACATAGAGGTCTAAGCTAGAGACGTGTTCCGGCGTCGTTAAACGTGATATCTTAGCGTTGAGTGGTTGGGTGATTCCTCCACGGTGAAGCGATAAGTATCAATACGGACTTGTGCTCCCGCGTACCGTCGCGTAAATTGGGAGACCCCTATAGGAACAAAGCCTTTATTCTTAGGAAGCTATGTCGGCCACCCTACTGATCGCGATGCAGTGAACACAGCATTCACGAAGATCGACCACCCGTACCGTAAAACGTATTCTGTGGTTTCGCGAAAGGTTTGGCACACCCTCTGCCAAGATCTCCAGAGCAGTTTCTTTTGGCCTTTTTCAAACTCTATAACTAAAAAAGTCCATCCGAGCATTTGTCACTTCGGGCTCGTTAAAACATCGAAGGAGACTAGAGTCATCTTTAGCTTTTTCTCGACTCTTAAAAAGTGAAAAAGCAAGTTGTGTCTAAAAGCATCATTATAAAAGTCATTTTAAACGGAACATAATCACCTCTTATTCCCGCGTTGATCTGTAGGTTGAGAACATGGAATGCCCCAACCAAGGAAGTCCACAAGATGGAAATCCTAGTCCTTTCTCCTCTTGGGGAGAAGTTGGTGCGCCCCATATGGCCACATTGTCGCTTCTAGGACTGACAATTGGCCTGCCAGTTTGGCTTTTCTCAACCAATGTAGTTCAGGCCACCATGGTTCCTGATCAGTCAAGTCAACAGTTAGATCAGTCTAGAGCTGCCCACCAGCCTTCTACTTCCAATAACTCTTCCTCCAATCCTTCATATTCGCAAGGTAGAGCCGGCAAAAGCCAAGCTCCCATGGACAAGAAGGAGAAGAAGAAGAGAGAGAAGAAGAAGAAGGAGCCTAAGGCGACTGGGGGCAAGCAAAAGACATCTAACAAAAATCCACACACAGCACAGACCGGGCCTAAATCGCCATGTGTCATATGTAGAGGAGACCATTTCCATAGAGATTGTCCCTGTATTCCCCGGATACTAAGGGACTGGTCCCCTCGTCTGCAAAATTCGGGAGCATCAACCTCTGACAATCAGGTTGAATGCTTACCATCAACCAGCGAAAGTGAAGGATCAAGACAAAGGGGAGGAGTGAGATCCCCCTGCAGATTGTGTGAAGGCGATCATGTTATCCACCGTTGTCCCTTCTTAGACGAAGCGAAGAGAGTTTTGGAAGATCGTCTGGTTTCACCGGTAAGACTTCCTCCAAGATACAAAAAACTCGTGCTAAGTCCTTCGTTGGTTGAAAATACAGCTGGCCCGCTCAAGTGGTCGGCTGGAGCGTCAGTCATTGAGAATGAACCTACTGAATCCAGACCGGACGAAAGTCCAAAGGTCGATACGGCAGTTGACCCAGTTCTACCTTCAGAAGTTTCATCTTCAAATGACACCGTCACTGAAGAGTCATCTTCAAGTGACATCCTCACTGAAGAGAATAAGGATGACACCATCCAGATTCTTTTCATCAGCACAGACTCTGATGAGCGTCAAGGCAATGCGCCTATTCCTTTATCGCAGGAAGGAACATCGTCAGGGTCATATCCGGCCGTATATTCGGTCCCACCACCAAGCAACCTGGTTGTATCCTTTGATTGGAATCAACTAGGCAGACCCCGGTTGCCAGCCAGTATACCATTCAGAATCATTGTCCAAATCTACAGAATGATTATGGCTGGCACTATCATTGATGAAGGGGCATCTGTGAGTATCCTTTCCTCTGTTGCTTGGAAAGCACTGGGTTCCCCAGCGCTTTTACCTGAGATAAGAAATCTCTCGGGTTTTGATAAAGGAACCAGTCGACCATTAGGGATCCTCCCCAATGTGCCTGTTACATTGAAAGGGAAGACCGTTCAAATGAACGTGATAGTCGTTCAAGGACCCTTGGATTATAACCTACTCCTTGGACGAGACTATATTTATTGCATGGGAGAGATAGTCTCCTCACTCTTTAGAGTAATGTGTTTTCCACACGAAGGAAGAGTGGTCAAGCTCGTAGACCAACTTTCATTTCCAGGATCACGCATCGCAAATAGTCAAATACCAACCCTGAATGGTCTATTCACTCAAGAAATGTCTCCACCCCCAGTCCTCCTTCCGAATGAGTGCGAGTGATTCGGAAAGATGGGACTGGAACCCAGGGGGCATGCATCCTGGTCTGCTTTAGGCAGAAGAAACCCTAGGTATAAGGTAGAATTTCCGCAGAAGAATATGACTAGTCCGTACCCCGTCCGTGGTTGGAAGAGGGGTTGTTCTAGAATAGGATTCTTTTGTCAAGGTTATGTGTTTGACGAGTTTTAGTCATTCACCATTGTCTACTATGGGAGACAGTGCTTAAGAAAGAGATTCATTTGCGGCAGCAAATAGAACCATCTTTGGGTAACGAGAAAGAGGCAAGCCTCACCCTTTAAAACAAATGTTTTATCAGATAAGTAGGGGCAGCCTTGAAATTGTACTTTATACCTGGGGGCATGCAATATTTTGGAGTGTGAGCGAGGGACGGCTATTTATTTTTTAAATTTTTAGGTCCTCCCTTTAAACCTGTAGGTCTAACCCTTTAAACTCGTAGGATTAGCCGATTCCGACCTTGCATGAAGAAAGTCTGTGGGGCAAAAGTCAAAATTTGCCAAATATAGAGCATAGCTTTGGTAAGGCGCAAGCTCTATAAAAAATGGAATCTTTCAGGAGACATTCTTATTTTATGACTGGTATATCGAGCAGTTTTAGCATAAAGTTCATGCTCGTTAAAAAATAAACGCAAGATCCGAGCAGTTTTAACGCGGTCTTCATGCTCGTTAAAAAATAAATAAAAGCAGTGAGCAATGTTCCCTCCAGAGTTTAAGCTCATTTTTATCTAAAAAAAGAACCTATCCCGGTAAATAACCTTTGTGATCGTAATTTTATCAGCCATAAAAGCCTTGGTCGTGTTTTCCCATCACCTCCACCGTCATTTGGCCGATCGTTCACCCCCACATGATTGTTTACCCATTTTGAGGAACAGCTGCGAAGAGTGATTTCACCTAGCCACCCTTGTGACACTGTCGTGATTGGAGAATTCCAACCTGTACCTGGAATCAGTTGCTATCCCTTTTTATCACTCGTTCCTCAAAAGACGAGTCTTCTTTGAGCTCTTTTCTGACTCGTAAAATATGAAAAGTTTGCCGAGTTTTGGCCATCGAGCTCGTTAAAGGGACTGGAAGAGCTATCCCTCCTTTAGATTTTAATCTTTTTGGACCTGAGAGATTATTGCACAAAAAGATCGAGCGCTTGTCTTGTTCAGCTCGTTAAAAGTACTGAACACCCATCCCTTTTGTATTATTTTATACTTTTTTGGACTTAAGGGATTAGATGACGAAAAATGAATTTTGGAGTTAACTTTCTATACCTTTTCAGACTCTCTAAAAATGAAAAGGACCGAGTTTTCCTTGTCGTTAGACTCGTTAAAATGATTAAATAACGACAAACTTGTCTTTAGACGAGAACGAGTTTCCCTATCGCTAGGCTCGTTAAAACATAGCGATGGGCTTGCCTGAAGGGCAGGTTATAGAACAAGCATATGTTATCCTCCTCAAGCTTGACAAAAATAAAGAGGTACTGGTCAGAAATGACTGGGGAAAAATTGGGAGAACCTCAAAGCTTTAATGGTAGCAAGTCGCTCTTGAACATGACACTTTTCTTCCGTACCACATCGGGTTGGGTTGTTTCATTCACCGGTCTCATCACCATGGTCCTCGCCAAACCATCCACATTTGGGGTAATGCTACCGATCCATCGCATCAGTGTCGTTATATGTTCAAGAGAGGTCATTCAGAAAGTGTCGACCATGTCCCATCCACTACCATACATTATCTTTCATCCGTCCATGATCGCCACCCTGAATCATATGTCACAGTTTGTTTTCACCTCCACTAAAATCATTAGCTCCGTTCCGTGTCATCGATGTGGGATTCATTAAGGACCTCCTTTGACGGATCGCTTCTTGTCGACTTCAGCTCATTATCCAAGAAGTTGATCTAGGAATAGCCCCTTCAGTACTTTGAAGCTTGCATGCCTCAATGGCAGGTTTCTCACTTCCGACGACAGGTATACATCAATGACCTTCGACCAGAAGATTTTGCGTGGCGTTCGACGCCAAGTCCTTTATTCACGCCACGTGAATTGTACTGCAGTACCTTGAAGGTCATTATCATTATCGGTGATTCCTCTCGCGCTTGTTAACGGTTTTCGTCATTGACCGGTAATCAAGCGATGTCTTTCCATGTTCGACTTCAGCGCAATTCTCACATGGATCGACTTGTACTTAGAGTGAAGATCGAATGAGTTTGAAGACCCCGAATCTAGTTTCATCCATCCGGGCTGCGATATATATTCAGGAAATATAAAAACATTTGTCATGTACATCATTGTAGCAGATGATCATCCTACTCAAAGGATGATAATTTCAACAGAGAATTATCAGTCTACCATCAGACGATCATCTGTTCTATGTACCAAAATGTATTTATAAAGCTGAGCATGGGAATGCCCGCCTCAGCTAGATCATGAAAACAGAATGAAAAATAATGTATTGTATTGTATTTTATTACAAGACACCTCTCAGGGATTGAATGAACTTCGGATCCTCCGGATAGAGCATTTCACCCGATAAACGACCTCATACTTTAGGGGGCAACTGTTATAGACATTTTTGTGCCTTACAACATGAAGCATGAAATGTCAATAAATTGAGGGATCCAAAGTCCCTAAACATGTTGTTCTTACCCCTAGAGGAACAAGGTCAGCAAACCACAGCACTTCAGATCAGTTCTCCACCTGAAAACACTCAAAAACAAGCAATTTCAGGATCATGTCAGCTGCGCCATTGAGCATCTGCGCTGAATGTCAACTGCCCCACTCTGTACCTGCGCTGAATGTCAACAGTAATGAAGGCTACCTGCGCTGGGCGAGATTGGCCAAGTGGCACAGTCATTCTGCAAGGTGTCAGATGCCCAGGAAGCTTCTAAAATGACACTTGGATCAGCAAATTCGCCCTATGATGAGTAAGAGGTCCTTAAACTCCAAGTGGAAGCTAGGATCTCCAAGTGGACTCAAGAACTGAAGTATAACTGAAGAGGGAGAGGACACAAGTCAGCTTCATGTCAGTCTCAAGCTGACTCATCCTTTCTCCAAATATCCTATATATAGAGCTCTCTCATGAGGTCTAAGGAGGCTGGAATTTTGTGTAAAGCAAGGAAGTGCTGTTGGTTTGAGTTTAGAGCTATTGGGTGATTACTTTGAAGGAGGTGAAGAGGAGATTTCTTGCTATTGGGAGGTCTTGCTGGATTGGGCCTCTATGGTTGTAACACTCTCAAAACTTTACTTCTTCCATTAATAAAGCATTTGAGGTTCTTCTATATACATGTGTTTCAATGATGTATTGTTGTACTTGTGTATTTGATTTATTCTAATCCTTGAATCAGTTATGAATGTATGCTTCTTGTAGTTTCCCTCTCTTGCCTTTTTTGTAGGATCTTTGTGTAGCTGGGTCAGTGAAAGAGCGAGGAGCTGGGAGCAAGCAGCAAGGAGAGAAGACTGGATCAACGCTAGCGAAAGACATCGGTTGGTGGATCTCTTTCTCCTCTCTTTACTTTCATAAAGAAGAAATCTTAGATAGTTTTGCTTTCTGTTGTTGCTGAGGTACTATCACCCTTAGAGTAGGGATAGGGTCATTCCGTGTCGGATACTTTTCCCCACAACAAGTGGGGATACAAATTTGACTCAACCACTCAACCAAGTGGGATTACATATTTGACATGATCTCAAAAGTCCATACATGACTAAATATGACAATTATTACATCATAGGTCTTTACATGACCTTTACATTAAATGATATTCATGACATTTATAACAAAGGCTAAAGACCTAAACAAGACCATGATAATTATCAGCAACTATCATACATCATATATGATCTGCCCCATAAGCATCTATCAACAACATCAAAAACAATAACCTATATATGTCCATCATCATTTCGTAAGATAAGTCAACATAAATTTAATATCAATCTATGACTAAGTATGCCGCATATAGATATCAATTCATCCTCTTTATCTTATCAAGATCAACTTGCTATTTTTCCTTAGTAGAAAAAGCCATAACATAGCCTTCCATGAATCAACTAAGAATATGTCATATCTCCAAGTAGTGATAGAAAACCATTCACATCATATAATTATGTGAAAACACCATAATCATCATTCATGACCATAACATAATCATCATAGCAAGAAATGCATGATCTTTTCACAACAACCCTCAATATATCAACTATGTATCATCACTGGGGATTTTTCCAACATCCCAAATTTGATAAGCATCAACCATGATAATCAACATATGTGAGAATCAAGCCTAGTAAGATGTCATCATCATTATGTGACTAAGTAAGTCATGTCTCTAAATAGCCATGTCTTCATGAAACCTACAATAGCACCATTCTCTTAGACAATTTTCTTGATACAAGAGGATCTTTTATACCAACATCATTTACCAATGTGCAATTTAAGTAATCATCCATGTGATCCTTATTTGTAATGTATCCATCATAGAGATAGAGATATGTATCTAGCTTCTCATCAATGTGAAAAGAAAACCATGAGATTACAATCGTTTGTCAAACTTTCTTGATACCATAAAAAGCAGCAATCCTCAACCATGTGAAAGACAAGAACTATAATACTCCTCATCCATAACTACACCATATGAAATTTATGCATCTTTGAAGACATGATGATAGAAACATAAAAGAAATGAGCAACACTTATCATCATCAAATAATGAAGTTGTGTACTCAAGATTTGTTCTTCTCCTTGAACTTATCAAGATCACCATAACTATGTGCATCATCAAAAGAATCATCAAGGACTTCTAAAGAAAACATAATGCCAACAATGCATTATTAGAAGCATAACATATGTTCCCCTTGAACTTGTGCCAATTTTTCTCTATCAGATCTGATCATTTCATATATTAGTAAGAATCATCAAGGCATCATCATCAACCAGTTATACATCAAGTCATGAACAAGGCACTTCTAAATAACATCAACAGACTATAATCATCAATAGAAAAGACAATTGATCATTGACTGAACCATATCATACCATTTTCCTGAGTTTGTCCCATTGTTTATTCATCAAACCAACATATACACGACTATATAGTTTTGAACTCACGTATATATGCGACTATACTTCGTAAGTTCTATGTATGGAAAATTTCACATTCAACTCCCTCTGAGTTTTTTCTAACTATACCTAATCCTAGAACATCAGTTCAAAGAATACCATTACCATGATGGTTCTTCACCAGAGACTCCATTTTACTCTTGTCTCCAGTCATGTGATGAGAACATCCACTATCATTTTCGTCTTCGAAAGATCAGAGAGAAAGATCACACCTTATCTGATCTTCCTTTTCTTGATTCTTGGTGGATTCATCTTTTTCAAATTTTCTGATATACATGTGCTTATTTTATTGCTTACCATATTGTCTACCATGATCCATAGACTTGTCTCTGCATTGTTTTTCTATATGCCCAAACTTGTTACAATCATAACATCTTATATATTTCAGATTCCTTCTATAGCAATAAATGGCTTTGTGACCAAACATCTTGCAAGAAAAACAATATCCCTTAAAGTACCTGTAAGTTGATGATGTTTTTGTGAGATGGTTATTAGCTTGAAACATTCTACTTCTACATCTGGCTGAAACATGTCCAAAATTATGACATATAGAACATTCAACATTATTGATCAAAGGAAAGAATTGATTAATACTTCTATAGTTAGGAGTAAATGATTTTCTTTGAAGACTTTCTTTCCTTGGTTGTTGATGGAGTTGACTTCTTATCTCCTTGTTGAGCATATCAAATTTTGCATTAGGATTTCTTGCCTCATCTTGTGAGCTAGATTCAACTTTAAAAATTCCATGAAAACCAAGACCAGATTTGATGGTAGGAGACCTTTGACTACTAAGGATATTATCCAAAATCTTAGTACTATCTTGAAATCATAAAAGTTTATGCTTTTCTTCTATTTTACCTTTTATTATATTTACCTCAACCTCATATTGCTCTTCCTTTTCCAGATATTGCTTCTTCGTGATTTCTTCAACTTTTCTTCCTCCTTCCACGTGTTCTCTTAATTTGAGAATCTCATTTTCTTGTTTCAAATGCGTGAAGTAGTCCTTCATTATGCGTATTTGAATTTTCAAGATCTTCTTTTAGAGAGACGACCTTTGCTTCAATACCTTCATAGTAACTAGTTCTTTCTATAAGTTCCTTGGTTGTTGTGTCGTTTTTATTCACTTGATTACTTAATGATGTCACTTCATCATGCAACCTTTGGCATTGATCTTCCTTTTCTTTATATTTCTTCCTCTTTTTTTTTCCTTCCTTTAACTAAGTTTTTAACTTGGCAACCTCTTCTTTGTAGGTACAATCCCTTTTTTCAAATAGATCTTGTTGATCTCTAATTTTATCTATGAGCCTTTTAACTTCTGCCTCTATTTTTCACTTTCACCCATAAGAGAAAATTCAGTTGTTTCACTGTCACATTCATTATATTCAATATTGCATGAACAGAGAAATGTATCACCAGAGGACCAAAAATTAGTACCTGATAATTCTTTTGCTTTTTCATCTTCAATCTGAGGTGATTTTGAATCTAAATAATTGATTCCACCTAATAGCCAAGTGTCTCTCCCATTGTCATTGTTCCTTTGAGATGTATTGTTCCTTTGAGGTGCTTTCCTTTTGCTTCTTTCCCATTGTTACAACATATCTCCTTCAAGCGATCAAGCTTCTACCAAAGGACCCGCTCTGGTTCCAATTGTTGGGAAAAATACTGAGAGGGGGCGTGAATCAATATTTTCAAATCATAAACTTTTTACATTTCATATTCAAATTTCTATAGATGACTTTAATGAAAGGAACCTGTGTGTGTACGCGACTGTTCTGAAGACAATTAATGTATATCCAGTGAAATCATGATTCAGTTAATTCATCATATATTGGTCTTCATCTAGTGTATCATAACTTTATTAAACATTAGATAAAAAATAGCCATGTGTTGTAATAACAAAATAAACCATCACACATAAGAAACACACATGAACACTAGGATTTAAGGTGGAAACCCAAAGCGGGAGAAAACCACCTGTTGCTGTCATCTCTATATTCTTTTTAAGATAAAGAAAAAGTTGTTTACAATCTTTTACTAGTGCAGACTCATACCAGTACGCAGGCACCCGCCTGTAGAAGGCCAAAAACTTCACTCGTTCTCCAGCTTCTACTGGAAGGGAGCTACAACCTGTTGGGTGAAATATAGGGTCTATAAATGTACCAACATTTAATTTTTAATCCAAATAGTTCGTGAACTTTGAGACACAGCACTAGAAATGCCAAAGAGAACCCCCGGCAACTTGAAAAACAAATTCTAGTCTACCTTGTGCATTAATCTCGATAATAAATGAAATCCTGCACTAAAAGAGAATTTGAGATACACCAAACCAAATAATTAAAATAGCGTGGGAAATAAAAGGAAACCCTATACTATTTAATAATGCGAAAGGAAATTATAAGTACGAGCAAACAGAAGGGAAATCAAAACTGGAAACCAAGCAGTGCCGGCACAATATAAAAAAGACTGTAAATATTGGAATAAATTCATGAGCAAATAAAAAACCATTATGCCTGCACTAATTCTACTACATCTACCTCTGTGTGAAATTAACCAGAAATAACTGGCAATATTTACTGTATAAATAAAATTATGAAAGAAATGGATTCAATATAGATTCTATCGCCTTCCTTGTCCCTATAAATAAATCTTGTAAAACTGTCAAGAAGTTTAAAGACAACTACAGTGGAAAATAAACATTATCATTTTTCAAACATGAGGCAATTTCCTTTTCATAAATATGGTCTCTGCAAGCATCATGATTTAAAATGACATAAATATATATGCCATATTTGCTTCTTAGTAACATATGGTTTCTTGTAAGCATAGATTGAATAAATGCGTTAATACTTTGAAACCATGAACACTCAAGTTGATCTCAAGTTCTTGAATATAAATTAAACAGATCTGAACCAATTCAATGGTTCTAAGTTGCACATTACAACTCATAAAGGCATAGTGTCAATGCATAATTCAATCTTGTAAATTCAGATGTTCTGAAGCGACACAATCCTTATTCGATATAAGGAAAGATTTCGAGTGCAAAAGCAATTTCTAATGCAAAAAATCAAATCAATATTGTAGTCGAAAGGAAAACATTGCTACCTAATTAAATAGCATCAGTTTGGAGGAGGAAAGAGTATGGAATTAATTAAATCCTATGATAAGAATTGCACACAACAAATAATTATTTAAATAAAATTTAATATAAAAGATGCACAATGGTGTGGAGATGGTCTGGTGGCCAACCCAGCCAACTCTCACCCTATATTAGTAACCTAGTTCACACAAGAATTAAAATCATTAGATGCAACAAAGAAATAAATAGAACATGGCAAGAAATGCTTCAAGTAATATTTAAAATCGATCTTTTACATTATGCAGACAAACACTTAACTCCAACAACCAGGAGAAGTGATCCACTGGTTATAATTGCATGATGCTACTTTGGGACCAAATTCTCCTCCCTTCTACGCATTCCTTCCATGTATATGTGTGCCTATGTGTGTGTATCTATTGATCGATCTTTAATTGACTAACTCCCCCCTCTCCATGCAGTCTCTTCAACTTATATATGGATCGAAATACAAATTAAGACTTTTAACAGCCAATCGAAATACAAGGGGGGTAGATTGTGAATATTAACAACTTTCCAGGAATAAAATAAAGTTTTTAACTAAATGTAGAAATAAGAATTGTTTCTAGCAAGTCAGTCCTATTTTCCTGGAATGATGTTATGGGTGGACCAACTACTTCCTCGAATTTCTTGTTCAAATAATATTAATTTCCTCAGAAAACTGGGATCGCCTGAAACATTTTATAATTCTAAAAACTCTGCATCAGATGGCACAATGATGCATCATTAAGTTGGTTCTTGTTATGAAACCAGCTCACAAAAAGATAGAAAAGAGAGATCCACGACTTAGAATTCAGCCTCTTCGAGGGGGCAACCTCCTTTACATTACATAAATGAACAATTCTTGGATGATACAAATGAAAATACCTCCTTTCTATATATAGGAGTCTAAGTGGTCCCAATACAATCAAAGCCTACATAACAATAATATTGTAGGGCACAACAATAACAATAGTGGGCTTCTATGTGGCACAATAGTAACAATATGGGCACTACATGGGTACATCAATATAATAAGTGGGTTGTACTAATAACAATAAGGGGTTAAACTAGTAGTATAGGGGCCTAACATGCCCCTCTCCTTCAAAAAGCGTTGTCCTCAACGCTTGAGTAGTTCTTGATGCTTCTATATAAAATTCTTGTCCTCCCATGTGGAATCTTCAGCAGGTAAGTTCTTCCACTTGATGAGATACTTTGAAATTGATCGATTTCGTAGCTGTCGGGTTCTTGTCTCTGTGACTACTCCAGGTTCCAATATGATTTTTCCTTCCTCTTCAATTTCTGGCAATATTGTTTGCATTGGAATCTTTTGCAACTTTTGAATAAGTGGCCATACTTCTTTGTCCTTCTTCCATTCATCCCTTGCTTCATTTATCCAATCTGGTTGGATAATAGAAATAGCACAAAACAATGCTTCCACATCCTCATCCTTGAAGAGTCTTCCCATTCGGTAAGGTCGCCATTTGTTAAGTGCATGTAGTATTGCCCACATTTCCTTCTCATAAATAGTTTTATTTATATGTAGCAGCAAAAATACCCAATCACCTACATCAAAACATTTTTCACTATGATGTTGATCTACCTGTTGTTTCATTTTATTTTGCACCAAAGTAGCATTATCCTTTAAAAGTTGGAGAACTTGTTGTTGATGCTTGATGTGATCTTTCACTGCTTGAACCTTTTTCTTCTTGATATGTCCTTCTATCTTTAGAGTTTGAGGAGTGGTAAGTTCTTCCAATCCTTTACAAGATATGGTCGGATTCATTTCTTGATGCTCGATGTGATCTTTCACTTCTTGAACATTTTTCTTCTTGATATGTCCTTCTAGCTTGATAGTTTGAGGAGTGGTAATTCTGACCAATGAATTACAAGATATGGTTGGATTCATTTCTTCTTTCTTGACTTGATCTTTCACTTCTTTCACCTTTTTCTTCTTGATATGTCCTTCTATCTTGAGAGTTTGAGGAGTGGTATTTCTTGCTAATAGTTTACAAGATATGGTCTGATTCTTTTCTTCTTTCTCTGGGGTTGAGTCCTGGCATATATCCTCTTCTTTTGATGTTTCTTGATCATTTTCTACCTCCTCTTCATACTCTATGTAAAATAATTTATTCTCGGCACACTTATGACCTTTAGTGCATTTGCTATCACAATTGTAACAAAGCCCTTTTTCTCTTTTTTCTTCCAATTGTTGTGGTGTAACCCTTGTAGGTTGTAGAAGGCTGGGAGAAACAACACTTTCATCTTTATAGCTGTGAAGGGTATGCTTCTTGGTTTCCATAATTTTGCTTTCCATTATGTCACAAAGCCCTTTTACTCTTTCCAATTGTTGTGGTGTTGCTCTAAAGAAGGTGTTGCTCTTTGTATCCTCATAATGTGCTATCATTTCCTCCGTGAAAATTGACCACGTAAGAAGTTTTTTACGAGAACAAAGCCCTTCATACCATAAAAATTGATCTGGTTCTAAATATGAAGATGCAATACATACCTTTTGTAACAGTTGTACACCATGTAGATCAAAATATTGCTCCATCTTAAGTATCCAATTTACCGGATCCTTGCCATCGAACTTCCTCATCTTGCTTTTTCTTGATTTTAGGAGCTCGACATTGAAATGACTGTAACTCTATACTTTCAGATCTTTAAGTTCTGAACTTGTGAACTGTAGTAGCCCTCTGTGTCCTCTTTCCAATGCCACCAATCTGATCCAAATTGGATTCTCCAAGAAAGCGTTATGCACAATCTCCCAAGATGACCTGATTATAGACTGGTTCAGTAGAGCTAACTTGTATGAAGTTCCACGTGTCACTGTTTCAACCTTTGACTCTGAAAAATATATAAACGAAAACTACAGTCCGTCCTCTTTCTGTACCTTCTTACGAAATTTCAATCCGATGCTCAGAAAGAAAGTTATGACGAGTTTCCCCAGGTCACCTGTTTTGAGTGTAATTCAGGAGTCTGCAAAAAGACCAACTTCCTGAGATCATATCTCCTACAATATCGGGCGAAAAGATCTGAAATTTGGACCCAAGGTTCAGCACGCTTTCTTCGCAAATGGGTGTTTTTTGAGACTTCTGAAACGTCACAGAAAAAACGTTATAGCGAAAATGCCACGATGACCTGTTTGGAGCAGCGAAACCCTAGAATCCAAAGCTCTGATACCAAATGTTATGAAACCAGCTCACAAAAAGATAGAAAAGAGAGATCCACGACTTAGAATTCAGCCTCTTCGAGGGGGAAACCTCCTTTCTATATTACATAAATGAACAATTCTTGGATGATACAAATGAAAATACCTCCTTTCTATATATAGGAGTCTAAGTGGTCCCAATACAATCAAAGCCTACATAACAATAATATTGTAGGGCACAACAATAACAATAGTGGGCTTCTATGTGGCACAATAGTAACAATATGGGCACTACATGGGTACATCAATATAATAAGTGGGTTGTACTAATAACAATAAGGGGTTACACTAGTAGTATAGGGGCCTAACAGTTCTAAACCTCTACCGTCACAACAAGCGAGGACAATGGTAAAAAATCTCACATGTTTCTTTCTCACATGACAATGCATCATATCAGATAATCTGGCGTTGTGGTCGAGCTGGAGTCCAATAACAAATTTTATCCCTTCCCTCTTTCATGGCATTGCGTTGACCTAGAGCTTATTCCCCTTGTTGTGGCATCCATCATGTGATTGTGCTTTTTAGGAGCTAAGCGTACTTCAGTTGTGAAGCAATTTAACATTTTCCCACACTCAAAAATTATTTGGTCCTTCGAAGAGCAATGGTCTCCAATAAAACCACCAATGGTGTGTAGTGTCTATGCTGATTTATATTTCTTTGTTTTAAATCATTTTCCTGATTTGACGGAGTCTCTGGCTATTTCAAATCAGTTGGCTTTACCAAAGCACGACAAAGTGGGCATGTCCTCTCCCTTTCGAACCATTCTGAGACACATTCCTCACAAAATATATGTTTATAACATAATAATATGAGAGTGTGCATTTTCTCCATGAAAATTGCGCACAAGTCTCTAATAGCAAGAACCTCCTCTATAGTAGCATATGACCCATACTAGACTTCTTTGCGAGATAGCGCCTTCAATGCTGCAAAGAATGATTTCACCTTCTCCACAATTGATGTCAGCTTAAAGGTAAGGTACAACCCTGTTGTGAGAGATGAAAACATGCTGCCATATTCTTGGTTCAAGAAGAAGCGATACCAAACATGTGTAGGAAGTAATACGCGATAGAGTAATAGAATGTATTTAACCAAAGTCAACATCTGGCCTTGATTTCGATAGTTACGGCCTCAACTATTCTTATAATATATCAAAATACCACATTTGAAAGCTATTGCAGCTTGTCGTACCATTGTATCATTTACCACAACGATGAACAAGGCATGCCAAAAGGGTGGTATTGTTTTTGGAGGAAGCATAAAAAGTGGATAGAGTAGATCATCTCTTCTATACCACCAATAAACTCCAACCACATGTAATAAAAATACCAATATGATGCCAACGAGAATTGAAAATGAGTGGTTTAGAAACTCTTCAGAAGCCCACTATAACTGGTGCAAGAATCCCAATTGGTACAATAATCTATTGCATGGTAAAGGAATCTATTGGGTGGTGCAGGAATCTACTACACTGTCCAAGAAGGTAAATGCAGGACCAAAGCCTGTATAAAGGCATGATCGAACCAATTATAAACCTGCAACATAAAAACCTTTATTAATAATGTTTTAATCCTAATAAAATAAGGGAAGTAACGAGTATTCTTGAAAATAATCATTTAGACAAACAACAACATGAGAGGTTCTGAGTAATAGTAGGACAAAACGGAGACCCAAAATATCCCCCTGCTGACCATCTTTCATGTCCTCATGCAAGAAAATATAGTACTTTCACGACCTTGCGAAAAATAAAAATAAAAACATTTATAGGTATTTGTAAAGATGTTCTTGCAATTATGTGTGATCACATTTCCTGCGCTAGATAAAGCTTTCTCTAGAAAACAGAGTATTTGTTGGACTCCTTATTTGTTTATACTGATTTCAAGAAAATTTTCCATGGAAAAACTAAATTTCAAGGATGGTGTTATTACTTGAATAAAATAGCTAACTTTTAAAATTTCCAAAAAGGAAATATCTCGGAGGCATCCCTAATCAGAAGCTACACTTTAAAATCCTCATTGTAAATATGAGTGACATGATTTAAAAGCCTTGGTGTTAAAAGTAGACATAGTAGTACCTCCCCACAGTGACCATTTTATCATTATCCATGTATAGTTGAAGCTCCTCTTGTCTGGGAACAGTGAATTACCTGCACTAAGGGTCCCACGTCCATAAAAATCATTCCAAAAAGATAGAACTTCTAGGTATAACAACAGAAGGATTTTAAAGCCATTCTCGAAGAGTTTGATAATGAGTTCAAGGAAAGAAAAAACAACCAAGTAAATTATAGTGTAGAATTAACTTTAATACCACAAGCATGGCCCTGCTGCTAGCAGGCGTCTATAGCCTCGACAAGGATACCTTTTAACCTCATGAAATTCTTGTGTCCCACCTATTAGATATAGACTCAGAGTTATTTAAGAGCATTTACCTTTTTCTCTTTTTAGAAGTTAATTGAAGGCCACTCTCTTGGCTTGGTAACCAGCTAACGATAATGCCATTCACAAGAACTAACAAGAATGAACAAGTCGACTCATGATGAGACCTCTTGTCTTCCAGCTTCTTCAACTGAAAGCCATTACCCTGGCTTGGTGACCAGTGTGGTAATTTCATTCTCCTTAGGACCCATGATCATAGTAGGTCAGCTCATAATGAGACCTCCTATCCCTCAATTAATTTGTTTATGTTTAAAACAAAATCTTTGATTATGATTAACCTCAGATAGGTTACTTAATAGGTGGGGAAGAAAATCTACTCCTTAAGAGCACAAGATGGCATGAAAAGTTTTTAATTACTATTCTTTATTGATTGGCGATGCTACCCTAAAGACTTATTAAAAAGATTCATTGAGTTGGTCAAGTCAGGGTTCTTTATGAAATCTTATTATAGTTTTGTAGACGTGGTACACTGTAGGAGGTTTTTCACCGATCCCTTCGAAGAGGAACTTGAAAATATTTTCTGGATGATAGTTTGTTAGAATAGGAAAAAGTATTACATGTAACTTATAACAATACCCTTCACTGACATATTAATCCATAATTAAAGTCACTTTAAAATATGAGGCAGTAAGTGTAAAGTTCTTCTGACAAGTCTTACCATGAGAGTGCATAGTAATAGAAATTTCAAAAGTTGCACTTTTAAGAAATCACAAGTTCAAGAGTGTTGTTATACATCTTTATTCATTATTCTCATATTACCCTACCCTACTTTTAAGAAGAGAAATATCACCTTTAAGTGTAGGCGTACTTCCAATGAAGCCATGTGAGTAACAAAATGCTGATTATACTCACACTTAGTTTTAAATAATATACTTCAAGACATACCAAAGCGTGAGAAACCAATTGCTTCAATTGACATGGTATCAAGAATTTATGAATGATGAGGAAATAAGGTGGGTTGATGACTGCTCGAAACCATGATTTAATGGAATCCACATATTTATGATTCTCCAACTGATGCAAGTCTTCCACAGATTGATAGTCAATCTCCTGGAGGCACAAAGAATCTGGTGAAAGACAAAAGATAAATCCCTCAAGTTCAGGCTCAAATATTTGATTTTTAAATTGACAAGAATGGTTGAGATATATTCTAGGGTTTTGAGCTTCAACAACATTTTGAGAACAAGTTCCAATGAAAGATTGCTCCTCTGGTGGTATTTGAATTATATCTTCCTTGGGTAAATGTTCTGCAGTAATGGGGGAAGTTTCCAAATTCATTCCCTTTCCCAACATGGAAGATGTGACATTTTGTTCAATAGTAGGAAGAATAGGTGTTTCAAATAGTTGTGCAACCTCATGGTTTAGATTAGGGTTTAAGGTATGGTTTGGGCTAGGGTTTCGATTAAGGCTTGGACTAAACTTTAGATTTGGATTGGAGTTAGGCTTTGAACTAGGTTTAGACCTAGGTTTTGGATTAAGACTAGGGTTAGGTCTAGGGTATGGATTAGGGTATGGACTAGGATTAGGGTATGGATTAGGGTTTGGGTTACGACTAGGGTATGGATAAGGGTATGGACTAGGGTTTGGGTTAGGATATGGATTAAGGCTAGGATAAGGTTGCACATGAAATTGGGAACATGCAGTAGGATGACTTGATGGTGCATTGGAAAGAAATTATGATTGTTGTTGGTGCTCATATGATTGAATTTGCATGTGATATTTCCCTAGAGAGAAGGATCCAAACAATTCTTGAGGCCATGGAGATATCTGGCTTGAGGATAAGGGCCAAGGAGAGGGCCACTGCGACCATGAAGCAGGGCGTTCAATTGGAGGAGGATTAAAATTTTGCCATGAAACTGTAGGATTATAAACATGTTAAGGAGTCTACTCAGGATAATAAACATTATTCCAAGTATCAAATGGTGATGGGTTTTGAGTTATACCTGGTAGTCGATTTGATTCCTTACTTGATTTCCTGAGTGCCTTAGTAATCCTGGTAGTGTTGGGCAACATTCTGTTAGATTATCCTCTTCACAAATTTTGCAAACCTTCAGGCTACTGAGTGGACACTTTCCAAAGTGTTTCTTTTTGTAGTTGGCGCAAAAGATAAGAAATGGTTTATCATCCTTCTTCTGCTCTTCCTGCAAATCATCCAATTTTGAAATCAAAGATTTAATAATATCATTTTTATGTTCAAGAAAAATATTAAAATTTTCACTTGTTAATTCTTTATTGGATGAATTTTATGTCTCTGTACCAGCATAAAAACTCTTCATTTGAATGATTCCTCAAAATACCATTTTCATGTTTTTAACAAGCCAACTAGTATATTTGTTAGCACATGAATAATGTATATATATGTATATATATATATGTATATATATATATATATATATATATATATATATATATATATATATATATATATATATATTATATATATATATATATATATATATATATATATATATATATATATATATATATATATATATATATATATAGATAGATATATATATGTAGGGGGGTTCTTACAACACCAGAGAAAATGAGAAATCTTAAAGCAACGAAGATATGCAGGAAAGAAATAAATTCAAAGAACATAAAATTACAAGAGAAACTAGGTGACAGAAAAAAACAAAATGCAGTAGGTCGTCACCAAGGTCAATCCCCTGAGCGCCTCCCCAGTAATGGCACAAAAATGTTAGGAGTGGTATAGGGTCTATAAATGTATCAACATTTAATTGTCAATCTGAATAGTTCATGAACTATGAGATGCAGCATTGTAAAAGCCAAAGAGAGCCCGTGGTAACCTGCAAAACAAATTCTAGTCTATCTTGCGCATTAATCTCGACAATAAATGAAATCATGCACTAAAAGAGAATTCGAGATACATTGATCCAAACAATTAAAATCATGTGGGAAATAAAAGGAAATCTTGTACTGTTTAACAATGTGAAAGGAAATTCTAAGTACGAGCAAATAGAAGGGAAAGTAGAACTGGAAACAAAGCAGTGCTGGCACAATATCAAAAAGACTAGAAATGCTGGAAAAAATTCATGAGCAAATAAAAAACCATTCTTCCTACACTAATTCTATTGCATCTACCTCTTTATAAAATTAACTTGAAAGCATTGGCAATATTTAATGTGTAAATAAACTTATGAAAGAAATGGATTCAATATAGATTCTCTCGCCTTCCTTGTCCCTAGAAATAAATCTTGTAAAACTGTCCAGAAGTTTAAAGACAACTACAATGGAAAATAAACATTATCGTTTTTTAAGCATGATGCAGTTTCCTTTTCATAAATGTCGGCTCTGCAAGCATCATGATTTAAAATGATAGATATATATATATATATATATATATATATATATATATATATATATATGTGATCTCTGCTTCTGAGTAACATATGGTTTCTTGTAAGCATATATTGAATGAATGCGTTAATACCTTGAAACCATGAACACTCAAGTTGATCTCAGGTTCTGGAATATAAATTAAATGGATCTGAATCAATTCAATGGTTTCAAGTTGCACATTATAGCTCATAAAGGCAAAGTGTCAATGCATAAGCTTATCTTGTAAATTCTGAAGTTCTGAAGGGATGAAATCCTTATTCAATATAAGGAAATATTTTGAGTCCAAGAGCAATTTCTAATGCAGAAAATCAAATCAATATTGCATTCGAAAGGAAAACATTGCTGCCTGATTAAATAACATCAGTTTGAAGGAGGAAAGAGTCTGAAAGTAATTAAATCCTATGATAAGAATTTCATACAACAAATAATTATTTAAATAAAATTTAATCTAAAAGATGCAGAGCAGTGTCGAGCTCGTCTAGCGGCCAACCCAGCCAGCTCGCACCCTCTATTACTAACCTGGTTCACACAAGAATTAAAATCATTAGATGCAACAAACAAATAAATAGAACATGACAAGAAATGCTTCAATTAATATTTAAAATCAGTCTTTTACATTATGCAGACAAACACTTAACTCTAGTAACCAGGAGAAGTGATCCATTGGTTATAACTGTGTGATGCTACATTGAGACCAACTTCTCCTCCATTCTGTGCATTCGTTCTGTGTCTGTGCGTGCTTATGTGTGTGTATCTATTGATCGATCTATTAATTGACTAAATCCCCCCTCTCCAGGTAGTCTCTTCAACTTATATATGGATCGAAATACAAATTAAGGCTTTTAACAGCCAATCAAAATACAAGAGGGGTAGATTGTGAATATTAACAATTTTTGAGGAATAAAATGGATTTTGTAACTAAATGTCGAAATAGGAATTGTTTTTGGAATGTCTTTCCTCTTTTCCTGGAATGATGTTGTGGGTGGACCAACTACTTCCTCGAATTTCCTGTTCAAATGAAATTAATTTCCTCAGAAAACTAGGATCGCTTGAACATTTTCTAATTCTAAAAATAAAAACAATGACTCTGCATTAGATGGCACAACGATGCATCATCACGTTGGTTCTAAACCTCTGCCATCACAGCAAGCGAGGACGATGGTAAAAATTCCCACATGTTTCTTTCTCACGTGGAAATGCATCATATGAGATAATCTGGCGTTGTGGTCAAGCTGGAGTCCAATAACATATTCGACCCTTCCCTCTTTCATGGCACTGTGTTGACCTGGAGCTTATTCCCCTTATCGTGGCATCCATCATGTGATTGCACTTTCTGGGAGCCAAGCGTACTTCAGTTGTGAAGCATGTTAACATTGTCCCACACTCAATAATTATTTGGTCCTTCGAAGAGCAAAAGTATCCAATAAAACCACCAATGTTGTGTAGTGTTTAAGTCAAGTTATATTTATTTGTTGTAAATCATTTTCCTGATTTGACGTAGTCTCTGACCACTTCAAATCAGCTAGATTTACCAAATAATGACAAAGTGGAAATGTCCTCTCCCTTTTGAACCATTCCGAGACACATTCCTAACAAAATATTTGTTTATAACGTAATAATATGGGAGCGTGCATTTTCTCCTCACAGGTTGTGCACAAGTCTCTAGGAGCAATAACATCCTCTATAGTAGCATATGACCCATATTGGACTTCTTTGCAGGTTAATTCCTTCAATGCTGTGAATAATGATTGCATCTTCTCCATAATTGATGTTAGCTTAAAGGTAAGGTACAACCCTATTGTGAAAGATAAAAATAGGCTACCATATTCTTTTTTCAAGAAGAATTGATACCAAACAGATGTAGGAAGCAATACACGGTAGAGTAACATAATGTATTCAATCAACATCAACATTTAGCCATGTTTCTAATAGTTACGACCTAGACTATTCTTATAAAATATCGTAATACCACATTTGAAAACCATTATCTTGCCGCACCATTGTATCATTGACCACAATGATGAACAGTACATGCCAAAAGGGTGGTATTATTTTTTGAGGAAGCATAACAAGTGGATACAATAGATCATCTCTTTTATACCACCAATAAACTCCAACCACATGTAACACAAAAACCAATATGATGCCAATGAGAACTAAAAATGAATGTAGTCTAGAAACTCTTCAGAGTGCAGGAAGCCCACTGTAACTAGTGTAAGAATCCCAATTGGTACAAGAATCTATTGGATGGTACAAGAATTTGTTGCATGGTGTAGGAATCTACTACACTGTCCAAGAAGGTAAATGCAGGACCAAAGCCTGTACAAAGGCATGATCAAACCAATTTTAAACCTGCAACATACAAACCTTTACTAATAATTTTTTAATCCTCATAAAACAAGGGATGTAACGAATATTCTCGAAAATAATCATTTATTCAAACAATAGCATGAGATATTCTGAGTAAGAAAAGGGAAAAATTGAGGCCCAACACAACCCTCTAGTTCTTGTACTAGCATAAACTTGTACCAATATGAAAGCACCAACCTATAGAAGGCTACAACCTTCACTCATTCTCCAGCTCCTACTGGAAGGGAGTTCCAAACCCTTGATCTAATGAATAACTATTACTGGTAGTAAGCTTCGACGTTCTCACTGGAGGATCCAACCCTCAGCATCTTGCATGGACCACGTTTCATCAAATTTTCAGACTGAATCCACCTGATTCAACACATCATAATTTGTTGGCCGTGTTTCATCAATGTTTCATGCTGGAGCCATTAACGACACTTAAACTCAATATCAAAAATCAAACTTTAACTCATCACTGCAACACTGTCATTTATCTCTAACATAATTGAACCAATCAATCACTGAAACCTAATCCTTAATCACTAAAACTCAATCATTAATCTCTAACATAACTGAAACCCAAATCATTAATATCTTAATCAATCGATCACTGAAACTTTTGACACAACTGAATCAATCACTAAAAACCCAATCAACCGACACTTAATCAAAATTCAACCAATTAACTAGAATAGTCAGATCACTGTAACCAGTACATAGAATTGAACCTAGAACACTGCATAAACAACCAAATCCAACTACAACATCAAAAATCATATGTCAGAATGTATATGCTACTTCAATAAGGACAACCTACATGGATATGCTACTTTTTGTAACTCAACCTGTGTATACCTCTAAAGATATTGAATCATACAACTTTTGAACCAAAACCATAATTATTTCTTATTTAGAAGTAATATTAACACTATTCATAACCTCATTCAGCTTCATCATTCAATCAAATCTACTTCAAACATGCTCATTTAACCCAGATCAATCAATATCAGGACATCATTGACAAACAACAGAGAAGTAGCAGCATTGATCAGATTGTTCAGTCATTTATGAAAGAAACCCTTCTTACTCAATCAAAAAGCTAGCCAGACTCAATCTCGTTATACAATTAGTTTAACTTCAGATCTGATGAAGACATCATTGACAAACAATAGTAAAATAAAAACAATGATAAGATAGCTCAGTCATTTCTAAACAACAAGCCCTTCCTATGTATACACTACATGGAAGTGCCAAATCCGCATGTATACTTGCCTTCACTGAGGTGAACCTGCATATAGATCTACAAATAATGACTTATAACTTCGCAGCGTTTCAAGACTTAAGATATACCCATATCATAACATTTAAAAGATAAAACATGTGTTAGCACTCAAATCTAGCCTATCCATTATTAGATCATATAATGGTAAGTCATTTCAGGTCTCATGATCTATATCATAACCATAGCCCTTGCAACAAAAAATATACTTTAGATAGAAGTATTGTCACACAAGATTTTGTCACTGTCCCTATACTCCCCCTTCCTTGATCCTAGAGGACCTCTACAGGGAATCCTTCATGCTTTCCCATCATGAAGAAATTCCCATTGTGTCCTTATTCATGAGTAGAACAACTCCCCTTTGCATCATTTTCTCAAAATCTTCTGTTTTTCCCAGTGTACAAGACTGATGCTAATGACCCGCATCCTCCCCGCACCGATATGCAGGGATTACAATTTTCCCTCACACCGACCGGAGCGACCAAGCCTTTTTCCAGTCACGTCGATCCTCTTTTGGAAAGTTTTTTAAATTTGGAGCTGAAGCTTCCAGCTCTAGAAGCTTCGCTACAAAAGTCTAGTGAATGGTTAGGTCGAATGGAGCTGAGGAGGTCAGATTGGGCTCCTTTCCCATGAGAATAGGAACCATCTCTCATTCATTCAAGCTATATAAACCTCCACTTTTCCCAAGCACAAGCTAGTGTGTGTGTGTGCTAGTGCTAATTAAGTTCTGTTTGGAGTAATCAACAAGTTATCCATACTTTGTAGCTTTCTAGTTTGTGTTTAAGGGAGAATTGTGAGTTGGTTTGGTGTGAAGCCTAAAGGGAAGAGCCTTGAGACTATCATTGTTGGGGCCATCCATGGAATGCTAGCAGAAGTGTGTGGGAACCCGGATTTGTCAGAGGAGAACAACAATGTCAAGACGTTGGTTATAATCTCTTCTTGATTTAATAAAGATGCAACTATTGATTGATTTCCTACATAAGATTTCATTTCACATGTTTATGGATTAATGTTTCTTGACTTGTTAGGTAGGTTGAATACAATTTGTTTATTATCACAGTTGATGTCTGTTGTTGTCTACTTGTATCGAGTGTTCGCAAGAAGGAACAAAAGAGAGCTGGAGAAAGGAAGCAAGGTCATCATCAAATGGATAGCGTACTAAGAGGTAGGCCCTCTTAATTGGTTCTAACCTAAGGAAATCTTCCATAGAATTTCTTGTTTGTGGCTAGACCCACTCTCAGGCTAGAGGAATTGTTTGTGTCTGCACTTAGAATTTACCTACACCGCAAATTGGTGACTTCGCTGGGGGGCCAATCCTTATGTTTAATTGATTGTCATTTTATGGTTTTGTGTGAACTTTTCTAGTATCACCATTTCCCTCTAGTGTTTTCTACTTTTCCTAGTTTACTGCTTTGAGTCTGGAATTTACAGTAGCAAGTCTAGTTTTCACCTGAAGAAATTTTCATTTTTCTTTTGAATCCTTGGCTAGTGTGGTTTTTTCTAAAACAGTCGCACCAATCGGATCAAGTTTCACCAAAACAGTTACGCCGACCCCCCTCTGGCATTCATTTTCAGTTAGGCAGTCATGCCGATGTATGTAGGTGGAGATTAGGGTTTACCCTAAATCTCAACCAGTGTGTCTTTCCCTCTTAATTTCTGACTCCTAGCTCGTTTTTCTTGTGTTCTCCCTAACTGGAAAGATTCATTAGCTTGGTTTGTGTGCTTGTTTAGTTTAGCCCACCCTCTGATGTGTTAAGTCTTGCCCTGTGTGAAGTTATTTTTTATTTTTTCTTTATATCCCCTAATCAGCGCTTCTTATCGCTTGGTCAGTTGTGTCGATCAACCCATCAGCACTAGTTGTAGTCTAGCCAGTCGTGTGGTCGTGTCGATCAGAGCTAGTTGTCTGTTAGGCAATCATGCTGGTCTCTGAGTTAAGAAAAAAATAGAATTTCTCCCATTCCAGTGCCAGTGTGTCTTGACCCTCAGACTCTCTTATTTCGCCCAGAAGTGACTAGAATTCTTTGTTTGTTGGTTTTGATTGATTGATTGGTTTGAAGTTTCATTGCTTGATGTTTTTGAGTTTTTGGATGATTTCTATAGCCCTAGGGAATCTAGGTAGATTACCATTCATTTGTTTGTTTACTCATTATGTCAAGTTTCTTATTTGCTACTTAATTTAATCCATCTTTCAGTCGCAACATCTTCATTGCTTCATTTTCAATCAAATGAGTGAAAGAGTCTTGTTTTTTCTCTTATTTTGAGTGTCTCTTTTCTCATTCCGGGCATAGATTACATTACTTGGTTTGTCGATTGAAGCATTTATGTGTTTGGTTTGTTTGATTCAGGGAAGAATTTTCTTTTAGTTTCATTTATCATGCTTTGGATTTGATTGATGCTTTCTTGTTCGGAATTGTGAAAACTTTCATTCAAGTGATTTAAGTGGAAGATTCATTTTTCATTTTATGAAAAGAAGAACTTCATTCTATTTTACTTAAGCAAAAATATTGCATTAGTAGAATCATTGAGAAGCTAGAATTGCATCATCATAAGCATTGGAAATGAAATGAAAATTCTTTGTTGTTATAGGAGCATTTAGGAGATTTATTAGAGAAATATTTCATTCTTTGATTGTTGCATTGATTTTGTGTTCCCTATCTCTCAATTAGTGTTAACCTTCATCAAAGACAAAGATCTCTTTTCTCATATAGCTGCATGTAGGAATTTTGTTAGATGACAGAGGTAGGGCCTTCTAATTGAAACTTAATTCAAGATCAACCATTAAAATTTATTGAATTAACGAAAGGAAGCATTGAAACTTACATTTAGAGGTCTAGGATAGAGAGGTGTTCTGGTGTCTCAAAACGCAACAGTTGTCATTCGCTTCGGCACTAGACAACACTAGTATAGACTTGTGCTCCTGCTATCGTCATGTATATAAAGGAGACCCCACTAGGTTTGCAATCCTTTATCCATAGGAAGCTGAGTCTACCACCTTGTAAATTTGATACACCGAACATAGGAATCGAGGAGATTTCCTGCCTTTACTTATTGATTCACTGGGAGGTATTATGTAGTTCACGATTACCTGGTAATCCTTTTTCCTAGATTATCCCAGGCAGTCATTTTGGTCTTTTGACTCTTTAAATTTAAAATATCATCGAGCACTTTTCATTTTGAGCTCGTTAGCTTTGAAAGAGACTAGATTCACCTTTTTCCCTTTTCTCGACTCTTAAAACATGAAAAGGAAAAGTTTTGTTTCAGTGTTCTAAAATTAACTTCCCACGAAATATTCCTAGTTAAAGTTATATTCCTTAGTAATTCTTTAGGGTCGAATCCAATGGAAAAATTTCCAAAATTTACCAGTCAAGGATTCCCCTTAGAAGGGAATCCTAGTCCTTTCCCTTCCTTTGGAAAGGTTGGTGCTCCTTATAGGGTGACATTGTCCCTTCCTAGGTTAACCATTGGTTTACCTATCTGGTTATTTTTGACCTCGGTGGTATCAAGTGTCCCAGCTCATGTCCAAACATCTCCTTCATTTGAATCACGTCATGATGATTCTAAGGTTGACCCCTTGCCTTCTTTCCCCATTTCTTCACCCTCTTCTTCTACTTCACTTGGCGAAAGTTTCAAATCTAGTAACCAGGAGGCTAAGAATAAGAAGAAGAAGACAAAGAAGAAGAATTCAGATAAGTGAGAGGCCAACCATGCAGCTATTGATCTAAATTCACTTCTTGTCGACAAACCTTCTAATCCTCCATGGAAGGTCAGATTCCCTTGCAAGTTGTGTAAGGGTGACCATCTCCTACGAGACTGTCTTGGCATTCATAGAGTCTTAGAGGTACGGTCTCAAAATCTGGATTGACCATCAACATCAACCTCTGGAGATCATGTTGATGTTTCAACCTCGATTAGTGATGGTAAGAAGAAAGGGAAGATTATATTCCCATGTAGCTTATGTCCTGGAGATCATCTTCTTCACCTTTGTCCTCTTATGGATAAAGCTTCCAAAGTTTTGGAAAACCTTACAACTCCTCAACCCCAACTTCTTATTGGTTATTAGAGGCGTTCTTCTAACCCTCTCCTAGTTTGTAAAGAGATTGACTTGGATTCATCTCTTGCCCATCCTGCTCTTCCTAAGCATGTATCTCTTTCGTTTGTTCCAGACCAAACATTGGTTAAAAAGAGTGTGTACTTGGCTCTGCCTTCAGTTGTTCACTCTGTTCCTGAAGAGAGTAGTGATGATCATACTTCTCTTGTTCTTCTCGTCTCCTCAAAATCTCATGAATCAAAGAGTGACCCTCCCATCCCAGTGGTTTAGGAGTGTCCCTCTCCTTTTCCTGTAGAGCATGGGGGAAATCATATGATACCCCCACCAAGTAGTTTTGTCATTTATTTCTATTAGAGTCACTTGACTGCTTTCTGCCTTCCATCTTATGTGCTTTTCCAGATCACAATACAAGCCTATAATATGGTAGTACATGGCACTATATTGGATGAAGGTGCATCTATTAGCATCGAGTATTCTACTACTTGGCAAGCTTTGGGTTCCCCATAGCTTGTACCTGTCACCCAGAACATGTTGGCTTTCAACGGAGGAACCATTCAACCCTTAGGGATCCTTCCAAAGTTCCCTATTACTTGGGGAGGAAAGACCGTCTATATAGACATGATGGTGGTCCAAGGTCCCTTAGATTTCAATATTCTCCTTGGATGCGGCTATGTTTATGTCATGGGAGCTTTTGTTTCTTCATTATTCTGTGTGGTTTGTTTTTCACACGAAGGGAGAATTGTGACTATTGATCAACTGTCATTCATTGGTCACCAGGCACCTCCTTTATAACCATCGTCCCCTATCGGCTCTTGTTTGCAAGCAGTACCTTTCGCATTGCACGTCAATTATGTGGCTATACATTCCATATCTGCATCTAATGATGATCACGCAGATGGTATTGTACATTATGTACTGGGGGCATTGGAACCCGATCTGTTTTTGGTACCAAATGACATGTATTCCTCCCAGAGTGCGGTTCTTCTGTCAAGTGAAGACCTCTTGGGAGCCATGTTCTCTTATGGGTCATGAAAAGATGTCATGAGGATAGTTCCTGGTCTTGTGTCAACCTCATTTAAAAATAAAACAAGGAGCCATGAGGATGGTTCTTTGTCTTGTGTCAAGCTCGTTAAAAAATGAAACAAGGGTTGTGAGCATAGTTCCTTGTCTTGTGTCAAGCTCGTGAAATAATGAAACAAGGGTCATGAGTGTGTCAAGCTCGTTAAAAAATGAAACAAGAGTCTCGAGGATAGTTCTTTTATTGTGTCAACCTCATTAAAAAATGAAGCAACTCCCTTTTCCATGATTAAGATCTCATAAAATCTCAGTCAATTGTTTCCAAGATCTCGAAAGTGAACCTTCATTCCATCCACCTAGTTGACTGAAATGAAGCTTGGGGGGCATGTACCTCAATTGAATCATTATTCTGGGGGCATGCAAACTTATAGAAAGCATAGTTTTTCATTTCAAGATTGTGTAAACATGAAACCAAATCCAAGAAGAGTTCTCCATGGTTCAAACTTGTGTAAAAATGAACCCATGCCCAATTTACATCTCGTGATTTCTGTCTTTATCAGCTAATTTCTACTAGATGAGCCTTGGTTGTTTCATTCCATCGCTACCATCTATTTGGCTGATCATATGCTTTCACTTGGTTGGTTTTCCTTTCCTAAGGGACCGCAGCAATGAGTGGTTTTATTAGCCAGCCTCTTGACCATTACATGTTTTAAGCAGTTCCATCATTGTCGGAACTAGTTGCTACCCTTTATACCACTCATTCCTCCAGGATGAGTCACTTTTAAGCTATATTTTGACTCGTAACAAATGAAAAGATCATTGAGTATTTTTCCCTTTTTAACTCGTTAAATTGAATAAAAATGGGGGGTCTGCTTTCAACTCTTTTCCAACTCTTAAAACATGAAAAGATTGTCGAGCTTTTATCATTTTGAACTTATTAAAGGTTGCGAAACATCATTCACCCAGTAGACATTTACCCCTTTTTTATGCTGGGATAAACTATTTACGAAAAAGGTACTCCTTGGCTGAAATGGTTAAGTGGTTCTCTCAAGTATTGTTTTCTACCTTTTCGGGCTCGAGAGACACAAATATACGAAAAGGAACCATGGGGAGTTTTCTTTTCTGTGTCTTTTTCAAACTCTCTAAACATGAAAAAGATACCGAGTTACACCTTTGTCGGACTTGTTAAAACATTAAACGACATTAGATTCGTCGCCATGACGAACATGAGCTTCTCCTTCCTAGGGCTCATTAAACTTACTAGGTTAGATTCATCCGTAGGATGAACTTAGAGTGCAAGCATATGCTATCACCTTCAAGCTTGTGATTAAAAACTAATCGGGGTACCTTCCAGAAATAGTGGGGGAAATGGGAAATTTTATCAGTCATGTCTGCAGCTCACCCTTGAACATGACACTTTTTGCTTCGTGTTGGGTTGGGATATCCTCACCTCATCATTGACCTTCCTGGGTTGGGCCGTTCATTTTTTCCATCCATTTGATCTCTGTCATGTCATCATGGCCACTTATACTATAGATCCCAAGGCTTCCATACTTTGCGTCGTGTCGACGATATGTGAAAGAGTTTTCCTTCTACAGTTACACTTACTTATGATTCTTTGTATCATCCAAAGTCATTTGCACCCCTTTGTCTTGTGTCAATGATGTGGGATACATCATGGCCCTCCTTTAACATAGTCACTTACTGTCGACTTCAACTCATTATCCAGGAAGTTGATCAAAAGACTCCTCTTCAGTACCTTGGAGCTTGCATGCCCTAACAACAAGTTCTTCACATTAGATGATAGTTTCACATCATTGGCTTTTGATTGGGTGATTTCACGGGTGGTCAACTTCAGTTCCTTCATTCACATTTCATGAATTGTGCTACTAGTACCTTGAGAACCATTGTCATTATTGGTGGTTTCTCTTGCACTTGTTAACAGTTTACATCATTGACTAGTAATCAAGCGATTTTCTAGCATGTTCAACATCAACACATCTATTCACATGTTAGAATCTGTACTTTGATTAGGTCGTGTTGGAGCACAAGACCCTGGGCTCAGATTACAAAAGTCCATTTTGCAAGGTGATGTGACATGGTTGTGCTGATATACATGTATCTTTTAGATGGATGGCTGTGACCATACCATGAGTTTTCATATTTTTTCATTCTCATTTTTGGATGGTTGCGACCATACCTTGATTTCGATATGATCCTCTTTATTAGATGGTTGTGCCCATGCCTGGATCCATTTACATGATCATTCTCTGGATGGTTGCATCCATACCATGACTCATGTATCGTTTGACAGAGTTTTCAGTAATGTATATGTATCTGTACTTGCTTGTAGGTTTTTTGACAACAGACATTGGTTCCCTGCACTGAGTTATAAAGCATTTCATCCCTCACTCTTGTTCGAACTTCACGCTTTAGGGGGCGTTTGTTACACAACATTTTTTCACTGTACCTGTACTCCCCATTCTTTGATCCTAGAGGACCTCTATAGTGAACCCTTAATTCTTTCCCATCATGAAGAAACTCCCATTGTGTCCCTCTTCATGAGCAAAACAATTCCCCTTTTCATCATTTTCCCAATATCATATGGTTTCCCTAGTTTAGAAGACCGACGCTAATGACCCATGTCCTCCCCGCGTCGATATTAAGGGATTACAATTGTCCCTCGTGTTGACCAAAGCGACTAAGCCTTTTCCCAGTCATACCAATCCTCTTTTGGAAAGTTTTTTAAATTTGGAGCTGAAGCTTCCATCTCTATAAGCTTCGTAACGAAATTCTGGTGAATGGTTAGGCCGGATGGAGTTGAGGAGGTCAAATTGGGATCCTTTCCCCTATTAGGATGAAACTACCTCAAGATATAAGACCTTCTCCCATGAGGAGAGGAACCATCTCCCATCCATTCAAGCTATATAAACCTCCAACTTTCCCAAGCACAAGCTAGTGTGTTTGTGTTAGTGGTAATTAAGTTCTGTTTGGAGTAATTAGCAAGTTATCCATACTTTGTAGCTCTCTAGTTTGTGTTTAAGGGAGAATTGTGAGTTGTTTTGTTGTGAATCCTAAAGGGAAGAGCCTTGATACTATCATTGTTGGGGCCATCCATGGAATGCTAGCAAAAGTGTGTGGGAACCCAGATTTGTCAGAGGAGAAAAACAACATCAAGAAGCGGGTTGTAATCTCTTCTTGATTTAATAAATATGCAACTATCGATTGATTTCCTACTTAATATGTCATTTCACATGTCTATGGTTTAATGTTTCTTGACTGTTAAGTAGGTTGAATATAATTTGTATATTATCATTGTTGTTGTCTGTTGTTGTATACTTGCTTTAGGTGTTCACAAGAAGGAACGGAAGATAACTGGAGTAAGGAAGCAAGGTCATCATCAAAAATATAGCATACTAAGAGCTAGGCGCTCTTAATTGGTTATAATCTAAGGAAATATTCCATAGAATTTCTTGTTTATGGCTAGACTCGCTCTCAGGCTAGAGCAATTGTTTGTGTCCGCACCAAAACAACACTTAGAACCTATGGTGTTCTTAGATGGATCAAGTAACCATTATTTTGCTCAATATTGTGGGCTAATACCATGGTTTGGACCCTTGGTATTATTTAACCTTAATTTTCCATCCCATACTTGCTTTTCCTTTTGTGAAACTACATTCATATGTATACATGCCTTTTATTCTGTGTACCCATTTGTATATGCAACTTGGACTAGGCTAAACATCGTATATAACTTAAAAAATCCTTTTTTCTCAATTTCTTGATTCTGATCTGATTCCTCTGAACTGTCATGAATTCTATCATATCTATACACACATCCTGTTAAATTTCAACATTATCATTCTTTTGAACTAATTCCATTTCATCAAATAGGTTGTCATCAAGGGCAACTCATTAGGTAGGTTTCTCTCAAGGAAAACACTAAAAATATCCCTATATCAAACTTTTGATTCTGACTTGTAAACCTTTGACCGTCATTCTGTTTTTCTATGTCATTACTCTGTTACCTCTAAATTGACCTGTTACAATGTGATTTGTCGTCATACATCAATTGATCATTTATGAACTGACCTGAGGATACATCTAGTTATCATATATGTGGGTTTCCATCAAGGACAACACATGGACCATAATACCAACACAGAGATATGGTCTAAGGAAGTTATGCTTCTTGAATGCTCTTGAAATATTCTTCAAACATGTCAACTTGGAATTTTTTTCTATAAATTTTGTTTTGGGATTTTTTGAACCTTGAAACTAGGAAGATGTAGTTAGACTATTGTTAGATATCTTTGTTTCAAACTGGGTACATTTGTGCACTATAATTTCAGAGATATGCTCCAAGGAATTTAGGCTTCCATAATTCTCTCAAAATCTTCTTCAAATATGTTAGCTTGCGAGTTTTTCTATAACTTTTGTTCTAAGATGTCTTGGATTGTAAAACTTGGAAGGTATAGATAGAATATTGTCATCTACCTATGTTTCAAATTACATACGTTGGTTCACTATAATTTCATGGATATGCTATAGAGAATTGAGGCTTCTTGAATGCTTCTAAAATATTATTCAAATAGGTAAACTATTTATTTTCTATATATATTTCTCTCTAATGTTTCATAATCTAAAATCTAGAGGAGACAAAGAAGATATCTCAAGTTACTTCTGATAGGAATTTTAGACCTTGTTTTGCTACAATTTCATAGATATGATATGAGGAATATAATGTTCCTAAATTCTCTTGAAACATGCTTCAAATAGGTTAGCTTGGAATTTTTTCTATCTTTACTTTTGAGATGTTTCATTTTGTGAAATTTGGATCAGAAAAAAAAAAAAAAAAAAAAAAAAAAAAATCTCAAGGCACATATGATAGAAATTTCAGGCATTTCTTTTCTATAATTTTGGACATATGATATAAGGAAGTTAATATTTCTTAATGATCTTGAAACGTGCTTTAAATAGGTCAAATTGGCATTTTCTCTATAACTTTATTTTTGAGATGTTTTAGATTGTGATATTTGGATGAGATGGAGAGGAGATCTCTATGTACCTATGGTAGAAATTTCAAAATCAAATTTGCAAAATTGGATATGTGGAAGGTTGTACAAATTCATTCTTTGAAAGAATGCAAAAGAAATAGTTTTTGGGAGAAGTGGAACTAATGAAGGAAGAAGCAACAAGTTGATCTCGTGAAGGCAAAAGTAACTAACAAACCTAATGAATGTAGAAGCAACAAGTACACTTGGTGAATGCATAATTAGCTAACACACAGTGTGAAGTAAGAAGAACCATTGAAGTAGGTTGGTTCCTACAAATATTAGTTGTAGTGGGAATTAATGTCTTCCGTAATTTGGTTCCTAGAAATATTGTAGTAGTGGGGATTGGTATCTCTTGTAGGTGGTCCCTACAAATCTTGCAATGGTGGGTATTGGTATCTCCTATAGGTTGGTTCCTGTAAAAAAACAAAGGGGATTGGTGTCTCTTATAGGTTAGTTCCTACAAATAAACATGAGAGAATGATGTCTCATGTAGGTTGGTGTGTACAAATTGATGTAATAGTAGGTTGGTTCTTACAATATATTTCATATATAGAAGGTTTTTTGGTTTTCACATGCAAGATTTTACACATATATACTATGTTACTTGTTCATATTTTGAGATTGATGTTTTAAGATGTTTAAATGTTTAAATAAGTAAAAGTTATCATTACGTTGATTCATCCCCCTCTCAGTATAACTGTGAATCCAACAATTACATCACTCTCCCCCCCATTCCCCCAAATATCTTTCTATCTCTCTCTTACTTCCCCATCCCTCTCTCCATGTTCCCCCATGTATGTATCCATCCTAATTATCTCTCTCTCTCTCTCTCTCTCTCTCTCTCTCTCTCTCTCTCTCCCCTACCCTATATGTATCCCTCCTACATCCATGCCTTTCTCCCCCATCTCCCCCACTTCCTCCTCTCTCTCTCTCTCTCTCTCTCTCTCTCTCTCTCTATATATATATATATATATATATATATATATATATATATATATATATCTTTCTACCCCCCTCTCTCTCTCCCCCATCTCTCCCTCTCTCTCTCCCCCATCTCCCCCCCCCTCTCTCTCTCTCTCTCTCTCTCTCTCTCTCTCTCTCTCTCAGTGTTTTTTTTTTCTATCTCCCCCCTACTCTAACACATACATTCTCTATATTTCCCTCTCTTTTTCCCTCTATATCCCTTTTACTATCAATATATCCCCATCACTCCCTTTCCCCTTTTCCTTGTTCTTTATCTCTCACCATCCCTTTCTCTCTCTCTCCCTTTCATATGCTCTCTCTCTCTCTCTCTCTCTCTCCATATGTCTCCATATTAGTATATATCTCTCCCTTTCCCTGTTTCCTAATATCTCTATATTTGTCTTTATGTATCTATTCCTTCCCCCATATATCCCCCCTCTTTGTATGTCTCACTCATATATCCCTATTTTCTCTCTCCCCTTGTATTTATTCACTTACATTTCTCTCTCTCTCTCTCTCTCTCTCTCTCTCTCAATATGTCTCCCCCATATATCCCCCCCTTTTTATGTCTTACTCATATATCCCTATTTTCTCTCTCCCCTTGTATCTCTCCACTTACATTCTCTCTCTCTCTCTCTCTCTCTCTCTCTCTCTCTCTCTACACATATATCCCTTTATCTCTCCCTATCTCTCCTTCCATCCCTCCACCCTCTCCCTTGTCTCTTTTTCTCCCTCCCCTCTCTCCCTCCCTCTACATCTCTCACTATAAATTTCTCCCTCCCTCCCCTACATCTCCCCCATATATCCCTCTCTCTCTTTTCTTCCCTAATCCTCCACTCTTTGTCTCTCACTCTCTCTCTTTCTCCCCCTAACTCTCCCCACTCCCTCTATCTCTCCACATGCCTCTCTTTCTATCTCTCTATGTCTATCACTTATATTCCTTTCTCTCTTTCCCCCCTTTCCCTCGTCTATATCCTTCTACCCCCCTCCCCATCTCTCTCATCTCTCCCTCTCTATATGTGTGTGTGTGTTTGTGTGTCTCCCTTGTACATCCATATCTCTCTCCCCCTAACTTTCCACCTTCCCCTTAATCCCTCTCTCTTTCTAAACTCCCTTCCCTCTTTTTACCTCTATATCCATCCCTCTCTCTCCTCCCTACATGTTTCTCTCCCTTTCCCCCTCCTCTCTCTCTCTCTCTCTCTAACACAAACTATGTAACCCCATCCTTTTTTCCTTATATCTCCTTTTCCCTATCCTATATCTCCCTCCCTCCCTCTTCCCTATCCCTAATTTTCTCTCTCTCATTGATCCGAATTGGATACTTAAACATCTCTAAGTTTTCATGACTGTTTCTAATTATGTCAAAGTTTTAAAGCCTTATGGATGGTGAGCTTATCAAAAATAACCTCTAAAACAATGGCAATTTGTGGTCAGCACGGAACAACAAGGACCCTCGGTCAAAGCGCATAGACCGTTGGCCCATGGTGACCACGCTTTGGCACAAATTGACAAACGGGAGGTCAAATCTAGAAACAGGGGTGGTTTCTGATACGTGATTAGTGCTAATCGCATATTGTAGGGCATCCCCCTCAGTGAAGGAAAGCCCCCAAGTGCTCGGTCATGAGGAAAAACACAAAACCGTAAGGAAATCACCGATTCCGTCAGAAGGCGGGTCCCACGATGAAACTAACAGGATATCGGAAGGGCTTCGAGGTGGTAAGTAGTTTATATTGAGTCCCACCTGATTCCATACATCAAGTGACATGCGTCCAGCGGAAGAGAGAGAAAATCACCTGCATCGGATGGGTAAACACCATGCGACTTGTTCGCTCGATAAGAAGGACAACTGTAGGATCTGGGGGGCCCAGATTGATGGTGGAGATTCATCCCGATGACTGAACAGATTTGATAAGTTAAAAAGCAAGGTGACAAAGGATTTGAAGTCTGACATGGATGATGAGTTGGCAAAAATAATTAACAACCATTCTAGCATGATTCATGGAATATGACATCCAGTTCATTAGCAAACAGGTGGCCACCTCCCTGTGATGTGTTACCCAGCAATGATGACACAGAGAAGAGGGATTCGAACAGACTGAGGATAGGGAAATAAGAAGGTCGGGAAGCATAAACGAACAGTCACAAGCAGACTAGCTTTAAATCCATGAACTAATAGAAGTAGGGCAGGCAAGAAAGAAACCGAAAAGACAAACAAAGAGGCAGTGACAAGAGTTAGCCATACGTAGCTAGCTAAGAACAGAGTAGAAGCTGAGTTGACCTGAGGGTAGCATCGAGCCAGATAGAGCTAGAGTAGAGTTAGAGAGTTTGTGTACTCCAGAAGGCTTGTGAGGGTCAAGAAAACTCCTTAACAGAGGCCTGTCATACTACTGTGACCTTAAAGGTCAAGAATCAGTAAGGAGAGTTTGTGTACTCTAGTCCTACTGATCTTCATCTGTTTAGTGAGACTCAATCTGAGTCCACTGTTGTAAAACACTGCTTGGAAACATAATAGAGAGGCCACCACTGATAGGCTAGACCAAGAGACGTAGCTCAGGAGCATTGGGTGAACTCCTTATTAAACTTCTTGTGTTTTGCTTGTTTGACTGTTATGTTTTTCTCTAATTTCCTCAATGTCTATGTATTCTAGCAATCTTATCGATTCGTTTCATAGGTAGCATAGGCACATCCAAGCACATGAGACTGTAATACCTTTAAATTCTTCATTCTGTATAAATTCTAGATCAAGTGGTATCAAAGCATTTGGTTGTTAAGGCTAGACAAGATTGTGCTAGATTTTGTTGTTGAATGCTAACTAGATCAAAGATTAAATTAGGAGAAGGAGAGTTGGTTGAAACTAACCTGGAAATTGGAAGAGTCTATCCTAAGAAGAAAATTTCAGAGGAAAGTCCCTTGGGATCAGACCCCTAGTTCATAGATAGTTTCCTGGCCATGAAGTCCATGGTAGAGGAAATGTATAGGGATTTTAAGAAAGGTAGAGATGCAGATTCAACACACTCCAAAGATAAAGGAGATTAATAATCTATCCTCCATGACCACTCAAAAGGAAAAGGGAAAGAAGAAAACTTTCTCACACCTCCTAATAGCCCTGAGAACAAAAAGAAGACATCTTTGATTAAATTAGATGTTAAATTTGATTTACCAATATATGATGGAGAGTTGAATGCAGAAAAGTTGGATAACTGGATTAGACAGATTGATGTTTATTGTAGAGTACAGAGCATTGACTCAAACAAGAGTAAGATTCAGTTGGCTAGCCTACGCCTTGGAGGCACTACCTTGGTATGGTGGGAAGTGTTATCACTCAGGTTTTCCTTAAAGCTCCTTAAAGGATACGGCCGAGGTAACCACAAACCAATCTTTGGACTGCAGGTCCTAGCCTACCTGCAATCAGAGAGGGCTCTCTCTTTATAATTTAGCTTTGTTTTGGGTTGATTTTAGGCTAGTTATGATTTTCTTGGGTTTTGTTTTGATTTTGGTGGGATGGAGGATTCTTTCAAACAGAGTTGGGATGCATAGTGTGAGAATTTCAAACCATTGGGCATGGAGTCGTGGATTAGGCTTGCTGTTGCGTTTTCTTAGTCACAAGAGGAATACAGAGCAGGATATCTACACATAGAACAATATCTAGCTCAAATAAAGATGGAACAAAGGTCAGTGAATGAAAGGCAACTAAGTAGCTCTCATTATGCTAACAAAGGGAAGGTGAATGAACATTTATATAGGAGCAATCAAGGATTCCTAAACAACATTCATATATGAAGGAACTAGTGTAAATATGAGCAAATCAGTATTCATATTCAGGACTAATTCAGAGGAAAACATAGATAAATCACAGAAATTGAGAACAAAATACAACTAAGTGAGCTCTGAACTATTCTTTCTTTATGTTATTTAGATAGTGAAACAATGATGGCATAAAACATATAAACTGTAAACAGAGATAAGAAACACTTATTGGGATATGTAGAAGTGTTAGGATTCCATAGTCACTCTTCAGTCATTAAAACACAACAGTTAGTTCATCTCCCAAACATTCCAGCGATCTTTGATTATAGAGACTCTTAGAAAATACAATGCAATTCTAGAAGAAGTTATCGACCAACCAACCCTAAAAACAGTGAAGAGGGTGGTTTAAATAGAAAATATTTACAAAACATCCCTTGAACAGGTGTCAAGGGAGAAAATATCTCAAAATATCTATCAAAACAGATCCAAAATAGATCTGTGCAATAATTGTTTCTAATGCTAAGTTGTGCTGGAAATAAATGCAATAAAATATCTAAAACAGGTGTTCATGAGGGAGCAGCCTCATCAAAATGGCTCTTTAGGGCTACGCATGGTCCTTCAGCTTCAAAAATGGACTAAAAGAGTTCCTTGAGCCACGCGTTGTCCTCTGTGTGATAACTGCACAGTTAAGGAAGCAGCGCTGCTCCAAAAATATGACTGGGAACAATGTCTCTGCAATAACTTTGTCTTGAAAGCCTTCATCTATGCCTTTAGGTGGCTTTAAAGCAGCAAAAGAAGTGTTGGTGAGCCTTAATGGCTGAATTATGCTTTGTTGACTTCGTTGGGCTTGTTTTACTTTCATCTGCTTTGAAAAATTGGACTGATACTCTTTGCCGCATCCTGATACACTTTGGCACTGAATCTGGGCCTTTTCTCACCGCTGATACTCTTTAAACTGTCCCATCGCCCCCTTCTGCCTTTTAATGCAAAAATAACTGCTGCTAATGTCCTCTGTGGCCTTTGGGTGCAATCGGCGCTTGGCCGATCAAAAATAGCATTAAACCTTGCAAAAAATGCCGCAAAAAGGATGATTTGTATGCTGCTGACTGTACCGAGGTTGAAACTGGCTATCTGAAGCAAAACTGGGCCTTGGAGTGATCTCATAAAGCTTAGGGATGCATGAATTCCCTTATCAGGATCCGAGCACGGGCATATATGTGAAAATATGAACAAATTCCGCCTTTTCTTTTACATAGAAAAAGACCAATTTCTATGTAAAATTCATCAAAAAAATAGGTGGGAGCGGCATTGTAGCGGAGATTAAATCCTGGCTGTTGGATCGCGCGAAGGCAGATCCAACGGCTGGTGCTAAATCGCATCGGGGCGGACCATTGGTCCCAACACATAAAACCTCCGAAATGCCGCGAACCCGAAATGCTTATATGCCCTTTCTTTATGGAGATCGGGTCTGGCCCATCGGAGCTTTCATATTGGCGGATTTGGTAAAAATGGGTAAGCGGACCCGATATACTTTATGCTGCGCTTTATTACTTTTCGGCTCCGCTGGTCGGAGCCATATAGGAGTGATGTGATTAAATATGGGTCGGTGATCTCTGGGCCTGAATGGGCGGCTGAGATTAACTCGACAATTCGCTATCGGCGGGGTCATGGGGTTGCCACATAGAAACGCTGAAACCGATCGGACCCGATAAGTTATATAGGCCCTCTTTATTTATTTCGGGTCTGACCCATCGGTGGAACCCAAATCGACGGTTTTAACAGTGGAATGGGTCCGCGGACCCGAAAACCCTTAACACTGCATTTGATAAATCATCGGCTCTGCCAAATCGGAGCAGTATATGGGGCGATGCGAAGTGGGGGGCCATGCGACCAAATCTGGACCGTCAGATCTGGGGCCCGATCCAACGGTCCTAGATCTGTCAGCGAATCGACAGTCAGAGGGACCAGAGGGCGGCACATATGGAATCGCCGAACTGCGTGGACCCGATATTCTATTACCGGTCCACTTTATATGTTTTCAGGTCTGGCCCATCGGCACTATGCCCCATGCCTTGGGACTTAACCATTTTCGCTTATATATGCCACTGCCCCCTTGTTATAGACATTTTTGTTCCTTACAGCATTGAGCATGAAATGTCAATAATCCAAGGGATCCAAATTCCCTAAATGAGTTGTTCCTACCCCTATAGGAACAAGGTCAACCAATGACAGCTTCTCCCAGAAGTTCTCCACCAAAAACCACTCAGAAACAGTCAATTCAGGATCAATTCAGAGGCTCCACTAGCTGTCTGCGCTAAAATGCAGAGATTACACTGGCTAGGTGCACTGCAACGCAGGTATAAGCACTACCATGGTGCGCTGAGTGGGAAATGACAAATGGCAAGTTCATTCAACGAGGTGGAAAGACCCTGGAAGCTTCCAGAATCTTCCTCAATGACACTTGCCTCAATGAATTCGACTAGTGATGAGTAAGAGGTTCTCAACCTCCAAGTGGAAGCAAGAAATGATAGAGAGAAGCCACAAGTCAAAACATAAGCTAACTCATCCTCTCTGCTTACATCTATATATGGATCTCTCACCCAGAGGTTCTGGAGGATGGAATTTTGTACTTTGCAGAGAATTGTTGTTGGTTTGAGATTGAGATTAGTACATTGGTTGATTTATGATTTGTTGGAGGAGAGGAAGGTATTCTTTTACGGGGAGGTAGATGCTGGATCGGGATTCATTTGGTTGTATCTCCTCTCGAACCTTGTTATTATATCAATAAAGCTACTTGAGTTTCTCCTATATGCTTGTATTTCAATGATGTTTTGTAATATTTGCATATTTAGTTTATATCTGATCCTAAACTAGTTATGAATGTGAATCTATATCTTTCGTGTAGTTTTCCTCTCTTGTGATCTTGCAGGAACTAGGTGAAGCTGGACCAGTGAAAGAGCAGGCAGCGAGAAGCAAACGAAAGAGAGAGTGATTGGATCGACAAACTAGCGGAAGACACCGGTTAGTTACATCCTTCTTTCTCTATTTGCATCTCATAAAGAAGAATACTCAGATAGCTTTCCTTGTTTGTTGCTAAGGCACTATCACCTCTTAGAGTGGGATAGGGGCATTCCGAATTGGATACTTTTCCCAACAACAAAATTGGCGACTCCGCTGGGGAAGGTATCTTGTTAGTTTATTTGTGTTTCTATTGCTATTCATTTCATAAACTCAAGAGTGCTGAATCGAACTGCATTTGCTATTTACAAATGCAAAGTAGAGATCAGCTACTCTAGTCCTCTCACTGGGCCTGTTTATGATCTGAGAAGCTGATTCACAAGTGCTCTAACAGCCCTTTGTGATAGATCTTAGTCCTCCTATAAATCATCCTCCTAATTGTACCTAATTGATATCTTTTATCCGGCCAAAAATTGTGGATCAAACTGCAAACTGTAAACCAAAACCCAGAAACAACTCTCGTTTTTGCTTCAGCGCAGACTCTGTGAAGAGGTTCTGCATTTCAACGCAGGTCCTGTGAAGGCTACCTGTGCTGAATGTCAAAACCTCTGTGTTGAGAGTGCGCTGATCAGTCTTTGCCTTGTGCAGTTGTGGTTCCCTGCTTCCTTTTGCTCAGTTTCATCTCTGTTTTTGCAGCCTGTTATCAGTCAGCGTACCTATCTGAAACCCCTTTTTTTTGCCTCAATTCCGCCTCAGTTATATAAAGAAACTGTATTTGTTCTTTGTGTATTTGTTACATCATTTGCAGTTTCCCATTACAAAAGTAAACTAGTCATACTGTCGCCCCTAGATCTAGACCTGTCGTAAGTGTCGTTTTGATCTTAGGAGTGAGTTTGTTTGTTGTTCACAGTTGATTTAGCTTTTACTTTTGTCTTTTGGTTTGAATTTATGCATTTCAAGTGTCGAAACAAGTAAATCATAAAGTGTCGTAATCGTCTTTTTGATTTTGAAAAAGGAACTTGTTTGTGTTTTCACTTGAAATCGAATTCAAATTTATATAACAGCTTTCTTTTTAGGCATCAATATTAAGAAAGCGAAAACAAATACATGCATATGTGAATTTGCATTTTGACAGTTTGTATGTTGATTTAGGGAAAAGTGCATTATTGTGTGCTCTATGCTCTTTGAGAAAAGATGGTGTCTTTCTTTTCCCCTTGTAGCTAGGATTTTCATTGTTGAAAAGATATAAAAGCTTGCTTATCATCTTTAGACTACATTTAGGAATTGTATCATACATCTTGTGGTGATCCAAAAAGGCAAACTTCTAAGAAAGATCAACCTAAGATAAATTGAATGAACTTAACAACGCTTTGTAACATAATGCACAACATAGAGGTCTAGGCTAGAGACGTGTTCTGGCGTCGTAAAACCTAGTCACTGGTTGCCTCACTGATGGTTGGGTGATTCCTCCTGAGAGACGATAAGTACCAGTACGGGTCGTGCTCCCACGTACCGTCGCGTATATATTGGGAGACCCATATAGGAATATAACCTTTATCCATAGGAAGTCGTGTCGGCCGCCCTACTGATCACAATGCACTGAACACAGCATTTAGGAAGATTGACCGCCCGTACCCTAAAAAGTATTCTGCGGTTTTGCGAAAAGTTTGGCACACCCTCTACCTAGAACTCCAGAGCAGTTCCTTTTGGCCTTTTTCAGACTCTATAACAGAAAAATTCCATCCGAGCATTTGTCACTTCAGGCTCGTTAAAACATCAAAGGAGACTAGAGTCATCTTTAGCTTTTTCTCGACTCTTTAAAATTAAAAAAGCAAGTTGTGTCTAAGTGTCGTTAAAAATTTATTTTAAACGGAACAATCACCCCCTTTTTCCTACGTTGATCTTTAGGTTGAGAAAATGGAGCCCACCAACCAAGGAATTCCCCTTGGTGGAAATCCTAGTCCCTTCTCCTCTTGGGGAGATGTTGGTGCGCCCCATATGGCCACATTTTCGCTTCCAGGACTGACAATTAGCCTGCCGATCTGGCTCTTCTCAACCAATGTCGTTCAGAACACCACTATTCCTGAACAGACAAATCAACAATTAGACGAGTCTAGAATTTCCCACCAACCTTCTACTTCTTATAATTCTTCCTCTTCGGGTGACGGAACTGGTAAGACTAAAAACCAAGTTCCTAAGGAGAAGAAGGAAAAGAATAAGAAGGAGAAAAAGAAGAAAGAGCCAAAGGCAAATAAGGGAAAACAATTGTCGTCTCATGAAAATCCACACACAGCATTGACCAGGCCTATATCACCATGTGTCATCTGCAAGGGAGACCACTTTCATAGAGATTGTCCCTGCATCCCTCGGATACTAAGGGACTGGTCTCCCCGTTTGCACAATCCGGTGTCGTCAACCTCTGATAGCCATGTTGAAAGTACACCGTCAACTAGCGAAAGTGAAGTTCCAGGACAGAAAGGGAGGGCTAGACCTCCCTGTAGACTGTGTGAAGGAAACCATGCCCTCCACCATTGTCCCTTCTTAGACGAGGCTAAAAGAGTCTTGGAAGATCGTCCGATTTCACCGTTACGGCTTCCTCCTGGATATCAAAAACTCTTTCCAAGTCCTTCATTAGTTGAGAATCCAGCTGGCCCGCTCAAGTGGTCAGCTGAAGCATCTATCATTGAGGATAAACCGACTGAATCCATACCCGACGAAAGTCAAAAGGTCGAGGGGCAGTTGACCCGGTCTTGCCTTCTGAGGATTTATCTTCGAATGATACAGTCACTGAAGAGGATAAGGATGACACCATCCAAATTCTTTTCATCAACACAGACTCCGATGAACATGGGGGCAATGCACCCACTCCTTTATCGCAGGAAGGAAGTTCGTCAGAGCGATATCCGGCCGTCTATTCAGTCCCACCACCAAGAAACCTAGTTGTGTCCTTCGACTGGAACCAACTAGGCAGACCCCGGTTGCTAGCCAGCATACCATTCAGAATTATCATTCAAATATAGAGAATGGTAATGGCCGGCACCATCATTGATGAAGGGGCATCTGTGAGTATCCTTTCCTCTATTGCTTTGAAAGCGCTTGGTTGGCCAGCGCTTTTGCCTGAAATGAGAAATCTGACAGGCTTCGATAAAGGAACCAGTTGACCTTTAGGGATCCTCCCCAATGTGCCCATAACATTGAAAGGGAAGACCGTTAAAATTAACGTGATGGTCGTTCAAGGACCCTTGGATTATAACCTACTCCTTGGACGAGACTATATATATTGCATGGGATCCATCGTCTCCTCACTCTTTAGAGTAATGTATTTTCCGCACGAAGGAAGAGTGGTCAAGCTCGTGGACCAACTTTCATTTCCCGGATCACGCATCGCAAATAGTCACATACCATCCCTAAATGGTCTCTTCACACAAGAAATGTCTCAACCCACGGTCCGTCCTCCCGATGAGCGCGAGTGATTCGGAAAGATATGACTGGAACCCAGGGGGCATGCGTCCTGGTCTGCTTCAGCAGGAAAACTTTGGGTATAGGGTAGGTTTCCACGGGAGAATATGACTAGTCTGTACCCCGCCCATGCTAGAAGAGGGTTATTCTAGAATAAGATTCTTTTGTCAAAGTTATGTGTTTGGCACTCGTTGTCACTCACCTTTGTCTATCTCGGTAGACATCGCCGAAGAAGTGTTTTGATTGCTGCGCAAAAGAGACAATCTTTGGATAACCTGAAAGAGGTAGGCCTTTCCTGGTAGAACAAATGTTTTATCTACAAATTGAGAGGTAACCTTGAAATCATACTTTATACCTGGGGGCATGCAAACCTTTCGGAGTCCAAGCAAGGGGCGACTATTTATTTTTTAAATTTTTAGGTCCTCCCTTTAAACCTGTAGGTCTAACCCTTTAAACTCGTAGGATTAGTCATTTCCGAACTTGCATAACGAAAGGATTCTGGGGAAAAGATTTATGAGGTGCAAGCCCCATAAAAAATGGCATCTTAAATGAGACATTCTTATCATATGACTGGAATCGAGCAGTTTTAGCACATAGTTCATGCTCGTTCAAAAATAAACATAAGATCGAGCAAGTGTTTCAAACCGTGTTTAAGCTCGTTAAAAAATGAACTACCCGGTAAATAACCACTGCGAACATAAATTATCATCCATTAAAGCCTTGGTCGTGTTTGCACCATCACCTCCACTTTTCCATTGGTTGATCATTCACCTCCATTTGATTGTTTACCCATTTTGAGGAACAGCTGCAAAGAGTGATTTCACTTAGCCATCCTTGTGACACTGCCGTGATTGGAAAATTCCAAAGCTTACCTGGAATCAGCTGCTAACCCGTTTCATCACTCGTTCCTCAAAAGACGAGTCTTATTTAAGATCTTTTCATCTGACTCGTAAAATATGAAAAGATTGTCGAGTTTTGGCCTTCCAGCTCGTTAAAGCGACCGGAAGTGTTATCCCTCCTCTAGATTTTAATCTTTTTGGACCTAAGGGATTATTGCACAAAAAGATCGAGCGCTTATTTTGTTCAGCTCGTTAAAACTATCGAAAACTCATCCCTTCTGTATTGTTTTATACTTTTTCGGACTTAAGGGATTAGATGACGAAAAAGGAACTTTGGAGTTATCTTTACGTACCTTTTCAAACTCTCTAAAATTGAAAAGGACCAAGTTATCTTTGTCGTTAGACTCGTTAAAAAACATTAATAGCGACAAACTTGTCTTTAGACGAGAACGAGTTTCACTATCGCTAGGCTCGTTAAAACATAGCGATGGGTTTGCCCGAAGGGAAAATTATAGAACAAGCATATGTTATCCTCCTCAAGCTTGACAAAAATAAAGAGGTATTGGTCAGAAATGACTGGGGAAAATTTGGGAAGAAACTCAAAGAACTTTTATTGGTAGCAAGTCGCTCTTGAAAATGACACTTCCACTCTGTGCCTGAGTCGGGCTGGGTTGTTTCATTCACCGGTCACATCACTGTGGTCTTGCCATACGATCCATCTTTGGGGTAAATGCTACCGATCCATCACACAAGTGTCGCCGATATGTTCAAGAGAAGTCATTCAGAGAAGTCAACCGTGTCCCATCCACTACCATACATTATCCTTCATCCTTTCATGACCGCCACCCTGAACCATATATCATCAGATCGTTTTCACCTCCATCAAAATCATTTGCTCCATTCCGTGTCACTGATGTGGGATACATTAAGGCCCTCCTTTGACAGATCGCTTCTTGTCAATATCATCTCATTATCCAAGAAGTTGATCTAGGAACACCCCCTTCAGTACTTTGAAGCTTGCATGCCTCAATGGCAAGTTTCTCACTTCCGGCGATAGGTATACATCAATGACCTTCGACCGAAAGATTTTGCGTGGTGTTCAACGCCAAGTCCTTTATTCACACCACATGAATTGTACTGCAGTACCTTGAGGGTCATTATCATTATCGGTGATTCCTCTCGCGCTTGTTAACAGTTTACATCATTGACTGGTAATCAAGCGATGTCTTTCCATGTTTGACTTCAGAACATTTCTCACATGGATCGACTTGTACTTAGAGTGAAGATCGAACGAGATTGAAGACCCCGGATCTAGTTTCATCCATCTGGGTTGCGATATATATTCAAGAAAAATAAAGACATTGACATGTACAGCATTGCAGCAGATAATCATCCTACCAAAAGGATGATGATTTCATCAAAATCATCAGTCTACCATCAGACGATTGTCTGTTCTATGTACAGAAAAATGAATATATAAAGCTAAGCATGGAAATTCCCGCCTTAGCTAGATCATGAAAGCAGTATGAAAAATAATGTATTGTATTGTATCTTATTATAGGTCTCCTCCCAGCATTGGAAGAACTTCGGATCCTCCTAATAAATCATTTCACCCGATAAACGGCCTCATACTTTAGGGGGCAACTTTTATAGACATTTTTGTGCCTTACATCATTGAGCATGAAATGTCAATAATCCAAGGGATCCAAAGTCCCTAGATGAGTTTTTCCTACCCCTAGAGGAACAAGGTCAACCAATGACAGCTTCTCCCAGAAGTTCTCCACCAAAAACCACTCAAAAACAGTCAATTCAGGATCAATTCAGAGGCTCCACTAGTTGTCTGCGCTGAAATGCAGAGATTACACTGGCTAGGTGCACTGCAACGCAGGTAGAAGCACTACCAGGGTGCGCTGAGTGGGAAATGACAAATGGTAAGTTCATTCAACGAGGTGGAAAGACCCTGGAAGCTTCCAGAATCTTCCTCAATGACACTTGCCTCAATGAATTCGACTAGTGATGAGTAAGAGGTTCTCAACCTCCAAGTGGCAGCAAGAATTGACAGAGAGAAGCCACAAGTCAAAACATAAGCTGACTCATCCTCTCTGTTTACATCTATATATGGATCTCTCACCTAGAGGTTCTGGAGGCTGGAATTTTGTACTTTGCATAGAATTGTTGTTGGTTTGAGATTGAGATTAGTACATTGGGTGATTTATGCTTTGTTGGAGAAGAGGAAGGGATTCTTTTGCGGGGAGGTAGATGCTGGATCGGGATTCATTTGGTTGTATCTCCTCTCGAACCTTGTTATTATATCAATAAAGCTACTTGAGTTTCTCTTATATGCTTGTATTTCAATGATTTTTTGTAATATTTGCATATTTAGTTTATATCTGATCCTAAACTAGTTATGAATGTGAATCTATATCTTTCGTGTAGTTTTCCTCTCTTGTGATCTTGCAGGAACTAGGTGAAGCTAGACCAGTGAAAGAGCAGGCAGCGAGAAGCGAATGAAAGAGAGAGTGATTGGATCGACAAACTAGCGGAAGACACCGGTTAGTTACATCCTTCTTTCTTTATTTGCATCTCATAAAGAAGAATACTCAGATAGCTTTCCTTGTTTGTTGCTAAGGCACTATCACCTCTTAGAGTGGGATAGGGGCATTCCGAATTGGATACTTTTCCCAACAACACCCCTCCCGATAGCGATATCGCATCGGAGGGGGTCCAAATGAAACTTTATTATATCGGACCCATGTTTTTGTGAACTGCCAAGCCTTTTGGGAAATCAGAAGGGTTCCTTTATAGTTTGGCATGGATTCTAAGGCATCGGAAGGGGTCTAATAGCCAAAAAGGGAGGATTTTATCCTTTTTGAAGGTTTTTCATGGTTTTTGCATTGTTTTTGTATTCTTATGCCTTGGAAGGAGTACAAAGGCACTTAGGGGGAAAGTGATGTGGTTTTGAGAGGGGTTTAGTGGCCAAAGAGGGTTTCATGCCTTATAAAGGCAAACCAAGGCCAAAGAGATGATTTTTATACATATGAAAGGAAACTATGCAAAAGAATGAGTCCTTATGCATTTAGAAGATGGTCAGAGGGGTCAATGAGGGTTCTTGGTGAGTTTCAGATAAACTTAGCAATTCCCAAGGATGTATATGGTTATTTTTCAACCAAGGGGAGGGGATAAGTATATAGGGGAGTTATAGAGATAGTTTTAGTAGGGGAAGGGAAAAGAGATAGGGAGTTACATAATAAAGTTAGTAGTTAATATGATAATGATGAGAAAAAGCACTAAGAATGAAGTCTTAGCCTATCAATGGGGGAAAATGACTAATAGAAGAAGTGTGAACATTCCTTTAGTGAAGCAGATCTTCACCAAGGCAAATGATATGGAGAATGATGAATCTAAGAGGTATCAAGCAGATCTTGACCTCTTTAGGGGAAGTTAGTGAGTGACTTGGGGACAGAGGAGGAAGGGGAAGTTAGACATGCATTTCTTGAAGTCCTCCAACTGAACAACTACCTTCAACTTGTGATATGATAGATATAACACTTGACAATATGAAATGGATCACAAGCCATGATTTTGCAACCACAAAGCTACCTACCTGACCTAATCACCTAGCATTTTCTCTTCTTTTTGGTTTGGGTGCACTTGAACTAGCATACCCAGCTTTTTGTTCTTTTCTTCTTGCTGTCCTCCTATCTACAACTACACTTATTGCATCCAGGGGCTCAGATTAAGCTGTTGAGCACCCTTGTTTCTCTACCTATTTACAGATCTGCCAAGATTAAACAGTTTGGACAGATGTTTATTCTCTATATTCTAAAACAGGAAATTGAAATCTAGGGAGACCAAGATTAAGCTGTTTGGACCTCCCTTAGCTGAAAACTCATCCAAAATGGAACACAGCAGTGGCATTTAGACTAGCACACTCTCATAGATACTTATCTGGCCATCTGTAGCAAATATGGAGCATTGCAGCAGGCAAAGTATGACATATTTGGCATGTAAAAATGTCGATCATGAAAGATGATTAACCTACTGTAGCAGGAGGCTAACAGGAAGGCAGGACACAAGCTGACATGAAGAAACATGGTAAGATTCTTTCTATCTAGAGTGAATTTGTTTCTGCAATCAAGAAGCAGTTCTATCCACTGGCTTACATGCAGCAGGCCATGATGAGTTGGCAAACTCTTTGCTAATTGAAAGGGAAAAGTGTACAAGGCTACACCCAAGATTTCAGAAAAGAGCTTTGATTCTAGGAATTTCATTAGACTCACCTGAGACTCTGTTGAAGTACATAGGTGGTCTACATAGAGACATGAGGCACACCATCCTCATGTTTAACCCCACTAGTATAGATGAGGTATCCATTCAGGCTGCACATCTAGAAGCTAGAGGTAAGAATGGGAACCCAGAAGTTGGGGGATCATCCCAACCCACTGCAAGCAAAAATAAGGAGAAAAGAAAACAGAAATGGAAATAGAGGAATACCAACACTATACAGAAAAACAAGTCTTCATGCACTCACTGTAAGAAGGATGGGCATGATGATGAGCACTATTGGATTCTGCATCTGGAGCTGAGACCTAAGAATTTTGAGGGCAAGAATAAGAAGACTGTTGCAGCTATTCAAAAAGATTTGGGGTCAGACTTAGGATATGAAACAACCATTGCAGCCACCGTATAAAAGGTTATCCGCTTTAGACAATGTAGAAATCAAGAAGCAGGTGCAGGAGTTGCTCGAGAAGGGGTTCATCAGACCTAGCACATCACCAAGTGGGTCTCCAATTGTCTTGGTGAGAAGGAAAGATGGCTTGTGGAGAATGTGCATTGACTACCAAGCACTGAATAAGATAATGATCAAGAATCGTTATCCCCTTCCTCATAGAGATGATCTATTAGATCAATTGAAAGAAGTTGTTTATTTTTACAAGTTATACTTGCATAGTGGATATCATCAAGTTAGAGTTGCAGAGCAAGATGCATGGAAGACTACTTTCAAAACAAAGCAGGGATTGTATGAGTGGTTGGTTATGCCTTTGGCTTAAATAATGCTCCTGTTGCTTTCATGAGAGTAATGAATGATGTACTCAGACCTTTTCTTGATGATTTTGTTATTGTATATTTGGATGACATTCTTATATTCAGCAAAATGTGGTAAGAACATTTAAAGCATGTTAAGCAGACCCTAGATGTTTTGAAAAGAGAAAATCTTTATGTTAAACTCTCAAAATGTGAATTTGGAAAAACATATTTAAATTATTTGGGACATATAGTAGGGGGTGTTGAATTGAAGATAGATCCCTCTAAGGTTGCAATCATTGTAAACTGGCCTAAACCCAAATCTGCTATTGAAGTTAGAAGCTTCCTAGGGGCAACACAATAGTGGAGAAAGTTTATTGCTAACTTTTCCTTAATTTTAGCACCTTTACATGCTTTAACAGGATTTAACAAGGTGTTTCAGTGGGGAGGCAAATAGCAGAAAGCATTCAACACCTTGAAAGAAAAGATTACTACAGCACCAGTACTAGCACTGCCCGATCTTCAAAGACCATTTGAGATCCAAACAGATGCCAGTGACTATGCCATGGGAGCAGTGTTGACACAGCACGATAAGCCCATATGTTATCATTCTGAGACATTTAATTCTACAGTAGTTAACTATCCCACATATGATAAAGAATTGTATGCAATAGTACAGAGTGTGAAAACGTGGAAGCATTACTTAATGGGCAAAGAAACAATTATACATATTGATCATCAACCACTTCAATATCTACACTCCCAAACTAAGTTGCAGCAATCAAGACATTATATATGGATGGGTTTTCTACAACAGTTTCATTTAGTCATTAGATATAAAAAGGGCATACACAATAAAGTTGCAGATATTCTGTCTAGACCAATTATAAATGAATCTACTATCCTTAAGCATAATTCAGTACTGCATGAGAGCTACATTGAACAATATGCTCAAGATATAGATTTTAAAGATGTATATGCAACTTTAAGTCAAGGCAAACGGATAGAAGAATTGGATTATCATGTTAAGGATCGACTCTTGTATCATTTTGGGAAGCTATGCATTCCACAAACTAAAAGAGTAAAGATAATTTGAGAAGCCCACACTTTTCTAATATTAGGTTACTTTGGTGTAAGTAAAACAGTTGCACAACTGTAAATATTTTGTTATTGGCCAAAAATGAATGAGAAAGTTTCTAGATATGTAAGAGGGTGTACCATGTGTGCTAAAAGCAAGCCCAGTAATAGAAAACTAGGCTTGTACACTCCACTGCGAGTTCCTTCTCATCCTTGGGAAAGTGTTTCCATGGACTTTGTTGGAGGACTGCCTAAATCTAGGAAAGGTCATGACTATTTATATGTTGTTGTGAATAGGTTCAGTAAAATTTGTATTTTGATACCTTGTAACAAACATATTATAGTTGAAAAAACTGCAAAGTTGTTCTTTCAACATGTATGGGTTCATTTTGGATTACCCACTTCCATTATATCTAATTGAGATACCCGATTTGTTGGGAAATTTTGGTCGAGTCTGTGGGAATTGATGGAAACTCGACTGAAGAATAGTACAACTATTCATCCTCAAACAGATGGCCAAACAGAAGTGGTCAATAGGACAATGATCTAGTTACTTAGAGGCTATTGCAATAAGCATCCCAAACTTTGGGATGAACATTTATGTTATGTGCAGCATGCTTACAACTGAGCTAAACATTCTTTGACACAGAGATATCCTTTTGAGACCTCTTTTGGATTCACACCAAGGTCTCCCTTGGATTTTGTCTTTGGTAAAGACATAGCAGTTGATGGACACAGTGATGTGGACAAGGCAACCAAGTTCATTGAACAAATCCAAGAGATTCACCAAGCAGTACAGGAACAGCTAGAAAAGAGCCAAGCCAAATACAAGGCAAGGCATGACAAGCATCAGATGGAGCATAGTTGCCAAGTTGGTGATCAAGTTTGGCTGTATATCAGCAAAGAAAGAATGCAAGGTGAAGGTAAAAAGCTAGATCCAATAAGGTATGGACCTTTCAAGATACTTGAGAAAATTGGTGAGAACGCTTTTCGCCTTGATTTACCAGCTTACATGCACCTCTACTCAGTCATTAATGCAGACAACTTGAGACAATTTGAACCTTCATTGATTGACTATCTCGAAGAGCAGAGTCAATTGCCTTCTATTGGTGATCTATTACCTAAATATCTCAATGAATTGAAGGAAGACACAGTTTTGGACCGGAAGGTGAGGACGATGTGCAGGGGAGATGTTGAGTACCTCAGGATTGGACTCAAGGGTTCAAAGCCAAGCAATGAAAAATGGATTGAGATTGGACGAGTGAGACAACTATACCATCACTTAGTCGATGCTCGAAAACCAAATTTTGGTGGTCCAAAAGATTTTTCAATGGGAAGGCGTGATCCAAATTGGATCCTTAAACATTCTCTAAGTTTTCATGACTGTTTTTAATTATGTCAAAGTTTTAAAGTATTATGGATGGTGAGCTTATCAGAAACAATCTCTAAAACAATGGCAATTTATGGTCAGCGCGGAACAATGAGGACCCACAGTCAAAGCGCCCAGACCATTGGCCCATGGTGACTGTGCACTGGCACAAATTGACAAACGGGAGGTCAAATCCAGAAACAGGGGTGGTTTCTGATATGTGATTAGCACTAAAGCGCTAATCGCGTATCGCAAGGTGTCCCCCTCAGTGAAGGAAAGCCCCCAAGTGCTCGGTCATGTGGAAAAGCATAAAACCGTATGGAAATCACCAATTCCATCAGAAGGTGGGTCCCACGATGAAACTGGTAGGATATTGGAAGGGCTTCAAGGTGGTAAGTAGTTTAGACTGAGTCCCGCCCAATGCCATAGATCAAGTGACACACGTTCGGCGGAAGAGAGAGAAAACTTCCGGCATTGAATGGGTAAACACCGTGCGACTTGTCCACTAGATATGAAGGACAACCATAGGATTTAGGGGGCCTAGATCGATGGTGGAGATTCATCCCGATGACTGACCGAATTTGACAGGTTAAAAATAAAGATGGCAGAGGATTTGAAGTCCGACATGGACGATGAGTTGGCAAACATAATTAGCGACCATTCGAGCATGATTCAGGGAATCTGACACCAGGTTCATTAGCAAACAGGTGGCCACCTCCCTGTGAGGTGTTACCCAGAAATGATGATGCAGAGCAGAGGGATTTGAACGGACTGAGGATAGGGAAACCAAAAGGTCAAGAAGTATAAACGAACAGTCACAAGCAGACTGGCTTTAAAGCCATAAACTGACAGAAGCAGGGTAGGCAAGAAAGAAATCGAGAAGGAAAACAGAGAGGTAGTGACAAGATTTATCCATATGTAGCTATCTAAGAACAGAGTAGAACCTGAGCTGACCTGAGGGCAGCATCGAGCCAGACAGATCCAAAGTAGAGTCAGAGAGTGTGTTCTCTAGAAGGCTTGCGAGGGTCAATCAAACTCCTCGACAGAGGCCTGTCATACTACTGTGACTTTAAAGGTCAAGAATCAATAAGGATATTCTGCGTACTCCAGTCCTATTGATCTTCATCTATTTAGTGAGACTCAATCTGAGTCCGTTGTTGTAAAAAACTGCTTGAAAACATAATAAAGAGGCCACCATTGAAAGGCTGGACTAGGAGACGTAGCCCAGGAGCATTGGGTGAAATCCTTATTAAACTTGTTGTGTTTTGCATGTTTGACTGTTATCTTTTTCTATGATTGCCTCGGTGTCTATGTATTCTAGCAATCTTATCGATCCAATGCATAGGTAGCATAGGCACATCCAAGCACATGAGTCTGTAATACCTTTAAATTTTTCATTCTGGATAAATTCCAGATCACTCATTATCCTTGTATATCTCAATGTCCCCATTATCTCTATCTCTCCTCCCCATTATCTCTATCTCTCCTCCCTCCATGTATCCATTTTCTCTATCCTCATTTCCTTATCCCTTTACTCTCTCTATCTCTCTAAACCCCACCCCCCCATCTCTTTCTCTCCTTAGTCCACCCCTCCACATATCTCTTCCTTCTAACATGAGAGTGGGATATGTTGGGTGTGGGATCCCCTAAGGGAATTTTTGGGGCTTAAGCCCAGATTTTGACTAAATCCGATGTAAAGACTCCACGTTTTTTGGGCGCGGAGCACAAACTTGTAAGAGTCATAGGGTTGTCTGCCCTCATTTTTGTAAATGTAGTGTTGGCTTTAGAGATCTACCCATGGTTTGTGAACCATGGGATTGTATAAATAGGGCGAGGCTGTAAGTTGTAAATGAGGGAATCAATTGATGAAGGATGAAGAATTGAGTCATATCTAAGTATAGAATAGAGTCGTTGGGTTGTAGAGTAGGATAAGGCTCTGCAATTGAGTGTGCAGAGGCCTAGTAGTCCGCAGCTGAGTGTGCAGACCCCTGAAGCTAAGTGAGCAGGGCGAGTCGAGTTTGTAACCTTTGAGAAGTAATAAAGAGAAGTTTTATATCACTTTTGTGTATCTTTTTCCTATTTTGTGCATTGAATATATCAGATATAAATTGCATCTATTGTTTATATGATGTGCCAACTTATATGAATGTGTCAATAAAGTGAATATAAGATAAAGTATCTGTTTATGCAAAGATAACTAACTGTTATAGGAAGATAAGTAAGATACATGGTGTAACTTGGGGAATTATTGTAGATCGCTTCTTTAGAACAACGAAAGCACCTCAGTCCCTGGTTAGGGCTACACGAAGGTGATCATAATAGATCGTGAAGGCCTTGCAAGTCAAGATAGTGCACAAGTGACCTGTGTGAAGGTATTCACAGTTGGACTAAACCAACCCCTCAGACATCTCAAGGGTGTGGAAACTTGGTTCTAACATCCCCTCAAATTGCTTCAGGTGAGACCTCAGTCCATGCTCTGTGGGATGTTGTCGAAAGGGCCAGTAGTAAAGGGATTTATTTGGCTAATTAACTCCGAACCTGGGTAAGGCCCATCAAGCCAACAAATGGTTCCATTACCGGGACCAGAATCTGCATAGAGATTTCTGATGTCGTATCATTGGAAACCAACTAACAAGGAAATTGAAGGTTGGTTGGACAGGAGGATTCACGAGTTCACGGCGCAAGAAGACAGGAATCCATGACTGAAAAAAGAAGAGTGGTTAGATTTCTACCTGTACATAGAGATCCATGAAATCTTCTTCGCATATTTCCCTACTGAGCTGTATGAGTTGATAGCGAAGCTAGAAGATAGCCAAGGAAGGTGGAAACTTGACAATCCTATTGTGTGGACCCTAGAGTTGGTGTACAGATTGGAAGCATCAGAGAATAAGATCGTGTGCGTTGTTGATCACTGGCTCGATCATATTATAGGAGGATTCAATACTAAGTTCGTGGTAGATACTTCAGTCCGCGATAGCAAGGCGGAGTGACACTTTCTCAAAGGACCGCGAGGTAAGTACATAAAGTCTCTGAATACTTGGATTAATATGCTATTGTGTGAAAAGAGGGTTATGCAATTACCTTGATGTCCAGAGCTACGCGAAGTGGAAAAACCTACAGAAATGAGGGAAGTAAGGGACTAGAGAATAGCCCTTTGATTTCACCTCCACAAGGGGATGAGGAAGAGCTCGCGAAGGTCTCTCTGCAAAGTGTGATCCATTTGATAAGGTAAAGGATTCCACACATACCACCCCCAACCACACTGCCACCAACTTCATCGCCTTCACATCCATCTTCACTCGTAACCACACTGCCACCACCATGAGTCAAGATGGAAAGCGCGATAAATTCCCTGTGTTCAAGGGCATGGGAAATGAAGATACAGACCAATTTTGGTTCGTGATAAGAGCCGTATGGGAATCGCAGGGAGTTACAGATGATAATGTCAGGAAAGAAACTATGGTTAGCACCTTGTAGGACCGTGTGCTGACCTAGTATATTAAGCATTCTAATGACAATCTGAATGTAGGAATCATAGATATCCAAGCAGCGCTAAATAGAGAATTTAGTAGACCGAAGTCAGAAGTGCATTCAATCATCGGGTTCAAAGAGATCACAATGCTACTAGGCGAGACTCCTTTTGAGTTAGATCAGAGGCTGAAGTGCACAATTCACGAAGCTAATATGACTTTGACGGATGGACAACACCGCGAATGGTTTGTAGCATCGCCAACGCCGCACTTGAGGAATGTGTTATCGCAACAGAGGTTAATGACTCAGTAAGAGGCCTTGGAGATCGATGAGGCTACATGAGACCCTGATGCAGGATCCTAACTTGGGAGTTTAATAGATCCACACGCAGTTGAAAAACTTATGCCTTGAGATGCAGAGTATGAAACAGGACAGGACAACCCGACTAGAAGTGCATGAAGAGGTGTGGTGTGTAAAATACAAGGGTCAGGGTCATGATAAGGACCACTACCCTGTGTTCTCGAATTAACTCATGGGAGGAGGACCGATGTCATTAAGGCCGGAAGACTAAGAAGGACCTAGCACGACACCTGCTTTATGGTGCGTGATTTGTCAAATATGGGGAAAGCATGCTACGGACAACTTCCATTTATTACATAAGTACACATAAAATTCACAACAGTTGTTCTGTAATTTTTGTAGTTCAGTTGGATATGATCAGTGCACTTGTAGAAGCTATGAGCTGATGATGGATAGAACTTCCACCTATAGAGTTCAGGGTGAAATGTGACCCCTAGACCAGAATACAAGAGTGGCGCGAACTAGATTTCAGGGGCACTGATGAGGCCGAGGTGGAGGAGGACCTGGAAGAGGTCGCGGACAGTTGATATGCTACAATTGTGGAGGGCCAAGACATTATGCCATTGATTGTACGAACCCAACGCACCCATCATGTCTGTACCGTACCTTGTTTGATCATGAGACGGAGGATTATCCTACATTGATAGCTAGGATACGGGATAAGGGAGTGCTACCACCTCCCTCGACTTAGAACCTGCAAATGATGAGGTCTGAGCCGTGCAAGGAAGATCCAAATGTGAACATTGCGCTTCGAGGTGGAATCGCGACGGGAGATGATAAAGGCAAACAATCCAAAGATATTACTTGGGTTCGTAAGGCTCCAACAAAAGAAGCAGAGTTTGATTTGGAGCATGCTAAGGAAACCTTTATGGAAGCTAAGAAGAGCTTCACTCATGCCTCCACTTCAGAAAGAAAACATATACTGGAGCCAGAAACAGACCCATCTATGCTTATGAAATTCTTCGAAACATGCATGAAGCTACTACACGAGAGCAAGGCTATAAAACAATTGCAGGAACTCATCAAAAAATGTGTTGGGACTGTGCCAGGAGAACCGCTTGTAGTCTGGAAGATTGGAAAGCATAAGATGAGGATGGGAAGAGAAATGAGGTTAACCGCACAGATTGGAGAATATGAGATTGAACATTCTGCCGAGTCAGACATGGGAGTGCATGGGGAGGCCTGCGCTACAATGGTCTCCTATTTAGCTGCAAATGGCGAACCAACAGAAGATAATACCTATGGGAAAATTGCAGGGAATCACTGTGGATATTGAGGGAGCGAGTGTGCTAGCAGACTTTGAAGTGATAGAGATTGTTGATGACAACAATCCCTACCCCGCGCTCTCAATAATTGATTGGGCCAATAACATGAATGGGGTGATTAGTTTGAAGAAGTGCAAGATGATTTTTGAAAATAAGTCACTACGCATAGTTATACCTTTGGACCCTACTAAAGGATTGCACTATACAGAGCCAGTGTGTGATTATGAAAGTGATGATGATTTGGACTGCATCTACAAAATAACGCGTGATAGTAAGACTGGGTAAATCCCACCACGGATAGACAAATTTGGTGGCAGCGCAAAAGCTCCTGCACTTCAGATTCGGATGAGGAGATAGAGTGATGGTAGAACCGGTTACACGAGGTAACCACGCTTAATTGTATCATGATGACAAGGTCACTACATTGTGTATCGACAGAAGCGAGATATTTGCCTATGTATGATGGATTAGGTGAGGTAGATTCTTTCTTGGATAGATTCGAAAGGGAGGTGTCGGAAAAGCAATGTTTCCAAGCCTTGAACTAGGTACTAAGCGCTATGCCTATGAGGTGGTGGGGTATGCACAAAGGGAGCTTTGAAGACTATCACGCATGTAGAAAAATGATACACTCATAGTTTGAGAAACTTATAGTGCGAATGGCAGATAAATACAATGGATGGGATGGTCCACGTGTGCATCTATCCAGGTGGGTATAGGCATATGGTAAACTACCTGCGGATGCACATAAACTTCGCGTTGGTAGATACGGTTTATAAGCATGTGTTGGGGGAAAAAATACGCGAACGGTCCCTCAAGATGGAATGACAAAGTGTGGAGAGAATGAGCGCGCAGAAGGTTATCCATGCGGAAGCATTTAACAAAGTGTGCAAATCACTAAACAAGGTATGTAGTGCACAACAAAGTGATTGGGACATGTGTGTAGCAATAGTTTTATGGGCTTATAAGACAACGTGCAAGAAACTGATGAGATAGATGCCTTTTAGCCTGCCCTATGGAGCAAATGTTGTAATGTCGATGGAGTATACTATGCCTATTCCGTGCATAGTAGCACCTACAGATATGATGGATCATAGAGCCTTGGATGAAGGGATCGTGCAATTGGATGAAGAAGAATGCTTGGGACTTGATGAAGAAATCCAGCCAAGTAATCTTAGGCTCCAAGAACTCATGAATGAAAGATTTCAATTAAGGGAGAAAAGTGCCATGGTGGAAGAAGAAGTCAAGAAGCTTGAGAAAGAAATAAAGAAGGACCTTCTTGATAAACAAATCGTAGTGATAAAATAGGATGCACATGATTACGTTGACAACTTTGGGGACTACCCCCGAGGGTTGATCAGTTTGATGCCTTGGATTCAACCATATGTTATTAAGGGGATCACAGATGGTGGCGTGATGCAGTTAGTGAATTTAAATGACGAACACTTACTAGGAGAAGTAAATGATTGACGGTTGAAGCTATAAATAGATGGAACGACCACCTGACTAGCCGTGGGAAGCACAATATTAGCACTCCAAGTGGTTGAAAGGAGGCATAGGACTATAAACTACTCTACATGAGAGTTGCATGATGACAGGACTACGTGTAGGAACGAAGTGTCACAAGGTCCTCGATAACACAAGGGTAGCTACACTGCCACGCAAGTTGGTTTGAGACCACATGGAGTGGGCGACAGGCATTTAAGGCAGGATTTATGGGCTAGATTTGGGAAAATCTGCCGCCAAGGTAGCATTAATGGACTATATTTGGGGGGAATGATCGAATTCAAATTCAAAATGCTCTATAAGTTGCAAAAGGGTTGCCCAAAAAGCAACACTTGGAAAATTGATAAATTAGTTGTTGTGCACCCAGAGATCTCTGAACACTGATCTATTAGAGTTGAAGGCATTGTTTGGGCACCTATCTAAGTAGTTGAGTGTTTTTTGGAAACGCAAGATGGCAGCATCTAAAGAAGCCAAGGATATCGGGAAAATGACCACTAGCAAGGTCGCACAGGCCATGATAGTAGAATATGCCCCTGAGAGCACCAGGATAGTCACAGAAATCCCTAAATCATTGTGCACAACGAGACCCAAGAAAGATAAGCAGGCCATTGCTCTGGTGTGCGTGTCCCCTTAAAACTTGTTGCAAACTAAACTAACCATGGAAGAAAAGGGGAAAGCAGTTACTCTGGAAACTAATGAGGAGGAGGAAGACCTTGAAGAAATACTTTTCAAAGAGGAGGAGGACGAAGATATGGAGGTGGAAACCGAGAGCACAGAGCCTCTAACTAGGTTGCCCGCATATGTTCCTCCATGGAAGGGAAAGGCAAGGGTACCTAAGGACCTAGATGAGAGAAAGAGCTCTCTTTAGACTCCACTGCTACCCGACAATATCTTTTTTGAAGGAGCGCACTTGGGATGGTTGCCGAGTCTAAAGTTTGAAGACTGGGATCTCGCAGACCACGAGAATTTCCCACACTTGGCAACTGCATAGCTCATGAAGCCAAAGAAAAACACTACGGCAGGAGTCACAGAGTTGGAGCCACACAAGTGGTTGCACGAAGTGGAGAAAGAAGGGTTGTTGAACCTCCTCTGGATGCTGCATTACCATCGCGCCTCAGTAACTATCTTTGTCATCAGGTAGCTACTCTTCCTGGTGCATGATGGGTGTTTATGGATGGAGGAGCCCATCCCCATCACGGACCACCTGATTCATAGAATTACCTGACTTCCTTGCAAAGGGGAGGACCCAACGGACATTTTAGAGGGTAAGAGCAACGACTTGGCCATCGCGGAGGTCATGAAGGAAAAATTCAAGCTGGAGAAGAAGAAGAGAGGGCACGCGATCTCCAATATCAACAATAAGGTAGTCAAAGTGGCGACCCAGATATTGGCTGGAAAGGTTATGCGGAAGTGTCGCATGGATGAGGTACTCATGCCAGTGGTAGCACTTGTCGTGAAGTGTGCAGAGGGTATCCAGTTTAACTGGTCAGAGTACCTACGCAAGGAGTTCCTGGAGAATTTTCACGAGGCAAAGGAATAGGGGAAGGCCTTCCACTATGCATGGCTTTTGCTATCCATAGTGTTGGTGGCTTGGGAGTTTCCTGAGAATAGCCATTTCCCCACAATTGTGCGAGATCTTTTGGACGTAGCGAAGTACGCTTCACTGTGGGCCACTAAAGACGTGCAAAGGATCTAATACAGTAAGATATTTTGGGTATTCATGGAGATGAACATCAAAATGGGGATTAAACACAAGCCATGATTATCACCCATTTTCTACAATAGCCTACAAAGATTCACAGAGTTCAAGGCAGACTTCCATCACGTATACTTCAGGGCGCGTAAGGACCCCGCGAAGAAGTGGAATGAACTACCATGCCTGACCACGAACAGAGTTATATTCGCCATGCTTGAGTCATGGCCACTAGAGTGGCACGCTCTTGCCATCTCCACGATGGAAACAAAAAAGTCTACTGCACAATGGAAGAAGGAGGAGGCAAAACTACAAATAGCGCAGTTGGCAGAGAAGAGAAGAAAAGAGGAAGAAACAACAAAGGCACAGGAGACGTCGTGAAGGTAGCAGCAGAACAACAGAAAGTAGTAGCTGAGCAGCAAAAGGAAGCAGAGAAGGAGTGCGAGGGCCATAAGTTGCCCTCGCCTAAGGAAGAGCCTGAGATAGAGGAAGGTGATGCAGACCTAGAAACAACATCTACACAGTTGAAACGATAGTGCCCGAGAGAGTAGATGGGGGTGCGAAAGAAGTTGAAAGCCTATAAGACTTCTTTTGATCCATTCACCCTCACTGAAGGAGATCTCCATGATATAGGGGAGACGGTGTGCGACGTCACTGCGAAGGCCCTCCAGCAGCTCGCAGAGGAGAATCAGATTGTGTTGGGGGCCCTCTGAGCACAAATACAGGAGCTGCAGGTGCGCACTCCTTAAGCTGGTACTCTCTCGACCAACCTTGCAGTAGGAATGACTGCAGCTGAGTAAATGTTGCGTGCCCACATGACCAACACCATAGTGCCGCTAGAGTGGGCATTGGTTACAAAGAATGAGGCTAAAAAGCCTACGGTCAGTGCGTTGAAGGGAATAAGGATCAACATGGTTGCGCTCCCTTGGGAGACACTCTATGTCCTACAGGATGGAATGACTTCAGAACTGCGGGCTAGGGAGGGCCACACACTACAGGTGTTGAGTAAGAAGAAAATTAATATGTAACAACTAAGCCTGCAGCGTGACGAGGTAGTGGAACATAACCGACAGATGGTGCAGGTGGTTGAGGAGGCCTACCAGATGGTCCTTGAGTTGGCCATCCCAGTAGAGGCACCAGTAGAGGTCCACATCCAGAGGTTAGCAGCAGGGGTGTGCGAGGCACCAGAAGAGATGGCTAAGGTTCAGTTGGAGCTGAACCTTCAGATAGTAGGGCTCGGTTGAAGGTGTATTCTTCAACTCCTCCAGAGGTGATGGAATAGCGTGTTAGCGCCATCACAACTAAAACATAGGAGATCAATAGTGCAGTGAAGTACTGCACCAAAAATTTGGAAGAGTTGTTTGAGGTCCTCACCACTCTGCAAGAGGATCCAAACATACAACACTTAGAAACAGAGTCGCATGAGCTGCAACAAAGATATGATGATATAATAGGGACCGCACAGATAGTGGCCCTTACACAGAGGCTTGCACAGATGCAACAGGAAAAAGTGCTTAAGGAGTAGGTAGACATGACACGATACAAAGAAGTGGTTTTGAAGGCATGCCTCCAACCATGGATCAATGAGGCATTCATCATTATAGCCTTGATAAAATCCAAGGTCATGCAGATGTAGGGAACATAGGAGCAGATACAAGGAAGTAGTTTAGATAAAGCAGTCTCTAAACAGCATGTGCAGGAGGTACAGTAGGCAGCTGCTCAGTGCACTGTCGATCTTGTAATAGTTCGGGTAGAGTTGGGAGGTCTCTGCAGGAAGATCTCTACACCAATAGAGTGACCCGAGGGCGAGTCACAATGTTTGTATTGGGGGCCTGTTGGGTGCAGGATCCCCCAAGGGAAGTTTTGGGGCTTAAAGCCCAGATTTTGACTAAATCTGATGTAAAGACTCCGTGTTTTGTGGGCACGGAGCACGAACTTGTAAATGAGTCATAGGGTTGTCTGCCCTCATTTTTTAAATGTAGTGTTGGATTTAGAGATCTACCTGTTAGCCTCTTATTACAATAGGTTTCATATTTCATGATTGACTGTTTACATGCCAAATATGTCATTCTTTCCATGTGGCAAAGGTTCCATATTTCCAAGAAAAACTCAGAAAATTTAAAAAATTTAAAGAGGGTATGCCCTAAAAGAAAAATCAAAGGGAAAAAGGAATAAATTGGCCAAAGAGAAAATTAAATGAAATGAACCCCAAACAAAAGGCCAGGAAAGTGTGCTAGCTCAAATGCCACTACTATATTCCATTTTTAAAGAGTTTCACAGTTAAGGGAAGGCCAAACAACTTAATCTTGCCTTCCCTAGGTTTAAATTGCTTGTTATAGAGATAGAGAATAAAAATCTATCCAAACTGTTTAATCTTGATAGATCATTAGATAGGTAGAGAAACAAGGGTGCTCAACAGCTTAATCTGAGCCCCGGAAGGCATAAGGATCGATTTAGATAGGATGATAGCAAAAAGAAAAGTTGAAAAGCTGGGTTTGCTAGTTCAAGTGCACCCAAACCAAAAAGAATACAAAATGCTAGGTAAGTAGGCCGGGTAGGTAGTTCTGAGGTGGCAGAATGATGAATTGTGATCCATTTCAAGTTTTCAAGTGTTAAATCTATTTTGATCACAAGTATAAGGCAAAATCCATTTGGAGCAGCTCAAGAGAGGCATGTCTAACTTCCCCTTCTTCCTTTTCCCCAAAATCATTCACTAACTTTCCCTAAAGAGGTCAAGATCTGCTTGATATCTTTAAAAAATCATCATATTCCATAAACATTTGCTTAAGTAAAGATCTACTTTACTTAGGATGCTCATATTTATTCTATAAGTCCTAATTCCTGTTTGTAGCCTAAGATTTCTAAACTTAGCGCTTTCTTCACCAGTTTCATATTAACTTATAACATTATTATATAAATCCCCATCTATTTCCCCTTCCCCTACTAAAAATATGCTAAATATCCCCTTATATACATATCCCCTCCCTCTGGTTGAAAAATAACCATAAGTATGCTTGGGAATTACTAAGTTTGCCTGAAACTTAGTAAGAACCCTCATTTTGCCTCTTTAACCATCTCCCTATGCATTCGGACCCCTTCCGATGCATTAACAACCCCTTCAAATGCATCAAAGTCCACCTCCGATCTCATATTTTCCCTTCTGACTCCATAAAAATCCTCGTTTCCATGCTTCGGACCCCTTTCGATGACTTATAAACCCTCCTCCGATGGAAACCCCCCCCCTCCGACGCGATATCACTGTCAGAGGTAATAACAGTGTTGGCCCCTTTTCATATATGCCCCCATTCTTCGTGCTCCGATGCGATATCGCTATCAGGGGCGATTCCTATCGCATTTTCCATATATCCCGCATATATATATTTTATCGTTAAAACCCGCTTTATTGTTATAACCTAAGTTTTTCATAAAACTTAAGTTTTATCGAAAAAGACTGCATTTTCCATGTATCGCAAGCCTCATTGTTTTTTTCACTTATCGGCGGTCGCATATGTGTTAAGGCCCGCCCTATGGTTCTCCGCCGATGCGATATGCCGATTTGTTGGCAGCCGTCGGATCAAGCCTCAGATCTAACGGCCCATATTAAATCGCAGCCCCCCCATTTCGCTCGCCCAGTGCTACATGTTAAAAGCCATTCCTCTCCCGATCGCCGATGCGATATCGGCGATCACTCCATCGCTTCAGCCCAGATTTGCTCTGGACAACGAGCACGGCCTTAGCACGGTCTTCAGTATGCAATCCTCCTTTATGTTGCAGTATTTCTTCAGTTTGAAAATATTTTGATGAGCCAAGTGCTGATACTCATCCAAAGCCCACAGAGGTGCCACCACAACTATTTTTTGCCATAAAGTGGCAAAAAAGGGGCGATTTGATAGTTAAAGTGTATCAGTGGAGAGAAAAGGCCCTGATTCAGTGTTAAAGTGTATCAGAGTTGCGGCAAAGAGTATCAGATTAAATAATATCAGTGGAAAACTTTAATATTGAAGCAGATGAGCAATAAAGAGCCCCAGAAAAGTCAAAGAATATCAGTGATGGAATTTAAAGCCATTAAGGCTCACCAGATCAAAGTTAATGCACATAAGGCCACCTAAGGGTAGCGCTACAGAAACCAAAGCACAGTTACTGCAGAATGCACAGCAGAGAACTCAAAGGACACCATATTTAGTCATTTTGAATGCGGTTGCCTCCAGCGCAGCATAAATAGATATCTGTTACATTTATTTCAGGATAAGTTAGGTTAATCACAGTTATTTCCCCAGATCTTCCCTCGGATCTGTTTTGTAGATATTTTTCTTATAAATACCACCCTGAACAATGTATTAAGGGTTGGTTGGTTGATAACTCCTCTCCAAACTTGCACTGTATTCTTTGAGAGCCTCTATAATCAAAGATCGCTGGAATGCTTGGATGGCGAACTGTCTGTTGTGTTTTAATGGCTAAAGAGTGAACTACGCAATTCTAATGCTTCTACATGGCTCAATAAGTCTTTCTTGCCTTTCTTTTCATTTTATATGTGTTTATATCACCATTGTGTCATAATCTAATTAAAAGAAAAGAAGAATAGCTTAGAATTTGCTCAGCAGCACTCTATGCTCAATTCCTGTTATTTCTCCATGTTTTCCTCAGAAATAGTTATGAATATGCATACTTGAATGATCATGTTTACGTTGTTTCTCTCATTTATGAATGATTGTTTAGGAATCCTTGACTGCTCCTAGATAAAGTTCATTCGCCCTCCTTCTGTTAGCTGATGAAAGATTCTTAGTTGCCTTTCATCTCTAACCTTCATTCCATTTTTTTTTTACAGCTTGATATTGTTCCATGTGTAGCTATCCTACTCTGTATTCCTCTTGTGACCAAGAAAACGCACCTGCAACCCTTATCCTTGACTCCATGCCCAATGGTTTGAACTTCTCACACTTTACAGTCCAACTCCGTTTGAAAACCATCATCCTTCCCAACAAAACTCAAACAAAACCCATATATACCATAACTAGCCTAAAATCATATCAAAACAAAGCTAAATTATAAAGAGAGAGCCCTCTATGATTGCAGGTAGGCTAGAACCTTTAATCCAAAGATTGGTTTGTGGTTACCTCAATCGTATCCCTTAAGGAGCCAAGGGAAAACCTGAGTGATAACGTCATTGGCGACTCCACTGGGGAACAATCTTTAGAAAATTCCAAAAAACAAGTTAGAAGCTGGCTCCTAAGAAGAAATCTCGCTATACGAGGTCAAACCCAGACCCAAATCCCCCATCTGCTGTTGAAAATCCTAATTTAATCTCAAGGAACCTCAGGAAGCTAGAGCGAGGAGAAGATTTTGTTGATTATAGTCCTAAAACAGTTCAGCCAAGTTGTGTTCCAACCCCTGTCAAAGTTTTATTCAGGCAGAGTCCCACCCAAAAGAAAGATCCCTATTGGATTCAGACAGCGAATTGAAATCGGGAGATCGCCAGATGGAATTCGACCATCACGAACACAGGTTCCTCCATGTCGTCTGAGAAAACCCAGATCTGAAATACCCTCCTTCCATTGCTCAATCCAGCCTTTACGATTCCTAGATCTCCACACATGGGCGATTTCGTTCAGCCCCCACTTCCCCTAGTTCATCATCCACCTCTCAAAGAACCTCCTCCACTCCTCCATTCACTGCAAATACTACTCTCATTACCACTGTTATTACTGTTGTTCCAGTCATTCCATTTATCCCTACTGTTCCACTTATACCAGTAAATATGGCTAATAGATATGCACCCTTACAGTTGCTTGCAAATCCAGGGGCTATGCCTTAGGATTATCAAACCAAAATCACATATTTTGATGCTAATGGTTCTAACACTTCCCTTCAACATACCAAGAAAATGCAGGACTATTTTGAGAATTATGAAATAGACGATGATCATGTAAGAATGAAGATTTTTGTCCAAAGTCTCATAGGTGATGTAAGGCCCTGGTTTAGAGCTCTCCCTGAAAATTCCATAGCTGACCCAGAGGCCCTTTACCAAACATTCCTCAACGGATGGGAGAAAAAGAGAGATCCACTGCACATTCTATCTAAGTATGACACTATCAAAAGAGGCCCTCAAGAAACTGGCTTAGACTATTGTGCTAAATTCAACAATGTTTACAATGCTATTCCACAGAACCTTAGACCTCCACCTGATCTAGCTTTATACAAATTCCCTGATGGATTTGATTCCGACATGGCATATCAATTGAGGGAAAGAGCCCCTCAAAGCTTAGTATACATGCATAATGTAGTTGTTAGTGTGGAGGCAAATCTGATTGCTAAACAAAATAGAGCAAGCGCTGAGAGAAGAACTACTTTTAAAGATGAAACCTCAGTTTTTGAGCAAAAATTGGATACAATCATCAATCGTGTGGACAATATTGGAGATAGAGTGGGAACTATTGAGAGAAAATCATCATGGGAAGGACAACAAGCTAATACTATCAGAAGCCCAAATTTTAGAAAAAATCAAAACCCAAATGTTGGAAGGGCTAGTCTTGACCATGATATAAGACCTCCTTTTCATGAAAACTATGCTGAAGCATCCACAACTAGTAAGCCAACCGATGACTCTCACATAAACTTGATGGGTTTGAAAAATGAACAACATATTTTTCTAACCCAAGAAGACCAAGATGATCATGATATAAATCAATTTCAGACCAAGTCTGGAGAGTCATTTGACTTCAAAGAAGGCTATGATTCAGCTGTCTACGAAGTCCATAAACAATACAAATTGAGAACAAGAACCATTGATGTGTCTGATCCCATCAAGCCAAAGGATGCCAAACAACCTAAGAAAATAAAAGACGAGACCGTTATTACAGAACCTTCTGAAAAAGCAGTCCCAAATCCAAAAGAAGTGACTGTGGAAGATATAACAGATATATCAGACATTCGGACCTTTAAAGATGAGCCTTGTGTATCCTCTTCCTCAAAAGACAATGTAAACAGCACTCCTGAAAGCCTTCCCAAAACAGAAAAATCTCAAGAAATCACTGAAATTCAAGAGAAAAACACTGAAACTCCAATTGAAAAGGGAAAATCTGCCAGTCACAACACTAAAACTCAATCAGAGAAGTCCTTTTATTTAGAGTCAGAAATTGGTAAACTAAAGATATCTATCCCTCTCTCTGAGCTTGCTAAACATGATGTATATAGACAGAAAATCAAAAGATCCCTGCAAATGCCAGAGAACAGGGATCATGTTAATGTCTCAGATGATCAGCCTGAGCTGCTTTTTGATCCTGAAGTCGATGGAAAATCAGCAAATAGAGTTGTTTTACCCTTTTATGTCAGTTTGCACATACATGATAAAGTATTTCATAATGCAATGTTTGATTCAGGTGCTTCACACAACCTAATGCCCAAAGCTGTAATGGAGAAGCTAAACCTTGATGTTACTAGACCATACAAAGACCTATTCTCATTTGATTCTAGTCAAGTCAAGTGTTTAGGCTTAATCAAAGACTTATGTGTGTCTTTAGTCCAATATCTCAACAAAACAATCCTAATGGACGTGGTGGTTGCTGACATTCCACCAAAGTATGGCATGCTCTTATCAAGATCTTGGGGAGAAAAAATCCAAGGATCTCTCCAATTAGACCTCTCTTATGCCACTATATCAGTCTTTGGGCAACCAAAGAGACTGTATAGGGAAAAACTTATGAAATATGTGGTAAGTAGTGAGGAAAAGCCCCAAAACTTTCCAATTTAATCAATCCATTCTGATATGGATTCGTTTATCTTGTTTAATGATGATATGTCTCCTCCCACTGATGATAAGATTTTTGGCTTTAGAGCTAGAAATCTGCACAAATGAAGAATCGGTTGCCTATACCCATGAAACTGTTATAACCATTGATGCAACCAGCACACAATAAGAACTCCATGAAACACAAAATTCAAATCTTCCCACTCCTAAAATGGTGGAAACTCTCAATACTATTCAAGAGCAAGAAATCCTATGGTATTTGGAGCTTGATGGTTCAGTTAATAAGCTAGGAGCAGGGGCAGGAGTATGGATCCATAATACACAAAACAATCATGCAGAGGGTCATGCTTATAGATTAAACTTCAGATGTACTAACAACATGGTAGAGTATGAAGCCCTCCTTTTAGGCCTTAAACTCATCAAATCTCTAGGAGCTGCAAAAGTTTCCATTCTAGGTGACTCCGATTTGATCATTCAACAGATGAAAGGTAACTTTTTTACTAATGACAATAGGCTAAGGGCTTATAGGTCTGCTTCCATAGAAATCATCAATTCCTTCACCGAATCCAAGCTTGCCAAAATTCCAAGAAGCCATAATCTCCACGCGCACAGCCTAGCAACTTTTGATAGCACATGCAAGCTGCCATTTGAGCCCAATCACCATTTCATAGCAGAAATAAAAAACAGGCTTGCAGTCCCAAACAATGTCAAAGACTAGCAAGTCTTTGAAAATGATGCACAGATCAATAATTTCCTCACTTTACAGCAAGAATTTTCAAGCCTAAAGATTGATACGAATGCCATGGATGACCCACAACAGCAAATGAGCCAAAATGAGCATACTATAACAGCTAAAGTAGCAAATCAAATGTTGCGCCCAACCATCTTTTATGACAAGAACATAGAAGAGCTGAAACAAATGAATTTGGACGAAATAGCTAAGGCAGAGGCTGAAGTTATTGAACTGAAAGACAATTTCCTTCCCACAGGCTTGACTCCCTTAGAATACATATTCGATTCAAATGACATTCCCAAAAAGCCAAAAATGCAACCCTTAAACACTGTAATTGAAGACTGTAATATTGGGATAGCAGAAAAGCCCAAAATGATAAAACTGTCTAAGTCTTTGCCCCCTAATCAAAAGCCAAAGTATGTTGACCTGTTTAAAGAGTTCCAAGATGTATTTTCATGGATTTATAAGGACCTCAAGTCCTATGATACTTCAGTCATTCAACATACCATCCCTTTGAAACCAAATCAAAAGCCTTTCAAACAGAAACTAAGGAGAATCAACCCTGTGCTTCTCCCCTTGATTGAGAAAGAAGTAAAGAGAATGTTTGAAGCTGGAATTATAGCACCAATCAAATTTTCAGAATGGGTATCCAACTTAGTGCCCACAAGGAAGAAAACAAGTGAGATTAGATTATGTGTTGACTTAAGAAATCTTAACCAAGTCTCCCTTAAAGACCACTACCCATTTCATGGACCACATTCTACAAAGGGTTGCAGGGTCTTCAATAATTTCTTTGCTTGATGGCTTCTCAGGATTCAATCAAATATTAGTTCACCCAGATGATCAGGATAAAGCTGCCTTTACAACACCATGGGGAACCTTTAAATATGTCAAAATGCCTTTCGGACTAAAAAACGTAGGTGCTACTTTTCAAAGAGCAATGGACATTGCCTTTGCCAAATAAATCCATGATTTCTTAGTAGTCTACCTTGATGACCTTACCCCATTCTCAAAATCAGACCAGGAGCATTTAAAACATCTAAGGCAAGTGTTCCTAACTTGCAGAAAATATGGCATATCTTTAAACCCCAAGAAGTCTCTCTTCGGCCTAGAAGAAGGAAAATTGCTGGGCCATATTATCTCAAAAGATGGAATTAGAATTGATCCAGACCGAATTCAAGCCATTCTTCAAATCCCTTATCCAAGAAACATCAAAGAATTACAAGCCTTCCTAGGAAAGATCAATTTCCTAAGGAGATTTATCCCTAACTTGGCCGAGCTGATAAGAATGCTAAACAACATGCTCAAGAAAGATTCCAAAGTTAAATGGTCTTTAGAAGCCAAGCAAGCCTTTGAGGGCATAAAATCTACCTTAACCCAAGCCCCAATCCTCACAAGTCCACAATTTTATAGAGATTTTATCATTTTTTCCTTTGCTTCTCTATACACCATTGTTGTTGTCCTATTACAAAAGGATAATCAGGGATCTGAAAAGCCCATTGTTTTCTTTAGCCGAGCCCTTAGAGATGCGCCCTTGAAGTATCATATCATGGAGAAACAAGCATATGCCCTGTTGTGGGGAAAAGTATCCGACTCGGAATGACCCTATTCCTACTCTAAGGGTGATAGTTCCTTAGCAACAACAGAAAGTAAAGCTATTTGATGTTTCTTCTTTATGAAAATACAGAGAAGAGAAAGAGATTGACCAACCGATGTCTTTCGCTATTGTCGATCCCGTCTTCTCTCCTTGCTGCTTGCTCCCAGCTCCTTAGCTCTTTCGCCGGCCCAGCTACACAAAGATCCTGCAAAAGACAAGAGAGGGAAACTACAAGAAGCATGCATTCATAACTGATTCATGGATTAGAACAAATCAAATATACAAATACGACAATACATCATTGCAATACAAGTATATAGAAGAACCTCAAATGCTTTATTGATAGAAGAAATAAGGTTCTGAGAGGGTTACAACCATAAAGGCCCAATCTAGCAGCACCTCCCAGCAGCAAGAAATCTCCTCTTCTCCTCCTTAAAAGCAATCACCCAATAGCTCTAACTGTAAACCAACAGCACTTCCTTACTTTGCACAAAATTCCAGCCTCCCTAGACCTCATAAGAGAGCTCTATATATAGGGTAAATGGAGAAAGGATGAGTCAGCTTGAGACTGACATGAAGCTGCCTTGTGTCCTCTCTCTCTTCAGTTAAACTTTAGTTCTTGAGTCCACTTGGAGATCCTTGCTTCCACATGGATATCAAGTACCTCTTACTCATCATAGGGCGAATTTGCTGATCCAAGTGTCTTCTGGAAGCTTCCTGGGCATCTGACACCTTGCAGAATGGTTGTGCCACTTGGCCAATCTCGCCCAGCGCAGGTAGCCTTCAGCTCTTTTGACATTCATCGCAGGTACAGAGTGGGACAGTTGACATTCAGCGCAGATGCTCAGTGGAGCAGTTGACATGAACTTAAAATTGCCTGTTTTTGAGTGTTTTCAGGTGGAGAACTGATAGGAAGTGCTGTGGTTTGCTGACCTTGTTCTTCTAGGGGTAAGAACAACATGTTTAGGGACTTTGGATCCTTGTAATTATCGACATTTCATGATCCATGCTGCGAGGCACAAAAATGTCTATAACAGTTGCCCCCTAAAGTATGAGGTCGTTTATCGGGTGAAATGCTTTATCCAGAGGGTCCGAAGTTCATTCAAGTGCTGAGAGGTGCCCTGTAATACAATACAATACAATACATTATTTTTCATTCTGTTTTCATGATCTAGCTGAGGCGGGCATTCCCATGCTCAGCTTTATAAACACATTTTGGTACATAGAACAGACGATCGTCTGATGATAGACTGATAATTCTCTGCTGAAATTATCATCCTTTGAATAGGATGATCATCTGCTGCAATGATGTACATGACAAATGCTTTTATATTTCCTGAATATATATTGCAGCCCGGATGGATGAAACTAGATCCGGGGTCTTCAAAACTCGTTCGATCTTCACTCGAAGTACAAGTCGATCCATGTGAGAATTGCGCTGAAGTCGAACATGGAAAGACATCGCTTGATTACCGGTCAATGATGAAAACCGTTAACAAGCGCGAGAGGAATCACCAATAATGATAATGATCCTCAAGGTACTGCAGTACAATTCACGTGGCGTGAATAAAGGACTTGGCGTCGAACGCCACGCAAAATCTTCTGTTCGAGGGTCATTGATGTATACCTGTCGCCGGAAGTGAGAAACTTGCCATTGAGGCATGCAAGCTTCAAAGTACTGAAGGGGTTGTTCCTAGATCAACTTCTTGGATAATGAGCTGAAGTCGACAAGAAGCGATCCGTCAAAGGAGGGCCTTAATGAATCCCACATCAATGACACGGAACGGAGCTAATGATTTTAGTGGAGGTGAAAACAAACTGTGACATATGATTCAGGGTGGCGATCATGGACGGATGAAGGATAATGTATGGTAGTGGATGGGACACGGTTGACACTTTCAGAATGACCTCTCTTGAACATATAACGACACTGATGCGATGGATCGGTAGCATTACCCCAAATGTGGATGGTTTGGCGAGGACCATGGTGATGAGACCGGTGAATGAAACAACCCAACCCGATGTGGTACGGAGGAAAAGTGTCATGTTCAAGAGCGACTTGCTACCGTTAAAGCTTTGAGGTTCTCCCAATTTTTCCCCAGTCATTTCTGACCAGTACCTCTTTATTTTTGTCAAGCTTGAGGAGGATAACATATGCTTGTTCTATAACCTGCCCTTCGGGCAAGCCTATCGCTATGATTTAACGAGCTTAGCGATAGGGAAACTTGTTCTCGTCTAAAGACAAGTTTGTCGCTATTTAATCATTTTAACGAGTCTAACGACAAGGAAAACTCGGTCCTTTTCATTTTTAGAGAGTCTGAAAAGATACAGAAAGTTAACTCCACAATTCCTTTTTCGTCATCTAATCCCTTAAGCCCGAAAAAGTATAAAACAATACAGAAGGGATGGATGTTCGGTACTTTTAACGAGCCGAACAAGACAAGCGCTCGATATTTTTGTGTAATAATCCCTCAGGTCCAAAAAGATTAAAGTCTAAATGAGGGATAGCTCTTTCGGTCCCTTTAACGAGATGGAAGGCCAAAACTCGGCAAACTTTTCATATTTTACGAGTTAGAAAAGAGCTCAAAGAGGAATCGTCTTTTGAGGAACGAGTGATAAACAGGGATAGCAACTGATTCCAGGTACAAGTTGGAATTTTCCAATCACGGCAGTGTCACAAGGATGGCTAGGTGAAATCACTCTTCGCAGCTGTTCCTCAAAATGGGTAAACAATCATATGGGGGTGAACGATCGGCCAAATGACGGTGGAGGTGGTGGATGAAAACACGACCAAGGCTTTTAAGGCTAACAAATTTACGATCGCAATGGTTATTTACCGGGATAGGTTCATTTTTTAATGAGCTTGAACTCTGGTGGAAACTCTTGCTCACGCTTTTCTATTTTTTAACGAGCATAAATTCCGCGGTAAAACTGCTCGATTACATGGTCAAACTTGATTTTTACTATTACTAGCTTTTCTCTTTTCAAATACAGTACTGCACTTTCAATTGCTGCAACAAACTTTGTTAGAAATGGATAATATTTGCATGAAAATGAGATTATAACCCTAATATTTAACTTTAAACTATGTAAAAAGTCATAAAAAGGTGTTTTTACCTCTCATTTACCATTTCATTTGCATTTGGTTTGTTGGAGCTCTGGAGGTGCCTCTTCTTCCTTGATTTTCACCAGCTGATTCCGGGAGATTCTGCGGACGATTTTCGGCGCCGTTTGGACCAGGTAGGAGCTAAACCCTAGCCCTTCACTTTCATGGTTTCCTTTTTCAGTTTCATGCATGTTTTTCAGGGTTTCTGAGCCCCAGGGGTTTCATCAAAACGCCCTAGCATCAGCGCAGGTTCTCCTTTCGAGACCTGCGCTGAATGCCAAGCTGTCTTAAGGCAGCCTGCGCTTCAGCGCAGGGGAGAGACTCTCTGCCTGCGCTGGGCCTAGAAAACTGATCCTGCATGTTATTTTTTGATGATTTTTTTGCCAGTTTTTCATCAAAATCAAGAACTTACTCCTTCTCTTGTTTGTTTGCAGGGAACCTTGAACAAAATGTCCCTTACATGGCGAGAACGAGAACATGAATAGGAGGACATGATTGCCCTCCATGACCCGGTCACGGTGAACGCACTACGGAACTGTGGCCTGCTGAAGTTCTTCCGTATCTCTAGCATGAGAGCACAGATTTCTTTACTGCAGTATATGCTTGATGCTTGGGATCCTGTTAACCAAATATTCCAGATTAGGGGGAAGTCCATCCCCTTGACCATAGAGGACATGTACTTCTTGAATGGGTTGTCAAGGCGGGGTGCCCCTGTTTCCTTGTCAGGTACGGCTCGAGGGACCGATTCCACCAGAGATTATATCCGTCAGTATTGCAGGGAAGGTTCACAGCCGAGCAGAGACGACAAGATCATTATCCGTGAGATCACTGATAGGTCTCTCAGGTCCATTCTGTTTACCATTGGTAGGGTGGCCGGTAGCGCAGCTTTACATGTTGCCAATAGATCTTACATGCAGCACGCCTTGGAGTGTCTCCAACCGAAAGTGTTTAACTGGTGTGATGCAGTACTTGTTCAGATGAAAAGTCAATTGACCAAGGTAAAGGACGGGAAGCTGAAGAACTTTGGATTTGGTTCTATTCTGACTACCTTTGCCTTGGAGAAAATCCCATTGATGCAGCCTCAGTACATCATACTTGACTTGCCTTCTCCGACCGAGCCACGCATGCAGAGGTGGGTCGACCACATGTCTCGACACGCTGGTCAACCTCAGATTACTTTTATTGAGGCCTTCTTTAGGTGGTTCGAGCGCCAGGAGATGGCGTTTTCTGAGTATCCATACGTGGGTATGGACTACCGAGGTGATCCGGATTTGGTGCTACCGGATGGCGAGCAATGGGGTGCTATCGGTAAAATCTCTGACCATGTCACTGTTTATTTTTATTCATAATGTCGCTATGCTCTATTCTATCAAAACTTTTTAATCAAACTCTTGGGTGCATGCAGATGTTGGTCCTGTTCGTCCAGCAGCTCGTCCGCGATCGCCTGTTGCTTCCCCAGCAGCAGAGCCTGCTAGGAGAGTTTTTATTCGTGACCTTGACGATACTGAGACCCTTACAGCTGTGCAGGAGCAGGTTGAGAGCCTCACTCGTGGTCTTCCGGATGTACAGATTGACGAGTTACCTTTACAGCTGCAGCGACATACTATTGGCGTACCTAGACGATGGACTCGTCTCTTGCGCATGATTGCACAGGCCGTGACGTACTATTATGAGCACCACTAGGCTTGGGTGCCCCCTAGCATCTTTTTGAGTTCTAGGTCATATGACCAATTTTGTTTTGGTTACAGCACATTATGTACAAACTATAAACAGCTTTATATATTTTTATTTTCGGGGTTTATTCTGGTTGATTTGTGATCCACTTGCATAGCACCGATGCATCTTTCTCTCATACATGTCGTAAATGTCTATCTAATACATAGTTTGCTAATGAATCGATTAATGTGTTCAAGTTTCTAGAAATATGTTGATATTGAATTGAATCAAACTCTCTTTCCAAATCTTAACCCTTAGAAACATTCGATAAATAACTGGATTGCGGACCGAATATATACCATTGAGTTGTAGTATCACTAGATGTGAGTCTAGCCTAACAATTAGTCGGCGTATACCATGAGCGATGGTATCAGAGAGGAGTTCAATCAATGCGCTATACTCAGCGATGTTATTCATCGATTGCCCAATACACACACCTCTGAAACTCACTAACTCGCCGCTCGGATCAAAAATGGCCCAGGCTGCGGAGGACAAATTCCGTGAACTACGACTCACTCCATCGGCATATCCCACATATGTCTCAGAAAAATTCGACATATGCAACAAACGAGAAAGGTGGATTACTCAACCGAAACAAACATTTTAGCGAAAACAAAATACAACAAAAGCACTCAGGTTACTATTCAGGCATAGTAACGCTTGAGGTACAACCCGTTGCGGGGTTGCGTCAGTGGTATTCCGTCATAATCCATTAACTCGTAGGCTCCTTTTGCTAACACCATTTTAACAATATAGGGACCCATCCATAAGGACTTAAATTTTCCTGCTCCTAACTTGTCGGATTCTTGGTCGTAAAGCAAAACCAAGTCACCCTCAGAGAAGACACGAGGTTTGACATTCTTGTCGAACTGCGCCTTGACTCGTTTCTTATGGGCTTCGTTCGCCAAAGCGGCGTCACGACGATTTTCATCCAACTGGATTAACTCCAAGAAACGAGTCTCTTCTTCTGAGGTTCCGAGGAGGAGGTCAATTGCGAGTTTAAGAGACGAAATTTCACACTGGATCGGTAAGACTGCCTCCAGGCCATACACCAATTGAAACAGTGTGAACCCAGTGGCGCTTTTTACCGACGTTCGGTAAGCCCACAAGGCTGAGTACAGGAGTAGGTGCCATCTTCTTTTGTGAACCCTGATCATCCTCTGCAACATACGCTTCAGGACCTTGTTGATTGCCTCAACTTGTCCATTGGCTTGTGGATAATATGGGGTAGAGCTGTCGTGAGATAGCCCTAGTTTGGCAGCTAATTCAACCATCATGTGAATTCAAAAATGCGATCCATGATCTGTTACTATAGCCTGCGGAACGTCGAACCTGGCGACTACATGATTGAAAAAGAAAATGGCAGCTGTTTCACCAGTGTTATCCAATGTAGGCATCGCCTCGGCCCATTTGGTAAAATAGTCAACAGCGACTATAATATACCCATGCCCCCCGGTCGAGGTGGGGTTACATTGCATGAAATCGATGCCCCACTTGGCGAAAGGCCCAATAGCAACTATAGGCTGTAAGGGTGCGGGTGGTCTTCTGGTTTTGCTATCAAAAATATGACACGCATGGCAACTTCTGACTGCTATTATGCAATCTTTGAACATGGTAGGCCAGAAGTATCCTGCTCGTAAGATTCTTTGTGTTGTTGCATATCCAGATTGATGCCCCCCGCACGCGCCTGAATGGCAATCATTCAGGGCTTTCTCGGCCTCCTCATGGGTAAGGCACCTCCTCAGAACTGTATCGACACCACGAGGGTAAAGTGTATCACCGACGATCATGTAGTCTTTAGATTGGTATCGTATAGGCTTCTGTTCTGAGTGTGAGGTATTAGGCCTAAACTTTTGGGTTTGGAGATAAACTATGATGTCTCCATACCACTCATTGCTAACAGATATCAGAAACAAATTTTCATCCACGATTGACTCTTCCGATGTTTCATCGTTGGATGACGATGGGAGATCGCATAATAATTCCACGAAAACTAGAGCTTTCTTTGATTTGGATTTTACAAAATCCAGATCAAACTCTTGAAGGATCGCTATCCATTTTGAATATTTGCCCCCCAGCAACTGTCGCGACAGTATATACGTCATGGGGTTGCAATCTGACAGAATGGTAGTTTTCCTAACGAGGACATAATGTCGAAACCTTTGAATCGCTTGAACAGCAGCAAGCGCTAATTTTTCAACATAGGAATATTTACTTTCTGTGTCATTTAAGTTTTTACTTAAATAGTAAATAGGGTGTTCAACTCCATCGACTTCTTGCACTGAAACCATCGCAATGGTCGTATCTGCTGCAGCTAGATACAGGTTAAAATCTCTTTGATAGTCTGGGGCGTACATTAATGACGCTCTTACTAGAGAATCTTTCAGAGCCTCAAAGGAAGCTTGCGCGACCTGGTCCCAGACAAAAGGTACATCCTTTTTCAAAAGACGAGTATAACCTTTGGCAAGTTCTGCGTAATTTGGAATGAACCTCCTCAGAAAGTTTGCTTTCCCTTGGAGTTTCTGAATCTGAAGTAAATTTGAAGGTGGAGGCAAATTAATGATTGCCTGAACCTTACAGGGGTCGAGACGAATCCCATCCTTAGAGACTACAAAGCCAAGTAAACGACCAGAACCGACGCAAAACACACACTTGTGCGGATTGAGTCTTATCTTGTAGTGTCGGCAACGTAGAAATATTGCTCTCAAATGCCGCGGATGATCAGTCCACTTCCGCGAATGAGCCGGAAGATCGTCGAGGTATGGTTGAACGATGCTCTTGATGTCATGGAAGGCATAATTCATTGCCCTCTGAAACGTCGCCCCTGCGTTCTTTAAACCAAAGGGCAATTTTCGATAAGCGAATGTGCCCCACGGACAAATAAATGCAGTCTTAGACTGGTCCTATGGGCGGATATTTATTTGATTATACTCGGAAAATCCATCCATAAAGGAAAAGATTTCACATCCGGCGCATTCATCAATTATCTGGTCGATGAAGGGTGTAGGTTAGTTGTCCTTTGGACAAGCTTGGTTTACATCCCTATAGTCGACGCACACTCTTATCGTCCCTTGTTTTTTCATAACAGGGACAATATTCGATACCCAATCGGTTAGAGGAACCGGGTAGATGAATCCAGCATGGAGAAGTTTCTCAACTTCTGCCTTAATGGCAGCGGCTTTCTTGGGGTGCACCTGCCGAAGCCGCTGTCTTACTGGTTTGACATCAGGATACATTTTAATCTCATGTTCAACTATGCTCGAGTCAATGCCTGGCATTTCATCATATGACCATGCAAAGACATCTCTAAATTCGCGAAAGAGAGCACCATATATTTCTAGTTCTGAAGGGGAACAACTTTTGCCGACATGAATATTCTCTACAACATCAGGTTTTGTCGAGATATTTATGGCTACAGTCTCTTCAATATTGGATAGGTTTCGCTTTGAATCCACCGTATTTACAGTATTTGTTAGGAATTCAAATACTGAAGGGTGGTATAGGTCGTGATGAGTATCTTCTTCACACTCGGGAAGAAGGGGACGATGGTGGTGTTCATTCCATGGTGCCCCCTCAATCATCATTGATTGTAAGATTCATTCGTCAGTCCCATGAACTTTTGACCAGGGATCTAACGGGGTGCCATATTCTTCAGACCTATCTACCCAAACGCTTGACGAGCGTTGACTCGGGCTCGCCTCCCATGCCTGAAACATTGATTGCTACAATATTTGTATAGGGCTTGGTGGCAAAACCATTTGATGATCCATGACGACTTCGTCTTCTGCGACTTTCGAGGAAGATACAATGTTGCATGTTGCTACAAACGGGATGTTCCCTACATGGATAGGAGGTGGCAACGCGAAAGCTCCCATCATCGTGGGGTCCTTCAATAGGCCTACTCCGATATCTTGAATTGAATGGTCGCTCCCATGGATCATGGGAATGCTTCCTGTAACTTGTGAACCATTAGGGAGGAAGTTCTGTTGGTCGACGATCGTAATCCTTCCTTCAAACGGGAATGCGATCTTCCTAAAATAAGTCGACACTACAGCCACCATGGCATATATCCATGGTCTTCCCAGTAGGATGTTATAGTCAAGATTTCCATCAATGACTTCAACATCAATTTCCATCGTTTTTCCTCCTAGTTCAACCTTAAAGTTATTTAGGATGCCGTACGGAGTGTACGTCCTACCGTTGAATGCTTTCAATGTCGTCAAAGATCGCGACAAGGTTGGAGATCCGAGAGTTTTCCAGCAACTCATCGACATGATACATGTCGATGCTCCCTCATCAATAATCTTTCTATGAACAGTTTTGTTGAGTGCTTTCACTTGAATAAGGAAAGCTAGTTGCGCTGGTAACTGAGGATCATATCCTCTGTGATCAAAGGATACAAGATTGGAATCTTTAGGATCCACTCCACCAATTACTGATAACAATGCCTGCCTTTGGGATGGAAAATTTTGCAGTACCTCTAGAGTCGACATAGCGGATGGCGATTGGGCCAAATCTTCCACTATGTTATAATGCTGCGCCGCCCTGGCGCGAGGATTAAATGTCGACTTGTGTACTACTCCCTTTGGCGGTTTTATTGTTAATTCATGCGTGATGGGGGGTACAACTTCTGCCGAAGTTGTTGTCGAACTACTGGGTTGATCTTTCCCTTTGTCGTTCGACACCGGTGGATTCCCGTAATCTTTATTCCTTGTCGAGATCAAAGCATCATTTTGCTTAGAAACTGACAACATAAGCACTTGCGACGGGGAAGCATTTCCACTATCAACCATATTTTGACCTGGGTTGGGAAATGGGTCAGTCAACACAGCTGAAGTTTGGGAACTTTTAAAGAACTTCTTTAACTCAGCTTTGAACGGACAGTTTCTTGTCAAATGACCCTCTTCATCACATATCTGACATGGATAAATTTGTTTCCCTTGCCCAGGAGGGTTTGAAGAAGTTTTTTGAGGGGATGACTCACCTTGTTTCTTCTTCTTCCCTTTGTTTTGTTTCTTCTTGCTTCCTGGTTGATTGGAGTTTTTGCCTTTATCCGTAGATACAACATTTACCTCCGAAGCAAGAATTTCTTGATTTGATTTTTGATTCGAAGTCTTACGGGCTTTCTTATTCGAATCCCTTGTCGACTTTGCGTTCGCAGTTCCAATCACGCCATCACCGGCATGAGAGTCACTATTCGATCCAGGAGGAGGAGGGATTGAAAATTCCGGTCTGGGGGCATCAGGTATCTTATCATAGAGCGTGCCAGACTGAGTATATACTAAGTCTAAATACTTGGCACGAGCAATAACCTGCTCCTCTGTTACGACACCTCCCTTGGCCACATCTTCTGTTATAGCAGGAAGAAGCGACTTTATAAACCACTCAGCTAATAGCTGATCTGGAACATAAGTCTTTACCATTCTGCGACGACGACGCCACTCATGTATATGATCTGATATATGTGTGGCCGTTGTCTGCTTGAAATTGGTTAAGATCTCTGTTCCAGTTTCATACCTTATGGGTAACTGAAAGTGTGTTAAGAAAGTCGTGGCTAGGGAACTAAAATTGTCGAAAGAGGCTCTAGGTAATTCAATATACCATTTAGCTGTCGGACCAGTCAATGTCCTCTGGAAAAGGCGAAGCCTTATCGAATCATCATTCAAGGTATTCGACGAACACCACAGATGGAAAGTCATCACATGATTCGACGGGTCTTCTCCAGGATTTCCATTGAATTTAGGAATGTCCGAAGGAAGTTTGTGAGGAATCGCTGGCCACCAATGGGCATAAGCGATTGGATCGTTCTTCAATCGATGTAAATCTGGTAATTCTAGAGTCGCCACGAATGGCAACTGTTGGTTCAGGTTTGGCGAGGCGTACCCAGGATACGATGGAATCGCCTGAGCAGTAGGCCTTTGCATACCAACATAATGCAACTGATGTTGATATGACTGATATGGCTAGTGGACTTGGCCACTGTAAAGTGGTTGATTTAACCCATTCTAAATATAGGGTTCTCCACTATTCGCAAAGATCTGTTGCTCAGATCCCTGGTACACCTGTTGAAACTGAGGTTGTTGGTATTGCACCATCCATGGTTGTGAAGCCATGTTTTGCTATGCAATACTAACCGACGGACCAAGATGCGGGGTTATGGTTCCCGTTTGTATCTGTGTCGTCCCGACAGTTGGGGATTGTGGTTGTGTTGCAGGGTCAAGGGGCTGTTGCATTACAACCTGGGGTTGACATACAACAGGCATCGATTGAACTTGCGACACGGTTACAGTTGCTGGCGTCGTCGGGATGTTAGACATAGGTACACATTGTTGCATAGAATACACAACTCTTGGTTGTTGGGGTAACATAGGTACCCAACCACTTGTCGTAACTTCAGTCAAACCTAAATGTTGTTGAAAACTGCCGTATGGGTATCCTCCCGGAGGGGGAAGTGAAAGGGCATATTGCCCCCCATACGGTAACAATCCGGAGCTCAAGGGTATAGATTGCCTTTGAGGACTGGATGGCCCAAACTGACCTCCATAGGAATCAATTTGTCTAGTTTCAACATAAGAATTACCGGGTATTATACTGGAAGAACAAACTGGAACAGACCAAGCTGTCGTAATAGTCCCTGGATGGACTCCTTCTAGCTGTTGAGAGTTAGTTGGGACAGCTGGTATGCCGGCAAACATCATTGGAGTGACAGCAGGAGCTTCTGCTGTCGCTGTGTCATTTGGCACATTCCTAGATGTCGACGGTTGCTCAGACATTTTAAGTCTATCCAATAAACTGCCTAACGATTCTACAGGAACTTCCACTGGTGATGGACAAACTTCTGATGCAGAAGGAAAAAGAGTGACACCTACTCCAAAATGAGTTGGAGTATTTGCTTGCTGGTCCTCTACGATTTCCTCTATTGCAATCAGACCAGGAGGAAGAGGAAGACCGTCAGGTCCGTAAAAGATTTCTGGTGCCGAAGAAGGGGTTTCTTTGACAGTGACAGTTGTTTGAGCGAAAAGACTTTGTGGACCGGTTACAGATGTAACTGGTTCAGTTATGCAAGTACTTGTTCTCAGACCAGGATCAGTGAAACTGTCCCTCTGTGGTTGTTGAACTTCTTCAATAGAGGCAGGGATTCCAGAAATACTAGGAGCGACCAGAATCTCAGATGTTGTTGGAACTATTGTTCTAACTTTAATGGGAGATTTTGACCCGGTCAAGCGAGTTCGCTTCGTCTGTACTACTCTCGATTCCGGAGACAAAGACGGTTGACTCGCGAGTCTCCTCGAACGACGGAGTTTTAATTGGCTTTCCTCCACGGTTGTGGATTACTCGATCAACTAAAATAAAAAAAGGGGAATTATGTTTCCGTATTGAATGAATTTTATTAGACGCTTTTAGACACAACTTGCTTTTTCAGTTTTTAAGAGTCGAGAAAAAGCTAAAGATGACTCTAGTCGCCTTCGATGTATTAACGAGCCCGAAGTGACAAATGCTCGGTTGGACTTTTTCAGTTATAGAGTTTGAAAAAGGCCAAAAGAAATTGCTCTGGAGATCTAGGCAGAGGGTGTGCCAAACCTTTCGCGAAACCACAGAATACGTTTTACGGTACGGGTGGTCGATCTTCGTGAATGCTGTGTTCACTGCATCGCGATCAGTAGGGCGGCCGACACGGCTTCCTAAGGATAAAGGATAAATGCCTATAGGGGTCTCCCAATATACGCGACGGTACGCGGGAGCACAAGTCCGTATTAGTGCTATCGTCCCTCAGGAGGAATCACCCACCTTCGTAGAGATCGACAGTCACTACGTTTAACGACGCCGGAACACGTCTCTACCTAGACCTCTACTGTGAGCGTTATGTTACAAAGCGTTTTTAGATTCATTCAATATATTTTAAGTTGATCTTGTTTAGCAGTTTGTCTTTCAGGATCACCACGAGATGTATTGGTACAAATTCCTAAATGCAGTTAAAATGATAAGCAAGCTTTACAATCTTTTAACTTTGAAAATCCTAACTACTGAGGGAAAAGAAAGACATCATCTTTTCGCACAGATCACAAAGCACACACTAATGCACTTTCTCCTAGATCAATCATGCAAACTTATCAAAAATGCAAATGCAAGATGCAGGTATTTCTTTTCTCTTCCTTAATGTTGATGTAATACAAAAAGAAAGTTGTTGTATAATCTCGAATTCAATTTCAAGTGCAAACAAACAAGTTTGTCTAAAATCAAAAGACGCCTTACAGTTACTTGTTTTGACGCTAGAAACGTATGAATTCAAACCATAAGATGAAAGCAAACAAACTCAAACAGCTATGAACAGCAATAAAACTAGGTCTTAAGATCACTACGACACTTTTACAGTTCTGGATCTAAGAGGCCACAGCTAGACTAGTTCGCTTTTCACAATGGGAAACTGTAAATGAAACAAGAAATACTGAAAGAACAATCACAGTTTCATCATACAACTGAGGCGGAATAGTGGTAAGGATAGTCGGTTTCAGCAAGGTACAATGACAAGCAACAGCAGCAAAACAACAGTGAAAACAGGGCAAAGACACAGTGGGAAACCTCAGTAGGACACTACCTAACTGGTTCAGCACAGGCTCTGGTCTGTCAGATTGACCTTCAGTGCAGTTCCTGAAGGGGCTACCTGCGCTGAAATGCAGACTGCCTTTGGACAGCCTGCACTGAAGTACGAGAGTTGCGTTTTCTATAGTTTTCGGGTCATAAAATGCTCAAAAATTCACAGTTTTTGCTGAAATCAGAAGCTATAGGTCAAGTACACACTAAGGGATGATTAGGAGGATGAAAAGCTATCACTAAGAGCTCAAGAGTCCTTGTGGATCAGCTCTTCAAATCATAAACTTGCCCAGAAACTGAGCTAGAGTAGCTGCCCTCTACTTTGCAATTGAAGGATTCAATTGCAGTTCGATTCGGTACTCTCCTTGTTTATGAGATGAATAGCAAGAAACACAACTAACCAACAAGATACAGCTTCTCCCCAGCGGAGTCGCCAATTTGTTGTGGGGAAAAGTATCCGACTCGGAATGACCCTATCCCTACTCTAAGGGTGATAGTTCCTTAGCAACAACAGAAAGTAAAGCTTTGATGTTTCTTCTTTATGAAAGTACAGAGAAGGAAAAGAGATTGACCAACCGATGTCTTTCGCTATTGTCGATCCCGTCTTCTCTCTTTGCCGCTTGCTCCCAGCTCCTTGCTCTTTTGCCGGCCCAGCTACACAAAGATCCTGCAAAAATACAAGAGAGGGAAACTACAAGAAGCATGCATTCATAACTGATTCATGGATTAGAACAGATCAAATATACAAATAAAACAATACATCATTGCAATACAAGTATATAGAAGAACCTCAAAAGCTTTATTGATAGAAGAAAAAAGGTTCTGAGAGGGTTACAACCATAAAGGCCCCAATCCAGCAGCACCTCCCAGCAGCAAGAAATCTCCTCTTCTCCTCCTTAAAAGCAATCACCCAATAGCTCTAACTGTAAACCAACAGCACTTCCTTACTTTGCACAAAATTCCAGCCTCCCTAGACCTCATAAGAGAGCTCTATATATAGGGTAAATGGAGAAAGGATGAGTCAGCTTGAGACTGACATGAAGCTGCCTTGTGTCCTCTCTCTCTTCAGTTAAACTTCAGTTCTTGAGTCCACTTGGAGATCCTTGCTTCCACATGGAGATCAAGTACCTCTTACTCATCATAGGGCGAATTTGCTGATCCAAGTGTCTTCTGGAAGCTTCCTGGGCATCTGACACCTTGCAGAATGGCTGTGCCACTTGGCCAATCTCGCCCAGCGCAGGTAGCCTTTAGCTCTTTTGACATTCAGCGCAGGTACAGAGTGGGACAGTTGACATTCAGCGCAGATGCTCAGTGGAGCAGTTGACATGAACTTAAAATTGCCTGTTTTTGAGTGTTTTCAGGTGGAGAACTGATAGGAAGTGTTGTGGTTTGCTGACCTTGTTCTTCTAGGGGTAAGAACAACATGTTTAGGGACTTTGGATCCCTGTAATTATCGACATTTCATGCTCCATGCTGCGAGGCACAAAAATGTCTATAACATGCCCTTGAAAATGCTATCAAAGATTTCAGAGTTTACATTTTATACTCCCATGTGATTGCCTATGTCCCAAACTCTGTTGTAAAAGATATATTAACTCAAGAAGGAATTGAGGGAAAAAGAGGTAAATGGATTGCCAATATCCTTGAGTATGACATTGAGATAAATCCCACTAAAATGATAAAGGGACAAGGTTTAGCCAAACTGATGTCCGAAACAAATTTCCAAGCCTTAGACATAAATGAACTGGACAATGAATAGAAGTTGGCGACTCCACAGATCAATCAAGATTTCTTGCAATCACCTTGGTATGCTGATATTTGTTTTATATTGTTAAACTTGCATGCTCCTCCAGGGTTGTCCAGAACCAAAAAGATATTTTTAAAGATGAAAGCATCAAAGTTTTGTGTCTTAGATAGTGCCCTATTTTGCAAGAATCATGAAGGAATTTTGCTGAACTGTTTAACTTTAAATGAAACTGACAGTGTTATGAAAGAATTCCATGCAGGGGATTGTGGAGAGCACTTATATTGGAAGTCTATTACTGATAAGATACTAAGGGCTGGTTACTATTGGCCCTCTCTATTTGCTGATGTGAAGAAATTTGTGATATCTTGCCATAAGTGCCAGATCTTTGAAGGCAAAAGAAAGTTGTTGCCCTTACCCCTTAAGCCCATTTCAACTGAGAAACCATTCCAGCAGTGGCGTTTAGATTTCATTGGTGAGATCCAACCATCCTCTTCTGGCCAGCATAAATGGATTTTAACAGCCACATATTACTTTACCAAGTGGATTGAGGCCATCCCTTGTAGGCAAGCCAATGACTCAACCATTATCCAATTCCTTGAAACCAACATTCTGTCCAGATTTGGCTATCCTGAAAAAATCATTACAGACAACGTTGTTGCCTTTAAATCCAAGAAAATGATCAGTTTTTGCCACAAATACCACATCTCCTTAGGTCACTCCTCAGCCTATTATCCTCAAGGTAATGGCCTAGCCGAGTCATCCAATAAAAGCCTCATCAATATCATCAAGAAATTCTTGGAGGAGAATAAAAATAATTGGCACAAGAAACTCACAAATGCATTATGGGCTGATAGATTGACAACTAAGAGATCCATTGGAGCAATCCCATATGAGTTAGTCTATGGAATGGAAGCAAGATTCCCTTCATCTTTGGGAATCCCCGTGATTAAGCTACTGCAAGAGATTCAGGCTGAGCCCAATGATATCCAAAGAAGAATCAATCAAACCATCCATCTACATCAAACAAGGGAGCAAGTGTATAACAGAGCTCAAGTTTTACAAGAGAAGATGAAGAAAATGTTTGATAAAAGAACAAACGCTGAAGATTTCCACATATGCAACAAAGTGCTAAGGTGGGATTCAAGGAGAGAGGACAAAGGAAAGCATGGAAAATTCGATTTCCTATGGAAAGGACCTTTTGTCATTCAAGCTATGCAAGGCAACAACACATATTTTCTCAAGAGTTTGGATGGCACAGAAGCTGAAGAAGGCCCGGTCAATGGCCGAATGCTAAAGCACTATCATGACCCCTTTTGATGTACATAATGCAGCTGTATATTATTTTTGTACATTATTATTTGTATTTTCAGCATTTTCATTTACAGCAGTCCGATAAGGGAATAACGCAGAAAATTTTGAAGGAAGGATCAAAGCAAATGCACCATTTGATCTCTGTTTTGAATTAATTTCAAAAGAAGTGCTCAGGCAGATTTGAATATGTTTATAAGCACTCAAAAGGCAAGAAGCAGAGCTGTAATTTTTCTGCAATTGAGCTCAAAAAGTATACTGCAAATAAGCTTATAAAAATTCAGTCAAAAGCATTAAGAAGAAGGAAGTTTTCAGATTACAGCAACAGTTGAAGACCAAGGCATTCTGACCTGTTGTTCTTGGCTTTTCATCTGGAAAAGCCATCCCCAAGTGGAGCCACTGTTAGCCTCCTATTACAAGAGGTTTCATATTTCATGATTGACTATTTACATGCCAAATATGTCATTCTTTCCATGCGGCAAAGGTTCCATATTTCCAAGAAAAACTCAGAAAAATTAAAAAATGTAAAGAGGGTATGCCCTAAAAGAAAAATCAAAGGGAAAAAAGAATAAATTGTCCAAAGAGAAAAATAAATGAAATGAACCCCAAAAAAAAGGCCAGGAAAGTGTGCTAGCTCAAATGCCACTACTATATTCCATTTTTGAGGAACTATTCCATTTTTTAAGAGTTTCACAGTTAAGGGAAGGCCAAACAGCTTAATCTTGGCTTCCCTAGGTTTAGATTGCTTGTTGTAGAGATAGAAAATAAATATATGTCCAAACTGTTTAATCTTGGTAGATCATTAGATAGGTAGAGAAACAAGGGTGCTCAACAGCTTAATCTGAGCCTCGAAAGGCATAAGGATCGATTTAGATAGGAGGATAGAAAAAAGAAAAGTTGAAAAGCTGGGTTTGCTAGTTCAAGCGCACCCAAACCAAAAAGAAGACAAAATTCTAGGTAAGTAGGCCGGGTAGGTAGTTCTGAGGTGGCAGAATGATGAATTGTGATCCATTTCAAGTTTTCAAGTGTTAAATCTATTCTGATCACAAGTATAAGGCAAAATCCATTTGGAGAATCTCAAGAGAGGCATGTCTAACTTCCCCTTCTTCCTTTTCCCCAAAATCATTCACTAACTTTCCCTACAGAGGTCAAGATCTGCTTGATATCTTTAAAAAATCATCATATTCCATAAACATTTGCTTAAGTAAAGATCTGCTTTACTTAGGATGCTCATATTTCTTCTATAAGTCCTAATTCCCCTTTGTAGCCTAAGATTTCTAAACTTAGCGCTCTCTTCACCAGTTTCATATTAACTTCTAACATTATTATATAAATCCCCATCTATTTCCCCAGCACTCTCTTCACCAGTTTCATATTAACTTCTAACATTATTATATAAATCCCCATCTATTTCCCCTTCCCCTACTAAAAATATGCTAAATTTCCCCTTACATGCATATCCCCTCCGTCTGGTTGAAAAATAACCATAAGTATGCTTGGGAATTGCGAAGTTTGCCTGAAACTTAGTAAGAACCCTCATTTTGCCTCTTTAACCATCTCCCTATGCATTCGGACCCCTTCCGATGCATTAACAACCCCTTCAAATGCATCAAAGTCCACCTCCGATCTCATATTTTCCCTTCCGACTCCATAAAAATCCTCTTTTCCATGCTTCGGACCCCTTCTGATGCATTATAAACCCTCCTCCGATGGAAATCCCCCCCCTCCGACGTGATATCGCTGTCGGAGGTAATAACAGTGTTGGCCCCTTTTCATATATGCCCCCATTCTTCGTGCTCCGATGCGATATCGCTATCGGGGGCCATTCCTATCGCATTTTCCATATATCCCGCATATATATATTTTATCGTTAAAACCCGCTTTATTATTATAACCTAAGTTTTTCATAAAATTTAAGTTTTATCGAAAAAGCCCGCATTTTCCATATATCGCAAGCCTCATTGCTTTTTTCGGTTATCGGCGGTCGCATATGTGTTAAGTCCCGCCCTATGGTTCTCCGCCGATGCGATATGCCAATTTGTTGGCAGTCGTCGGATCAAGCCTCAAATCTAATGGCCCATATTAAATCGCAGCCCCCCCCATTTCGCTCGCCCAGCGCTACATGTTAAAATCCATTCCTCTACCGATCTCCGATGCGATATCGGCGATCACTCCATCGCTTCAGCCCATATTTGCTCCGGACAACGAGAACGGCCTCAGCATGGTCTTCAGTATGCAATCCTCCTTTATGTTGCAGTATTTCTTCAGTTTGACAATATTTTGATTGGCCAAGCGCCGATACTCATCCAAAGCCCACAGAGGTGCCACCACAACTATTTTTTGCCATAAAGTGGCAAAAAAGGGGCAATTTGACAGTTAAAGTGTATCAGTGGAGAGAAAAGGCCCTGATTCAGTGTTAAAATGTATCAAAGTTGCGGCAAAGAGTATCAGATTAAAGAATATCAGTGGAAAACTTTAATATTGAAGCAGATGAGCAATAAAGAGCCCCAGCAAAGTCAAAGAATATCAGTAATGGATTTAAAGCCATTAAGGCTCACCAGATCAATGTTAATGCACATAAGGCCACCTAAGGGTAGCGCTGCAGAAACCAAAGCACAGTTATTTCAGAATGCACAGCACAGAACTCAAAGGACACCATATTTACTCATTTTGAATGTGGCTGCCTCGAGCGCAGCATAAATAGATAACTGTTACATTTATTTAATGATAAGTTAGGTTAATCAAAGTTATTTCCCCAGATCTTCCCTCAGATCTGTTTTGTAGATATTTTTCTTATAAATACCACCCTGAACAATGTATTAAGGGTTGGTTGGTTGATAACTCCTCTCCAGACTTGCACTGTATTCTTTGAGATCCTCTATAATCAAAGATCGTTGGAATGCTTGGATGATCGGTCTGTTGTGTTTTAATGGCTGAAGAGTGAACTATGGAATTCTAATGCTTCTACATGGCTCAATAAGTCTTTCTTGCCTGTGTTTTCATTTTATATGTGTTTATATCACCATTGTGTCATGATCTAAGTAATAGAAAAGAAGAATAGCTTAGAATTTGCTCAGCCGCACTCTATGCTCAATTCCTGTTATTTCTTCATGTTTTCCTCAGAAATAGTTATGAATATGCATACTTGAATGATCGTGTTTACGTTATTTCTCTCATTTATGAATGATTGTTTAGGAATCCTTGACTGCTCCTAGATAAATTTCATTCGCCCTCCTTCTGTTAGCTGATGAAAGATTATTAGTTGCCTTTCATCTTTGACCTTCATTCCATTTTTTTTTTATAGCTTGATATTGTTCCATGTGTAGCTATCCTGCTCTATGTTCCTCTTGTGACCAAGAAAACGCACCAGTAGCCCTTATCCTTGACTCCATGCCCAATGGTTTTAACTTCTCACACTTTACAGTCCAACTCCGTTTGAAAACCATCATCCTTCCCACCAAAACTCAAACAAAACCCATATATACCATAACTAGCCCAAAATCATATCAAAACAAAGCTAAATTATAAAGAGAGAGCCCTCTCTGATTGCAGGTAGGCTAGAACCTATAATCCAAAGATTGGTTTGTGGTTACCTCGGTCGTATCCCTTAAGGAGCCAAGGGACAACCTGAGTGATAACATTACCCATGGTCGACGGACCATGGGAGTGTATAAATAGAGCGAGGCTCTAAGTTGTAAACGAGGGAATCAATTGATGAAGGAAGGATGAAGAATTGAGTCGTATCTAAGTATAGAATCGAGTTGTTAGGTCGCAGAGTAGGAGAAGGCTCTATAGCTGAGTGCGCAAAGGCCTAGTAGTCCGCAGTTGAGTGCGCAAACCCCTGTAGCTGAGTGTGTAGGGCAAGTCGAGTTTGTAACCTTTGATAAGTAATAAAGAGAAGTTTTACATCATTTCTGTGTATCTTTCTCTTGTTTTTTGCATTGAATGTATCAGATATAAATTACATTTCTATTGTTTATATGATGCATGAACTTATATGAATGCATTGATAAAGTGAATATAAGATAAAGTATCTATTTATGTGAAGATAACTAACTGTTATAGGAAGATAATTAAGATACGTGGTGTAACTTGGGGAATTAGCGCAAATCATTGCTTTAGCAGCACAAAAGCACTGGTTAGGGTTGTGCAAAGGGGATTATAACAAGTCATGAAGGCCTCGCAGGTCAGGATAGTGCGCAAGTGACCTGCACGAAGGTATTCACAGTTGGACTAAACTGACCCCTTAGACACCTCAAGGGTGCGGAAACTTGGTTCCAGCATCCCCCCATACTGCTTCGGGTGAGACCTCAATCCGTGCTCTATGGGTTGTTTCCGAAAGGGCCAGTAGTAAAGGGATTTGTTTGGATAATTAACTCCGAACCTGGGTCATTCCCCATCAAGCCAACAATATAGTAATGTGAGCATGTGTTATTAATGCATGCTCATTCCTTCCCTTCACCATGTTGGAATTTCCTTCTTGGATGAGACTAGGCATAGAAGCAATAACTTGTGCACATTATTAACACATGCATGTTCATACATGTATAAGAAATAAACACACATTTCCATTGCTATCATTTTGCCTCATATGTTTAAAACTCATATTTAAAAAATACCATGGAAAATATACTGGAAAATATACTATTGCAAGTGGTGGTTTCATTAAAGTGATTTTGTTAAGTATTGTGACATAGTCTTGATCTATTAGAACCTTTTAATGATGGGTAACCTACATAATCAATCAAAAAATTCCATGACAAATTCCATGGTGGACTCTAGTTTCTTATTGCAAGTGAAGTGTATGCGTCCATTGGAGGCCATTCAAATTACAACATCAAGTATCTTATGGCCAATATTTAATCAACGAGAAATTACATAGCGGAAGAAGACATTTACATTTTTTTAGATGTTGAGTATCTAGTGGTGGAAACTAAAAAATTGAATGATTTGAATACTTTTGGTGAAGTGGCTCATCATGTGAAAGTTGAATTTAAAAAATTATATGTTCAAAATATAAACCGAAAAACTGTCCAAAGCACTCCCAAGCTTGACCATTAGGTGATAGAAGTGCTACAGTTTATTGGAAAATGGATTGACACTTTGTGTTCACCTTCATTATGTAGGCTCTCAATTGAATGACAAAGAAATCATAGATTTATTCAGGTGGATGAAAGTTCTCTAGCATGCCTTGTAGGTAAGTTACATAAACAAACTATTTATTGGTAGAGCCATAAAATTTTGAAAGAATATTTTGATTCAAAAAGTGATGCAACTAAATGTAAATTATTTTTGGCCTTCTTAAAACTACACTATTTAGCTGTTGCAAGGAGAATGTTAGGCTTAAATATAGTTAGAAGTACAAATACCAATAATCACATTACTAGAAACCTTCAAGATGATTTTAATACAATTGGAAAGACTAATTTAAAATACCATAATGTGGTTCATATTGTAATTAGAATATATTGTAAACACATTCACAAGGCAAAATCATTTTATATCATGCACGTCTCATAATTAAAATGGAAAAAGAAAAACTCTTTGAAAGAAAAAATTGATAAACCATGTCAAACAAATTATTGTGTATTCATTGGTAGGTTAACACATTCAAAATATATTATTGTCCTTTCATAGATAGGTCGTCTCATTCACACATGAAGTTAATTTATGATGTTAAGGAACTAGTACAAAATTTTTTACATGGAAATACTAGGGCTTCATCCAATCAAAAGTATGTGCTAAAATAAAAAAAGGTTGTGAAGACCACTAACCCCACCTTCAGCACTTCCTTGACATGACACAAATAAAACTCTATGAGAGATTCAAGAAAGAGCCCATGGAATTGAACCTGTACCAAAGATCTTTTGAGAAATACAAAACTTGGTATGTTAGAACATGCATAGATCGTAACACATGTTGTAAATACCATGCAAAAATAGATTATTTGTATGACGCGTATATACACATTCATCATGTTTTTTATCGTGACATTGTGTAGAATTTCTCATCCAAACTACCACATTTTTCATCAAGAGAATTTATTAATAGCAACACACATCCAAGGCCAAAGAAAAAATGATATTATGAAAAATCATGTTCAGATGGGACATGCTCTAGGTGCAATGGATTTGCATCATTAAGTTGGTGCATTCATAAAATTAAGGAGCATGGATTTTGGAGGGTGATAGTAAACAAAGCTTCATAATATGTTATGAACTAGATAGTGGGAAAGAAAGCAAATAGACATCATTGTTGAAGTCCTAGCTAAGTTAACATCACATTATTTATTATCGCATGTTCAAATTCAACATATATGTTTTTTATCATGAACTTATATTTTTGGCATTAAGCATGAGTATGTGATTTAATTAAATAATGTTTTATAAATATTGGAACATTTTCTCAACATGTGCATGTAGCATGATGGCAAGATGAACAATTTAAAATATGTAAGGAAAACTTTACCCTAGGTACTACATTGTCAGTTTTAGATTTTAATGAGAACTACACCCTTCAAAAAATAGGTTGATATCCAAAACCAATATTATCATTGTGTTGACGAGGAAAAACACGCCACCAATGGTGAAGGGATCTCCCCAGTGTGAAGTCTCATTTATACCTCACATTGTTTGGGATATGAGTCTCATTTAGTATTTGGGCTCAGCTACCACCATATTTGTTTCTTTTTCTTGGGTTTTGAGTGAAGAAATGTTAATCCGAGGCGAGTGTGAAATACTGAAAGAGTGAGGATGAATCAATCCACAAATTATAAACTTGCAATACAACATACAAGATCGTAATAGCACAACAATAAGAGTACTAAGTATATCTTAAGAGAAAATAGTTAGCAAAAACCATATAGGACATACAAGAGTAAAAAAGTACTAAAAAATAATTTTAAAGTATTTCACAACTAACAACTAGTGCTATGCATGGAATGAAAGAGCAAGATTTAACAGACATATGTGAAATAATCCACGAATTAGTTCATTGACATACAACTCATGTGAAAGTGAACATCCACACACAATAGAAGTGCAAGATGTCCATTACAACTACCATGGAAGTGGATGAGAATCTATGCCAAGAGTGAAGAGCTTAAAGGTTTATGATATCCTCTCTCCATTGTGTGCCATGGTAACACCCTCCACGCTGATATTCTCTCCCCAGCCTATGCAATCCTAACATGCTCCCCCTTGATATACGATCCTTGACACCATTGTAGATTATGTGAACTTTGCAGGCTCAGACTCTAGCGATGACTAACTACTTGACCTAACAATCAGTGATGATTTCAGCAAGCTATGGCTCCAGTAATGACCATATTTCTCATGTTTTGGACAAAGACAATGATGACAACTGACCCTCTTCTTTTTTGATGTAATGATCCCCTTTCCACGCAATAGGAACTACTGAGACGACGTTACTGGTCATGAAGACTGTGTAGGGACAGATTAATCAACTGGTAGAGGCTCGACCCTCCTTTTTTTTCAAAAAAAATAAAAAATAACATCTTGATTTATAAAATGTTTATATAGTAGATGGAAAAATACCAGTCTTCTACATTTTGCATACATCCATGTACCTTACAATAAAAATATATTAAAATTCTTAATAACCTGTAGTCAAAATTTTCAGATTCCACAAAAAACAAAAACTCCCAACATCTACAGGAAGACAAAAACATGAAGGCCAAATTATACCCCAGCTCAGATTTCAAAGGATCCTTAAGCACATATAGATCCATCCATCATTAGTTCAAATTCCACCATGCCAAAACAAAAGAGAATTCCACGTTTAGATAGGGCATCCTTCATCCCATTTTGTTCCCTATATACATTAACAAAGGATATTTCCTCATAAGAATGAATGATCTGCATGATTTGTGCCATCCAATGGTGTAAGGTTGGGGGGGGAGGGGGAAGATCTAGAGGGAATATTGTCCCAACACCCACTCAATGATAGATTTTTAATCCCCAATGATCTTGATAGATCCAATCTCTAGCCATTTCACACATTTTAGGAGCCCCCAAAGAGCTACAATTTTAGCCCTGAAGTTTGTACCCTCCCCCCCCCATGCCAGTAAAACTAAAATTCCATTTCAGGACTAAGCTTGATGAGTGACCCACACCCACAGTTTCCACCTCTCTCAGCCCCATCAAAATAACCCATTGGGAAAGAATCTCCCAGATCTTTGAAGGAGGCATCTCTCCTGGAGAGTCAAGGCATCCATGGACCAATCTTTGAAAAAATCCCAATAATGTTAAGACATTTGGCAGAACTGAGAGGGACTTTGTCCTAAAAAATAGCTGCATTTTGAGAGATCCAAATGCCCCAAATCACATATAGCGGAATTGTCTTGAAGGATTTGTGCATGCTAGACCAATAACAAAGGCATGTGTTTTCCTCGGCTCCCATGCGACTGAGCACTCGGGGCCTCTCCTTCTCAAGGGGTTTTGCCTAGCGATGCATGATTAGCACTAAGTGCTAATCGCGCATCAAAATCTGCCTTTGTTTCCCGATCTGGGCTTCCCAGGGGTTAGTTTCGCCTCCTGCGCAGTCTCCATGGGCCTTAGTCAGTGCGCTTTGACTGAGGTCCTCGTCACTCCTGTTAGGATATTCCGACACATAGGATATAGTTAAGTTCAACTTGGTCTAGTTTAGAGTTAGGTATAGAGTTAGGTAAAGTGTGTTTCTTTACCGTTGTACATATTGTAACTTACAATCCGACGGTCACGATATGTAGTGATCCGACGGTTCACTCTCACCTCGGTATTATCGACACTTGATCCGTGGCTTGACACCCGATTGGTCCATGAGTTCTATTTAAAGCGCATGGAGGGTCATTGTTCGGGTAATCCGTGCATGAGAGAAGCTTATGTAAATTTTCATTCTTTGATTAATAAATTGTCTGTACCCACGTTGGGACAGGCCGTGGACTGTTTCCCTCCTTGCACTCTGAGGGTTTTAACCACGTCAAAAATACTGGTGTATTGATTTGAGATCTGGTTGTGAGCGGTGTCCTTTTGGTATTCTTTTTGAGGAACTTACCCTGTAAATTCCTACATGGTATCAGAGCTATTTGAGGGCCGCGTCCGTTGGTGATCCAAATCTAAAGCCGGTAGAACTGCATGCGGCTGTCGTTTCCTAGATCTGCTGTTTCTGACTGCTTTCGGGCCGAGAGGACTGCTCTGTTGCGTTCGGAGCATCTGTTTCAGTGAGGAACCCCTTTCGTTTCACGCGAAAAGGTTTCCGGTAGCCCTAGCTGCGTCATTTTTCAGATCGGGAGGTATACAGTTTTTTTTTGCAGTTTACTGTCATTTTCTCTCTGCTTATTTCGATTTCGGTTTATTTAGCCTTTTTTTTTCCCGGATCTATACCTTTCATTTCTGCGTATGCTCTTTGCCCTGCGACTCTGTGCGATCTGGGCAAATCAGAAACAGAAAGAAAGGATTTTTCTCATGCGTATGCTCTTTTCCCTGCACCTTAGTGTGATCTTGGAAAATCAGAAACATTGAGAAAAATATTTAGTTTTTCGGTTAAAAGCTAACTTTGAGATTTTTTTTTTTTTAAAAATTCTAGTTTTTTGGCTAAAGCTAACTTTGAGCCGTAAGGTTCGTTTTTCTTTTCATATTCGTGTTGGGTTTTGTGTTTTGTGTTTTGTAGGGGAAAAGAGCCTTCCCAAGGCAAGCACGCAAATCGAGCCCCCCCCCCCCCCCCTCTCTCTCTCTCTCTCTCTCTCTCTCTCTCAAATATTTTGTATAGATCAATTGGTTCAAAGACTTTTTAAGAGAGTAGAGGTCTTGGGTTCAAGTCTCCATTTTGTGGGGGCGGATTTTTTCATTCCCGCACTTTGCCGGCAACGTCAACAATTTTTTTTCAAAAAGCCATAACTTCTTCATCCGGAAGCCTTTTTCAGAGCCGTTTTTTTTAAAACCGCCTATTTTTTCGAGATCTATCCATTGGACCACTTACTTTCAGCATCTTCAGCTTCAGTTTTTTTTCAAAAAATGGAAAGTCCATGCCAAGTCATTCTTGACAGCACTAACTACTTCCAATGGGTAGCCTACATGGGAGATTTACTTAGAAGTAAAGGTCTCTTCAGAATAGCCACAGACCAAGAGAAGAAACCCAAAGATGAAGACAAGGCCGAAAAATGGGAAAATAGACAAGATCAAGCACGTGGTTTGATAGGAATGTCTGTTTCTCCTGATCTTAGATTCCACATTGCAGAAATTGAAACTCCTCATGAAGCATTAGAAAAACTTGCTAAAGTTTTTGGGATTAAAAATGAAATTAGAGCCCATCAACTTGAGAATGAGTTGCTTACTTTGGATCCTAATAATTTTTCTTGCATTGAAGATTTCTTGTCCAAATTCAAGACCCTTAGATATCTCTTGGAAGGTGTTAAAGTTAAGAAAGAAGATGGTAACCTTATTTATTCCATCCTTACTAAGTTGGGACCAGCCTACTCTGTATTTGTTTCCACTTTCCATTCTACAAGGGAAGCTTTCATTTGTCAAGGCAAAGACTACAAACCCCCTTCCTTTGACTCCTTTTGTGATTCCTTAATAAGAGAACAAGAAAAACTCTTACACCTTGGTCTTCTTAATCTTGGAAACTCTTCCTCGAAAGCGTTAGCCGCCCAGCAGCAACCAAATTCAAAGAATCCTAAGAAGTCTTATCCTCAAAGGAATGGTCCTAAACCAACTCAGCCTCAAGATGAAAGATCATTTCAGCAAAATGACAAGACCAATAAAAACAAATGGAAGAGGACTGACAGACATTGTAACTTTTGTAATCGAGATGGCCACTTAGAATCTAAATGCTTTAAGAAGATGGAAGCCTTGGAAGCCGCAATGAAGAAACATAACATCCATCTGGAGCCTACTTCAACTTCAACTTCCGGAACGGCACTTTCTGCATGTCATCGTCAATCATCTCAGTCTGGTTATGCATTAAATGTATCTTCTTCTTCTTCTCATTCTCATGAGTGGCTCATTGATTCTGGAGCCTCTTGTCACATGGCCAAAAACCAAGCCATGTTTTCTTCTTTAAATGATTGTAACACCAAAAATATATATGTTGGTGATGATAGATCTCTTAATGTTGTAGGGACTGGAACTGTTCATCTAGACAATGGTCAGTTCAATGATGTATTATGTGTTCCAAACTTATCCTGCAACCTTCTATCTGTCTATCAGATAACTCATTCAGGTGAAGGTAAAATTGTTGAATTTTCACCTCATGATGTTGTAATCAAGGATCTAAAAGATCCTAAACAGATTCTAGCTACTGGTCTTGCTGATGATTCCAAAAGGTTGTATAAGTTTCACAACTTTGGGTCATCCCATCTTCCCTCAGTATTTGTTGCTCATAATGATGAAGTGAGCAAACTTTGGCATGAGCGGTTTGGTCACTTAAACTATCGCTCCCTTCAGCATCTATGTAAAGAAAATATGGTGACAGGTCTTCCTATGGTATCTTGCAAAGATGGTGTTTGTTCCGGATGTGTACTCGGAAAACATCATCGGGACAGTTTTGACAAACGTGCCTCTTGGCACGCCTCAGCCCCTTTACAGCTTGTGCACAGTGATTTATGTGGTCCTCTTCCTGTTGCTTCATTCTCTGGCTGCAAGTACTTCTTAACTTTCATTGATGATTTCTCTAGACGCACTTGGGTATACTTCTTAAAACTCAAGAGCGAAGTATTTAGCACTTTTTTGGCCTTCAAAGCATTTGTTGAAAAACAATCTGGACATCAAATTCTTAAGCTAAGAACTGATAATGGTGGAGAATATGTTAAAAACGCATTCATCAACTTTTGCACCGAAAATGGAATTCAAATGCAACATACTGTTCCATACACTCCACAACAAAATGGTGTAGCTGAAAGGAAAAATCGCACCTTAAAGGAAATGGCTAATTGTATGCTGCAATCTAAAGGACTCAGTCTTAGTTTTTGGGCCGAAGCAATTAATTGTGCAAATTATATAATCAATCGCACTCCTACTAAGGTTCTAGAGAATATCACTCCAGAAGAAGCTTGGAGTTCCATTAAACCAGATGTAAGTCACTTTCGTGTGTTTGGAAGTGAAGCATGGGCCCATATTCCAGATGAAAAGCATAAAGCTTTAGAACCTAAGAGTGAGAAATGTACTTTTGTTGGATATTCTGAAGATGTAAAAGGTTATAGACTTATTCCATTTAAGTCCAAAAATGTTATCATTAGAAGAGATGTAAAATTTGATGAAAATAAATCGGCCTGCGAGCCTAGTCCGGCGGATGTGCCACCTCTTCCTATCTCTTCTATCTTTGAAAACATTTCTTCTTCTGATGATGAAAGCGAGGATGATAATCCTCCCCCACCTTCTCAGGATCCTCAACTTCCAAGATGGGTCCGTGCTACTCGGGATGCAGCAGGTGATCTTGCCGGTGATCCTACAGATCAGCGACGTACACGTTCTCAGTTTGAAAGAGCCTCTTCTTTACTGGCTCAAGCTCCAGTAAATCATGATCCTGACACTTTTGCAGAAGCTTCAGGCCATCCACATTGGGAAGCAGCTATGAATGAAGAATATCATTCATTGATGACAAATGATACATGGGATCTTGTTCCTCTACCAAAGGGACGCAAACTTGTTAGATGCAAATGGGTTTACAGAACCAAGTATGGACCAGATGGGAAAGTTGATAAACATAAGGCTCGTCTAGTTGCTAAGGGCTTTTCACAGGTTGAAGGCATTGACTACACTGAAACCTTCGCCCCTGTTGCCAAAATGAACTCTATCTGCCTTGTTCTTTCCCTTGCTGCCTCTTTAAAATGGGAAGTCCATCAGATGGATGTTAAATCTGCCTTCTTGCATGGGGACTTGCAGGAAGAAATCTATATGGAACAACCCATTGGCTTCATACAAACAGACTCCAGCCTTGTGTGTCGACTTAAGAAATCCCTTTATGGTCTCAAGCAAGCTCCTCGGGCTTGGTATGCCAAAATGGATAGCTTTCTTTTAGAATCTGGCTTTTCTAGGTGTCATTCTGACAATACTGTCTACACCAAGAAAGTGGGTGACTCTCTTATCATCCTTGTTCTTTATGTTGATGATCTTATCCTTACTGGCAGTGATCCCAACCTTATAAACCATGTGAAGTCTATCCTTAAAAAGAAATTTGAAATGACAGACTTAGGACACTTACACTATTTTCTCGGTCTTCAAGTCTTGCAATCCAAGGAAGGTATTTCCCTTTCCCAGTCCAAGTATGCTTGTGATATTCTTCGTCATTTTCACATGGAAGACTGTAAGCCAGCCCCTTCTCCCTTTCAGTCTGGAGTCAAACTTTCAGTCTCTTGTACTTCTCCTGAAGTTGATGCTACCTTATACCGTCAACTTGTAGGAAAACTCTTGTACTTAACCCATACTCGTCCTGATCTTTCCTTTGTTGTTGGCCTTGTTGCTCGTTTTATGCAAAACCCCCGTGAAAGTCATTGGAAAGCAGCCAAAAGAATACTTCGTTATGTTCGAGGTACAGTACAGTTTGGGATTCATTACAGTGCCAAAGCAGCTCCTCTGTTAGTTGGTTTCACTGATTCTGATTGGGCTGGTGACCCTGATGATCGGAAGTCTACTGCCGGTTATGTCTTCACTCTTGGTTCAGGACCTATTACATGGGCTTGTAAGAAACAGGCTGCCATTTCTCTTTCGTCAGCAGAAGCAGAGTATCGTGGTGCCGTGGAAGCTAGTAAGGAAGCCTTGTGGCTTCGTCAGATCCTATCAGAGTTTGGCTTTGAGCAGCAGCATCCAACCACACTTTGGTGTGATAATCAAAGTGCCATTCAGCTATGCAAAGATCCAGTTCAGCATCAGCGCAGCAAACACATCGAACTACACATGCACTTCATCAGAAAGCTCATTCATGACCATGTTCTTGAAGTGCAATATTGTCCAACAGATGATCAGGTTGCAGACATCTTCACAAAGGCTCTCACAGAGGCGAAGTTCACTAAACTTCGATATATGCTTGGAGTTCAGGAAGTTGTCACTAAGGGGGGATAGGCTCTAGTGCCTCCTTCCTTCTCCTATTGTGTCATATTTGTAAATCCTTCAATCCTATCCCAAGTTGTTCTTAAGGGGGGATGTTAGGATATTCCGACACATAGGATATAGTTAAGTTCAACTTGGTCTAGTTTAGAGTTAGGTATAGAGTTAGGTAAAGTGTGTTTCTTTACCGTTGTACATATTGTAACTTACAATCCGATGGTCACGATATGTAGTGATCCGACGGTTCACTCTCACCTCGGTATTATCGACACTTGATCCGTGGCTTGACACCCGATTGGTCCATGAGTTCTATTTAAAGCGCATGGAGGGTCATTGTTCGGGTAATCCGTGCATGAGAGAAGCTTATGTAAATTTTCATTCTTTGATTAATAAATTGTCTGTACCCACATTGGGACAGGCCGTGGACTGTTTCCCTCCTTGCACTCTGAGGGTTTTAACCACGTCAAAAATACTGGTGTATTGATTTGAGATCTGGTTGTGAGCGGTGTCCTTTTGGTATTCTTTCTGAGGAACTTACCCTGTAAATTCCTACAACTCCATGTTGGCTGCTAACTGCCACTGTTCAAAGGTTTTTTTTGTCGTTTTTCTTAATTCTTTGATGTTTGTTCTGACCTGATACAGTCATGGTCCTTCTGACAATTCTTCATGGATCCAATTCGGATCACGGCCTTCCCACTGAAAAAGATGTTGGGCAACCAAAAGTTGGTTTTCAAGCATCGACTAAGTGAGGGTATTGTTTTCTCACTTGCCCAATCTCAATACACTTTGCACTGCTTGGCTTTGAACCTTTGAGCCCTACTCTGAGGTACTCAACATCTCCTTTGCGTGTCATTCTCACCTTCCTCTCTAGCACTGTGTCTTCCTACAATTCATTAAGATATTCAGGTAGCAGGTCATTGATAGAAGGAAATTGACTCTGCTCTTCAGGATCCTCAATCATTGAAGGTTCAAACAATCTCAAGCAATCTGCATTTATGACTGAGTAGATGTGCATGTAAGCTGGTAGATCAATGTGAAAAGCATTATCACCAATCTTCTCAAGTATATTGAAAGGTCCATACTTGATAGGTTTTAGCTTTTTACCTTCACCTTACATCTTGTCCTTGCTGATATACAGGCAGACCTGGTCACCAACCTGAAAATTGTGCTCCATCTGATGCTTGTCATGCCTAGCCTTATATTTGGCTTGGCTCTTTTCCAACTATTCCTGTATTGTTTGGTGGATGTCTTGGATTTGTTCAATGAACCTAGTTGCCCTGTCCACATCACTGTGTCCCTCAACTCTGGTATCTTTACCAAAGACAAAATCCAAAGGAGACCTTGGTGTGAAACCAAAACAAGTCTCAAAAGGAGATCTCTGTGTAGAATATTGCCAACTGGAATCCACTGTTATCTCAAATAACTTAGTAATGTGCCTTTGAACTTAATTTGTAAAAGAGCATCCAATAAATTAGTGTAGGCAATTCTCACCCACATTTCCGCATAATTGACATCTACGAGGACCAAGAAAACCTATTTTCATCAAATTATCCCATGCGATAATTCGGTTGAACAGAGTCAACCATAAGAGTAATTTGAGCTTTAAAGGGGCCTCCCACTTCCACATAGAAATAGTCCAATCCTCAAAGAGGTATCTCGTAGGAAAACAAGAGATGTATAGGTAAAATTATTTGACTTCTATCTTTCTGTTGACATTCCTACCACCCCAGGTAAGATAGTCATCCTTATTGGTGATTGAGATACTTGCGGAAACTAAATCATATCTGTATTTTTCCCGTTCCAGTTCCAAACCAGTTAGTAGACCCAAGTCCCACGAGAGGGGCCATATGTGTTCAAGAGTTCCTTTAAACTCAATGATGTGTAAATCTTCTAGGAAACATATACCCCTTTGGTGCAAATATTAAATGATTTGTGGAGAAAGGAAGTGGTTCCCAGAAAATCCCTTAATGTCATCCAATCCAATGTGGATTTTTCTCCCATCTCCAACTTGCCATCACAGGTTTCCACATATCTAGCCTTTCGTCGATGTCATGCTCCTCCAAATGTATGATTGTTTGTTGGCTTGTGGAGCCTGAAATTTGACCCATTCTTCCAAACTATGGAGTCTCAAATATTTCCCTTGTACAACCTCCTACTAAATTCCATGAGAGTTAAAATCCCTCCATAGGTTTCTAGAGAGAAGTTCTAAGTTGAAGCACTTTGTGTCTCTCATGCCCCATCCCCCCATCTTGTATAGTCAAGATGGAGCCTTTAGTCTACTAAGGTATATTTTTTTTTTGTTTCCACACCAAACCGGAGAAATCATGCAATAATGGCATCAATTTTCTTAATGACTACCAGGGGGATGAGAAAAAAATGCATCAAATATATAGATATCCCCTGAAGCACAACTTTGATCATAATTACTCTTCCGCCAATAGAAATTCATATATGGTCCCACATGGATAACTTGCTTTTGACTTTATGGATCAGCTAGTCCCAATCCACTATTTGGTAGCTAACTGGCTTGAGAAAACAACCCATACACTTAAAACTAGAGGGCGTAGCTATTTTTTTATTGCCAAAGAGTGAGGCTCAACCCTTCTTAAATGATTAGAATGATGCATACAAGAGGGGTCATTTTTTATGCTCTTCCTTCCAACGTTTGGAAGCATACGTCATCTTGCAAACTGGATATACATGTTGGTGCGCTCTCATGAATCATAGGGAATACTGAAATCCCTCACTTGAAAACTCACCCGAGCTCTCAAAATCACAATGAAGAGAAAACTAAATTCCATGCCTTTCTCTAGATGTTTTTCCTTTTATAGTTGGGCTTCTCCAAAGAAACTATGGGAAATTACTATGGGCTAATGCCACTTATTTATTTATTTATTTATTTATTATTATTATTATTATTATTATTTGGTCCAACCATTTCATCCGGTTGGGGGATATTACAACATTTCATTAAGATACTCATGAACAAATTCCCCCCTATTATGAGTAGGATATGTAAGTAAGTTACAATAACACTACACGAGGGAATATCAAGGTGGTTTGATAATGAATTTGAACTAATACTTGAATGTTACTAAGCAACGAGAATAATACATCACATGAGAAGGTAAACATGTAAACATTTCGGGTATTTTACACATGGTAACAAAGCCTTGAGTTCCCTTAAAAATCACTATTGAATCATTGGTAATTTATCTATTCCCCTCCACACTCGCAGTAAATATAATTGTTGTTATCCATAGAGGAATATAGTGTATGAATATGTATATAACCTTTTTAAAAGTTACAAACAACATAATTAGGAAGATGGAAAAAATGCTCACACAAATAAAATCACTCTACTACCTTCGGATTTCATAGAAGTTCTCATAACCCATTCTCACTCTTTTATATTAAAATCTTCCATTGCAACATGAAGGCCTTTTTGAAGTTCTTGATTCATAGAATTTGGTCCACTTTAACACGTACTATTACACTCCATCATGTCTATTGTGAGCCATTCACATTGCAATAATAAAATGATATGTAGATAATGTCCATGTAATATAAACATAATGTATAAGGATGATTGTTCATTCTTAAAAAAACGAATTTTAGCTGAAGTTGATTTCCTAAAGGAAATCTAAACTTCAAAAAATGTAGTTATCATATTCAATTTTGAAAAAAAAAAGTCTTTATCCAAAAAACCATATCTCAACAAAATATATGTAATGTACATTGATACATACATACATATATCAGGGAAAGATATATCCCAAAATCATGGATGAGTCTATTTCAAGTACGCCTAATAGAGAAAGCTATGTCCTTGGAATGGTTAGGATGTATAATACCATGTCGTAATGTTAAAGATAAGCCCCCATGAAGGTTTCTTATGTTAGTTTTCACGTAGTTTCAGTGATCAAATGTACTCTTTCATGTGGTTGATAAGGTCTTTTGTCAAATTGTTATAGTTTCAAATAAAATTTTACATGTCCTTGTTGTCAAATGGTCATGGGTCAGTGTCTATGTATTATTACTACTCCCTCCATTTTCAAGGTCATACAATGTCATTATGGTCATGTCATCATTATTTATAATAGGTCATCAAATGAGTGTCTTGGTCATCATTTTGGTAAGTAAATCATAAAGATTCATACTTTAAAGGTTCAGAGTTCCAAATCATGGTTCAAGATATGCATTTGGTGTCGTGACTAGGTCATGTCATCACCATAGTCACCATATGGGAGTTAGTAATTAGGGAAAAGTGTTCAAAAAAGTTCTAAAAGGTACATTTACCCCACATGGAGATCTAACCTTTCCAAAAAGAGCAATAAAGCTGCAATACACTACCTCATCATGTTAATTCTAAAAGGGACATGTAATGTCATACCATCACCAAAAGAAAAAGTTGACTTTCAAGCTATAAATAGATCATATAAGCATTAAATCACTTCATTTCATCTTCATAGAGATCTCATCCACCATTGTGCTTCACTTCAGCCTTCAAAACTCTGATTTTTCCATCACAAATGCCCTTGCTATTGAGCATGTTGCGTTTCTGGTAAGAACATTGTGTTTTTGGATTTGGAGGTAAAAGACAGCATCAAAAGGGTTCATTCAGCAATCTACATGTTCCAAAGACTCTTAGAAAGTAAGTATAGCCTCTCATCAAACTTTTATATAGAGATTTGCTTCAGTAAATGGTGAATTTATTCTCTTAGGGTTTTTCGTTGTGCTTTTCGTCTTCTTTGTGTTTTTTCCAGTTCAGAGATAAATACCCTAGTTTTCCTACCCTAACACCCCTATACACACTTCATACATATGTCCCAACCACTTCCCACACCCATCTCCCTGATTTCCATCATTTTCCCCAAAACCCTAGACCACGTTGCGCTTTTGCTAAAATTCTGGGTTTGGATTGTGTTGTTGGATTTTCCCCTCTTGCCCTCATCCGTTTCTTTAAATTCCACTTCCTAAGTCTCCCTAACATCTATCCCTACCCCCTATAATTTTCCTACAAATTTCCCTAATCCCTATCCCATCTATTCTCTTACCTAAACTAGTTGCCCCTTTTTCCCCTGTTCTCCCAATCCTACCCTTCCCTTCCCTCCTATCAAGCTAGGGTTTTTATCATGCAAATGAACACCATGGATAGTGAGAAGAATAAGTATAACAAAGGATGGAATGTCTCTATATATGATCCAACTCATATGTAGGAGATAAATGACTCATAATTCATCAAGAGATCATTTGAAGATGTGGTTTGCCTAGGGTTTTGTGAAAAGATACAAGAGGTATATTGCCATGCTAAGTTGAACAACCTTTTTGCTACAAATTTCAAGAGGGATAAAACCACCATAGTAGGGATGGATTTCATCATATCAGTAGATGTCATAGCTTCAGCCACCTGTATCCCTATAAAATAAAAAATTTGGTTTAAGGGGATGGATTTGGACATTGAAAACTACAAAGTCTTCTTGAAATCACACTACAGAGATGCTCCCACTCATATCTTTCCTTTTAGGTAATTGTTGGATAGATATGCTCCTTTAATGAAGGTGATTATGAAGTATTTTACTTGTGAAGGGAGGTTTTCTAGGTTGTATTAGTATCACATAAGGTTGTTGATGCAGTTCACTGCCATCAAACCACTGAACTTGCCCCATTACTTATTCAGGAGCCTAGTCAAGATGATTGAGAAAGTACAAAGCAAAGGGAGAGATCATCAGCAAATTTATTTCATCATGGTTTGGTCAAATTTATAATTCTTCCTCATCTTTCATAGGTTAACATATCATGGGAGACATTCATGTAAGCAACTTATCTTATGCCTACCATTAGTCAACCTAATAGTCAAAGCACTCCATTAGCACTATATAGGCCACAGGAGGTTGGCTTATCAAGTAGGTCATCAATGAAAAAGACACCTAGGGATGAGATTACAAATACTTATAGTAGAGGTAAAAGATTGGTGTTTTCCCCTAAAATAGCTGAGATGCCTAGACCTAGAACTAGGGTTCAAACTAAGATGCTTCCTAGGAAGACTATCAGTGAGGAAAGAGTTCAGCCTAACACTATGAGACAAGAATCATTAAGAGGCAAAGATGATACACCATTACACAGTGAAGAACAAGCATCTCTTCATTTAGACATGGCTAACCTAACATAACACAATGAAGACAAAGAAGCTTAAGACATAATCAAAGAGAAAGAGGCACAGATCAGGGAGCTCAAAGATGATATTTCCAAGGAAAATTTCATGGTGGCTCTCTTGAAACAAGAGAATAGGAAATTGAAGCCAAGCCTAATGCAGGAAGGTAAATCACATGAAGAGCCTCCATCATCCAGCAAGGCAAGTAAGGGAAAAGGTAAGGCATTCATTGATGAAGTAAAGTAATATTAAGACACATAGGTATAGTCAAAGAGACCCACAACTAGAGCCATGATTAAGAAGGGACAGCAAGTAGAAAATCCTCCTCCTACTCAAACCCTAAAAATATTTCATGCTCCACAGTACCTGAAATTGAAGAGGACAAGGAATATTGGTTTGAGAGAGCGAATGTGTACCTAGGGAAGGTTGTGAGGAAGGCAAAAAGAAACACTGCCCTGCAGAGGCATATGGCAAGGCACTATTATGTAAGAAACATGGTGTGCAAGATGAGGGTTAGGAACATGAAGAGAAGGCTTAAGAAAGCCCTAATAAAGCTTAATAAGAGAGATAACTTGGATTTTATCTCTGATCCATCTCCATTTGTCTAAGCCATGACTAGAAAATGAAGAAGCAGAAAAGTTTGGGAATGTTTTGGCAAATTTTGAGTTTTTTGGTTAATTCTGGAAATTTTGATGTACATAAGCGCAACATGGCCACACTATGCTTCTTATTAGAGCATCCAAATGAGGAATGACATACATATCCAGGTTCCTATTGACCTCTACATCATAGATATATACTTGGTCTTTCATGTTCGCTCACATTTTTGAAGGAAAAGTAAAAAAACTAGCAATTTTTCATGTTTCTACCACTGTTCTAGACGCCATGCTGCGCTTCTGGAGTAGTCTTAAGAGATTGGATTTTTGCAAGCTTAAATCTTTAGAGGTCTTCTAGACATTCTCAACTCCCTTCACCAACCATCAGTTCAGCTTAGAGATCAAGTAAATCCACCAAAAAACGCCTCAAAGACCATGTTGTGTTTCTGCTAGACCACGTTGTGCTTCTGAGTTTTTTGTTGCGTTTATGTGGGAAAGCTAGATTTCAAGTTTTTCTTGGTCAAAGTCAACATTGGCCAATGTAATTAGTGTCAAAATATTTTTACTTGATGTAGTTGAATATTATAATGATGGTTAGAGTGGATATTTTGTAATTAAATTCTCTCAAGTCAAATTCAAATCAATTTATGTAAAAGAGAAAAATAGTTTCTAACTACTCATGATGTGGTAGGGATTAGGTAGGAGTAGGAAATCAGTTCCTAAGAAGGAGGCTTTCACCCCTCAAAGGGGGAATGTTTTTTTACTTCTATATGTAGTCAAAATGAACTCATAGAGGGAGTTGGATTCCTAAAGCTCATATGTTGGACTAGTGTATTAGACATTTTTGCAGAACTATAAGTAGTTGCAGCTATTTTCATGGGACACCTGTGATGTGGTTTGTGGCACTGTGTTTCTTTAGTTTTCTTTATGCATTTGATGATTAAGTATTTTAGCATCCATTTATATTCTTCTGGTGATTATCTCTTAAGTTATAAAGAATATTTCATGATCAATATTCTCTGTTTTATTTGAGGTTTTCACATAAGTGTTTTCTCCTCTAAGCAAATGAATTCATACTTATATGCTCATTTCGCTTTTTCTTTTTCCCTCACCATACTACAATGACAAAATTTTCTTTGTGCCACTGATTGTATTTACCTTGCCCCATCTTATCTTTGCAATTGATCATTTGGGATTCTTGACCTAGTTTTTAGACCTAGTGCTTCTATCCAACACACCCTAAATCAAACCCTACTGTGCCAATTACCTAGCCTAAAATCTACATGTTCTCTAGTCACTTTCATTGACTATGAGATTGTTTGAGAGAGCCCTCTCCGATTTGGTAGGGCTATATACCAAGTCAAAATTTGGTTTAAGGTTACCTCCTTTAGTCTCCTTTCTCAGCCATGGGAAACTGAGTCCTAACAACTTAAAACATAAAAAGGGTCAATTAAACCCGCATATACATATAAGAACACAAATCTCTTTTATCTTTTCTCATTGTTGATAAAATAAGAAAAAAAACTTGTTTTAAGTACATAATTTTATATATAAGCGCTTAATACTGATCATTGTAGCACTCGATATTCACTAAGGGTACTAACTCTAGGAGAGCTATCTTTTACAACTGGGATGTTTGTGAGCACTTGAAACAGTTGATATTTACATGTAACTTTGTGGATGGATAGTGTGTAAGTACTCGTGAAAGATTATTTTTACATGTGCGGAACTCATGGGTAGTTTGTGGCCCCTTGTGAGAGATGATGCAAGCCAAGTTGATTTCTTCATGTAGGTAATGTTAAGGGAGACATGTTGGAAATTGAGAGATAGCTTAGATCACTAGCACACCATTTTCATGAAGATACTAGTTGTCTTATATCTAAACAAGGTGATTTTTTTTCTCATGAATTTAGTGCTTTATTATTAAGACCCTTTAAAAGATCTTAGCGCCCTCAATATGGAATCAAGCCATTATTACAATAAATTGGGAAAGAGACAAAAGAAATGCAATAAAATGCAATATATAATTTGAATTAGTCATAGTGTTATTAAAATAAAAATTCATATTTATTAAGAAATAAAACTTCATATTTATTAGGAATCCATATTCTCTATGGGGCTTGTGAGCCTAAACTAGTAAATTAAAACTAGAATACCTAAATTTTGGGAAGGTAATTATTAAATGTGCATATTATTGAAGAATCTTTAGATAAATAAGTGCGTTAATTTCCTTTTTAAACAAATGATATTGACATATTTTCTTTATATATTAAAAAATAAAGGTTAGAAAACATGTGGTTATTTCAACGTAAACACAAAGAGTTCCCTTAAATTTGTACTCTTCCATTGCACTTATACTCAAGTTAGATTAGTTTATTACCAAGAATCATCACACATAAGCAACACACAAGAACACCGGGATTTAAGGTGGAAACCCAAAGCGGGATAAAACCACCTGTTGTTGTTGTCTCTGCCTTCTTTTTAATATAAATAAAAATTTGTTTACAATCTTATACTATGCAGACTCATACCAGTATGTGAGCACCCCAAGGAAAATTTTCTTGAAGTTTAAAAACATTGGCGAATCTCACTAATCTCTAATATGCAAATTGTTAGTGTCAGTCTTTGCAGCCTTCCTCCAGTGATCAAACATGCTCTTACAAAGTTATTTTTAGGTGTCAAGGTCAAATTTTGTCATCTCAGTGAGTCTTCAGGCAAAATTTGGTCACTAGGCATTAGGTCTATGGTTTGCTTTCACTCCATCCAAAGTCATCCAAATGTTGGTCTATGTCACTATTCAGCTGATTCTACCATCATTCTGATGGCTTCCATCATCATGTCAAGTTCCAATGGGTCATTTTACACCTTGTTCATGCTTCAGTTGCGCCTAGGTAAGGTCATTTCCCTCTCCTAGGGTTTTGAAAGCAATTTCTCTTGAACGGTCAAATCATTGGCAAAACTTGTATCCTGATGTTCATACACCTTCCCCTATCCTTAAAATACCTTATCAAACACTTCCCATCACTGAGATTACCCAAATTCCTCATTTTCGCACAAACCCTAGTTTCTTGCTACAACCTAGCATTTTTCTAGGTTGGGCTTGTGTTTTTCCTTTTTGGACCCCTTCTCCTCACTCAATTTCAGATATTCCACTTCCCCCTACTTCCTAACATCCCTCCCTACTTCCCAAAATTTCCTCAAGAATTTAGAAGCTCCCTATCCCCTTCATTTCGCTTCATTTCGACAAATCCCTTGTTCCACACATCGGGGTAGGTTTCACTCAAATGATGTTTCTGAGCAATAAAAGATGAATTTAGGAAAACGAAGAGATTTTTTTGTCCACAACAGGACAAGGAAGAAAAACCTCCTTCACTTTTTACACGGGTGTCATGGTTTTAGAGAAATGTCGAAAATACAATTTCCTCGGGAGAATTGATGCACCTCTGAAGTGACCTTGGGAAAATCAAGTTTTCTCCTAGCTATGTTGGAAAAATGACTTTCTTGATGAAACAAATAATAACTAGACACAAATATTTTTCCAATGATCTATCATGAGCTCAATTTGGAGTTGCGGAAGGCATTCAAAAGTTGACTGTAACAGCACTCTACCTTGAGGCAGCCTCACTGGGCACATTTTGACCAGTCATGGGATATTTAACTTTTGACAGATAAAATGAACTCCAAATTGAACAATTCTAGTTGGGTTGGAAAGTAGACTCAAATACATTTCCAACACGCTATCTTTCACCTGATTTGGACACTGGGAAGGCCTCCAAAAGTCACCTGGAAAAGAGTGCAGTGCACAAAGGGAGCGCGGCGCACTGGGAGGAAATTTCCAGTGTAAATTTACACTGGCGTGGCGCACATAGAGAGCGCGGCGCACAGGGAAAAAAAGGCTTGAAATTGTGCCATTTTGCCTAAAATTTCTTGTGAAGCCCATCAAATTGCAAGGTAGGCTCTATAACATCACTTGTTTATAAAATTTTATGAGTGATATGGTGGTTATATGCCTATGATTAAATGCAATAAATTTCATAAAGACAACCACAAGAAGACAGCTATTCAGTAGGAGATAGAGGTTGATTGAGAGATTTGGCTCGAGAGGATCCACATCCACCTAGAGAAGTTGTTGGTGAAAGAAAACAAGAACAGGTATCACCATCACATCATGAGGCTTCTTTGCATGATGAGGAGCTCATTGAGCATGATTTTGACCTAGTTGACTTGGAGGCAAAAGATGAGCATAAATCCATACAACAAGTCATAAAAGAGAAGTATTCTCAGGTCATGTAGGTCAAGGACAATTTGATAAGGTCCAAATTTTATCATTTCATTTCTTGATCAAGAAAACAATCAGCTTAAAGCACAACATCTACCTATGGAGAAAGAACAATTCAAAGTCAAGAAACAAGAGATGAAGGGAAAAGGAATTGGTGGACCATGATAACATTGAGCACCATGAAGAACATGTGGCAAGAAAAAGGCCAAGAACAAGTTTTTCACCATGAGCATATCAGATGTATATTTTCCCTCACCTTGATGGAAGGCAAAATCACCATTGCAGGGAATGATTTCATGTTTTCAGTAGATTCCATTTCTCAAGCTACAAGCATACCAAACCATGGTGAAAATTGGTTCAAAGACATGAACCTAGACCTAGAAGAGTACAAACCCTAACTGAAATCATAATATAAAGAAACTCACTCACATGTTTTCCCATTCAGATATTTTTTGGAGATATATACACCATTAATGAAGGTTTTCATGAAATTCCTCACAGGTGAGGGAAAATTTTCCAGGTTGCATCAATATCACATAAGGTTGCTCATGCACTTTACAACAACCAAGTCACTTAATTTGAGTAGTTACTTGTATAGGAGCTTAACCAAGATGTCTAAAAAGGGGAAATTGAAAGGAAAAGTGCTTTATCCTAGTCTCTTTAATCATAGCTTTTTAAAGGTTATGGTTCTCCATCAGTTGACAAAAAATAACATGACATGGGACACTTTCATTGAGGCAGCTTTGAACATGCATATAACTACTTCACCAAGCCAACACCAAACTATTTCAGCATAGTCAATGGAGGTTGGGTCATCAAGAAAGAATGATGAGGTTCCAAGGCACCTAGGACTGAGGTGACCAATACATATCAAAGAGGAAAAAGAGCAAGATAGGATTATAATCTTGGTTGAGGCTTCCTTGGCTCAGCATGGCACCCCATAGAGAACCTCCAGCCCAAATCTCAAGAAATTTAGGGAATTTTTGGTCACATGGAAATTTTTTGGGCAAAAAACAGGGATTTTCTCCCTGTGCGCCGCACCACTGGCGCGACCCTAAAATTCTAGAGCTCCAAATGAGGAATGGCTTGCAGTTTTGGATTCATCATGGAAAATCATGACTACTGGTGTCCAAGCAAGAAATTTGAGCAAGATCTGAGCCTCCTAGAGGTCAAAAACACCCAAAAAATGGCCTCTCTGCCACTTTTTTGACACACAGAAAGCAGTCTTGGGAGAATGGAGATTTGGAGGGGCAAATGAGCACCAAATTCAAAAATTCCAATTGAGTTATAAAGTAGACAGGACAGGATTTCCAACAAGCCCACTTGGGCACATTTTAGACACCTGAAAGTGCCCCAAAAGAGGCCCCAAAGTGGCGCGATGCACAGAGAAATTGGCACGGCGCACAGAGGAAAAACTGCCAATTTGCTCCCATTTCACGAAATTTCGGTTCCCGACTTCTCCAAGTGGACCCGGTCATCTACACTTCGGTTTTTTGGCACCAAAGGCAGCATTTAAAGTGTTTTTTCTCTAGATTGGCATCTATCCAAGTGGTGAAGGAAGGCAAAGGGTCACCCAGGCCAAATGTCATGTTTGTGAGCGTTGCACCTGTAGCTGATGGTTGGCTCTCCATCTCCATTTTGTAATGATTCAAGTAACTCCCCAACCCTTGGGTGTTCTATATCTTCCTCACACATTCTATATATATGTATGCAAGCTATTTGTAAAGGGTTGGTTGGCTTGTAACTTCTGGGAGATTGTGGGAAAGAAACTTTGTTTCTTCACTATGTATTTTTGACAGAGAATTAATGAAAGGAAGCGGCTCTGTTTCATGAGATTCTTGTGGTTGTGAGTGTAGAAAATGTGTCCCTTATTGTTTTCATATGTATTTCTTTATGTTTCATAATTCAATTCATGTTCATTTCCAGTGAAATTTTCTGAGTGAGATTAGGTAGAATTCAATTTATTGCTCTGCCTGTGGGAAAATTTCATGTTCAGTGTTATTCTTCTGTTGAAAAAGATTCATGTCACTATGCCCTTTTCACTTTCTTCAGCAATCTATTCATGCCACGGTACCTCAAACTAAATTTTTACATTTTCCGCCTACCTTGCCTCACGGAATAATCTGTGCCTTTGTATTAAATTCTCTGTTCTTTGTTGAGTGTCGGTCCCATAACATCCCAGAAGCTCAGTCATTCATGAAAATTGTTTCCAGAATCCATATTCACTTATTAACCTAAGGTAAATATTTCATTGTAAGTCATCTCAAACCATTTTCAATTATCTATTGATTGAGCGTGACTCACAGAGAGCCCTCTCCTGCTTTGGTAGGGCTAGCTACCAGACTGAGCATGGTTTGTGGTTACCCTAATTTTTTCCTTCCTTCAGCCTAAGGCAGATTTAGCTGCTAACATAATGGCCACTCCGCTGGCGAAAAATGGTTTGCTTGAAGATTGTTTTGCCCCAGTACATCTATCAAGCTCAAATCTGATGGTTGATGGTGAACAACGATCAGACATAAGAAGACGGCTGAAATCATTCACCTGGCAACTCCATTCACTGAAGAACCAAGAAATCGGTGCTTCATGGTGACTTCACTGGAGGACTAACTCTTTCTTTGCAAAAATGGAAGGATCTTACACAAAGTTCGAGTATCCAAAGTGGAATGGTATTCAAGTTCTACTCTTCTTTCTTGTAAATTACTTCTTTGTTGTTCTTGAAGCTGCCCTAAAAGTTTTTCAGAACTTGTTGTATGATAAAGGTGATCAAAATCTTCACTCGATCTATTCAAAAAGTGTAAATAGTGAAATTCCCTTTGATCCCGACTTCCTTAGTTTTCCTACATCTTATGATGACTCTCTTCAGAGTGATGAGCCTAAAGAACACCAACCTGATCCCGTCGCTCTTGTATATATTCCTACAGCTGTTATAATCCCATATAGGTATAAACCTCTTGTTTTACCTTCTGTTCTTCATGCTTTCCCTAAAAACTATGATCTATACTTTCCAAGATTTGACGGTGAATGTAAGAGTGTCAATGTTGAGCAACATGTGCAGAATGTTGAGACTTTTCTAGACCTTTTCAAAATTGATGAAGAAGATGTCAGTATAAGGATTTTTTCTCTTTCTTTGCAAGGCAAATTCAAGAGTTGGTTCAAAGCCCTGCCTAATGCAAGCATCACAGATTTGCAGCAGTTCATCAAAGCTTTTCTTGACAGGTGGAGGATCGGACAGAACCTTTTCCTTATCGTAGAAGAGTATAATCAGTTGAAAAGACTGCGAGGGGAGACAGTACAACAATTTTCATCCAGATTTAATCGAGTTTATTATTCAATGCCGGTTGATATAAGTCCCACTCCTGGATCTGCTCTCTTGCACTACCCAGGTGCCTTTGATCTGGAAATGGAATTTCAGCTGAGAGAAAAAAATGTCGCAACACTTGAAGAGATGTAGAACAATGCAGTAAATGTAGAGGCTCATTTTCTGATCAGAAGGGCAAGGTTGAAAGAAGAAGAGATGAAAAACGTGGATCTAGAGAAAACTACACCTTCAGAGGAAAAGCTTGACATTTTGGTGAGTGCAGTAGAAGAGATGGTGAGAAAAATGACTGCAAAATATGGAAATGGCGTTCATGAACAAGTGGCTGATCCAAAACATTTTGTTTCTTATCTCAGTAGTCATAAAGGTTGTTTTGTAGATCATATTGGAGAAGAAAGACCTATTGATATGACATGTATGCTTGATGATGTGTTTTATACTGACGATTTTCCTCAGTTTGATCAGTATGATGATGATGATTATGCTCTCCAAACAGAAGCTTATCTTGCAGACAAATTAACAGCCAGTTTATGGGATGAGGAAGTTCGCTTACAGCAGCTCGAGTACAGTGATCAACTGAGGCATATCAGCTATGGAAACGATGAGGAAAGTGCAGCAGATTTTGAGGTAAGTGAAGGATCTTTTCCTTTGTGCTTTGATTTATGTCAGTTCATTAGAGATAATTTCCATGCAATCAGACATCAGCTATCGAAAAATCTTGATTTGGATCCTCTTGAGGGAGATGAAAACTTCGTTCCAAACTTCTTATATTCAGAGTTCCAGCCCCCAAATGCCATTAATAGTCAGGTTGCACATGAAGACATAGAAGCTGGCTTATATGATCAAATGATACAAGAAGATTCCTTACCTCTCTGTTTTGAATCATTTTAGTTTTTGCGGGGTAAATTGCATAGTAAATCTTCAAATGAAAAGCTTGTAAGAAATTAACAATCTCTCAGTCTTAATGTTGAAGATGAGACAGATGGCGAAATTTTTGAGCAGTTCATTAATAAGAAATCTTCCCCTGAAATGATTGATGAAATCATTTTGGATACAGAACCAGATTTGCAGCCACCAAACACAATTCAAGGTTAGATTACAGATGAAGGTGAGGCAGCCGAAATACATGATTTAATGATGCAATAGGATTCTGTACCCTTGTGTCACGAATCATTTCAGTCTATAAGGCAGAATCTGTGTAATATCTCTAAAGAAAAGGATGATAGTCCGGTGAACAACTTTATAGATCAGCAGGTTGAAGATTTCCATATGGCTGGAAATGATGAAAGAAGAAGTTTTGTTTCAGATCTGGTGGAAATAAAAGATGATATGCAAGAAAATGATGTTCCAATCTCAGATAATGGGGATGATAAATCAGATCAAGAGACAGATGGTGAGGAGGAAAAAGAGAGTTGCATGGTTGAGGCTGCCTCAAATGGAGAAAACAGAGGTACAAACCTAACTGACCTTATCTCACCAGAACTAGATCTTCATGAGGAGGTAGCTCATTCAGTTCATGAACAGCAAGATGAGAATTTGGTTCAAGTAAGTGAAAAAGTTTCCTTGGATGAATCATTGGTAGATGGTATGAATGTTAGTGTTGGGTTTCAAGAATCATCTGAAGTTGCTTTTCTCATGATTAACGAATGTGATGAATGTAATGAGAATCTGGCTGTCATATCATATGAAGATGACTTACAATATATTCAGACTACCGAAGATCAGACCATTCAAGATTCCATTTCAGATTCTTCTTCATATGTTTCATGTTTTGAAATGTGTTTTCATGAGGAGATTCACTCATCTACCTATTAAGAATTTTCTAAGGATCAAGAACATACTCATACTGAAGTACATTATGAAGGAAAATCAGAAGCAAAGGAGAAATACACCTTGTTCTTTCAGCAGGAGTACAGACTTCATGTTTTTCAAGATCCCCTAGCACATCTGTTGCAGTCAGTCGTGAAGGTGTTTATTGCAGTATTCAGTTATGAAAAAGATCATGATAAATTATGGTTTTGGAGGCCCAGTTACCAGTATCTGTTGTTGACCAGAAGATCTGATCCGTAGAATCAATCAAGGAGGCATCTACTTGATTGGTAACATTGGAAGACACATTACACATGATTGTACATATTGCATTAGTACGCAGGTGGATATCATCATGATTTGAAACTCTCGAATCTTGATGGACTACTCTCATTGAATAAGTTTTGTCAGTTCTTGTTTTAGTTAAGTCAGTCATGAGTCATTTCCTTTTTCATAGAGTCAAGTTTTTCAGTCATTTCAGTTCGCATTGAGTCAGTTTCAGTCAAGTTTCAGTCAATAAATTGAGTCATGTTGGTTTGTCGGAATAATGGACTCCATAGCCCAATGGACGAAGGCACTGTCTGCTCACCCAAAGATCTGCAATTCTTGGCACCTCCAAGGACCTGCCATCCCTATTGGAGCCAATGTTAGTGTTAGTATTTGCAGCCTTCCTCTAGTGATCAAACATGCTCTTACAAAGAGATTTTAAGGTGTCAAGGTCAAATTTTGTCATCTCAGTGAGTCTTCAAGCAAAATTTGGTCACTAGGCATTAGGTCTAGGGTTTGCTTTCACTCCTTCCAAAGTCGTCCAAATGTTGGTCTATGTCACTATTTAGCTGAGTCTACCATCATTCTGAGGGTTTCCATCATCATTTCGAGTTCCAATGGGTCATTTTACACCTTGTTCATGCTTCAGTTGCACCTAGGTAAGGTCATTCCCTCTCCTAGGGTTTTGAAAGCAATTTCTCTTGGACGGTCAAATCATTGAAAAAACTTGTATCTTGATGTTCATACACCTTCGTCTATCCTTAAAATACCTTATCAAACACTTCCCGTCACTGAGAATACCCAAATTCCTCATTTTCGCACAAACCCTAGTTTGATGCTACAACCTGGCAGTTTTCTAGGTTGGGCCTGTGTTTTTCCTTTTTGGACCCCTTCCCCTCACTCAATTTCAGAGATTCCACTTTCCCCTACTTCCTAACATCCCTCCCTACTTCCCAAAATTTCCTCAAGAATTTAGAAGCTCCCTATCCCCTTCATTTCGCTTCATTTCGACAAATCCCTTGTTCCACACATTGGGGTAGGTTTCACTCAAATGATGTTTCTAAGAAATAAAAGATGAATTTAGGAAAACTGAGAGAGGTTTTTGTCCAAAACAGGCCAAGGAAGAAAAACCTCCTTCACGTTTTACATAGGTGTCATGGTTTTAGATAAATGTCAAAAATACAATTGCCTCGGGAGAATTGATGCACCTCTGAAGTGACCTTGGGAAAATCACGTTTTCTCCTAGCTAAGTTGGAAAAATGACTTTCTTGATGAGTCAAATGATAACTATACACAAATATATCTCCAATTACCTATCATGAGCTTAATTTTGAGTTGAGTAAGGCATTCAAAAGTTGACTATAATAGCACTCTGCCTTGAGGCAGCCACACTGGGCACATTTTGACAAGTCTTGGGATATTTGACTTTTTATAGGGAAAATGAACTCTAAACTGAAAAATTCTGGTTGCGTTAGAAATTAGACTCAAATACCTTTCCAACGAGCTATTCTGCACCCAATTTGGACACCAGGAAGGCCTCCAAAAGTCACCTGGAAACGAGTGCAGCGCATAGAGGGAGCGCGGCGCACTGGGAGGAAATTTCCAGTGTAAATTTACACGGGTGTGACACACATAGAGAGCGCAGCGCACAGGGAAAAAAAGGCCTGAAATTGTGCCATTTTGCCTCAAATTTCTTATGAAGCCCATCAAATTTCAAGGTAGGCTCTATAACATCACTTGTTTATCAAATTTTATGAGTGATATGGTGGTTATATGCCTATGATTGAATGCAACAAATTTCATAAAGACAACCACAAGAAGACACCTATTCAGCAGGAGATAGAGGCTGATTGAGAGATTTGGCTCGAGAGGATCCACATCCACTTAGAGAAGCTGTTGGCGAAAGTAAACAAGAACATGCATCACCATCACATCATGAGGCTTCTTTGCATGATGAGGAGCTCATTGAGCATGATTTTGACCTAGTTGACTTGAAGGCACAAGATGAGCATAAATCCATACAAAAAGACATCAAAGAGAAGTATTCTCAGATCATGTAGGTCAAGGAAAATTTGATAAGGGCCAAATTTATTATTTCATTCCTTGATCAAGAAAACAGTCAGCTTAAAGCACAACATATACCTATGGAGAAAGAACAATTCAAAGTCAAGAAACAAGAGATGAAGGGAAAGGAATTGGTGAACCATGATAACATTGAGCACCATGAAGAACATGTGGCAAGAAAAAGGCCAAGAACAAGTTTTTCACCATGAGCATCTCCGATGTATATTTTTCCTCACCTTGATGGAAGACAAAATCACCATTGCAGGGAATGATTTCATGTTTTCAGTAGATTCCATCTCTCAAGCTACAGGCATACCAAACCATGGTGAAAATTGGTTCAAAGACATGAACCTAGACCTAGAAGAGTACAAACCCTAACTGAAATCATAATATAAAGAAACTCACTCACATGTTTTCCCATTCAGATATTTTTTGGAGATATATGCACCATTAATGAAGGTTGTCATGAAATTCTTCACAGGTGAGGGAAAATTTTCTAGGTTGCATCAATATCACATAAGGCTTCTCATGCACTTTACGGCAACCAAGTCGCTCAATTTGAGTAGTTACTTGTATAGGAGCTTAACCAAGATGTCTAAAAAGGTGAAATTGAAAGGAAAAGTGCATTATCCCAGTCTCTTTAATCATAGCTTGTAAAGGTTATGGTTCTCCATCAGTTGACAAAAAATAACATGACATGGGACACTTTCATTGAGGAAACTTTGAACATGCATATAACTACTTCACCAAGCCAACACCAAACTATGTCAGCACAGTCAATGGAGGTTGGGTCATCAAGAAAGAATGATGAGGTTCCAAGGCACCTAGTACTGAGGTGACCAATACATATCAAAAAGGAAAAAGAGCAAGATAGGCTTAGAATCTTGGCTGAGGCTTCCTTGACTCAGTATGGCACCCCATAGAGAACCTCCAGCCCAAATTTCAAGAAAGTGGGGAATTTGTGGTCACATGGAAATTTTTTGGGCAAAAAACAGGGATTTTCTCCCTGTGCGCTGCGCCACTAGCGCGACCCTAAAATTCTAGAGCTCCAAATGAGGAATGGCTTGCATTTTTGGATTCATCATGGAAAATCACAACTACTGGTGTCCGAGCAAGAAATTTGGGCAAGATCTGGCCTCCTAGAGGTCAAAAACACCCAAACAATGGCCTCTCTGCCACTTTTTTGACACACAGAAAGCAGTATTGGGAGAATGGAGATTTGGAGGGGCAAATGAGCACCAAATTAAAAAATTCTAGTTGGGTTAGAAAGTAGACAGGATAGGCTTTCCAAGAAGCCCACTTGGGCACATTTTAGACACCTTCAAGTGCCCCAAAACAGGCCCCAAATTGGCGTGATGCACAGAGAAATTGGCGCGGCGCACAGAGGAAAAATTGCCAATTTGCTCCTGTTTCACGAAATTTTGGTTCGCGACTTCTCCAAGTGGGCCCGGTCATCTACACTTCAGTTTTTTGGCACAAAAGGTGGAATTTAAAGTGTTTTTTCTCCAGATTGGCATCTATCCTAGTGGCGAAGGAAGGCAAAGGGTCACCCAGGCCAAATGTCATGTTTGTGAGCACTGCACTTGTAGCTGATGGTTGGCTCTCCATCTCCATTTTGTAATGATTCGAGTAACTCCCCAACCCTTGGGCGTTCTATCTCTTCCTCACACATTCTATATATATGTATGCAAGCTATTTGCAAAGGGTTGGTTGGCTTGTAACTTCTGGGAGACTGTGGGAAAGAAACTTTGTTTCTTCACTGTGTATTTTTGACAGAGAATTAATCAAAGGCAGCGGCTCTGTTTCATGAGATTCTTGTGGTTGTGAGTGTAGCAGATGTGTCTCTTATTGTTTTCATATGTATTTCGTTATGTTTCATAATTCAATTCATGTTCATTTCCAGTGAAATTTTCTGAGTGAGATTATGTAGAATTCAATTGTATTGCTCTGCCTGTGGGAAAATTTCATGTTCAGTGTTATTCTTCTGTTGAAAAGGATTCATGTCACTATGCCCTTTTCACTTTCTTCAGTAATCTATTCATGTTGTGGTAGCTCAAACTAAATTGTTACATTTTCCACCTACCTTGCCTCACGGAATAATCTATGCCTTTGTATTAAATTCTCTGTTCTTTGCTGAGCGTCGGTCCCATAACATCCCAGAAGCTCGGTCATTCATGAAAATTGTTTCCAGAATCCCTATTCACTTACTAGCCTAAGGTAAATATTTCATTGTAAGTCATCTCAAACCATTTTCAATTATCTATTCACTGAGCGTGACTCATAGAGAGACCTCTCCTGCTCTGGTAGGGCTAGCTACCAGACTGAGCGTGGTTTGTGGTTACCCTAATTTTTGCCTTCCTTCAGCCTAAGGCAGATTTAGGTGCTAACACAAACAAAAAAATGTTTATTGATATATTTGTAAAATTATTCAAATTTATAATGGTTTTATATATAGTCTCTATATGATGTTGGAAATTTTTAAGGTAAAATAATTTTATATTCTAAAATTTGGGAGAATCAACTTTTATAAAAATTGGAAATTGGGAGCTTATTTGTAGTGACTTCACACAAGAGGATCTAAGGTTCACACTACTAGCAATAAAATAGGGCTGAAAGTTGAGAAGGAGGAGGAGAATGTAGCCCTTCCTAGTGAGAGAAAGGTGAATAAGGGTCCTAGTCAGTGAAAAATCTCAAAGGGAGGCGAAAAGAAGAAGGATTTGTCGAAGATAAAATGATTTAGATGTGATGCTTTTGATCACTACAACACGCAATGTCCAAAGAAAAAGAAGGATAAGAAGGGGGAGAAACAGACAGCATATTCGGCAAAGATAGATGAGTTGACCTTCAAGTTGGAGGAGTTTGCATTGATAGCATATATACCTCCAGATGCAGGAGGATCATGAGACTTCATAGTTTTAGGATGGATGGGGTCTGAGGAAGTAGAACATTGGATAGGTGTTTCCTCATGAATCATTACCTTGGAAATGGGAGCCCACAATATTTAGTAGCAAGAGGATCGATATGTTAGCAAGTGCAGTCATATCTTGAGGGACAATGTAGATCAAGTTGTAGTCATATACTAGAGGGGCGCAGAGGCAGTTGGGTACATCAGATACTTAGTAGACAAAGCAGATCTAGTTGCAATCAGAGACTTAAGGGACAAATGCAGAACCTAGTTACAGGGATAGTAGATCCATTCTCAATTATAATAGTTGTAGTGAAACAACAACATGAGATCATACGCAGTGCAGGAAGTGTTTCTAGTAGTGCAAGGAGGCACAGTGAAATGTTAGCAACAACTCAAATGCATGTTAGTTCAACTCTAGGGTTAGCAGATGAATTATAGTATGCACAGTGGCTTGGTGGATATGAAAATTTGTTACAGATGTCAAACATGAGTAGTGTGGTCCAACTATAGAGGAGTAAAATTGTTGGTGTGGAGAGAGAACACCTTCCTCGCTAGATTTTGGTAGCATCAGACAAGTGCTCTAGTCCCAATTTGTGTCTAGAAGGCTAAGGAACACTAGATCTCCAAAACCCATAAAAGGTTTCATGAGATAGTCTTGTGAAACGCCTTAATTAAATTAATTAAAGATCATTTAAATTTTTCCAAAATCTAACTTAGGAAAATTGGTTAATTAACGTGAATTAATTAAGGAGTGTCGAGAATGCTCTTGACACTCACATGGATCAAGTCTAAGATGATCTTATCCATTGATGAGGATCTAATCATGGTCATTGAAGCTCCAAAGAGATATTATAAGAGAAATTTGATGGGATGGAGAGTGACACAAGAGGGGAGCGAGTTCCTTGGAAAATCACATTATCTAGTTGTTGTGATTGAAGAAGGAAGTGAAATCAAACCAAAGAAGGATAGCATTAGTGATTAAGGGAGAAGCAAAGATAATTCTAAAGAAGTTTCCCATCATTTTTCCAATGTCGGAGAGGCGGGAAAAGGGAGGCAAAAAATATTTTTTAGATGGGTTGAATAACTAGTGTGAGCAGCCAAAAACCCCAATGTGAGTGCCAAAACGTAAGTCCTTTCAGTTTCTGGAGGCCATGAGATCACCCAAAAGGAAGAGCAAGTCATTCTAGAGGAAAATGGAGGATTTAAATTGAAAGCAATACAAATTTTCTTGGCCAATAGCGTGAATTCCAAGTAGGTTGTGTTGTTGGGGAGAGAACAAGCAAGCTAGAGGGAGGTTGAGTTTGTCTGCAGAGGGAGGATTTTTCTCCAGATTATTTCTAGAGGATTGTCAATTGGGAATTTATCATTTCAAATAATAAAATAAACCCTCATCTACTGCACCAGTTTTCCCTTCAGATTTTTTCCGAGGACTGTTAGTTCAAAAATATTAGTGTCTATTTTATTTTGTATGTGTATTATTTTCTCAGATTCCAGTTTATTTTCCATGACATATTTTATTTTTGGTGAAAATTGCAAGTGTGAGTTTATCAATATTTATTGTAATAAAAAATAAACTACAGAACAATCAGGAGATAAATTTCCAGTAATTGTAATCAAAGGATTTTCACAAAGGAAAGGGAAGCTAAGCATGCACAAGAAATTTGATAGTCACAAGGACCATATAGAATTCAAGGAAAAGCAAGAAGAAAATCCTATTATTTGATGAACCGTGAAGAAGAACGTTTCCCTTACTATTAAATGGGAAACTTTTGAATAATTATTTCCAAAATGGTCCTTTAATTATTTAGTTATAGATAGGTTTGATTAGGTAGGATTGTGTGCCTTGCATTTTATGACTTTGAATTCATCCTTTATTTCTTTGATGTTGATTTATTTTTCATAGTTAGTTGGATTTTATTGCCTTATAATATTTCAATTCAAATATTGACTTTCCCCTATCACAGGGTGACAATAATCACCCAATCATTTTTATTATTGATAGCTTATTTAGAGTGATATAGGTAACAAGCCTGTGAGAAACACTAATATCCTACTTATTCCATGAATGTGGGTCATCAAATATGATGTACTTTAACCATTTTTATAGTAAAGTTCTTTCATTTAATGTTTAAAGGCATTCTTGTATAGATCACAGTTTGAATTGGACAATAGACCACTTTTAGTTGTATTCTTCTTCTCATGCTTCAACTTGTTGGTTATCACCTATCTGTAGTCTAGTGTGACCTTCCCTGAAGCCTTTCTTTCCATTTTCTAGGATGGTTACAAATAGGAGGCTTTGATTGATGTTGTGTTTCCATGGTAATCCATTCTATACTTTTCATATCTCCCTTGTATCCACATCCCATTTTCAAGTTGATTACTATATGTCACCAATATATGTTCCCTATTTTCCTCATCCTTGAGTAGCGGCATGAAAACTTTGCCCTAAGAGCCTAATGCAGAAAAATAAAAGAAAATGCATATGACACAATGTTAGAATGAAAAAGATTGGCAAGGATAAATGAAAGTGCATAAACAAAATACTAGCCTAATATCTAACCCCATCATTACCCTGACCTAATTCATGACTAATACATGAACTTTGATTATCCCAACCCTAATGAGAAATTAAACACTTAATATTTAATGGGTCAACAATGAATTAATAAAGGCCTATAACCAAAGCTATATCTGGAAAATAAAATAAAATAAATGAAGATAAGGTGCCCAAGAGGGGTGGTAAAAGTAGGTCGACGAAAGGGGTAACTAAAGTCCCATGATTGCTCCCTCTTCACATCAAAACACTCAAGGATGTTGAAAATTCATAACTAGGACAAAGATTTTGGCATCCTCCATGAAGTAAAATTGTATAATGACCACTTTCACCTATGAATCATGGGTCAGATTAGGAATGTTTCCTACCCTTAGGGTTGGAAACACTTAATAAAGTCTTTTGATATCCCTCTCATATCTAAGCATGGTAACTTGTTTACAAATAATCAACTAGAAATAAATTTTATGATGATGCTTGTTTGAAGTATTTTGATGCCTTTTACATTAAATATGGCCCACTCTAATACTCTTGTGGTTCTTGTACCTATGATGTAGATCTCACTTGATTCCAAGAGTATGTTTTAGATGCTTGCTTCCAGGTATAGGTGTCATGTTTGGTCCCTATAATACTAGTGATTACCCCATTACTATTGTAGTTATACCCCCTATTTATATTGTTGTGCCCCTATTACCCCCATATTGTTATTTCTGTGCCCCATAGAATCCCTCTATTGTTATTTTTGTGGCTTTATATTATTATTGTTAGGTCGGCTGGATTATATTGTGACTCCTTAGACTCCTATATATAGAAAGGAGGTTTTGTCATTTGTATCATCCAAGAATTGTTCATTTATGTAATGTAAAGGAGGTTACCCCCTCGAAGAGGCTGAATTCTAAGGCGTTGATCTCTCTTTTCTATCTTTTTGTGAGCTGGTTTCATAACATTTGGTATCAGAGCTTTGGATTCTAGGGTTTCGCTGCTCCAAACAGGTCATCGTGGAATTTTCGCTATAACTTTTCTTCTGTGACGTTTCAGAAGTCGCAAAAATAACCCATTTGAGAAGAAATCGTGTTGAACCTTGGGTCTGAATTTCAGAGCTTTTCACGCGATATTTGCGGAGATATGATCTGAGGAAGTTGGTCTTTTTGCAGACTCCTGAATTACATTCAAAACAGGTGACCTGGGGAAAATCGTCATATCTCTCTGGGGATCGGATTGAAATTTCGTAAGAAGGTACAGAAAGAGGACGGACTGTAGTTTCTTTTATGTGTGTTTCAGATTCAAAGGTTGAAACAGTGACTCGTGGCACGTCGTACAAGTTCGCTCTACTGAACCAGTCTAAAATCAAGTCACTGTGGGAGATTTCACATAACTCTTCCTTGGAGAATCCAATTTGGCTCAGACTTGTGGCATTGGAAAGAGGACGCAGAAGGCTACTACAGGTAGTAATTTCAGAATTGGATGATCTGAAATTACAGAGATACATCAGATTCAATATCAGGCTTCTATAAAGTGAAAAAAGGTGTGTAGTTTTTTTTTTTTTTAATTTTTGTGTAAGCTTGGTTTAACGGAATTCAAAGGGCATAGTAAAGCATTATTATCGGTAACTGATGCCCCGAGGAAAGAAAATGCAAACACCTAGTAAGGAACCTGAAAGCTCTAGCATGACTCATGAAGAAGAGGAAGAAATGCTACATGATATATCAAAATTACAAGAACAAGTGCAACAAATGTCACGCTCACAAAAGCTAACAGAAGCTAAGGTAAATGGCGTGGAATCTAAGATAAAGGGCATGGAAGCTAAGATGGAGGATTCGATGGCAAATTTGAAGATAGATTTGAAGACAGAAATGGAAGAATTGAAGAAGTTGCTACAAGAAAGGGTCACTAATGGTGAAAAGGTAGTAAAGGAAACTCATGATGAGAACAAAAGAAATGTTAATCATGATTCCATAGACTCTAATGTTGGATCGAAGACTCACCATGTTCCAAAAATCGATATGAGGAAGTTTGATGGCAAGGATCCCGCCACATGGATATTACAGATGGAGCAATTCTTCGATCTCAATAATGTGCAAAACACACAAAAGGTACGTATGGCAACTTTATATTTGGAACCAAATCAGTTTGTATGGTATCAATGGCTTTGTTCTCGTAAACAATTTATCACTTGGGCAATTTTTACGGAAGAATTGATAGCACATTATGAGGATACAAAAAGCAACACTTTTTTTAGCCAATTGATAAGTCTCAAACAAAAGGGTTCAATAATGGAGCACATTGAGGAGTTCCAAAAATTGAACATAAGGGTAAAAGATATTCCAGAGGAGCATAGGATTGATGTGTTCATAGGGTCTTTAAAGGATAATATCCAACATGATGTGCGCCTTTGGGAACCTGATTCATTAGAGAAGGCATTCAGGTTAGCAAGAAAAATGGAAAGCAAAATTATGGCAACTAGGAAGCATACCATTCACAACTATAAAGACGGAAGTGTTGTTGCCCATAGTCTTCCACAACCTACAAGGTTGACACCACAACAATTGGAAGAAAAAAGAGCAAAAGGGCTTTGTTACAATTGTGATAGCAAATACACAAAAGGTCATAAGTGTGCTGAGAAGAAATTATTCTACATAGATTGTGAAGAGGAAGAAGAAAAGGAGCAAGAAAGGTCAAAAGAAGAGGATATATTCCAGGAACAAAGCCTAGATGAAGAACAAATAAATCCGACCATATCTTGTAATGCATTGGCGGGAATTACCACTCCTCAAACCATCAAGATAGAAGGACAAATCAAGAAGAAAAAGGTAATAGTGTTGATTGATTCAGGAAGCACCCACAATTTTATTCATTGTAGGGTAGCAAAAGAATTGAATTGCTTCCTATATCCAGCACCAGAGTGTCAAGTGATGATTGCAAATGGAGGAACAATAAATTGTTCTGGAAAGTGCCATAATATCAAGCTATCCATGGGAGAATATGTATTGACTAGCCCAATGCTTTCCATTCCAATGGGAGGTGCTGATGTTGTACTAGGAGTCCAATGGCTACAATCCTTGGGTACAATAGCTTTTAATTTTCAAGAACTTTTCATGAAATTTTCTGTGGAAGGAAAGGAAGTTGAATTAAGGGGTATTGCAGGGAAACCAGGAAAGATAATCAGCTCTAATGGCATGACAAAGCTTCTAAAAAAGGAGCAAAGAGGTGTAATTGCACAATTATGTTCGCTAGATGTTTCCACATTGGAATCATCTATTTCTCCAGATCTCCAAAAAGTCCTGGACAATCATTCCAAGGTATTTGAGACTCCCAAAGGTCTCCCACCTATGCGTGATCATGATCATGCTATTCATCTGATTCCAGGAAGTGTTCCTCCAAACATCAGGCCGTACAGATATCCATATGTCCAAAAAAGTGAAATTGAACGTATGGTTGCAGAAATGCTAGAGGCTGGTATAATTCAACCGAGTCAAAGTTCTTTCTCAGCTCCAGTAGTATTGGTGCACAAGAAGGATGGATCATGGCGCATGTGTCCAGATTATAGGGAGCTCAACAAGCTCACTATTAAAGATAAGTTCCCCATTCCTGTTATTGATGAATTACTGGATGAATTGCATGGATCAATTTACTTCACCAAGTTGGATCTTCGTTCGGGATATCATCAAATCAGAATGAAGATTGAAGACATTCCGAAAACGGCATTTAGAACTCATGAGGGTCATTATGAATTTTTGGTCATGCCTTTTGGCCTTACCAATGCACCTTCAACATTTCAAGGTTTGATGAATTCAATTTTCAAACCATTCCTTAGAAAATTTGTGTTAGTATTTTTTGATGATATACTAATCTACAGCAAGTCTTGGAAGGATCATGTTGAACATGTTGACAGGGTGCTACAACTATTGGAGGAGAAACAATTATATGCAAAAAGATCCAAATGTTTCTTTGGAGTCCAGGAGGTGGAATATTTGGGTCATATTGTATCTCATGAAGGAGTTAAGGTAGACCCTAGCAAAATTAAAGCCATTAAGGAATGGAAAATCCCCACATCCATAAAGCATCTGCGAGGATTTCTTGGGTTGACAGGGTATTATCGCAAGTTTGTTAAGAATTATGGGAGAATAGCAGCACCTCTAACAACATTATTGAAGAAAGATTCATTTTCATGGACTTCGGAAGCAACAAAGGCCTTTGAACATCTTAAAGAGGCAATGTGCCAAGCACCGGTCTTAGCTACACCGGACTTCACAAAAACCTTTATTGTGGAATGTGATGCTTCAGGAAATGGAATTGGTGTTGTTCTAATGCAAGATGAAAGACCCATTGCTTTTGAAAGTCGTCCAATCAAGGGAAAGTTTTTAAGCAAAGCTATTTATGAGAAGGAAATGTTGGCAATACTCCATGCACTTAAGAAATGGCGACCCTACCTAATGGGAAGACACTTCAAGGTAAAAACGGATCATGATAGCCTTAAATACTTTTTAGAACAAAGATTATCCTCTGAAGAGCAACAAAAGTGGGTCACAAAGATGTTGGGTTATGACTTTGAAATCATCTACAAAAAAGGGAAGCAAAATGTGGTGGCAGATGCACTCTCAAGAAAGGATGAGGATGTGGAAGCATTGTTGTGTGCCATTTCTATTATCCAACCAGATTGGATAAACGAAGCAAGGGAGGAATGGAAGAATGACGAAGAAGTGTGGGCACTTATTCAAAAGCTACAACAAGATTCCAGTACTTCTGATACATTTAGCTGGCAAAATGATTCGTTATGGTACAAAGATCGCTTATACCTCTGTAAGAATTCCCAGCTAAAACAAAAGATTCTTATGGAATTGCACACTTCTCCCTTAGGAGGGCACTCAGGATTTTTAAAAACTTACCACAGGGTTAAGAAGGAATTTTTTTGGGATGGCCTTAAATCAGATATTCAAAAGTTTGTGGCGGAATGTTTGGTTTGCCAGCAAAATAAAGTTGAAACAATTAAGACACCGGGTCTATTACAACCTTTATCCATTCCAAGCCAACGTTGGGAGGAGGTTTCAATGGATTTTATCACAGGTTTACCCAAGTCTGAGGGAAAGAGTGTCATCATGGTGGTAGTTGACAGACTTACCAAGTATGCACACTTTTGTGCATTATCACATCCATTTAAAGCCAGTACAGTTTCTACTGCATTTATGGAAACAGTTCAAAAGCTACATGGAAACCCAAAGATTATTGTAAGTGACAGAGATCCCATTTTCACTGGAAATTTTTGGACAGAATTATTTTCTTGTCTTGGTACTCAGTTAGCTCATAGCTCATCTTATCATCCTCAATCTGATGGGAAAACTGAGATAGTAAACAAATGTTTGGAAGGATATCTTCGTTGCTTTGTATCTGATAAACAGACACAATGGGTCAAATGGTTGCCTCTGGCTGAATGGTGGTATAACACTTCCTTCCATACAGCAACAAAAATGACCCCATTTATGGCACTTTATGGGTATCAACCACCATCCATCACATCATATTTAAGAGAAAATTCTAAGGTTCAGGCAGTGGAACATCACATCGAACATCAACAACAAGTCCTCCAACTCTTAAAGGATAACCTCGTGTTGGCACAAAATAGAATGAAACAACAGGCAGATCAACATCGCAGTGAAAGAAGTTTTGATGTAGGTGATTGGGTATTCCTACGGCTACAACCATATAAGCAAATGTCCCTAAAGCAAGCTAAGAAGGATAATAAATTATCACCAAAGTATTATGGTCCGTACAAGGTGTTGCAAAAGATTGGTACTATGGCATACAAATTGGAGCTTCCTGCAGCTTCTCGATTGCACCCAGTTTTCCATGTTTCATGTTTAAAGAAGGTTATAGGTGACAAGCTCCCAATTCAAACAATATTGCCAGAACTTGACGAGGAAGGAAAAATTATATTGGAACCGGAAGCAGTCACAGAAACAAGAACTCGACAGCTACGAAATCGATCAATTTCAGAGTATCTTATCAAGTGGAAGAACTTATCCGCTGAAGATTCCACATGGGAGGATGAGAATTTTATGCAGAAGTATCCAGAACTACTCAAGCGTTGAGGACAACACTTTTTTGAAGGAGAGGGGCATGTTGGGTCCCTATAATACTAGTGATTACCCCATTACTATTGTAGTTATACCCCTATTTATATTGTTGTGCCCCTATTACCCCCATATTGTTATTTCTGTGCCCCATAGAATCCCTCTATTGTTATTTTTGTGGCTTTATATTATTATTGTTAGTTCGGCTGGATTATATTGTGACTCCTTAGACTCCTATATATAAAAAGGAGGTTTTGTCATTTGTATCATCCAAGAATTTTCATTTATGTAATGTAAAGGAGGTTTCCCCCTCGAAGAGGCTGAATTCTAAGGCGTTGATCTCTCTTTTCTATCTTTTTGTGAGCTGGTTTCATAACATGTCATCCTTGATGGATTGCATGATGATTCTCCAACACTTCAAAGAGGAAATCCAAACCCATTTAATGACTACTATAGGCACTAAATCTAATACATCAACCATCTATTCAGGAGTAATGACCTTTCAATGTATCCAACGCAGTTGTTGAAACTCTTCTCTCCCCCCAAGACCTGAAATGTTGCACAATTGAGCCAAGGCATTTCTTAGAGAGTTGATGTACCCCAAAGATACAAATATTCCCCTAGGGTGGCATTGCACCTTCTTGATGGAAATTACCTTATTTTTATAGTGATTTGATGATGATGATGACTTAATGCCCTTCTAGAGGGGGGATTGTACACTGATTTGCATGATGAAATCATGTCATAACTCCATGAAATCTCCTTCTTGTGGCTTGGATTGATGGTGTGGGTCTTATTTTATGATTATGTCTTGTTGAGGGAGACTTTTCTTGATGATTAGAGATATTTTGATGAGGAAATGTATCTTTTGGAGAGAGGAGCACCTTTTCTAAGCAACCATGGCATATTTTGATAAGAGATGCATCCTTTTGGAGGATGGTGTCACCTATGGAGGCCTTTTAGCTCACACAAATTGGTTAAAAGAGGCTTATTTTTATGTTTATTAATTGAGATAGCTACCTTTGGGTATCAACTTGTGACCTTTCCAACTTGTAATCACATATTTTAATATTTTTTAGGATTTTAACCTAATTTTAGCCTATATCAACTTGGTTGTCCTCATATAAGTAGAAGGAAGTTGATTTAGTGTTGAATCATTATCACACACACTTGAGAGAGTAGTTTGTGCTAGCTTGTCTCTTTTCTCTTGGTCATTTTGGATCATTAATGATGCAAATTTTATTGTGGGGGGGGATACTATGATTGGATGGGTTTTTTTCTCTTGGATGATAAATGGAAATTATATGGTGATTTTGTGCTAATTTATTGTAAGTATCTTCTTTTTTCTTGTATTTGTTGTAGAATTAGGGTTTCAATGAAATTTTCACCAAAGTAGTGTTGAATATTTATGGCTTCTAACATCTCCTTAACAAGATTATCATCAGGTTTCATTTGAGGAACCTAGGCATAATTTCCCTCCATAATGTATCCAAATTAATTGGGACACTAGGGTATAGGAGTTAATAAACCCAATTGTAGCTTTCTTCATCTTGCTTACATCTCTTCCATATATTTTTCTTTAGACTACATTAGCCCTTGAAAAGGGAACTAGTCCACTCTTGTGTCAATCCTATAAAAATAAAACCCTAATTTTGTTTTTTTATGTTTTCTAGGGTGAATTAGGGTTAAGCTACAACAAAATATACGTCCTAGGGTTAGGATTTTCATGCATTGGAAAATTAAAAAAAAAAAATTCATGCATTTTCCAGCCATTAATTAGGGTTGATGTCTAGAGTTTTTCTTGTTGTTTTATGTATTTTAGCTGTTAAAAATTGTTTTAATTTGTTTCCTAGATTTCTCATTGATTAACCCATATTTATATAGCTTGTCTATTTTAATTTTTGGGCTATATTGTTATTGTTGTTACAAATTTTTTCATGATACAATTGTGCTAATTAAAACCCTAGTTTATACCAGCATTTTGTAATTTAAAGATAACATGTGTTTGGGGACATTTTTGAACCTCTCCAGGAATTTCTAAGCCCTCTATATTTAACCATAGGGTCATTTGAACTTGTTTTCTTGGAGTTACATCTTATCTCACCCAAAACCCTAATTAATGAACATTTACCCCTTGTGTAGTTTATATTAGAACCCTTAGGGGATATTTAGCCTAAGAAAACTTAGATTATCTAATCCCTAAGATCTATTGGGGAATCCTCCCTTGAGGGGATAATATCCGACCACAAAATAGTAGGGGAACAATGGTTATGGAAACAATAGTGATTTATCCCATTGCTACTCTTAATCTAGAGTGATTAGTGAGGTTTTTCATTATGGTGCTAGATTAGATTGTAGTAACGATTGCATAACTTTGTGTATTCCTTTCTATAATTAAGAAACATGTGCTTATATGTGATTTGAATTGCAACTTCATAACTGAGTAACAACTTTAATTTTTTTTGGACAACATGTCATGAGTATCCCTTACATCTTTAAAATGGTGGTCAAATGGCCTAGTAATTTCCTCCATCTTAGTTTCCTATTTAAATATTCTTATTTGCAGGTTTCGTGGTTTGATATAGATGTCTTCATTGACTATCTTATCAACGTTAATTAATCAATGTAATACCGATGAAGAGGGATAGACACTATATTAGCACCATAAATTTACCAACATTGTTTGAAGAAGCACCTAAGCCAATTGAATAAATAAGGATGTTATAGTGATCATGCTTCTTAATCTCCATCCACCTTCCCCATCCACCCCTTTATATTCTTGCATTAGATGTGGAAACCTCCTAGAATTAAATTTGTACCAACATTTTGGGGTATGATTATGGATGGAACCAATGATCAAATTTAAAGGATAGGTTGGTGCTCTGGTTTGAAAAGATTTGTTTCAAAATCCTTTCTATGTTGAAAACTTTGATGAAATTCAACCCTTCATTTGACAAAACTTCCTAAGTGCAAGGCTTAAAATTATGTTTGTTTTTCCAAATAAAAATCATTAATAAAAGGATCATAATTACCCACTCTATAACATCTATGATAACCAATGGTTACTTCTCAAGATGAATCAAATGCATAACTACGGCAAGACATTTGTTTGTCATCTGTAGTAAAAATGGATAAATTCAGTATATAAGAATCACTAAAATTGTTGTGCAAAGAATCACTGGTAAGAACCAATTTAGAAAAACAACACCTTAATTATTAAATATAAAATAAAAAATAGGAGAAACATCTTCACTCACTTCCCATTTTCATGTGCAATTACCTTTTGCATCTATAGTAACAATTTAACCCAACCCATAATATGTCGTGCTAGGTCCCTATAATACTAGTGTAGCCCCCTTATTGTTATTGTTAGTGTATCCCCCTTATTGTTATTTTTGTGCCCATGTAGCCCCCATATTGTTATTTTTTTGCCCCGTAGAAACTCACTATTGTTATTATTCTTCCATTACATTATTATTGTTATGTAGGCTTTGATTATATTGTGACCCCTTAGACTCCTATATATACAAAGGAGGTATTGTCATTTTTATCATCCAAGAATTGTTCATTTATGTAATATAAATGAGGTTTCCCCCTTGAAGAGGATAATTTTTAAGTCTTTGATCTATCTTTTCTTATATTTTATGAATTGGATGCATAACATTTGGTATCAGAGCTTTGGATTCTAGGATTTCACTGTTGCAAACATATCATTGTAGAATTTTCGCTATAATTTTTTTATATGAAGGTTCAGAAGCTAAAAAATTTACCACGAGGAGTCAAAATTCTGATGAACTTCATGTAAAATTTCAGATCTTGGTTTAATATGTTTTTGGAGATATGGTCCGAAGAAGTTAAGGTTCTTGCATGCTCCAGAATTTCGTCTCAAATAGGTGACCTTGGGAGAATTTTCATATCTTCCTCTACAAGCATCAAATTTGAATTTTGTAATAAGTGGTAAAAAGTGCACAGAATGGAGTATTATTTATCTCATTTTTAGGGTTGAATATTTAAACAATGACACATGGCACTTCATACAAGTTTGTTTTACTGAACCAATTCATAATCAAGCCATTGTGGGAGATTGGACATAACTTTATCTTGAAGAATCAAAGTTTGGTCTAACTTATGGCATTTGAAACAAGACTCAGAGGGATACCACAAGACTTAATTTCATACCTTGGAGATATAAATGTACAAGGATATAATATATTCAATATCGAGCTCCTACAAAGCCATATAAAGGTGTTTTTTTTTTTTTTATTTGGCATAAGTTTTGTTTAGAAAATCAATTTGAATTGATTTAAGGGGCAGAGTAAAGCATAAATATTATTGTTTGATTCCAAAATGAATCGAAGCAAGAAAATGGAAACACCTAATGAGCAACCAAAAATCTGTACTATGAAACATGAAGAAGAGGAAGAAATACAACCTAATATATCAAAATTACGAGACCAAGTGCAACAAATTTTTCTCTTGCAAAGAGTAACCAAAAATGAAATGGAAGCTAAGATGGATGGTTTGAAGAATGATATGGAAGCTAAGATGAATGGTATATAAGAAAAAATGAAAGGCAACATGGAATATTTGAATACTGGTTTAAAAGCATACATGGAAGGTTTGAAGGAAGGTTTGACAAAGTTTCTACAAGAAATGCTTCCTAATTGCGAACAGGTATTAGATGAAACCCATGATGATAACAAAAGTAATGCTAATAATGGTTCCATAGACTCTAAATTTAGATTTAAGACCCACCATATTCCAAATATCGATATGAGTAAGTTTGATGGCAAGGATTCGGTAACATGGATACTACAGATGGAGAAATATTTGGATCTCCATAATGTGCAACACACACCAAAAGGTATGCATTTCAACTTTATATTTAGAACCCAATCAGTTTGTATGGTATCAATGGATTTGTTCTTGTAAACCACTTGTAACTTGGTCATTTTTTATGAAGTAAATGATAACACATTATGAGGATACAAAGAGAAACATCTCCTTTAGCCAATTGATAAATCTCAAACAAAATGGTTCAATGGCGGAGCACATTGAGGACTTCCAAAATTTCAATATTTGGGTAAATGATATTCCAGGAAAACATAGGATTGATGTCTTCATAGGGACTTTAAAGGATAACATCCAACATGAGGTTCGCCTTTGGGAACCTGATTCATTGGAGAAGGAATTCAGGGTGGCAAGAAAAGTTGAAATAAAAATTATGGAAACTAGGAAGTATAGCACTCAAAATTATAAATATGGAATTGTTGTTGCTCCTAGCCTTACACAACCTACAAGGTTGACACCAAAAAAATTGCAAGAAAAAAATACAAAAAGGATTTGTTACAATTGTGATAGCAAATACACTAAAGGTCATAAGTGTGCTGAGAAGAAATTAGTTTACATAGATTGTGAAGAGGAGGAAGAAAAGTAACAAGAAACATCAAAAGAAGATGATATACACCAGGAACCAACCCCAGAGAAAGAAGAAATGAATCCGAACATATCTTGTAATGCATTGGCAGGAATTACCACTCCTCAAACTCTCAAGGTAGAAGGACATATCAAGAAGAAATAGGTAATAATGTTGATTGACTTGGTTAGTACCCATAATTTTATTCATTGTAAGATAGCTAAGGAATTGAATTTCTTCCTATATCCAGCATCGAAGTGTCAAGTGATGGTTGCAAATGGAGGAACTATAAATTATTACGGAAAGTGCCATTGAATAGTCCAATGATTTCCATTTCAATGGGTGGTGTTGACGTGTACTAGGATTCCAATGGTTACAATCTTTGGGGACAATAGATTTTAATTTTCAAGAACTTTTCTTGAAAAAAAATTGGGAAGAAAAGGAAGTTGAATTAAGGGGTATCACAGGAAAAATAAGAAATATAATAAGTTATAATGGCATGACAAATCTTCTAAAGAATGAACAACGGGGATCAATTGCACAATTATTCTCAATAGAGGTTCAAACACCGAAATCATATATTTCTCCAGATCTCCAAAAAGTCTTGGAAAATCATTGTAAGGTATTTGAGACTCCCAAAGACCTCCTACCTATTTGTAATCATGATCATGCTATTCATTTGAGGATGAGGATATGGAAGAATTTCTTTGTTCCATTTATAATATCCAACCTAAGTGGATAACAAAAGCAAGGGATGAATGGAAGAATGATGAAGAGATGTGGACACTCATTCAAAAGTCACAACAAGATCCCAGTACGTAGTTATTATGGTAAAATATCGCTTATATCTTATGGTACAAATATATATCCTGGTGTATATGATAGTCACAGCTGGAAAAATGATTTATTATGGTACAAATATTGCTTATATATTTTTAAGAATTCCCAACTCAAACAAAAGAATATCTTATAATTGCACACCTCCCCCTTAGGATGGCACTCGGGATTTTAAAACTTACCATAGGGTCAAGAAGGATTTTTTTGAGATGGACTTAAATATGATATTCAGAAGTTTATGGCAGAATTTTTGGCAATCCAACAAAATAAACTTCAGACAATTAAGAACATGGGTTATATACAACCTTTAGCCATTCCAAGTTAGCATTGGGAGGACGTCTCAATGGATTTTATCACAGGTTTACCCAAATCTGAAGGAAAGAGTGTCATCATGGTGGTTTTTGATAGACTTACGAAGTATGCACACTTTTGTTCTTTACCTCGTCCTTTTAATACCAGTACAATCGCCAATGAATTTATGGAAACAATTCAAAAGCTTCATGGAAACCTGAAGATTATTGTAAGTGACAAAGATCCCACTTTCACTGGAAATTTTTGGACGGAATTATTATCTTGTCTTGTTACTCAGTTAGCCCATAGCTCATCTTGTCATCCTCAATCTGATGGGACAAATGAGATAGTGAAAAAATGTTCGGAAGGATATCTTCATTGTTTTGTATCTGATAAACAAAAAAAAATGGGTCAAGTGGTTACCTTTGGTTGAATGGTGGTATAAAACTTCCTTCCATATTGCAGCAAAAAAGACCCCATTTATGGCACTTTATGAAAATCATCCACCATCCATCACATCATGTTTAAGAGAAAATTATAAGGTTCAAACAGTGGAAGGTCACATTGAGCATCAACAACAAGTTCTCCAACTCTTAATGGATAACCTCACTTTGGCGTAAAATCAAATGCAACAGTAGGCATATCAACAACGCAGTGAAAGAAGTTTTGAGGTAGGTGACTAGGTATTTTTACGGCTAAAACCATAGAATCAAATTTCCCTCAAGCAAGCTAAGAAGGATAATAAATTATCACCCAAGTATTGTGGTCCTTACAAGGTGTTGCAAAAGATTGGTACTATGGCATACAAATTAGAGTTGCCTACATCTTCCCAAGTTAAACCCAGTTTTCCATGTTTCATGCTTAAATAAGGTTATCGGTGACAATATTCGCATTCAAACAGTGTTTATAGAACATGAAGAAGAAGGAAAAATCATATTTGATCCTAAAGAATTCATGGAAACAAGAACCCGACAGCTATGAAATCGATCAATTTTAGATTATCTCATTAACTGGAAGAACTTACACGCTAAAGATTCCATATGGGAGGGTGAGAATTTTATACAGAAGCATTAAAAACTACTCAAACGTTGAGGACAACACTTTTTTGAGGGAGAGGGGCATGTTAGGTCCTATAATACTAGTGTAGCCCCCTTATTGTTATTATTAGTGTATCCACCTTATTGTTATTGTTGTGCCCATGTATCCCCCATATTGTTATTGTTGTGCCCCATAGAAGCCCGCTATTGTTATTTTTGTGCCCTTACATTATTATTGTTACGTAGGCTCTAATTATATTGTGACACCTTAGACTCCTATATATACAAAGGAGGTTTTTTCATTTGTATCATCCAAGAATTGTACATTTAAGTAATATAAAGTAGGTTCCCCCTTGTAGAGGATAATTTTTAAGTCCTTGATATATCTTTTCTTCTATTTTATGATCTGGTTGTATAACATGTCATTAATTTAAGGTCAATTTATAGGATATCTCTAAACATTATCTTCTGGGCTTGAATTTTGCTATGACTTGAAGAGGCAATGGATGCAATCAGTATAACTATAGAGACTAGTAACACTTTACATAACTATTTCTTTTCCATAAACACAAGAAAGAAGAGTGTAGACTGATATTTAAGATGTCATGAAAAGTTTGCATCATTGTAAATGAGATACATGAAGTTACGAAGTTGGGGTGATGCATCGATAACAAATTACAAAATAAATGTAAGTATTAAGTAGATAAAATAAATTTATTAATGACCACCAAAGTAGTTTAATGGGACTCAAGTCTCATCAGAATTCCTTAACAAAGAAACATTTAGATATTTCATATTGATATCTAACAATATGTTAAAGAAATGGTAGCCCACTCACAACTTAGGTAAAAAATACTCATGGAAATCAACAACCTATTATGGCCTCATTAATTCTAGCATTCTTTGCACTCAGCAACAAGGTATTAGTTGCAAACATAATTCACAACAAGAATTATTTCCTACAAATACCATTTAAAAGTTTAAAACTTCCTATGGTCATTTTTCAGAATGTATATGTATGACATTACATATGAAAAAATGTGACACATGTTATGGTTGTTGTTGTTGTTGCTAAACAAAATTTGACTTGAAATAATGGTGATGTCAATAAAACTCTCATGATTGTACATAATTTGGAAAAAACCTTTTCTAGAATGCAATTTGCATTGTAAGATATTTATTGTCTTATAAGTTTTTACATCACCTTAATATTTGTAGATAATTATCATTTGCAAAAGCCATAATAAAAACAAAAAATAACTTTGTTCTCAGAGTTTGAAGTAAAGAACAATACGCAAAGGTTTCTCTCTAAAATTCCAACATAGAAACATAAATATATGAGAGAGACTTTAACAAAGGAGTAATGAAGACTTAAAATCAATGGCAGGAGCACACATGAGTGAGAGAGACTGCAATTATGTAAATCGTTGTATTTTACAAAAACTAGCTAAACCCTAAAATTTTAACAAAGAAACATAAAGATAACGAGGCTTCTACAAATATGTAATGATTATTTAGGGTTAAACTCAATATGAGGAGCACACCTATGAGTAATAAAAATCTATTTTAACTAACTCCTTACATCCCACAACAGTTAGCTCACCTACAAGGTTTGTGACCCTAACACATACCACCTAATATTAAAATTCCATACTTACTTCACCCCATAGCTAGGACCTAAGAACCATGAAAATGATTTGATTTGTTGCACAGATAAAATCAATGCTCCCCGAATGTTCCGTGACATGTGCTGAACTGCCTCTCATGGATCTGTTAACTCTAGCGATGCATCCATTTACTAACACCTGTGGGTATTTGTGTAATGGTAATTGTGATTGCAACAAGTGGTATTAGAGCCAAAGGTCTTGAGTTCGAAACACACCTAGCTTGCATTGGGGTGGAAATTGTTGTGTAGATAAAACCAATTCTCCTTGTATGCTTTACGACATCTTCTTAACCACCTCTTATGGATTCGTTAACTTTAGAGATGTGTCATGTTGTAACCCAAATTAAAATGGTGAATGCAGAAATGACTCAGGGAGGGGGCTCTCACTCTGATCTTTGTCCTATATGTTCTAGTTGTCTCCCTAAGGCATGCTATGGGGGGTAGTACCTATGAAATGCGAGGATGAAATAATTTTTGGGAACCAAAAAGTTTGGGAGACACAATTGAATAGCCAAGAACTTGGTTAATAATGATTGGCAAGTTTATTTATTAGCACAATTTAATTAGATTATTGAGAGACAAATGCCTTATGGAGTCAATTTACTTACACAATATAGATTAATTTCCAAGTTATTGGATGAACAGTCGTTTCTAGGATGGAAACTATCATATATAATATGTGACACCTAGACTATGTGATATGCAAGATCTTGTTAAATTTTAGATTAAATTCCTATCTAAGTGAGTCCTCTCTCTCAACTATTTTGAAGTTAGTCTCAAGTGTATCTTGTGGAGAGAAACCAAGGGGAAGAAAGTTATGGTTTTATTAACGATGCCTCCCTTGGTGTTCTAACTGTTAGCGCTTGAAATTTCACCTCAGGCTGAGAAAGGTAAACCTCAAGGCAACATCAAACCATTTAGCCTCGTAGCTAGCCCTACGGGGCAGGAGAAGGCTATCTCCAGTCTATCTTGGTAAAATCTTTAATGGATGAGATGAAAAATATGTTAACACTGATTTTAGGCTAGTAAACTGATCAAAAAAGGTTGTTTTGGGATTTTTAGGGTTTTTGGTGGCAAATTGAGGGGATGGCAATTTTGGGTGCGAGGATTGGACACAGTTTTTGCAGGGGGTTCTTTGGGGCGAGGTAGGAGACAGTATTGATGCCTTTGATTTGAGGTGGATGATCAGGAATGACAAGTGAGGAGCCAAGGAGAGCAAACAATAACTTTGAATTCCCCTTAGACAGTAGAAAACATTGAAATTAAACAAATTTAAAAGTAGAGCATGGCAAGCATGAATGCTTACTTTAACACTTCATTTGTTTAATGTGCAGAAGCAAAAGAAAGGAAATGATTCACATAAACACACTTACAAGAACATTGAGAAACACACCATCAACACATGAGTCCACAAGAATCCCAAAAAGGACTGCAAAACCATGGTCTTCCTTAGCCAAAAATTGCAGAGATACAGTAAAATAATACAATGATAGCTTCTCCCTCAAGAGTCCAACCATGAAAATGAGCAAGAAAGTACATAATATAGATGATCTAACCTCTTTCCCTGCCTCCATGGGTCGAGCTCACTATCCTAGGAGCTGTTTCAACCACTTCTAAACTAAGCACTACAAACTAGGCAGTCAAAACAACTTGCCTCTATAAGCTAGGAAACCAATTCATTCATTTAATATTTACCCTTTTCATGAATGAATCTTCTAGAAGTGTTACATAAGAGTAAAAGTGTCTAAAAATTACAATAATTACATCAAACTACATCAAAGAGGATCACATTTCATCCCAAAAAGTCAAACTGGGTCAAACTGTGCTTTTTCGAGCTGTACAGTGCATTTCTGGACAAAACTGCCTGACAGGTCGCGCGCCCCTGCCTGACGGGTCGCGCGCCTTTGGAGCCATGTTTGGGGCACTTTCAGGTGGCCAAATTGAGCAAAAGTGGGCTTGTTGGAAAGGTCTGTGAGTCTACTTTCCAACCCAACTGGAATTTCTGAATTTAGAGTTCATTTTCCATGTCAAAAATCAAATCTCCCAAGACTGCTTTCTGCAATTCAAAAAAGTGGCAGAAAGTCAAATTTTGCTAGTTTTTTGACTTTCTGGAGGCCTAAAACTTCACCAAATCTCAAGTCCATCCATGAGCATATGTAAATTTGCATGAAAAATCTGGAAATGCTGAGTTTTGGTCAAAAGGAGTTGCCCTGATGTAGGGTCGCGCGGGGGGTGAGACCCATTAATGGGAAAAACCTGCAAATTGCCAAAAAATGCCAAAATTCACCCAAAATTCTCAAAATTTCTTGGGATTTGTGCTGTGGCTGGGCTATTTAGTGCCTTGATCCTTGAGTGAAGCCTCAGCCAAGATACGGAGGGGATTTGGCCTCTTTCTCCTTTTCAGTGCCTCAGTCAACCGCCTTTGAAACATTTTCATCTTTGCCTTGCACACATGCATTCTTGCCCAGTAATGGTTCTTCATGTTCCTCAGCAATCTCTTCTCTTGGTTGGCCTTAGCCAACAGCCTCTCCAAGTGTGCATTGACCCGGATGAGCATGGACTCTCTCTCAGCAGGAAATAGGTCACCGGGCCTCCTTCTGTTCAAGATTCGGTCTCCTCGAATCCTCCATAGCTCATCAAGGACTTTCTCATCCTCCAATTGTTTGTTGCGCTGCTCCAGGTATGAGATTGTCCATTGTGCTCCCTCTAACCTCCTCTGCAAGGCATCATTTTCAGCTCTGAGATGTTGAATGATCTCCTTTGCCTCTCGGCTAGGAGAACTGACATCAAGATCCACAAGATCAATATCTGGAACTCCTGATGGCCCCTCATGAATCATGGGCTGCTTGCCCCTCCCTGGTACCTGTGCTGATGAAGAAAGCGAGGCCCCTTCCACCTGATGTGGAGATAACATTCGCTGAGCTGATGATGAAGGCGAGACCCCTTCCACCTGCTGTGGAGATAGTACTCATCGGGCTGCTGCAAATAAGGCCCTTTGGCCTCTCTGATAAGTAACCATAGGTGAGGAGCTGACAAGTCTAGTGAAGGGGATGTCATGCTGCTGTGATGGCCCTCCCTCCTCATGAATAACCTCTGGATGTGGCGAGGGTGGTGTTGTGAAAAACTCACGAGAGATGAACTCCTCCCATGAGATGCCCTGCTGAGCCAACTGATGCAATACTACAAGCTGAATCAAACCATAATGGTACAGGCTCCTATACTGTTGTGCCGGGCTCTTCCTCTGTAACATGGGCACCATCCTCTGAATGTTCTGATAGAAGAAAACAGGGATGTTCATCATCCTCACTCGGGTGAAGTGCATCATGAGGCGAATATGATATGAATATACCTGTGAAAATCTGCCCTCACAGGTAAAATAGTGCATGATGAGCCTCATCATGGGAGCATACTCGCTCCTGAGAAACCTGAATGGAAACACACCTGCAAAATGTCTCATAAATGGTGGCCGGACAAAAGGCTCAAAGTGAACATTATCGAGCACCTTGCACTTGTTCCACACCTCCCCAACATTAGGTATCCCTGTGGCATGTGAGATCACCTCGGGTGTCAATGTAAAGTTTACCCCTGCAAGGTTGACATGTCCCATGTAAGTGTAAAACAAATAGGCGAGCCAACTCTCTGTGGTGCTGAATCCGTGAGATCCTCTCACAAAACTCATAGCAAGACATATACTGAAAACATGTGACTGCCATAGGACAAGCCTGTAACTCTGCTAAAGAAGTGGGCTCCTCTCTCTTATGATGTCCACCCTTACCACCCTTATGAGGCCTCCTCTGTACCTCAATCTCTGAAGCTGATGACTGGTCATCACTTTGCTCATAGGTTTCGGTTTCTGACATGTTTAAAAGAGCAAAGTGGACAAAATGTACTGCTGCTTCTGCTTTATAAAATGCTGATTTATATGTTGTTTCAAGGGGACAAGGAACATGAGGGAAATGTTAGGGGAGGGGCATTTTTACAAGGAAAATGGGAATACATGTATATAACAGGGAATTTAGGGAAATACACTGCAAACATCATTGCATATACATCATCAATTTCATATGTTTACATGGGCATAAGGAGAAGTAGGGTTAGGGTTTCATTTTTATTTTTAAAGGGAAAAAGGATAGGGTTTATTTTCTTTACAAATTTAAAAGGGAAATTGACATGGAAATATAGGGAAAATGAAATGGGAATGAGGAAAATAATTACAAGGGGAAAAACCATGAAACAGCAATAAACCCTAGCACACTTTTACAATGTAACTTATAGCCATATGGAGGTCTTGCTCTTGTACATTTTGATCATTAAAAACACATTCATAATATCCATCAACCATAACCAGCAATCATAACCAAGATTAGGGAACCTACCTCAAGAAATTTGATGGCTTGGAGGGCGTTTGAGCAAATGTGAAAAAAGTTTGGAGGAAGATTGCTTGACGGGTTGCGCACCACGCCCAATGGGTCGCGCGGGCCTGATGGGTCGCGCCCGTTGAAACTTTGCACTGCAGGAAACCCTCTGACGGGTCGCACGCACCTGACGGGTCGCGCGCCTGTCACTCACCCGAACTTGCTCTGCTTTCGCTCCTTTCACTCAATCACTCACTCAAACTTCTCTTGCAAGCGTTTTGGATGCACAATGGGAGTGAAAGGAGGGAGATTGGGTTTTTATAAGTTTCATTCGAAAAAATTTCATTTTCAAACCCACTTTCTAATGTTTCTCTTTGACACTTTAAAAAATTGACTTTTTGGTTTCCTTTGTCCTGAAATTGACTCATTTAGTGCTTTGAATTGATTCTTTTTGCAGGTAGATCATCTGAGGGATCTAGGCAAGGGGACCAGGGTTGCATATTGTCCACTGAAAACTTTTGAAATTTCATCACTTTTTAAAAAAAATTGAAAAATGACCTTGGCTTTAAAAACAGAGTTTTTAAATCCAAGGTGAAAATTAGCTGTACAAGATAAAAAATTTCGAAGAAACATCTTTAAAATCATCCCTCTGGCTTGCTGAACACTTATTGACCTTCAGAGACATGACCTTGTAAGCATACTTGACCAAAACCCTAGACCTAGGAAATTGACCTCAAGACAAGACAAGACAAGCTTGAAAGAGCTTAATGACTGAAATGACCTGAACCAGCAATGCCAAGAGGGGTATAAACACACCAGCTCCTCCATCAGGGTTATGGCATGCCTAATGGGATGCAAAAATTAACACTGATGAGACACCTACTTATGCAAATGCAAAGAGTTTTGATCATTGATGGAGGGCTCAAGACCGAATCTAACACTAACCACCCAAATGCCTCTGACATTGTAGGGATTTTGGGTCTGAAGACTGCAAGGTCACCATGTTAACCACAAGTGGGGTTTTGAACTTCACAAGTTGGGTGAGAAAGGTGGTCCTATCTTCTGTCAACCAAGATTATGCTTGGAGGTAAATTAATTAATGCACTACTATCCCTAGAATGATATGCAATATTATAAGTGATAACTTTAAGTGAGATTAGTAATGACCGTTTAAGTACTTTGAGTTAAATTACTTGAAATTTGATGTTCAATACAAGAGCATGAATCGAGTACTTAAAGTGAAATTACAAGGAAACATATCATTAAATAAATTGTGCCAATGAAACAAAATTTTTTTATTAAAGTGATTCAAAACCAATGAAACAATCTAACAATGAGACAAGAAACCTATAATTGATTATTTAATCACAATGACTTAATAATAAAAGCACTTTTAAAAATAATGAAAATGAAGAACAAGAAGCACGAATTCAATGTGTAAATAGGAAACCAATTGAGGCAATGAGGAATGTAAAGCGATTTTATGAATTAGCGATCTTAATGTTGATGACAAGGAACAAGAACAATGTTATATCACTTTAGAAATTAGACACAGTGTTCCTTAATAAACAAGAGCATTAACCATTATTCAAGATCTTCAACAAGATATGCAAATATATTCTCTTCACAATGAGGTTGATTTTTATTAGAGCACACTTATATGAAAATATTGAAACTCACAACTATGCCACTGATGCAAAATGCAAAGAGTGACCAGCAAGACAACACTGATTAGTTTATCTAATTAGAACAAAACTACTTATGTTGTTTTACCAAAGATGTATTATTATGAATTCTTAAGTGTATTAGGATTGTTTGGAGTCAAACTTTAGTACCAAAACTCTTAAATTTCACTGCTAAAAGATATATATAATATTCAAAAGTATTTAGATCATACTCATAAATATATATATCAGCTACCAAAAATTAGCTAGAAAACCATAGAAATCATGAAATAAGCCTTTCTTATCAATAGAGAATAATTGTGAAGTGAATGTAGAATCATGCCAATGATTTTTAGGGCTAATTTAGGGTGTGTGTTCATAGTTTTACTATTGTTATTAGTAAATATCAGATCTTATCAGTAAATGGAAATGAGAAAATTGGGGCTATAGAGAAAACCATTGACCCTAAGGCCTTTCTTGTTAGCTAGTTGACCTTCCAAAGTGGACTAGAACTTTTCTAAACACCTACAGAAACAAGTATTAGCCTTGAATAATATGAATCAACCATCTTACGACTGAAACTAGGGCTTCTAGGTTGGTTTATGTCTTATTTGAAAACTTTGGCCCAACATTGAAACCCTTGCCCAAGAGGCTAGTTAATCTGCAAAATAAATTGTTAACCCAATAAACTCAAAATTTATGATCCAAATCAATAGATATCAGTCCCAAATAATTTTCAGTGATTCCCTAGGCCTACAATCACAAAATATTACTCAAAATTGAGTGTCAAACCCCACAATTTTCCCAAAATTACTACAAAATTTGACAAGGAGCCAACACAATACCATATCAATGGGGAAAATGCCCAAAAAGAGTTGAATCCTAGGGCTAGAAGCCCTCTAAAGCTTGTGGCCCCCTAAAAATTTACGCAAAAGGGATACAACCAAGAGGAAATTCCCTTTATGGGGTTGTTTCTAGGAGACAAAAACCTCTTAGGGCTTGCGGCCAGCCCAAATAAGCCTCTAGGGCCTACAACTAGGCCTCTAGAGGTTTCTGCTTGGGTAGAAACCCCAAGAAGGTGTTTCAACCACCCTAAGAAAGGTTGTGGCTAGATTGAAAGAGCCTAGAAGCGTTGTGGCTACCCTCCACAAGCCTGTAGGTTTTAACCTTGTACAGGAATTACCTGCAAATGAATTCTTAACAAACAAAAAATAAACATTAGCGAGAATATAAAACAAATACATATAGATTTCCCTTGGATCCCAAAACCAAGACTACCAGATTGATTTTTCATTATATTCCTTTCAATGTTACAATACACATATATATATATACATGCTGAAGAATCCACCTAATATAGGGTCCAAAAAAAAATCTCAGTGGTTGTGGAAAGAATATAACACACACCCAACATTCTCCCACTCATTGTTTTCTTTCCACATAGGGAGTCACAAGAGAGTTTAGTCATTGGTCCAACACTACAATGCCCATTGTTTCTCTACACCAAGAACACTTGTCAGTGCTCACAAACTTTGTCAATGCATTTGCAACATTCTTCAAAGTGTCCACCTTTACCAGCAACACTTTTTTATCATCAACCATATCCCTCAAAAAGTGATATTGAACATCTGTGTGCATTGTCTTTGAATGATAAGTAGGGTTCTTTAGCAAGAAAATTTCACTTTGGCTGTCACAATCTATCCTTATAGCTCATTGTACTAACCCCATACTTGAACACAATATATGCAATCAAATTGCTTCCTTTCTTGCATGAGTGGTTGCTATGTATTCTGCCTTTGTAGTTGAAAGTGCCACTATAGACTATCTCTTTATCATCCAACCGACTACACCTCCAAATAGTTTAAACACATACCCACTTGTAGATCTTCTATGATCCATATCTCCAGCCCATTCTGCATCAAAAAAGCCACGGATGTGCAAAACTTTGTCCAACCTTGGTATTCCTTGGTAGCACAGACCATAACCACTAGTGCCACACAAATACCTAAAAACCTGCTATAGAAATTCTTATTGTAGATTTAATTTGATAATGCAATATAACTAAAGAAAAATACTTTAATCTAATTCTACAATCAATTAGCGGAAACTTAAAAGATTTGAGCAAGATCAAGCGAAACATAAATAACCAGAAGAAGAATCAATGCACATGAAACACAGAAGAATACTCAGGGGAAAGACTCAACTAAAAACCCCACTCTCTGTATTATCATAAAAGGTGTAAATACATCAAGATTACACAAAGCCTTAGCTCTCATAGCTAGCCATCTCTCAGTACAATCCTCCTGGATGCTCACACACAAACAAGGCTTCTCACAAACCTTCTCATCTGCCCTCCAAGCCTCCTATTTCCTTGCGCAGTTTCTCGTGGGTGATCCTCCTATTACCAAGTGTAACATTGATCTCACACCCTATAAAACTGCGCAATCCTCATGTGCATTAATCCTTCTGCATGCATGATTTCCATTTATAGGAGAAAACATGCAACTGATAGTACATTGTCCCTGTCTTAAATTTCAACTAGGTCTTTCTCAGAATAGACATTAACGACTTACTGATGAGAGAATGTTCAGTTACCTGGAGTACACTAGTCAGATGCATGCATGCATTAACTTACTGAATTCACAATTAGTTCCTCAAATAGTTTGGAACTAATTTAACTGGACTTCACTCAATAAACTGAGCTAACTAATTAAAACTCAATCTTATCTCCTTAACTAAGGTATAATCTCCTTAATTTAAGGTATAATTGTTGCATGACTTCACAAAGACTTCTAACTTGAATTCCTCCAACTAATTAACTCAAGTTAAATTAATTAATTATTTTTCAAGCAGCTGGTGAGACTAAATTCGAATTTTAATTCACAATTTTAATTCAAGGAAAAATTAAAATTGGAATATTCTTGTTGCCACATTTCAACACCCGCTTCATTGTTGTCCAATGCTCCTTCCCTAGTTTTCAAACATAAACCTGCTCAATACTCCCACTGCATGCCCAATGTCTGGTCTGGTACAGACCATTACATACATTAGGTTATCGATTGCACTTGCATATGGAACATGAAACATGTCCTCTTCCTCTTCTTGTGTCTTGGGACACTATTCAGCAACTAAATTTACACCTACAGGAATAGGAACCTTCATCAGTTTACTACCTTGCATATTAAATCTCTGCTATATAATAATTAAAATAAAAATAAAAGAATTCATATATAAGGGTCGGCTTCTACATAAAAATTTATCAATTTCTAGGTTTATATATACTCTGGTCGGAAGATTCTTCTCTCAAGAAACTATCTTTCATATTCTATCAATTTTTGTCCTGATGATGGACCCCCTTTGGGGTTCGAAACGTTGACAGAATGAACATAATACTGTGGATAATCTGGATCTTGATACTCCAAAAAACTACCACAAAAGCTTAAAGTCTAACGTACTTCATCTAGTTTAACCAGAGCTTCCTCTTTGCTTGATCTCGTTTAATTTCCATGTCCAAAATATAGTTTGCAACACAAATATCTTTCATAGCAAATTTGGAGGACAATTGGGTCTTCAATTCCTCGATAATTTCTTTATCATTTCCAAATAGCAACATATCATCCACATACAAGACCAGATAAATAACACGGTCACCAATTAATTTAAAATATGCAGAATGATATGCTTTTCTTCCAGTGAATCCAAGTCCCCATATAAATGTATCAAATTTCTGATACCACATCCTTGGTGATTGTTTTAATTCATACATAGACTTTTGTAACCTGCATACCAATTATTTCTTACCCTTCACTACAAAGCCTTCAAGTTGCTTCATGTAGATCTCTTCTTCCATATTCCTGTGAAGAAATCATGTCTTCACATCCACCTTTCCTTCTGCATTCATCTTCTTCTTAAACACCCATTTTCCTCTAGTGGTTTTCCTTCCATCCAGCAACTCCACCAGATCCCAAGCCTCATTTTTGTCCAAATATGTCATTTCATCAACCATGGCCTCTTCCTAGAGTTTGCCATCCTCTAAATCTATTTCCTCCCCTGATAGTTCTGGGATCATCATCAGTAATAGATAAAGAAACATTTGAACAGAAAGTAGATGGACTATACCTTTATGGTTGCCTTCTTTCTCGAACTGATCTTCTTGCAGCTGGAGTTTGTGGCTCTTCATCTTTTGATTCCTCTTCTACTATAGAGTATGATTCTTCCTGCTTTACCTCAAACTATATCTTCTCAAGTTCCTTTGGTAGGAATTCATGTTTAATAACATCTTTCACCTCTCTAAACATCACATCTCGGTTGTACACAAACTTCCATGTTTTTGGGTTCCATATCTTATAACCTTTTAAACCATCCTTATACCTAATAAAGATGAACCTTTCATATTTACTATCAAACTTGGTTCTTTTCTCCTTTGGAACATGTACATATGCATCACAACCAAATACCCTCAAATGTGAAAGAGAGTGTTTCTTATCAGTCCATAACTCATGCGAAGACTTATCCTCCAATGTTGATGAAGGTGATCTATTAACCAAGTAACATGTAGTCTCCACCACCTCTGCCAAGAAATCATGTCCTAACCCCGCCCCGTTGAGCATGCTTCTTTCCTTTTCCATCAACGTCATCTTCATTCTTTCTGCAACTCTGTTTCACTGAGGTGTGTATGGAGTATTCTTCTATCGTGCTATACCACACTTCTTACATAAATCTTCAAATTCCTTCTTGTAGGACTCTCAACCATTATCTATCCTCAACACCTTTATCTTATTCTCTGTTTGGTTTTCCACCATAGCCTTAAATTCTTTAAACTTGTCAAAGACTTTAGATTTCTTCCTGAGGAAATATATCCATGTATTTCTTGAGAATTCATCTATAAATGATACATAGTACAAATACTTACCCAGTGATGGAACCAACACAGGTCCAAACACATCAGTGTGCACAAGCTCTAATATCCCTTTCTCCATCTTAGCACAAGAGGGTAAACTCACCCGATTCTGCTTCCCATATACACAATGTTCACTAAAATCAAAATCCAGAGAGAAATTAGACATACCTTCTACCATACCACTACCTTGAAGTATTTGAAGGCCCTTATGTCCAATCTTCCCAAGCCTTTGATGCCATAACATGGTCTTTTCTCTAGAGACCACTATATTTTCTACTCGACTTTCAAGAACCACAAAATTGTTGCACCCATCAATAACAATGCTACCTAGAAGCTTATACAAAGTTTGAGTCTGAACTCCCTGCATCAATACTAGTGCTCCCCGAACTGTCTTGCAAGTATCTTTCCCAAACACTGGTTGTACACCTATATTATCCATCTTGCTTACAGAAATCAAATTTTTGGCCAATGAATGAATATGCAAAACATCAGAAGTGTTCTAATGCTTCCACCTTGCAAATTCAACTTGACTTTTCTGCGTCTAACGATTCTAGCCTTCCTGTCATCCACTAAGAATACATCACCACCATCATATTTCTCATACTCGCAGAACCACTCCCTATGGGGAGTGAAGTGAAAGGATGCACCTTAGTCAATCAACCATGTCTCATTATCTAGATATGTACTTGAAGAATCCAAGTACACATCCCCACCTTCATCTGAGGTGGTTTTCACCTCTACATAAGGAACATCAACAGATCACTTTCCTTTCTCAATAGCTTTATATCTACACCCCTTTTTGAAGTGTCTTTCCTTTCCGCATTTCCAGCACACCTTTACAGGTTTTCCTTGAGATTTAGATCTCCCTCTAGATTTAGATCTCCCACTCAAAAACTTATATTTTTTTATGTTATGGGATCGTCCTCATATAGACAAGGAATCTCCATTCTGAGCCTTCATATTTTTCCATCTCGTCTCCTTTGATAACAAGGATGAGACTATTTCATCAAAATTCAAGGTAGTTGTATTTCTACCTATTGCAACAACCAAAATATCCCACGAATCTGGTATAGAACACAACAAATTGATGCACTTATGTTCGTTTGAAATTTTAATATCAATAGATAATAATTGGCTTACCACAGTATTAAAGGAATTCAGATTGTCTATCATTGGGTCTCTATCCTTCATCCTCAGACTATATAGATTTTTCCATCGGAACATTTTGTTCACCAGAGACTTAGATTGGTACAAAGTCACTTACTTTTCCCACAAAGCCTTCTCCATAACTTCCCCTGATACATTCAACAATACTGAATCTGAGATACATAACTGTATTGTGCTCTTTTCTTTCTGATCCAACTTCACCTAGTCTTCAAATGACATTTCCAATGGTTTATTACCCAGATCTACCATGACCCATTTATCTTTATCCACCAACAAATCCTCCATCTTGAGTTTTCACAACTCAAGACTCTGACCATCAAATTTATCGATCTCTATATTTCCACTGCTTACCATATTTTTTCACCGCAATAATTGATCTCGTAGATCTCCCACTGAACAGGGTACCATAGGCCCAAGAAAAACCCCTCAGAATCAAAGGCATTCCCTTAAGGTGAAACAACTCTGATACCAAATGTAGGTTTTAACCCTATACATAAATTACCTGCAAACAAATTCTTAAAACATAAAATAAACAATGGCGAGAATATAAAACAAATACACAGATATTTCTCGTGGATCCCAAAAATGGAATTACAGTATTGATTTTTGATTATATTCCTTTCAATGTTATAATAAAATATATACATATTAAAGAATCCATAGACCCCAATCCATTAACCCTAGATTAGAACATAACCATAGTTCCCTTGACCATATCTACAAAATACCATGGGCGGAAAACCATCATGCCCAAAACCATGTATCAAATCCATGCACAAAACCATATGTAGGTCCGCACATGAGGCTAGTCATAGAAATAATATAACACAAACCAAACAAAGCATTCAAACCCATAAAAAATGAAAAATCTCATTGCAAAACCACTCCAAAGGCTAGCGCTCCTTTTCTGGCTAAGCGTTTTGTTTTTAGAAGTTGGGGAGGCTAGATCTCAGCCTCAATGGCCTAGATCAACCTTCCTCTCTGAATGAACAGCCTAGAAAATAATTTCTACTACAAGCCCCATAGCTATCACTTGCACAAATGAAAAAAAGAAGACCCAGGAGCCCAATATATATAAAAATTGAAATAAAACCCCAATAATTATTTAGAAAACTTCAGAAATAAACAAGGGTTAGATTTATTTACAAATATTCACAATATTTACAAAATTTAAATATTTTCTCTTATTAGCAGATTAAATCTTTAAAACCGCAAAAATAAAATTGAAATAATATTAAGAAAATAGAATTTTAAAATTTTTGTGTCACGACAAAACCCTCCTGCATGGAAAAATAGTTAGATTAAGACTTGGAGTCAAACAAGGGTGTGATCCCCTCATAGTATATGAACTTGGAGGCTAGGGGATAGAGAAACTATAACAATGCACTTCCAAAGATAGATTATTAAGCAAGAGTGGATTGATTCATACAATAGATCTATAAGCCCGGAGATACCTACTAGACTTACCCAGATCTCGAGTATTTACTCTCACCCAACACCTAAGGCGAGATACCTCTGCCAATAGATATTTCGTAGTGCAACAATTGAAAAATATTCAATAATATTTTTTTAATGTGGTTCACGGACACTGAGTGGCCGCTACATCCACGGGAAAATAAAGGTAGATCAACATGAAGGTATCTACCCACCAACCAAACTAACAAGGCCTAACCCCAAGGCAGCAGAGGAGACCATTTGACCCTGTGATCTCCCAATAGGTGAGGCACTTAGCAACATGAACTCGACTAACTGAGTTATCCCTTGGGGCTAAATAATTAATAATATTACAGATCAAAACATATCAAATAAGCATCCATCACATACCATAGATCAAAAAATGAGATACACCTTGAATTGAACCCAAAATACTTTTTATTAAGTGCAAAAAATATCCAGCAAAGCTTCGCTTAGTTACAAATGATTTTCAAAACTATCCAAACTCAAAGAAGACAAGAGAAGAAAATGATTTACAAGACTATCCAAACTCAAAGATGACAAGAGGAGCTCTGTAGCTTCCTTATATAGAAAATCATAGAAATAAACCCCTCCAAGTGGAAATAACGGCTATTTGGCTTGTTCCTCGTTGAAATAATCTCATCCATTGAAAATAACTTGATCTTCTTTTAATATCCATCGTCTATTTTTATTTTTGAGGTCAAATTCGAATTTCTCTTAAAAACCATTCTTTATTGATAAAAAAATTAATATTTTGGACTAATATCCTCAAAAAAATTATTTTGACTTAACCACCAAGGTCCAAGGGGTCAAATTTTCTTAAGAAGGCCATGTTTCCCTTGGTGGAGGACCTCCAAAAATTAATTCATTTTTGATCCATGAATTGTTTATTATTTTCCACTTGGAGAGAATTTAATTAGTCTGAAATTATTTTTTTACTCAAAATTTATTAATACTCTGGCTTAGGATTTTTATTTAATTTTGCCAGAAAAATTGATTAATTGACTCTAGAGGGGCTTAATTATTTTTCCAGCCTCAAATATTTTATCCATAGTGTCTAACTATGATTAACCATGCACTAAATAGTTTTTACATCAAATTATTACAATATCAACCCTTAGAAGGGGAAAACACATTTAGACATAGACCCTCAAGACACCACCCAATTCTGTGACACAATAAGATCTAGTATAAAAAATACATAGGCCTGATGAACATTAAGACTCACCTAAGACCCTGTCAATGAATTCCACCCTAGATTTGGGATATATCTGGGAGAAAAACTTTTCCAATTATGCGTTTTTGCAATCACACATAATTCGGGGAGGTTAAAAAACTCCCTAGGATAAAATCCTTTGACAAAAATCATAGGCTTGCCTAAGTTTTGTTCCATGGGTTTATAGTCATACTAGAAGCATTTACAATAATTTTATGGAAAATGGGTTTACAATGACAATATTCACGTTGAATGATGACTTTGATCCTTGAAATTGTTTGTCTATTCCTTTGTACTCTTCTTGTTGGATTGTTGACAAAATGTGGTCAACATCTAGCTCTACTTGGGGACATGTTTCTTCACCGCAAGAATGTGAGAATACATAATCCTGCATCCAAGAAAACAAAGCAACATCACGTAGATATTCATTGAAAATAAAAATCATCATGCATACATCATCAATATATAGATCAGCGTCAGGAAAAAAATCATATTCAAACATATAAAAGATAAAAACATCAAATATAAATGCATGGAAATAAAAGTAACTAATGATAGAAAATAAATTTAAATATAAGAGATCAAGGTTAGAGATATTATACAAAGATGCCCTATGGCATCACATGTCTTCAACGAAGTGCATAATGAGCATTTTTCGTCTGTCACGTAGGGCCATGGATTGTTTCTTTGATGTGCCATGATGGATTTTGAAGATGATAGGACTTTGACTTATTTGAATATCATTTTTATGTTGGCCATTAGATGCATCAAATTTGTTTCTTCTCTTCTGATTTTTATTTTTCCTCCTAGTGGATTCTGATGCTAATAATGCGGTCAATGTAGATTTTCTGCCTTGATGCTCGAAAGAAAATTTGAAGTATCTGAGGCATGCCCAATTTTATTATGAATATATTTTGTCAAAGGTGACACATAAGTCCCACAAGTATTGTGATTGATCTCAATAGCTTGATATTTCTCTATCTCCTTTCCAATTGTTCCATTTTTTGCTAACCTCTTTTCAATGGGAATTGCTTCAGAGAACCGAGAGGATTGTAATCTGTCAAAAGCTCTTTATGCTTGTCCCTTGGATTCTCTGGGCTAATTTGGTGATCCAGGTGGCTCCAGACACATGCAAAAGTCCCAGAGGACTTAGAAAGGGTAAAAACTAAAAGTGGTTAGATTGCTCCCAAACCAGCACCAGATTGAATTGCTCGTCACCCTTATTCCAACGGTGCGAACAATATGCAAATCCAAGCTCGTATGAGGGAGAAAGAACCAATCAAAATTTTGGTCAAAGTTGTTCGCAAATCCAAGCTCGTATGAGGGAGAAAGAACCAATAAAATTTTTGGTCAAAGTTGGGCATTGGGTCAGGTTTAAGTGTCCTACAAATTCACTGTCAACCAGTGTGGGAACTTAGCTCCCGAGAGCAGGCGAAATTGCTGCCTCTTTAATTTGCCTAATATCACTTATATTAGACAAAATTTTGACCCATTATTGACAAAAAAATAAAAATAAAAATATGTAATGGGGTGGTGGGCCATGACCCCCACTACTCCTCCTCCCAAACCATAACATTAAAATGAATTTTAATTAAATGTGGGTCGACGGGCCATGACCCCCGTCAGCGCCCAACCAACATAAGTTACAAACAAATATTACGGGTTGGGCGGGCCACCTCCGGTGGACCTGGCCCAGACCCAACCTCTGTATACCATATATATGTGTTACATAAAATGAAGAGACTGGTGGGAGTTGAACCCACGGTCGGCGGTCCGCCTACCCCACCCACATTCAAATATAATCGTTACCATAAATGCCAATCTGCGCCAACCTTTAATACAAAACGATTTCCAATTAACCAAAACAAAATTGCGCCAAATAAAACAAACTAAACTGCCATGTTTCAATAATGGTATTTTAGCCCCATCCTCCGTCGGGTGAGCTGAGCTCGTTGCCAATGGGCCACCCGGATTTCTTTAGAAACCTCCGCCGGCGAGCACCATATAAACCCGACTTTTCATTTGCATGGGGAGAATGGAGGCGTTGAATGGGGAATGGAGAGCGGAAAGGAGAAATGGAGGAGTAGTGGAACCTTGACACAGTTCACAGAGGTGGAACCATGATGGCACGCTTTTCAAGACAAAATTTTTGTAGAGAATCTTAAGATGCTAAAAAGATTCCTTGCGAGGTAAAAAATATTTTTGTCAGAATGTAATCAAGTTTGCAGTCATTTTTCTTAGATTTTCACAGGGAATGCAATAGCGAGGTTAGATTCACCTTTTGAGTAGTGGATTTTTAGATTCCCAACAGAGGAGAATCTTGATGGAATCTTCTAGATTCCTTGGAGGCTGAAATTTCCCAGATCCAGAATGCAGCCAACTTTATACTCATTCTTCTCAGAATTTCCCAAGGATCTCAATGGAGAGATTAGTTTTTTGATTTGAGTTGCATATCTCTAGTCAACCCAAAGGAGGGAATCTTTGGAGAATCATGGGGGAATCTAAAAGATTCTTATACGTCCAGATTTTGTCGATGTCAAAATTCGACAAATGGATAGTCAATTTTACACCTCTCGATGACACAAATTCAGTGGTGCTATCAGTTTCTGTAGATGAGCCTTACATTTTTTGGCCATTTTCCATATTGGAGTGATGGTGTCAAATTTTAGAGTGTGGATAGTCGATCTTATGCCATGCAACGCCATGCTTTCGATGGTGCATTCAGATCCAGCAGCGGAGTATTCTATTCTTTAGTTAGCATAAAATTTGAGGTATATGAAGTGTTTTTGTCATGTACTTCTTTGATCATTTGTTTTGAGATGTATGATGTTGTTTCGATTCCTGCTTGATGTATCATGTGGAATCTTTGTGTCTATTTCATGTGAGATGTATTCATCATGGATTGTTATGTATGTTTAATTGAGATCCCTTTGTTTCCATGATGGTGGGATACTCATCGTCACCATGGGTGTTTTGGGTGAGATCCATTTGTTTCCATGATGGTGGGATACTCATTGTCACCATGTGTAAGTTTATGTCATGCTGATGGGAGGTATATTGTGAGTGATAATTCCTGTAGCGGAATGTCTCGTGGAGAGACTTTGCCACTCATGTAGAGGGCACATGTCCTTGTATGACAAAAAAAGGATACCATGTACATATTCACGTTTTCCAATACTAAATGAAGCGGCCAACACCATATTGACAACAAGCCCGGAGATGTAGTCCACACTAGACGAACTTCATTATCAAGGTCTCTTGTTTATGATTTGTTGATCGTTATTATGTCTCCATTTTCTTAAGCATGCATATATGTTCATTTATGCTCTGTGAAAATGCAATTCTAACCACATCACAGGGAGTAAAAGATCTTGGTTAAATCTAGGAGTTGAGTCAACTTAGATCAAGTTTGGTATCGGAGCGGCTTTGCATGGATGTGAATTGCGAGTGTGAACGATGGAACGTGCAGCGATGGAGGATGACAAAGTGATGTATGAGACCATGCTCAGAGTGTCCCAAAATATGGACATAATGTATGAAGCTCTACAAGAAGATACAGAGGAAAAACAACGATTGCAGCTTCAGTTGTGAACCACGAAAGAGGCCCTCGAAGAACTGAAGCACAGCAATCAGAGTCTTCAAGCAGTTAACGATGAATTGAAGATGCTTCTACAAGAATAGAAAGAGGAGAAACAAATTTTGATACGATAACGGCAAGCTAAGGACGAGGCCTTGGAAAAGTTGTAGCATGACCTATGTGAGGTAAAAAGTAATTCTTCGTCTTTATGTACATTTCCTGATGATGATTTCGTTGTTTTTGAAAGTCAAACCACAGGAATTGGCTCCAAACTGCTGAAGAGAATGGGGTATGAGGGAAGAGGCTTTGGAATTAATGGCCAAGGCATTGTCTACCCCATCAAAGTAGAGGAATTACCCCATCAGGGAGGACTTGGGTATGTCGGGAAGGAATTTGAGGAATGTGCCAAGACTACCAACGAAGCCCTCATCATTTTTTTCCAAATCGATAGTGGAGGTAAAAGATGTTGATTTCCCTTCAGATTCATCTTCACATAGTATGATTTTTTTTGCAAATGTGGAGATACCAATTGCAGGGAAGAACACAAGGCTCCTTACCAGGATGAGGTACAAGGAGGATGAAGGACTTGGTGTTAATATCCAAGGCATAACTCATCCATTGGAGGTTGAGTAGAGACCTCGATCTCCAGGTTTGGGATATACCGAAGGAGAGAGCTCGAAGTTGTTAGATGCTTCTGAGACATCGTTGAAATCATCGAGGAAAAGAATGATCAGAACACATTACCATCATCCAATGGTAGTGCCCATTGCAAGGAAAGATATGAGGCAAGCTCTCATCGCCATAATGACACTAGAGACAGCAAGGAAAGGTATAACAAGTCCCAATATACGAATGTTCATTTCGATTACAATCATGTTGTTAATGATGAACGTAAAACATGGCATCAAAAAACATGTACTTTTTTTTATTTACATAACCATGTATTTGATGAGTGCTGGAAGAGAATGGCAGCATGAAAAAGGATGAGGCGTGAAAGACCCTCTCAATAGCAGGTGAAGAAGAAGGTAAAGCAGATCTAGAGGAAGAAGACTTATTGTAGTCATTGCTACTGAAGTGGTCATGAAAGGGCCACATGTTGGAGGCTCCATCCAGAGCAGCGTTGCAAGGACAAAGCATTCGTGCACGAACCAGGTGAAATAGTTGTTTGACAAGCAAAACCACCACAAGGGGATGACCCATTCATAAGTGAAAAATGGTTTCTAGATATGTTAGCTTACCATGGCCGTGTTTTTTTTAATCATTTGTTTCAATTTTAAATGTAAAAGGGATGATGTGTTTTCCATCACTTATTAAGCAACAATTATGTATGGTCTTATTTTGTGATGCATTTTAACCTATGAAAGTGATGTTTTGTTTCCATCACTTGTTAAGCAACAATAGTGTTTGGCCTTATTTTTGCAAATCATGAGTTGTAGTGATGATGTGTTTTCCATCACTTGTTGAAGAAAAAATGATATTTTTGCCTTGTTTTGGTAGCTAGGGTATTGTTTCCATTTTGATGTAAACTTGACCACCGAGTATGTGTTATAAACTTGTGGCAAGTATGGGATGATTAGGTCATTAGTTGGTCATGTAAGTTAAGCATGTAATTTGCAGAATTGTACTATAGGTTTGTTGAGGTTGCAAGTGTCGGCTCATTGCTTATGGCTCCGAAGGACAAAGGTGAAGGAGAAGGAAGGGTGACTTATCAGACACTTGTAAGTGCAAGCAAGGTACAAATAAGTTGCATATTATTTTTTATGTTTTTGGAGGACCAAAAGCTCCTCAATGGGGAGGATTGATCCAGGTGGCTCCAGACACATGCAGAAGTCCCAAAGGACTTAGAAAGGGTCAAAGTTAAAAGTGGTCATATTTCTCCCCAAACTAGTACCAAATCGAAGTGCCCGTCGCCCTGATTCCAACGGTGCAAACAACACTCAAATCCGAGCTCGTATGAGGGAGAAAGAGCCAATCAATGTTTTGGTCAAAGTTGGGCAGTAGGCCAGGTTTAAGTGTCCTACAAATTCACCGTCAACTGGCATGGGAAGTTAGCTCCCGAGAGCGGGCGAAATTGTTGTCTCTTTAATTTGTCTAATATCCCTTATATTAGACAAAATCAAATATGACCCACTATTAACAAAAAAATTAAAAATATATATAGATATGTGTGTGTGTGTGTAATGGGGTGGCGGGCCATGACCCTCGCCACCACTCCTCCCAAACCATAACATTAAAATGAAATTTAATTAAATATGGGCCGACTAGCCATGACCCCCGCCGGCTCCAACCAACATGTGTTACAAACAAACATTACAGGTTAGGCAGGCCACCTTCGGTGGACTTGGCCCACAACCAACCTCTGTATACCATATATATGTGTTATATAAAATGACGAGACCGGTGGGAGTTGAACCCACGGCCAGCTGGTCTGCTGGCCCCGCCCACGCAGTGGTACCACAATGACCTCACCCACATTCAAATATAATTGTTACCATAAATGTCAATCTGCGCCAACCTTTAATACAAAATGGTTTCCAACTAACCCAAACAAAAATGTGCCACTTAAAACAAACCAAATCATCATATGCCAATAATGTCATTTGAACCCCGTCCTCCACAGGGAGAGTTGAGCTCGTTGCCAATGGGCCCCCTGAATTTCTTTAGAAAGCTCTGCCCACAAACACCACATAAACCTGACTTTTCATTTGCACAGGGAGAACGGAGGCACCAAATGGGGAACATAGAGTGGAACAGAGAAATAGAGGAGCAACAGAACCTTGAAACAACTCACAAAGGCGGAACCATGATGGCAATCCTTTCGAGACAAAATTTTTGCAGAGAATCTTCAGATGCTAAAAAGATTCCTTGGGAGGTAAAAATTATTTTTGTCAGAATGTAATCAAGTTTACAACCATTTTTCTTAGATTTTCATAGGGAAAGCAATGGTGAGGTTGGATTCACCTTTTGAGCAGCGGATTTTTAGATTCCCAGCAGAGGAGAATCTTGGGAATCTTCCAAATTCCTTGGAGGCTGAAATTTCCGAGATCCATAATGGAGCCAACTTTATACTCATTCTTCTCATAATTTCGCAAGGCTCTCAATGGTGAGATAAATTTTTTGATTTTTGTTGCAGATCTCCAATCAACCTAGAGGAGAGAATCTTTGGAGAATCACGGGGGAATCTAAAAGCTTCCTACAAGTCCAGATTTTTTCGGTGTCAGAATTCGACAAATGGATAGTTGATTTTACACCTCTCAACGACACAAATTCAATGGTGTAGTTAGTGTTTGTAGATAAGCCTTATATTTTTCGTCCATTTTCCATATTGGAGTGATGATGTAAGATTTTAGAGTGTGGATAGTCGATCTTATGCCCTACGACACCACTCTTTCGATGGTGCATTCAGATCTAGAATTTGAGTATTCTATTATTCAGTCAGAATTAGAGTTCAGGGATATGAAGTGTTATTGTCGTGTACTTATTTGATCATTTTCTGTGAGATGTATGATGTTGTTTTGATTCCTTCTTGATTCATGATGCAAAATCTTTGTGTCTATTTCATGTAAGATTTATTCATCATGGATTGTTATGTATGTTCGATTGATATCCCTTTGTTTCCATGATGGCAGGATACTCATTTTCACCAAGGGTGTTTTGGGTGAGATCCCTTTGTTGCCATCATGGTGGGATAACCATTGTCACCATGTGTAAGTTTATGTCATGTTGATAGGAGGTCTATTGTGAGTGATAGTTCCTGTAGTGGAACGTCTCGTGGAGAGACTTTGCCACTCATGTAGAGGGAACATGTCCTCGTATGACAGAATACAGAGTCCATGTACATCTTCACCATTTACAGCACTAAATGAAGTAGCCAACACCATCTTGACACCAGGCCCGAAGACGTAATCCACACTGGATGAACTACGTTATCAATGTCTCTTGTTTATGATTTGTTGATCGTCATTATGTTTCCATTTTCTTAAACATGCATATAATGTCATTTATGCTATGTTAAAATGAAATTCTAACCACATCATGGGAGTAAAAGATCTTGGTTAAATCCAGGAGTTCAGTCAACTCGGATCATCTGGAACTCCTGATCTTGTGACCTTTCCATCTCTTGTATTTTACTCTGAAGAGTGATTTTTTCAATCCTTATGGTAGTCATTTGATTAGAAATTTCAACCTTTATAACACTAATTTCCTTTGCATGATTTTATTTCGTGTTATCTGTCATGTTCTGAAAAGTGATCATTTGATCATAATGAGTAGTTTCCATAGCCATTAACCTATTTTCCATGGCACTTATTTGCTTAGCATGATCCATAATTAATTTCTCTTAAACAAGTTCCATGGTTTTTGTCAAATGATTTTGCATGGTGGTCATCTAACTAGAGTGATTAATTTCCATGATTTTCAGTTCCTCAACAAGATTGTCTTCTATAACTAATCACTTATTCTAAAGACCAACTTCCATGTCCTTTATCACTTTATTATGATTCTATTGGATAGATCTTATTTCTTTCTTATGATTTTCTTTTATGGTGTTCAACTCTTAAATATGTTTTTCTTCTATAGATAATAACTTGGTGTGCATGGATCTCATTTCCTTAGAGTGATTCTCATGATTGAGTTAATAGGTTTCATCAATTGTGCTTGATTGAATTGCATGTTTTTAAGCATTTGAGTTAATTCCTTGATAAGATGCTTATAACTTTATTTTTCATCATCAATACCAATTTGATTATTTTTCCATGCCTTTCTACTATCGATTATTATTCTTGCAATGACCCAAGTTGATTCATCATGAAAACTTTTACAAGGTCTTCAATATGGCAAAGATTGATTCGATATATTTACTTGAATCCTTTCTACAATATTTTGGTTTTATACGAGATCAATTTCATCTTTCTTTACATTGTAATTAGCACAAGGTGAATCCCTTTGATCTCCATATCCATTTTGGGAAGCATTGATGATGTCTTACAAAGAATCAAAAGAATTTTTAGGAAAACCATAAACCAATTCATAGCATCACCTTCCAAAGAAAGGAAAAATAGTCGCATCTTGATGTCCTCGTGATTATATTGTGCAGAGCACCATCTAGACATCCAAACACTAAACTTCATGAGATGATCTCTAACAGTAATTGCATTATTACCTTGAAAAGAAGGCAAATTATCAATGGAATTTTTTGTAATATCATGAGGATAGCCTTGGATGTTAGTAAAACAACAAGGGGAAAAAATTCATTCATGATTACTTGATTAAGGGGAAAAGGAATTAATGGATTTCAAATAGAGATTCTCATTCAAGAAAAACAAGAGGTCTACAAGAAGCGAGCTTCTAGCAAAAATTATTGTAAAAGATGAAAGAAGTGGAGTCACCACTTGAACGTGAATCTAGTTCTAAAATCCAAAAGGAAAAAACTGAAAATTTAGTCAAGAACTTGGAAGAGAAAATCTCTATCCCCTGGTCAAGGAAAAATAAGTGGATATCAGATATGGCTTCCTATCCAAGAAAGATTAAATTCTTACTAGAATTTAATTTGTTTAACCAAGCTCTAAGATCATTTTCAGGATCAGGAGTGGGGTTAAGCAAGCTACCACGATTCCTTCTAGTATAAGCTCTTGAAATTGGAGTCGCCAACCAAACAGGAAACTAACCCAAATGTCTAGGTGTTAAAGGTGCACATAGAAACCCTAAAATGTTGTGACGATGCACGTGAGAAAATGATGGATGAGAAGAAAATAAGTCGAAGCATCCAAAAATGTTTCACTTGACGGGCTAAGGAAGATGAGAATGAGAGGGTGATATGATAAAAAGAAAACATGTCACAAAATCAAAGGAGTAAAATATCATCCCCAAAAATTGTGCCAGAAAATGTTAGTGATGGTGGACAAGGTGATGAACCACACTTTGTCAACATGTCTATTTACTAACACGTGGGTTTTGGTGTGTGATGAGCCCCAATTTTTGGTATAATTTGGTCTCATTAGGCCTACTTGCTTTGCTCAAACCATTCATTTTTTTATTGCTTATGCATGCATTTCTTAGTTTATTCGTGTTGTTTGTAGGAAGAAGGGTAGACATTTTATCTACGTGACTAATGCATGATAATTTCAGGTTTTTGGCATTAAAAGGGAGCAAAGATCACGAAAAAGGAGACAAGGAGACAATGAGGTGGCACTGCTGGTTTTTAGGAGAGGATGTCCACAGTCTTGGGGACCTTCCTCGTGATTCCCACCATAGCTCCGAGCTCCAATCCATCTCCCCACCGAGCTTAGAGGCAGCCAACTGTTCTACAGGAACAGCAGTTATAACTGTTCTACAGGAACAGCAGTTATGACTGTCCTACAGGATCAGCAGTTAAACTCCAGTTGGACAGCCGAGCTCCTCAAATCAAGGACACCTGTTGGATGATCATTTTGCATAAATACTGAGGCCGTAGCCTTGGATAGAAGCTTTTTGAACTTTTGCATTACTCTTGTAATTTTGAAGTACGAGCTATAGCTCTAAGGTTAGGGCCCAACCTGAGAGCAATAGATCTCCTTGGTGTTGTAATGTTGTTGCATTTCGTTCCAACACTTTGAGTTTTTACTTTACCATGCAATTCGAATTTACAGTTTGTTAATTTAGTCTTTTTCATGAGCTTAGATAGAATTAGTTTATGGTGAATTTGTTTCCAGTTGCTTAGGTTAGAAGAGGATAAATATAATCTATTGGAGCTCCATAAAAAGGTTGTAAAGGCTCACTGCCATCTCTGTTAGGGATTGGGGTGCAGTCCATAACCAACCACCAAAAAGAAACGCAGTTCTTCTCACTTCCATGCAGCTGCAACATAGACATTTTCTTTGAAGATCCATCCATGCACTTTTGACATAGAACCATACTTCTACATTTCACTTCCATGCACGAGTTTCATTTCTTGGTTTCCCATTTGTTGTGGGGAAAAGTATCCGACTCGGAATGACCCTATCCCTACTCTAAGGGTGATAGTACCTCAGCAACAACAGACAGTAAAGCTATTTGATATTTCTTCTTTATGAAAATACAGAGAGGAGAAATAGATCCACCAACCGATGTCTTTTGCTAGTGTTGATCCATCCTTCTCTCTTTGTCGCTTGCTCCCAGCTCCTTGCTCTCTCACGGGCCCAGCTACACCAGGATCCTGCAAAAAGACAAAAGAGGGAAACTACAAGAAGCATGTATTCATAACTGATTCATGGATTAGAATGGATCAAATATACAAATAGAAACAATACATCACTGTAACACATGTATATAGAAGAACCTCAAATGATTTATTAACAGAAGAAGTAAAGTTCTGAGAAGGTTACAACCATAGAGGCCCAATCCAGCAACACCTCCCAGCAGCAAGAAATCTCCTCTTCACCTCCTTCAAAGCAATCACCCAATAGCTCTAAACTCAAACCAACAGCACTTCCTTACTTTGCACAAAATTCTAGCCTCCCTAGACCTCATAAGAGAGCTCTATATATAGGGTAAATGGAGAAAGGATGAGTCAGCTTGAGACTGACATGAAGCTGCCTTGTGTCCTCTCTCTCTTCAGTTAAACTTCAGTTCTTGAGTCCACGTGGAGATCCTTGCTTCCACATGGAGATCAAGTACCTCTTACTCATCATAGGGCGAATTTGTTGATCCAAGTGTCTTCTGGAAGCTTCCTGGGCATCTGACACCTTGCAGAATGGTTGTGCCACTTGGCCAATCTCGCCCAGCGCAGGTAGCCTTCAGCTCTTTTGACATTCAGCGCAGGTACAGAGTGGGACAGTTGACATTCAGCGCAGATGCTCAGTGGAGCAGTTGACATGAACTTAAAATTGCCTGTTTTTGAGTGTTTTCAGGTGGAGAACTGATAGGAAGTGTTGTGGTTTGCTGACCTTGTTCTTCTAGGGGTAAGAACAACATGTTTAGGGACTTTGGATCCCTGTAATTATCGACATTTCATGCTCCATGCTGCGAGGCACAAAAATGTCTATAACAATTGCCCCCTAAAGTATGAGGTCGTTTATCAGGTGAAATGCTTTATCCATAGGGTCCGAAGTTCATTCAAGTGCTGAGAGGTGTCCTGTAATACAATACAATACAATACATTACATTATTTTTCATTCTGTTTTCATGATCTAGCTGAGGCAGGCATTCCCATGCTCAGCTTTATAAATACATTTTAGTACATAGAACAGACGATCATCTGATGGTAGACTGATAATTCTCTGCTGAAATTATCATCCTCTGAATAGGATGATCATCTGCTGCAATGATGTACATGAAAAATGCTTTTATATTTCCTGAATATATATCGCAGCCCGGATGGATGAAACTAGATCTGGGGTCTTCAAACTTGTTCGATCTTCACTCTAAGTACAAGTCGATCCATGTGAGAATTGCGTTGAAGTCGAACATGGAAAGACATCGCTTGATTACTGGTCAATGATGAAACCGTTAACAAGCGCGAGAGGAATCACCGATAATGATAATGACCCTCAAGGTACTGCAGTACAATTCACGTGGCGTGAATAAAGGACTTGGCGTCGAATGCCACGCAAAGTCTTCTGGTCGAAGGTCATTGATGTATACCTGTCACCGGAAGTGAGAAACTTGCCATTGAGGCATGCAAGCTTCAAAGTACTGAAGGGGTTGTTCCTAGATCAACTTCTTGGATAATGAGCTGAAGTCGACAAGAAGCGATCCATCAAAGGAGGGCCTTAATGAATCCCACATCAGTGACACGGAACGGAGCTAATGATTTTAGTGGAGGTGAAAACAAACTGTGACATATGATTCAGGGTGGTGATCATGGACGGATGAAGGATAATGCATGGTAGTGGATGGGACACGGTTGACACTTTCAGAATGACCTCTCTTGAACATATAACGACACTGATGCGATGGATCGGTAGCATTACCCCAAATGTGGATGGTTTGGCGAGGACCATGGTGATGAGACCGGTGAATGAAACAACCCAACCCGATGTGGTACGAAGGAAAAGTGTCATGTTCAAGAGTGACTTGCTACCGTTAAATCTTTTGAGGTTCTCCCAATTTTTCCCTAGTCATTTCTGACCAGTACCTCTTTATTTTTGTCAAGCTTGAGGAGGATAACATATGCTCGTTCTATAACCTGCCCTTCGGGCAAGCCCATCGCTATGATTTAACGAGCTTAGCGATAGGGAAACTCGTTCTCGTCTAAAGACAAGTTTGTCGCTATTTAATCATTTTAACGAGTCTAACGACAAGGAAAACTCAGTCCTTTTCATTTTTAGAGAGTCTGAAAAGGTACAGAAAGTTAACTCCACAATTCCTTTTTCGTCATCTAATCCCTTAAGTCCGAAAAAGTATAAAACAATACAGAAGGGATGGATGTTCGGTACTTTTAACGAGCTGAACAAAACAAGCGCTCGATCTTTTTGTGTAATAATCCCTCAGGTCCAAAAAGATTAAAGTCTAAATGAGGGATAGCTCTTCCGGTCCTTTTAACGAGCTGGAAGGAAAAAACTCGGCAAACTTTTCATATTTTACGAGTCAGAAAAGAGCTCAAAGAGGACTCGTCTTTTGAGGAACGAGTGATAAACAGGGATAGCAACTGATTCCAGGTACAAGTTGGAATTTTCCAATCACGGCAGTGTCACAAGGATGGCTAGGTGAAATCCCTCTTCGCAGTTGTTCCTCAAAATGGGTAAACAATCATATGGGGGTGAACGATCGGCCAAATGACGGTGGAGGTGATGGATGAAAACACGACCAAGGTTTTTCATGGCTAATAAAATTACGATCACAAAGGTTATTTACCAGGATAGGTTCTTTTTTTAGATAAAAATGAGCTTAAACTCTAGAGGGAACATTGCTCACTACTTTTATTTATTTTTTAACGAGCATGAAGACCGCGTTAAAACTGCTCGGATCTTGCGTTTATTTTTTAACGAGCATGAGCTTTATGCTAAAACTGCTCGATATACCAGTCATGAAATAAGAATGTCTCCTGTAAGATTCCATTTTTTATAGAGCTTGCGCCTTACCAAAGCTATGCTCCAACTCATCCTTCCTTTATGTAAGTTCGGAAACGGCTAATCCTAAAACCAGATAAATAACCGCCCCTAGCTTGCACTCCAAAAGGTTTGCATGCCCCCAGGTATAGGATAGAATTTCGAGGCTGCCCCTCCTCTCCCCTACCTCTGTTTTTCTTTGGGTGTTCCCAGCTACTTGTCACCTTGCCAATCTAATGTTAACGATACTTGTCTTCTCGTTAGCCCAACTTTTAACGAACAGCTATTTGTGACAAGAGAAGAACACTACTCAAAGACAAAACATTGGTGTTATTGAGGGAGGCTTGCCTCTTTCTTATTACCCAAAGACGGTTCTATTTGCTGCCGCAAATCAATCTCTTTCTTCGGCAATGTCTATCATTAGGTTACTCAAAGATGGTTACCCTCTGTCGTAACAAAGGAATCTCTTTCTTCGGAGGCTGCCCCTACTTATCCTTTAAAAGATTTGTTTTAATGGGTGAGGCTTGCCTTTTACCCAAAGATGGTTACAATTTGTTGCAATAAGGGAATGGCCTTCTTTGGTATTGCCTACCTATTTAGACAAAGGTGAATGACTAAAAATCGTCAAGCACTTAACTTTGACAAAAGAATCTTGTTCCAGAACAACCCCTCTTCCATCCACGGACGGGGTACGGACTAGTCATATTCTTCTGCGGAAATTCTACCTTATACCCAGGGTTTCTTCTGCCCGAGGCAGACCAGGATGCATGCCCCCTGGGTTCCAGTCCATCTTTCCGAATCACTCGCACTCATCGGGAAGGAGGACTGGGGGTGGAGACATTTCTTGAGTAAATAGACCATTCAGGGTTGGTATTTGACTATTTGCGATGCGAGATCTCGGAAATGAAAGTTGGTCCACGAGTTTGACCACCCTTCCTTCGTGTGGAAAACACATTACTCTAAATAGTGAGGAGACTATCGCTCCCATGCAATAAATATAGTCACGTCCAAGGAGTAGGTTATAATCCAAGGGTCCTTGGACGACCATCACGTTCATATTAACGGTCTTCCCTTTCAATGTAATAGGCACATTGGGGAGGATCCCTAATGGTCGACTGGTTCCTTTATCAAAACCTGAGAGATTTCTTAACTCAGGTAAAAGCGTCGGGGAACCCAGTGCTTTCCAAGCAACAGAGGAAAGGATACTCACAGACGCCCCTTCATCAATGATAGTGCCAGCCATAATCATTCTATAGATCTGGACAATGATTCTGAATGGTATACTGGCTGGCAACCGGGGTCTGCCTAGTTGATTCCAATCAAAGGATACAACCAGGTTGCTTGGTGGTGGGACCGAATATACGGCCGGATATGACCCTGATGATGTTCCTTCCTGCGATAAAGGAATGGGCGTATAGCCCTGACGCTCATCAGAGTCGGTGCTGATGAAAAGAACCTGGATGGTGTCATCCTTATTCTCTTCAGTGAGGGTGTCACTTGAAGATGACTCTTCAGCGACGGTGTCATTTGAAGATGAAACTTCTGAAGGTAGAACCGGGTCAACTGCCGTATCGACCTTTGGACTTTCGTCCGGTCTGGATTCAGTAGGTTCATTTTCAGTGACTGACGCTTCAGCCGACCACTTGAGCGGGCCAGCTGTGTTTTCAACCAACGAAGGACTTGGCACGAGTTTTTTGTATCCAGGAGGAAGTCTTACCGGTGAAACCGGACGATCTTCCAAAACTCTCTTCACTTCGTCTAAGAAGGGACAACGGTGGATGGCGTGACCACCTTCGCACAATCTACAGGGGGATCTTACTCCTCCCTTTTGTCTTGATCCTTCACTTTCACTGGTTGACGGCAAGCATTCAACCTGACTGTCAGAGGTTGATGCTCTCGAATTGTGCAGACGAGGGGACCAGTCCCTTAGTATCTGGGGAATACAGGGACAATCTCTATGGAAATGGTCTCCTCTACATATGACACATGGCAATTTAGGCCCGGTCTGTGCTGTGTGTGGATTTTTGTCAGATGTCTTTTGCTTGCCCCCAGTTGCCTTAGGCTCCTTCTTCTTCTTCTCTCTCTTCTTCTTCTCCTTATTCTCCGTGGGAGCTTGGCTTTTGCCGGCTCTACCTTGTGAAGATGAAGGATTGGAGGAAGAGCTGTTGGAAGTAGAAGGCTGGTGGGCAGCTCTAGACTGATCTAACTGTTGACTCGATTGACCAGGAACCATGGTGGCCTGAACTACATTGGTTGAGAAAAGCCAAACTGGCAGGCCGATTGTCAGTCCTGGAAGCGACAATGTGGCCATATGGGGCGCACCAACTTCTCCCCAAGAGGAGAAAGGACTAGGACTTCCATCTTGTGGACTTCCTTGGTTGGGGTGTTCCATGTTCTCAACCTACAGATCAACGTGGGAATAAGAGGTGATTATGTTCCGTTTAAAATGAATTTTATAACGACGCTTTTTAGACACAACTTGCTTTTTCACTTTTTAAGAGTCGAGAAAAAGCTAAAGATGACTCTAGTCTCCTTCGATGTTTTAACGAGCCCGAAGTGACAAATGCTCGGTTGGACTTTTTCAGTTATAGAGTTTGATAAAGGCCAAAAGAAACTGCTCTGGAGATCTAGGCAGAGGGTGTGCCAAACCTTTCGCGAAACCACAGAATACGTTTTACGGTACGGGTGGTCGATCTTCGTGAATGTTGTGTTCACTGCATCGCGATCAGTAGGGCAGCCGACACAGCTTCCTAAGGATAAAGGCTTTATTCCTATAGGGGTCTCCCAATATACGCGACGGTACGCGGGAGCACAAGTCCGTATTGATACTTATCGCTTCACCGTGGAGGAATCACCCAACCACTCAACGCTAAGATATCACGTTTAACGACGCCGGAACATGTCTCTAGCTTAGACCTCTATGTGTTTGCGTTATGTTTCAATGCGTTGTTATGTAAATTCAATTCATTTTAATGTTGATCTTGCTTAGCAGTTTGCCTTTAAGGATCACCACGAGATGTATATACAACTTCCTAGATGCAATCTAAGATGAGAAGCAAGCTTTTCAATCTTTCAACTTTGAAAATCTTAACTACTGAGGGAAAAGAAAGACATCAACTTTTCACACAGATCATAGAACACACACTAAATGCACTTTTTCCTAAATCAACATGCATGCTGTCAATAATGCACATGCACAATGCAGGTATTTCTTTTCTCTTTCTTAATGTTGATGTATTACAAAAAGAAAGCTGTTGTATAACTTTGAATCTAATTTCAAGTGAAAGTAAACAAGCTTGTCCAAAATCAAAAGACACCTTAAGATCAACTTGTTTCGACACTAGAAATGTATAAATTCAAACCATATGGCGAAAGAAAACAAACTCAAACAGCTATGAACAGTAATAAAACTAACTCTTAAGACCACTACGACACTTTTAACAGTTCTGGATCTAAGAGGTCACAGCAAGACTAGTTCGCTTTTCACAATGGGAAACTGTAAATGAAATAAGAAATATTGAAAGAACAATCACAGTTTCATCATACAACTGAGGCGGAATAGTGGTAAGGACAGTTGGTTTCAGCAAGGTACAATGACAAGCAACAGCAGCAAACAGGCAAAGACACAGTGGGAAACCTCAGTAGGACACTGCCTAACTGGTTCAGCGCAGGCTCTGGTCTGTCAGATTGACCTTCAGCGCAGTTCCCGAAGGGGCTACCTGCGCTGAAATGCAGACTGCCTTTGGACAGCCTGCACTGAAGAACGAGAGTTGCGTTTTCTACAGTTTCCGGGTCATAAAATGCTCAAAAATTCACAGTTTTTGCTCAAATCAGAAGCTATCAGTCAAGTACACACTAAGGGATGATTAGGAGGATGAAAAGCTATCACTAAGAGCTCAAGATTCCTTGTGGATCAGCTCTTCAAATCATAAACTTGCCCAGAAACTGAGCTAGAGTAGCTGCCCTCTACTTTGCAATTGAAAGATTCAATTGCAGTTCGATTCGGTACTCCCCTTGTTTATGAAATGAATAGCAAGAAACACAACTAACCAACAAGATACAGCTGTTCCCCAGCGGAGTCGCCAATTTGTTGTGGGGAAAAGTATCCGACTCGGAATGACCCTATCCCTACTCTAAGGGTGATAGTACCTCAGCAACAACAGACAGTAAATCTATTTGATATTTCTTCTTTATGAAAATACAGATAGGAGAAAGAGATCCACCAATCGATGTCTTTCGCTAGTGTTGATCCAGCCTTCTCTCTTTGCCACTTGCTCCCAGCTCCTTGCTCTCTCACGAGCCCAGCTACACCAGGATCCTGCAAAAAGACAAAAGAGGGAAACTACAAGAAGCATGTATTCATAACTGATTCATGGATTAGAATGGATCAAATATACAAATAGAAACAATACATCACTGTAACACATGTATATAGAAGAACCTCAAATGCTTTATTAACAGAAGAAGTAAAGTTCTTAGAAGGTTACAACCATAGAGGCCCAATCCAGCAACACCTCCCAGCAGCAAGAAATCTCCTCTTCACCTCCTTCAAAGCAATCACCCAATAGCTCTAAACTCAAACCAACAGCACTTCCTTACTTTGCACAAAATTCCAGCCTCCCTAGACCTCATAAGAGAGCTCTATATATAGGGTAAATGGAGAAAGGATGAGTCAGCTTGAGACTGACATGAAGCTACCTTGTGTCCTCTCTCTCTTCAGTTAAACTTCAGTTCTTGAGTCCACTTGGAGATCCTTGCTTCCACATGGAGATCAAGTACCTCTTACTCATCATAGGGCGAATTTGCTGATCCAAGTGTCTTCTGGAAGCTTCCTGGGCATATGACACCTTGCAGAATGGCTATGCCACTTGGCCAATCTCGCCCAGCGCAGGTAGCCTTCAGCTCTTTTGACATTCAGCGCAGGTACAGAGTGGGACAGTTGACATTCAGCGTAGATGCTCAGTGGAGCAGTTGCCATGAACTTAAAATTGCCTGTTTTTGAGTGTTTTCAGGTGGAGAACTGATAGGAAGTGCTGTGGTTTGCTGACCTTGTTCTTCTAGGGGTAAGAACAACATGTTTAGGGACTTTGGATCCCTGTAATTATCGACATTTCATGCTCCATGCTACGAGGCACAAAAATGTCTATAACACCATTGTTGTTCATAGGTTTCAAGGCACACTTATCATAGGTTAATGAATCCTCGTTTTGGCGTATAAGTCATTTGTTTCATTTACGCTGCTCCATATCATTCCACTTTCTTCTTATTCTTCTTGATCTCTCCTCAAGTCACCCATTCGGCCTCTGTCCAGCTCATTTACCCTCCAACTCATCCATTATTCACTTAGCTCCATCTACTTAAACTTTCGTTGATCCCATCCTTCCAACCATCAACCCACTGCATGCACTCTTCCTCCCTCTGATTTTCCTGCTCCTGAGCCATCACCAGCTCCATATCCATCTCACCTATCCTCCCACACCACTCCAACACTTCACCATATCCCAAAACTTCCACAGCCAAACTTCCTGTAGAATTGCACAGACTTCCTGTAGAAACCCCTGAGTTTCCTGTAGGATCCCCTGCAGACTTCCTGTAGAAGTCTGCAAACTCGGTTGCTGAGCATCCGAACGTGGTAGACTTCTAGGGATTGATGCTAGAGACCCTCTGGGACCTCCCCTAGCCATCCTGACCTTGCCCATGCTCTCCTTCCATTTGAACCGCTCCTGCACAGTCAAACCCTAATAAAAAAGCACCATCACAATAAATCCAACCACTTAATGACAAAATACAAAAACATGTCTTTTCAAGTGCAAGTAGCTTAGATTCATGTATTTCAACTCACTGCATGTAATAGCATCATTGGTAGAAGTTTCATTCACTTTTTTTCATTATAAGGGTCAAGCTAGTTAAATTAGGGTTTATTAGGGTTTCTATGCTTTGTTGGCTTTCCATTTCCTTTTTGCAAAGTAGGTTAGCTTCCTTCAAGATAGCTTTCGTCCATCACTCATAAAGCTTCTTCTGAGAGCCTATAGAAGTTGGCTTGAGCCCTAGCGGACTTGTGCCAGCTGACCAAGTGACAGCTGCGACAAGAGCTAGTACTTGTGCATACAGCACCGTCGCTTCCAAGTTTGTACGAACTACCGGGTTGATAAAATTAGAGATAGGGAGCTCCAGGAGTTGTAGCATTATTGCTACAATACTAGAGCCCACCATCTTTTTGGCGCCGTTGCCGGGGAAGCGTCAGAGTATTAGTAATTGTTGCTTTTCTTCTACTTTCTTACTCTTACCTTCTGCTAAGTAGTTTATTTCATTTCCATTCTGCAAAAGTAGCATAGACATTTCCTTCTTTCATAGATTAGCATTTCCTGCTTTCATAGATTAGCATTTCCTGCTTTCATAGAATAGCATTTCCTTTCTGCAAGCGTAGACTAGCATTTCCATTCTTGCAATTTCAGTTGAGCAAAGTAGATTAGTTCTTTCCTGCTTTCAGTCTAATTCTGCATCTTTCATAGTTAGTTGTATATCAGTCTGTTTCAGTTTTGCAGGTACCAAAGAAAAAAGCAAAAACAATCAAAAGAAAAAGAAGGTCTTTTCCATTTCATGCCTCGTAGGAACCGAGATAGATCAGGCAAATTCCTACCAAACACCCCCACCACATCACTGAGTCACCCTTCTCTCTTCTTTGGTGACAGTGACCCAGAAGAACCTATAGGTGAACATCCTGAGATATCCAAAGATCCTATAGTAGAAGAAGAGTTAGAGACCACTCCATTTGAAGCTATGGCTGATAATAGAAGAGAAGATGAGAGAATAGAAGGTGCCTTCCCCATCCGAGAGACCAATGGAGAGATGAAAATGAAGAACATTAGCCCCTCCGCCTTACCTCACTTCCATGGGCTGACCACTGAAGATCCAGATACCTTTCTGTTTGAGTTTGTTGTCCTTTGTAGAACCTATGACTATACTGAAGATGAGCAAAAGTTGAAGCTTTTCCCTCCCACTCTTAAGGATGCAGCACTACGTTGGTTCATGGGCTTACCTGGGAATAGTATCACCACTTGGGCTTAGATGCAGCAAGCTTTCAATACCAAGTACCAAGATTACTGTAGGTCCAAGGAAACAAAGGGGGAAATCTTTCGGATGACCATGGGAAATGATGAGTCCTTAGAGGATTATGAGGAGAGGTTCCAACTAAGCTATAAGCGGGCCAGGTGTACACTTGACCCTGAATCCCTCAAGTTGGTCCTACTCCGAGGAGTCCCTGAAGACCTCTTAGATACCCTTCACATGTTAGCTAGGGGGGACATTTACCAACTGCCTTATGAGGACATCAAGACTGTGTTTAGAAACCACTCCAGGGCAGCTCGGAAACGTGGTACAGGAAACCTCCTCTCAACTAGTGTCCCTTTCTCCAAACATGAGCTTGCAAATCAATTAGAAGATCTTAAGAGTGAGGTGAGATAGACCATTGCCATGCAGCTTGACACATTCAGGATTCAGCAAAATAAAGAAGAAGCTGAGAGAGCCTTGGCGGTCTTCTACCCTAGGTGCACAAGGAGACACCCTAAGAACGAATGTCCATTGCATTCTGTTGAAGTGTGTTTTGTTTGTGAGGAGGACCATCCCACAAATCAGTGTCCAACCTTACCTGGGTTTAAAGCCATGTACCAAGGGACAGAAGCTCCCACCGAACCTCTCTATTACCTCAACCAAAGGAGGCCACAAGGATCTAGACCTTATCAGCAAGGGATGTAAGGGGCATCTCAAGCTTATTACAACCCCAACCAGTCGACTCTGATGCCTTCCTAGGGTCCCCCTACTCATCCTTCATGGTCCATGCCTCCTCCATGGTCTTACCCACCTCAGTACCCCACTCAACCTACTTCTCATTCATATCACTCACATGCCCAGCCACAGCCTCAATGGAATGCACCTCAGTCGGGGTGGAGGCCCCAATACAACACTCCTCCTGCCATTTTGCCTCCACCACTAGTTCAACCTCAACCATTACCTCCTGCTCCTCCAAGGCAACCTCAAATGCCTGCTCAACCGAACCTGAACCCCAACAATAGACAGGCCCAGCAGGTATACACTGGGGAAATCTCATGCCCTACCTATGCTGTGGAGATCCAGGAGATCAATCTTCGATCTGGAAAGACTCTACCAGCTTGCCAACCTCCTCCCCCAGAGGATGAGGAAGATAAACAGGAAAGTGAACCAAAGGCTATTCCACTCTTTCCTGAGAGACTAACAGCCACCACACAACCTAACCCAGAGGAATATGAGCTTCTAGGTGAGCTCAAGCAGTTGTGTGTAAAAATACCACTTCTCCAAGCCATCAAGGATGTGCCAATATACAACAAACTGGTTAAGGAGAAGTGTTTCAAACATCCAAGCAGACGGAAGAAATATGCTTCAACTATCAATGTCATAGGACAATTGTCTGACCTTATGCTAGGACAATTCATCTGCCCAAAGTACCTAGATCCTGGAAGTCCTGTAGTAGATGTTCACATCAATGGCACCATTATACCTCACACCTTGATTGATCTGGGGGCCGCCATTAATGTGATGACCAGGGATACCATGCTTAAACTCAATCTTCAAGGTTCCTTGAGGAAGACCTCGACAGTACTGCAATTAGCAGATCACTCCACTGTGACTCCCGAAGGGATTGTGGAGGATGTCTTGGTCTCTATTGACTCTTGGGAATACCCTGTAGACTTCCTGGTTCTGCAACCAAAGGCCAAGCTTACTGGATATCCTCTCATTTTGGGAAGGCCTTGGTTAGCTACTGCAGATGCTTACATAAGTTGTCGTGCAGGAAACATGACCATCAAAAATGGTCCCATGTCCAAGCAACTAGTCCTATACCCTCCTGCCCAACCCTCCTTAGAGCATGATTTACCACTCTGGTTGGAAGAAGGAGAAGAAGACGAGGTGTACTCAGCACCTCTGTGCACCTTAGATACCACTAGAAGAGACCCCCAAACCGAGGATGACTTGATTGAGACCTTGATCCAGAATCCACCTTCCAGTGCACTACCCTTAGATAAATTGGTGGAGGATGCCCAAGCTAGCACCCTAGTGGATCTTTGTACAACCAACCCTGTTACTCCCAGAGTCAAGAATGTGGAGTTCGGCCCTGAGAAAGCGTTGAAGATCAGCTCCTCCCTATCTCCTTCCCAGGAAAAGGAGCTGTGTAGTCTGTTGGCCAACCACCTAGATGCTTTTGCTTGGAGCTATAAGGAAATGAAAGGAGTCCATCCTTCAGTCTGTACCCATCATATATACATCAAAGAGGATTGTAAACCGGTTAGGCAACCGCAAAGGAGAATGAATCTCGCCCTTAAGGACATTGTCAAGGAAGAATTGCAGAAACTGTTGGATGCCGGATTCATCTACCCCATCTCAGATAGTGAATGGGTGTCCCCTCTAGTGTTGGTTCCCAAGAAAAATGGGAAATGGAGAATCTGTGTGGACTACCGAGAACTGAAAAAAGCTACCAAGAAGGACCATTTCCCTCTACCTTTCATAGATCAAGTGTTGGATGGACTGGCAGGAAAGAAGTTCTTCTCTTTCCTGGATGGGTTTAGCGGGTACAACCAAATACAAATTAGCCCGGAAGACCAAGATAAGACCACCTTCACTTGTCCTTGGGGTACCTTTTCCTATCGTGTCCTTCCCTTTGGGCTATGCAATGCTCCTGCTACCTTTCAGAGAGCTGTCTTGAGCATCTTCTCAGAGCTGGTACATGATGCAGTAGAAATCTATATGGATGAATTTACTCCTTATGGGGCCAACTTCCAGGAAGCATTGTCCAACTTGGGAAAAGTCCTAACCAAATGCACCGAGATGAACTTGTCCCTTAGTCCTGAAAAATGTGAATTCCTAATGACTGAAGGGACCGTGCTAGGCCATACCATTTCTTGCCAAGGATTGCAGGTGGATCCTAACAAAATTGCTCTCATCAAGAGTGTTAACACCCAAGTTGTTCCCTTTGACTCTAAGGGAATACGGCCGGGGTAACCACTAACCAATATTTGGATTACAGTCTCTAGCCAAACTGTAATCAGAGAGGGCTCTCTCTGTATGATTTGTCTCTGTTATGATAGAATATTAGGCTAGCTATAAGTTCGGGTTTGTTTGAGGTTTTGGTTGGATGATAATTTCAATCAAGATGCTTGTGCGTTTTTTAAAGTGTTCTAGTCCATTGGGCTATGGAGTCAGTGGTCCTTTAGTCATTTTGAGGTGCTGAGTGATTAGCTGCGGTGATGCTGCAGAGCCAGATTAGTGTCTGAGAATAATATTTGTAGTAGTGTTTGAGTGGAGTGTATCCAGTTAGTGCAAGGCAGAGAAGAATCTTGCAGTAAAATGCTGAAGAAATACAAAGGGAATATTGTCCTAGAAGCAATTAAGAATTTCTAGGCAGTATTCATACTTATTGAATCAACACAGTCATGAGAAATTAAGAATTCATGTGCATAGTGATTCTGAAGATAAACATTTACAGTAGTAAAAATAGAGTACAAGGTGTGGCAAAACAAGTCCTGCACTATTCTTTCTTTTTACTACTAGTTTAATATAAGATGAGTATGATTATGACAAACATAAGTAAAACAAGAACAGAGTTTGGAGAAAAACTTGTTATTTCATCAGACAGCACAGGAATTCTGCATCAGCACATGGAGTATCATCCAGACATCAAACATTTGAGGAAATCACTGAGCTCATTCAGCCCTTTGTATTAAATAACTCTAAAAGTATACAATACATTTGTCTCATAGAGAAAATCACCAACCCCTTATGAGTTACTCAGGGGAGTTTATATACAAAATTTACAACAAAAATATCAGCGAATGAGTTAATGTCTCATTTATGATATGCTGATCTCTGGAATGTAGTAGCTGAAGGAGTGAATGCTGCAGTAATTCCTTAATGCTTCAGCTGTCAAAAAGTCAGAAGATATTTGGACTTTATGGCTATTAGAGTCGGCTAGAGATGCGTCGTTTGAAACTTTGATAGCTGTCATTGTCTGAGTGATGAGTCACTTTTAGCTGTTTCAACTGCTGACACTTGTCATGTTATTTGTTTTGTAGTGACCTGGAGCTGGCAGCGGCCGAATGACTGAAGCTATCGTGGCAAAATCTGAAGCATAAATTGCCACCAATCCTCCTTAGGCATTTGATGTCTGCGCATCTTTATCAATGTTTCCTCAGCCTCTGTATGTCTATAAAGATTGGGAGGGGTTTCAAACAGATGATTTACTTCATTCTCAATGAAGAACAGTCCTGCAAGTTTTTCATATAGGCTTTGTCCTGTGGGAGGCCCTGCTTGTTCAGATGAACTGCCAGATGTAATAATCTGATTTTCAATAGTGCTTTCCATTCTGTTGGCCATTTGATCTGGAGATATCAGTTTTCCTACACCACTAAGTAAGCTGGGAAGGCCTTTTGCTTGTAGCACTCCCATTTTAACTTTGTATTCCTCCACATCTGCTTGCATCTCATAGAACTTCCTCTCCACTGTTTGTATATAGTTCCTGAGAGTTAGTGCTTTCTTGGCAGAGAGGACAGCCTCTGCTCTATTGGGAATGCCTATGGCTGCCAATTCCTCCTTCTCGCGCCTGTTCAGGAAATATATCATTCTGTTTGCCTGCTCTGCTCTATTCCCTAGTACTGTCTTGGCCTTTTGAATTTATGTTTGAGCTTGGCCCATTAGATCCATCTGCTCATACATTATTTTTATTGACCTCCATTGTTGTTTGATGGATTGGCCAATTTTGGCCCATAGGATCCTCTTTATGTCGGCCATAGCAGTTTCCAAATTCAACTCTTTCTCTAAGGCCTTTATTTTTTCCTTTTGGGCCTTTATTTCTCTGCCCTGTTCTGCCACAGTCACTTTGGACTTGTCATACTTGGCATCTAGTTCTGCCAACTTCTCCTTGGCCTTCTTTATTTCATCTGCTAGATCTCCATTGCTCTGACTGCTTGGTCAATTCCTCTACAGTTGGGCTGGCATCTGGAGCTGCTGTTTTTCCTGCTGCTTCTGTTGTGGGGGCCACCGCTGCCCCTGAAGTTGTTGTTGTTGTTGAAGTGGTTGGAGGAGCTTGGGAAGTGGACTCTGCCTGTTTATCTTGTAGTGCTCCTTCCAGCTCTTTCTCCAATTCTCTGATCCTCTGGTCTTGCTGCATTAGGAGGTCAAGTTGGTCCTGAGCCTGTTTTTGCTTTTGAAGTTCTGCTGTTTGAGGGTGCTCTGTGGGCTGCAGCTTGAACCTCTTCTTTAAGGCGTTCAGGTCATCATCTTTTTTCTTCATGAGGGCCTTCACACCCGTTGGATCACTAGGATCATGTCCTAGATCAATGATGATCTCCTCAAGAGACTTTATTCTATTGTCCTTGGCCAGAGAGGACATTCTCTCAAAATCCAACTGGGTGTTGGTGTTTTTGAGGGACTCTTTCAGCTCATGGGCCATGGTGTCCTTCTCCACCAAGGTTGCATAGACCATCTCCCCAGCCTGCTTGTGGAGTTCAATCTGGTCCATGGGATGTATATTTCTGGCTAGGACCTCCACCCTTGTCTTTACAAAATCTGCAGGTGTCTTAGGTTGCGGCCCTTTGGGCTTAAAGTGGCTAAATATCATTTTTTCTTCTTTAATGTCATATACAGACATTAATCTCTCTTGCTGGGCTGGTGTAGCATCTATGAATTGCTTATAGACCTCATCCCTTAGCAGCTCATTTTGAGCCTTTATTTCTTTGAAAGAAGCCTTGGTGCTCTTGGGCTTCTTGCTTTGTTGGGAGGAAGAGGACACCTCCAAACCGAGCTGTAAAGTTTGCTCCTGCTGAAAGGAGCTTGTTCCTGTATGTTGACTGCCCTCTTTGTCTTTTCTTGCAGTATCCAAGACATCTTCAGTAATGTCTTCTACCTCTGGGGAGTCTGCTCTTTGCCTTTTGGCTTCTGGCTGGTGGGAGGATCCACTGAGGGGAGTGGACTCTTCTCTATCTCTTTTTGTTCCCCTTTCCTCATGTGCCGGGGTCTGTAAAATTGGTGCAGTTACTGGCTCAGTTGGTGGGGGTGGAATTTGCAGTGGTGGGGCTGCTGGTCCCTCAGTTTGTGGGAGGACAGTTTGCCCTTGCTGCTGTTCTGTTTGCTGCCCTGTTACAGGGGCAGGCTTTTCTTTTACTGCTTCTTCCTCTGCACCCATTATGCCTTTGCCTTTGTCTGTTGCCGGTGCTGATGTAGAGGGTGCCTTTGGTGCAGTCCTTGTGGTTGAGGTCCCTCCTCCCACTGAATAAGGCGGCCTGAAAGGTACCTGCTGCACATAGTCTAGGTCAATAGTTTTTTCAAGCTCCCTCCTATTCTTTAGCATTGCTTCTTCCTCAGTTATATTTTCAACTAAATTATCCATCTGCCATTCCTGCAAGTTGGCATATTTTTCAATGTGTGGGTACTGGTAATGCTTAACACCTATGAGCCTATACTTGTTTCTCCTAGCAGTGATGAAACCCTCAAGGTCATAGTGGACCCACCGAAAACTATAGGACAGCTTGTATTTATCCTTGAGGATCAGGTCTGCATCTTCCCACCCTTCTTTCTTGTTCATGATAAGGGGCCCAACTGGTGTTTGAACTTGAGGTGGGCCTTCTTTTTGGCGCTGTGGAAATGGGTGAGGTCAGACTGAATCAACTGCCTGTAATACTCCAAGGCGAATAACCTCATAGGTACATACTTTGGGAGCCTGTATGGACAGAGCTCACAACCATAGATCCTAATGACAGTATGGTTCTCATATAGGTACCAGTCACCTATTTTATATTTTTTGGAAAGTTGCAGAGCTTTCTTGATCTCATTTGATATTCTGGGAGGAGGGGACCTCATCAACAGGCAAGAGACTGGGTATACAAACTGGTCAACAAATTCACAGTAGGTATAGGGTGAATTTGTGACTTTGTGATATACAGAGGTCCAGAAGATGACAGATCTTCTTTCCCCTCTGTGATCCAGCTTTCTGATGTAGCATGGGAAGGCTTCAGAATGATAGTACATAAATAGGTGGTAAATGTAGTCCGAGTACTTGAAGACCCCCTGTCTGTCCACTCTGCTCAACTGATCATGAATCTTGTTAGCTATGAACTTAGCAAAGTTATATTTGCGAGTAGGGGGTTGGTATGGGCTGTAAGCAGATAGCAATACCAGCATTGTTTTATCCACATACTCACTATTTTTGTAGCCCAACACATAGGCAATCATGTCCAGTAAAAGCCTGCCTACATCATTGAAATAGACATCCAGGTAGGGAGGTGGCCCTGTAGGCTGGCACTCAGGTTTCATGAATGTCCTGGTGACCTTTTGAATCTCCTCACTGGTCATCTTCTCACCAGTCTCCAGCAAATGTCTCATGGAAAACGGGATCAGCAACTCTGTCTGATCAAAATGCAACATTTTGTTGATGGACTCAGCATTAATGTAGAAAAGGATCCTCCCAGATGGAGTGTTAATAGCTCTGTGCTGCACATCATAGTTCTCAGCACATAGGTGAATGATTTCAGGGAAGACATTTACAGCTGGGAGACAATAATATGGTAGGTTTGACTCCCATATCCCATGTGTACCATGACCATCCTTATAATCCTCTCTTAGTTGAGTGAAGGTCTGCAAGAAGTCCCTGCTACCCTCAAAGTCTTCAATAAGATAGTCCTTGTCAGCAAGTGGCAAGGACTCCAGCTCTTTATTTGGTGGATTCAATGGTGCCACACTGAGGGATGAGGATGCAGAGGCAGCCATTGTAAAACTTGATTTGAAATTAGGTGATGGCAATGGTTTGCAAAGTCTTTTTAAAGAGCTTGAGTAATAGGTCCAATATAGACCAAGTCTGAGGTGTTTTTCTTAGTGAAAATGCAAGCTAGTTTGTGCAATTTGCTGTAACTTCACAGGGATGTGAACTGCCAAGGGTAGGTTGCAGAGGAAATGAGGTTTCCTTTGGTAGACATTGCAGCTGGCCTGTACTCGGCAAAAGGGAACAATGTCGAGCACCTCGACGACAATTTTATGGTTTCAATCCGTGGAACGACTGCTTCAATGTTAAATTATGGTTCTGGGGTAGTGCAGGTTGCTTTGGCTCACTTTAGGTGACAGACAGAGTTGAATTTAGGATTTTTACCAGTTTTTAATGGTGAATTTATAGAGAAATGGAATGCATGGGCAAAAGTGGGGATAACTGGTGAAATACCTGAAAAAACTAGCTTGGAAGCCTGCAGGCCCGAATGTGGAGGCTTAATGCAGTCGAATTGTTGACTTGTAGTGGTTGGAATGTTGAATTTGATGGCTGGGAACAGATTTCGCGGCAAGTTGGTTCGCAACGGCTACATCGTTTGTGAGCGAAAATGACCGCAAACGGCTAATTCGGCCGTTTATAACGACAAATTTGGACAAAACGCGCAATTGGCGCTTTTCCACCGATGACGTCAGCATGACGTAATGGTGGGGCCCGGGTACGGAGGTGACGTGGCTGCTGAGGTGTAAGCCAGGGTGGCAGGACACGGTGGCGGGTGGATAAGGTAGCAGGGGTACGTGGAGGATTGAATGGCGCAGGGGCGGAGGAAGGCGCTACGTCATGCTGATGTAGTGGTGAGATAAGGGGGCGGTAAAGGAACGATGGTAAGTGGGTTCCCCGCACCACCTTTGGGCAAAGGCAGTATCGGGGGGGGGCTCCAAACAACCTCAGCGCTTGACACGCGTCCAGGGTACGGCGCCAATACCACTTTCCCCGGACGCTAAAGGTCGGCATGTCCGGGCCCCAGAATAGCCCCCACCGTTAGATCATAGGTGGTGTAAGATCAACGGCTGGCGGGTCCTCCGATAGATCGTGCAGGTTTAGGGGGGCCCGCTGGCCTATTATAATATTCAATTTAATATTTCAGGCGGAGAACCTTGGGGTAGTGGGTTTTTTCATGTGTTTTGGGGATTTTCAGGTTTTTTCAAGGGTTTTATGAGAAAACAGGGGTTTATAGGAGTGAGTTTAGCAAGGGAAAAAGGGGGTTCTTTGTGTTTTTTAGCAGAGGGAAGGTGGGGGCTTAGGGGAAGGGTTATTGCTCATAACCAGAGGTTAGAGCAACTCCAAGACAGGGTTGACCACAGTCCCAGGTGGACTAAAGTCTCCCTTTAGACAAACATATTTAGCTATAATGCTAAAAGGAGGATATTTATAGAATGCTTGGGGGTTTATACACCGTGGTGTTAATAATACTTAGGGAAAGGGTGACATAGGGGATTTACATTATAGAGTTAGAGTTAATATGGGGGAAAATGTGAATGAGGGGGAAAATCACTAAGTTCATTTGAAACTTACTTAGTTTAGGGAGTAGATCAAAATGAAAAGAATTTTACACAGGAAATGTGGCTTTTGAAGGAACAAGAACCAACATGAAACCTTAGAATTTTTTCATCAATCTCCATGGATGAAGGGAGGTTAGTAATAAAGTGGAAGGGGAATTTGGGAGTTATACATGCTCCTTTGCCTTGCTTTTCTTATCTGGACCAGCAAGCTTCAATCTGAAAATGAATACCACTTCTGCAACCCCATCTACTTACCCAGCTACTTTGCCTAGCATTTTTTTGTTTCTTCTTGGAGGGTGCATTTAGGCTTGCAGACCCTTGTGTGCCTTTTCTTTTCAGTTGGCTTTTCTTTTTATCATCTATCTAATTCTACCCTTATTTCTTCCAAGGTCCCAGATTAAGCAGTTGGGAACCTCACTTCTCTACCTAAGCTAGTTGCCTGCCAAGATTAAACAGTTTGGACAGACTTCTTTCTCTATTCTACAACTGTAAATTTAAATCATGGCATGATCCAGTTTAGGCTGTTGGATCATCCATCAAAATTGAGCCCATATCAAGTTATAAGCATAGATTGTATCTTTTTGGAAATATGTGATCTTTGCATCCTCAAAGGAGAGCATATTTGGACCTTTTCATTGCCAATCATGGAATATGAAACCTATTGATATAGGTAGCTAACAGTGGCTCCACATGGGGATGGTTTTTCATTTGAAAGACCAAGAACAGCAGGTCAGAATGCCTTGGCCCTTGACTGGATTTTACCAAACTTGCAGTATACTGCCTTTGAACTGCCAGAATTGTGTACTTTCCTTCTTGGCAGACCTCTGAATCTATATATCTTTTGCTGGTGGTTAAACAAACTTGAGAAACTGCATTTTTACATTTTAACAGAAAGTAATATATACATTTGGATATGTACAATGGGAACTCAGGCTGTACTTATGGATGGTAGTCAAAATAGTGCTTCAGCATCCTACCATTCACAGGACCTTCATCCAAGTCAGTTTCAGTTAGACTTTTAAGGAAATAAGTATTGTTTCCTTGCACTGCTTGGACAGCAAATGGTCCTCTCCAAAGGGAATCAAATTTTCCATGTTTTCCTTTATCCTCTCTTCTTGCATCCCACTTGAGGACTTTGTCTCCAATGTTGAAATCTTCTGCCTTGGTCCTTCTGTCAAAGGCCTTCTTTAATTTTTCTTGTAGAACTTGAACTCTGCTGAAAACTTGGTCTCTGGTTTGCTGTAAACAAATTATTTGATTGATCCTTCTTTGCATATCGTTTGGTTCAGCTTGGCTCTCTTGAAGAAGTTTCATAACAGGCACCCCTAGTGATGAAGGAAATTTGGCTTCTAATCCATAAACCAACTCATATGGGCTGGTCCCAATTGATCTCTTGGTTGTTAGTCTATCTGCCCATAAGGCATTTACCAGCTTCTTGTGCCAATTCTTCTTGTTTTCTTCCAGCACCTTCTTTATGATGTTTACTAGGCTTTTATTTGATGATTCAACAAGGCCATTTCCTTGGGGATAGTATGCAGTAGAGTGACCCAAGGTAATGTGGAATTTGTGGCAGAAGTTCACCATTTTCTTGGATCTGAAAGCAGCAGCATTGTCTGTTATTATTTTGTCAGGGCAGCCAAATCTAGCCAATATGTTGTTCTCTAAGAACTGAATGATTGTTGAATCATTTGCTTGTCTACATGGAACAGCTTCAATCCACTTGGTGAAGTAGTCTGTGGCTGTTAAAATCCATCTATGCTGGCCTGAAGATGAAGGATGAATTTCCCCAATGAAATCCACGCCCCATTGTTGGAAAGGTCTTTCTGTTGCAATAGGCCTTAGGGGAAGGGGCAATAGTTGTCTCTTTCCCTCAAACACTTGACACTTGTGACATGAGGTGGTAAATTTCTTAACATCAGAGAACATAGTGGGCCAGTAGTAACCAGCCCTCAGTATTTTATCCACAGTGGATTTCCAATATAAGTGTCCACCACACTCACCTGCATGAAATTCTTTCATGATATTGTTAGTTTCATTTTCAATTAAGCAGTTCAGTAGTATGCCTTCATGGTTTTTCCAAAGAAAATTTCCTTCTATTACACAAAATCTTGAGGCTTTCATTTTTAAGAACCTACATTTAGTTCTGGACAATCCTGGGGGAGCACACAGGTTTTGTAACACATAACATATATCAGAGTACCAAGGGGATTGTTCAAAGGCTACATTGATCTTTGGAGTCGCCAGCTCCGGTTCACTGTCTAGCTGATTAATGTCTAAGGCTTGGAAATTGGCTTCTGTCATTAGTTTGGCCAAACCTTGTCCTTTTATTAGTTTTGTAGGTTTTATCTCAATATCAAATTCCAAAATGTTGGCAATCCACTTTCCTCTTCTGCCCTCTAAATTTTCTTGGGTGAGAATGTCTTTGACAATAGGACTTGGTACATAAGCTATAACATGGGAGTATAGGATGTAAATCCTAAAGTCTTTAATGGCTTTGACCAAAGCATATGCTTGCTTTTCCATGATTTGATATTTCAGGGGTGCATCTCTGAGAGCTTTACTAAAGAAAGCAATTGGCTTCTCATTTCCTTGGTCATCTTTTTGCAATAAAACAGCAGCAATAGTATGCTGGGAGGCAAAAGAGAAAATGATGAATTCTCTGTCAAACTGAGGATTGGTCAGCACTGGGGTTTGGGTAAGGGCCAGTTTTATACCTTCAAAGGCTTGATTGGATTCAACAGTCCATTTGACTTTTGAATCCTTTTTTAGCATGTTATTCAATAATCTGATTAGTTCTGCTAAGTTTGGGATAAACCTTCTCAAGAAATTGATTTTTCCCAAGAATCCTTGCAACTCTTTGACATTCCTTGGGTGAGGAATTTGTAGGATAGCCTGTATCCTATCTAGGTCAATTCTAATGCCATCTTTAGAAATGATGTGGCCCAATAGCTTACCTTCCTCTAAACCAAACAGGGATTTTTTGGGATTCAAGGAAATTCCATATTTTCTGCATTTTAGAAAGATCTGTCTCAAATGTTTTATATGTTCTTGGTCTGATTTTGAGAAAGTTGTAAGCTCATCTAGGTAAATGACAAGGAAGTCATGAATCTCTTTGGAAAAATCAATATCCATTGCTCTTTGAAAAGTTTCCCCTGCATTTTTCAATCCAAAAGGCATCTTTACATATTTGAAAGTTCCCCATGGGGTAGTGAATGTTGTTTTGTCTTGATCATCAGGGTGCACCAGGATTTGATTGAAGCCTGAAAATCCATCCAGTAATGAGATCCTTGAGGCCCCTACCACTCTTTGGAGAATGTGATCCATCTTGGGTAATGGATAGTTGTCTTTGAGGGATACCTGGTTCAGATTTCTTAAGTCCACACATAGCCTAATTTCACCAGTATTCTTCCTTGTAGGGACTAAGTTGGAGATCCATTCAGAGAATCTGATTGGTGCTATGATGCCAGCCTTGAACATTTTCTGTACCTCTTGTTCCATTGCTGGGAGAAGCATAGGATTGATTCTCCTCAATTTTTGTTTAAAGGGTTTTTGATTAGGCTTGAGGGGGATTGTGTGCTGGATAACAGAGGTATCATAGGACTTTAGATCCTCATAACTCCATGCAAAAACATCCTGGAACTCCTTAAAGAGGTCAATGTATTTAGGCTTTTGGTCAGGAGGTAGAGATGCAGACAATTTTATTATTTTGGTCTTGTCAATGGTACCAATGTTGCATTCTTCGATGGCTGCATTTAAGGGCTGCATTTTTGGTTTTCTAGGGATGTCATTTGAATCAAAGATGTCCTCTAGTGGAGTTAGGCCTGTCGGTAGAAAATTGTCTTTCAGCTCTATGATTTCAGTTTCAGCATTAGCCACTTCCTCACAATTGATTGATTGAATTTGTTGAATGTTGTCCTTGTTGAAAATAGTTGGATTCAGCATTTGTTTTGTTGTTCTAGGTGATAATGGATGGTTAGTTTGTTCAAACTGTATTTGTGATTGACTTGCTGTATTAAGTATTTGTGATTGACTTGCTGTATCAAGTATTTTTGATTGATTTGTTGTATCAGTGTCAATATTTAATCCTGCAAATTCTTGTTGCAGAGTTAAAAAATGGTTTATTTGCTTGTCATCCTTAAATACTTGCCAATCATTAACATTGTTTGGAATGGAGGGCCTGTGTTTTACCTCAGATGTAAAACAATGATGGGGCTCAAAAGGTAGCTTGCAGGTACTTGCAAAGGTGGCTAAACTATGAGCATGCAGATTGTGGGTTCTAGGAATTTTAGTGATTTGGAATTCAGAGAAAAAGTTTAGTACCTCAGTAACAGCAGACCTATAAGTCCTTAGTCTTTTGTCATTGGTGACAAAGTTTCCCTTCACTTGTTGAATAACTAAATCTGAATCACCCATTATTGAAACCCTGGCAGCTTGTAAGAACTTTACTAACTTGAGGCCTAGTAAAAGAGCTTCATATTCTGCCATGTTGTTAGTACATCTGAAGTTCAACCTATAGACTCTGCCTTCTGCATGACTATTTTCTTTATTGTGTACCCAAACTCCAGCTCCTGCCCCTAACTTGTTGACTGACCCATCAAATTCAAGGAACCATAGAATATCCTGTTGGGAAGGGGATTTAATGATCTATTCATGGGCTGGCAATGTGAGTAGAAGTTGTGGTTTTTCATCTAGCTTGTCTTCTAGGACAGTTTCATCATTTGATTGGGTATGCTTGATATTTAGAACAGCAGTGGTATCTAGTGTTTGATTGACTGTTGTTTCATGGGTGGTAATTCTTTCATTTGAGTCTTCCTCATGTATGGGTATCTTGGTTTGAACCTCACCTTTTGAGGGAGTTGTGTTGTCATTGAAGAGAATGTATGAGCCTATGTCTGAATGGACAGCATATATGGGAAAGTTTTGAGGCTTTTCTTCACTGCTGACCATGTATTTCATGAGTGTTTCTCTGTACAGTCTTTTTGGTTGCCCAAAAACAGAGATGGTGGCATATGACATGTCTAATTGTAGGGAACCTTGGAGTTTGGATCCCCATGATCTTGATAACAGCATCCCATACTTTGGTGGGATATCAGCAACTACCACATCCATTAGGATTGTCTTGTTTGGGTATTGAACCAGAGACACACATAAATCTTTTATGAGACCTAAACACTTGACTTGGCTGGAGTCAAAGGAAAACAGGTCCTTGTATGGTCTTGTTATGTCTAGATTCAATCTTTCCATGACTGCTTTTGGCATGAGATTGTGAGAGGCACCTGAGTCAAACATTGCATTGTGTAATATTTTATCATGAATATGTAAACTGACATAGAAAGGTAATACCCATGTGACTACCATTTTTCCATCCACTTCTGGGCCGAACAGTAATTCTGGGGTGTCATCCAGCACATTGACATCATCTTTGTTGCTAGTGAGTTGAAGGGACTTCTTGATCTGTTGTTTATAGATGTCATGCTTGGCTAGTTCTGAGAGAGGAATTGCTATCTTCATTTTGCCAATTTCAGTTCCTAGGTCAAAGGGTTTCTCAGATAGAGTCTGAGGGTGATGGATAACAGTCCTTTCCTTGTCTACTAAATCTTCTTCTTGATTTATATCTTGACTTTTGGGCCTTTCTTTTTTACTCATCTCTTGAGGAGCAACATTCAACTCAGGGTGGGGGGATGAAGTTGCCATGGGCTGCCTTTGAGGAGACAATGGTTCAATGACCTCTTCAATAACCACTTCTTCTGCAGGTGAATTTGTTTTGTCACTAGGTTCTGTGACTATGGCTCTTTTAGGCTGTTGTTTATCCTTTATCTTTTCAGGCTGATTTACATTCACAGTCCTACTCCTCAGTTTGTATTGCTTATGGACTTCATACACAGCAGTATCATAACCTTGTTTGAAGTCAAAGGATTCACCTGATTTAGTTTGGAATAGTTTGATTTCATCATCCTCATGATCTTCTTGTGTTAAGAAAACTTGATTTTCACCATCTAGACCCATTAAAATAATCTCAGGATCTTCATTGGGTTCACTTGATGTGGAAGTCTCAGCATAGTTTTCTTGAAAAGGGGGTCTTATGTCTTGGTCATCACTGGTTTTGCCAACATTTGGGTTTTGAGTTCTCTTAAAATTTGGGTTCCTAGGAGGATTGTTTTGTGGTGCTTCCCATGATGACTTTCTTTCCACTGATTCTACTCTGTCACCTAGTCTTTTCATACTAGAGAGTATTGCATCTAGTTTTTGATCAAAGGATGAGGGTTCTTCTTTGAAGGTGGTTCTTTTTTCCAACCTTGCCCTGTTTCTTTTGGCAATCAGGTTAGCTTCTACTGTGACAGCAACTCTTTGGGCCTCTGCAAGGGTTTGAGGGTCCCTTTCCTTTAACTGATAGGCCATGTCAGGGTCAAAGCCATCAGGGAATTTGTACAAGGCTAAATCAGGAGGGGGTCTTAAATTTTGTGGGATTGCATTATATACGTTGTTGAATCTTGCACAATACTCCAAAACAGTCTCTTGGGGACCTCTTTTGATAGTTTCATATTCCCCAAGTATGTGCAGAGGATCTTTCTTTTTCTCCCATCTGCTAGTAAAGGCTTGATACAGCTCATCAGGAGTTGTAATGGAATTTGCATTCAGGGATCTAAACCACGTTCTTACATCCCCAGTCAAACTTTGAACAAACATCCTCATTCTAACACTGTCATCATCTATTTCATAGGTCTCAAAATGGTCTTGCATCCTTTTGGCATGCTGAACAGTTGTTAAAGGGCCATTAGAGTCAAAATATGAGATTTTGGTTCGGTAGTCTTGGGGTAGAACTGCAGCATTGGCTGGTATCTGCAAGGGTGCATATCTGTTAGCCATATTCACAAGGTTCAGGGGATTTGTAGAGGCTACTGGGATAAAAGGAACGGTGTGTACTACAGGGGTAACAGGTGTGGCAGCACCTAAAGTGCTTTTTAAGGGAATATGTGCAGTGGGTGAAGATGTGAACGGAGGGCTTTGAGATGTAGATGGTGAACTGGGGGAGACAGGGGTGGAACGAAATAGGACCTTAATAGGGGTTGGAACAGGTTCAGGGTGAACTGTCTCAGGACTGAGATCACTAGGATTTTCCTGCCTTTGTTGCTTCCTTATGATCCTAAGGATTGTATTAGGATTTTCAAAAACTGCTGGTGGATTGGGGTCAGGATTTGACCTAGTGTGCCTGGTTTCCTTTTTAGGAGCCAGCTTCTGAAGTTCTTTTTGGTGTTTTGTAGGGAAATTTTATATCTGCAAGGACTGGATGACGATTTTGAAATGGCTATATATGTTTCAAAGCTAAGAAGATTGACTGAAGCAGCCCTTCCCTAAAGCTGTTAATGTAACACAGAAACAGTTTTGAAGGCTTCCTAACTGATATCCAGGCTTGATCTATAGCTTTGGGATATAGATAGAAATTGGAAAATCCTAAATAGTCCCCAGTGGAGTCGCCAATTATGTTAACACCCAGGTTGTTCCCTTTGACTCTAAGGGAATACGGTCGGGGTAACCACTAACCAATCTTTGGATTACAGTCTCTAGCCAAACTGTAATCAGAGAGGGCTCTCCCTGTATGATTTGTCTCTGTTATGATAGAATATTAGGCTAGCTATAATTTCGGGTTTGTTTGAGGTTTTGGTTAGATGATAATTTCAATCAAGATGCTTGTGCGTTTTTTAAAGTGTTCTAGTCCATTGGGCTATGGAGTCAGTGGTCCTTTAGTCATTTTGAGGTGCTGAGTGATTAGCTGTGGTGATGCTGCAGAGCCACATTAGTGTCTGAGAATAACGTTTGTAATAGTGTTTGAGTGGGTGTATCCAGTTAGTGCAAGGCAGAGAAGAATCTTGCAGTAAACTGCTGAAGAAATACAAAGGGAATATTGTCCTAGAAGCAATTAAGAATTTCTAGGTAGTATTCATACTTATTGAATCAACACAGTCATGAGCAATTAAGAATTCATGTGCATAGTGATTCTGAAGATAAACATTTACAGTAGTAAAAATTGAGTACAAGGTGTAGCAAAACAAGTCCTGCACTATTCTTTCTTTTTACTGCTAGTTTAGTATAAGATGAGTATGATTATGACAAACATAAGTAAAACAAGAACAGAGTTTGGAGAAAAACTTGTTATTTCATCAGACAGCACAGGAATTCTGCATCAGCACATGGAGCATCATCCAGACATCAAATATTTGAGGAAATCACTGAGCTCATTCAGCCCTTTGTATTAAATAACTCTGAAAGTATACAATACATTTGTCTCATAGAGAAAATCACCAACCCCTTATGAGTTACTCAGGGGAGTTTATATAAAACATTTACAACAAAACTATCAGCGAATGAGTTAATGTCTCATTTATGATATGCTGATCTCTGGAATGTAGTAGCTGAAGGAGTGAATGCTGCAGTAATTCCTTAATGCTTCAGCTGTCAAAAAGTCAGAAGATATTTGGACTTTATGGCTGTTAGAGTCGGCTAGAGATGCGCTGTTTGAAACTTGGATAGCTGTCGTTGTCTGAGTGATGAGTCACTTTTAGCTGTTTCAACTGCTGACACTTGTCATGTTATTTGTTTTGTAGTGACCTGGAGCTAGCAGCGGCCGAATGACTGAAGCTATTGTGGCAAAATCTGAAGCATAAATTGCCACCAATCCTCCTTAGGCATTTGATGTCTGCGCATCTTTATCAATGTTTCCTCAGCCTCTGTATGTCTATAAAGATTGGGAGGGGTTTCAAACAGATGATTTACTCCATTCTCAATGAAGAACAGTCCTGCAAGTTTCTCATATAGGCTCTGTCTTGTGGGAGGCCCTGCTTGTTCAGATGAACTGCCAGATGCAATAATCTGATTTTCAATAGTGCTTGCCATTCTGTTGGCCATTTGATCTGGAGATATCAGTTTTCCTGCACCACTAAGTAAGCTGGGTAGGTCTTTTGCTTGCAGCACTCCCATTTTAACTTTGTATTCCTCCACATCTGCTTGCATCTCATAGAACTTCCTCTCCACTGTTTGTATATAGTTCCTGAGAGTTAGTGCTTTCTTGGCAGAGAGGACGGCCTCTGTTCTGTTGGGAATGCCTATGGCTACCAATTCCTCCTTCTCGTGCCTGTTCAGGAAATCTATCATTCTGTTTGCCTGCTCTGCTCTGTTCCCTAGCACTGTCTTGGCCTTTTGAATTTCTGTTTGAGCTTGGCCCATTAGATCCATCTGCTCATGCATTATTTTTATTGACCTCCATTGTTGTTTGATGGATTGGCCAATTTTGGCCCATAGGATCCTCTTTATGTCGGCCATAGCAGTTTCCAAATTCAACTCTTTCTCTAAGGCCTTTATTTTTTCCTTTTGGGCCTTTATTTCTCTGCCCTGTTCTGCCACAGTCACTTTGGACTTGTCATACTTGGCATCTAGTTCTGCCAACTTCTCCTTGGCCTTCTTTATTTCATCTGCCTGGATCTCCATTGCTCTGACTGCCTTGGTCAATTCCTCTACAGTTGGGCTGGCATCTGGAGCTGCTGTTGTTCCTGCTGCTTCTGTTGTGGGGGCCACTGCTGCCCCTGAAGTTGCTGCTGTTGTTGAAGTGGTTGGAGGAGCTTGGGAAGTGGACTCTACCTGTTTATCTTGTAGTGCTCCTTCCAGCTCTTTCTCCAATTCTCTGATCCTCTTGTCTTGCTGCATTAGGAGGTCAAGTTGGTCCTGAGCCTGTTTTTGCTTTTGAATTTCTGCTGTTTGAGGGTGCTCTGTGGGCTGCAGCTTGAACCTCTTCTTTAAGGCGTTCAGGTCATCATACTTTTTCTTCATGAGGGCCTTCACACCCGTTGGATCACTAGGATCATGTCCTAGATCAATGATGATCTCTTCAAGAGACTTTATTCTATTGTCCTTGGCCAGAGAGGACATTCTCTCAAAATCCAACTGGGTGTTGGTGTTTTTGAGGGACTCTTTCAGCTCATGGGCCATGGTGGCCTTCTCCACCAAGGTTGCATAGACCATCTCCCCAGCCTGCTTGTGGAGTTCAATCTGGTCCATGGGATGTATATTTCTGGCTAGGACCTCCACCCTTGTCTTTACAAAATCTGTAGGTGTCTTAGGCTCTGGCCCTTTGGGCTTAAAGTGGCTAAATATCATTTTTTCTTCTTTAATGTCATATACAGACATTAATCTCTCTTGTTGGGCTGGTGTAGCATCTATGAATTGCTTATAGACCTCAGCCCTTAGCAGCTCATTTTGAGCCTTTATTTCTTTGAAAGAAGCCTTGGTGCTCTTGGGCTTCTTGCTTTGTTGGGAGGAAGAGGACACCGCCAAACCGAGCTGTAAAGTTTGCTCCTGCTGAAAGGAGCTTGTTCCAGTATGCTGACTGCCCTCTTTATCTTTTCTTGCAGTATCCAAGACATCTTCAGTAATGTCTTCTACCTCTGGGGAGTCTACTCTTTGCCTTTTGGCTTCTGGCTGGTAGGAGGATCCACTGAGGGGAGTGGACTCTTCTCTATCTCTTTTTGTTCCCCTTTCCTCATGTGTCGGGGTCTGTAAAATTGGTGCAGTTACTAGCTCAGTTGGTGGGGGTGGAATTTGCAGTGGTGGGGCTGCTGGTCCCTCAGTTTGTGGGAGGACAGTTTGCCCTTGCTGCTGTTCTGTTTGCTGCCCTGTTTGCTGCCCTGTTACAAGGGCAGGCTTTTCTTTTACTGCTTCTTCCTCTGCACCCATTATGCCTTTGCCTTTGTCTGTTGTCGGTGCTGATGTAGAGGGTGCCTTTGGTGCAGTCCTTGTGGTTGAGGTCCCTCCTCCCACTGAATAAGGCGGCCTGAAAGGTACCTGCTGCACATAGTCTAGGTCAATAGTTTTTTCAAGCTCCCTCCTATTCTTTAGCATTGCTTCTTCCTCAGTTAGATTTTCAACTAAAGTATCCATCTGCCATTCCTGCAAGTTGGCATATTTTTCAATGTGTGGGTACTGGCAATGCTTAACACCTATGAGCCTATACTTGTTTCTCCTAGCAGTGATGAAACCCTCAGGGTCATAGTGGACCCACCGAAAACTATAGGACAGCTTGTATTTATCCTTGAGGATTAGGTCTGCATCTTCCCACCCTTCTTTCTTGTTCATGATAAAGGGGCCCAACTGGTGTTTGAACTTGAGGTGGGCCTTCTTTTTGGCGCTGTGGAAATGGGTGAGGTCGGACTGAATCAACTGCCTGTAATACTCCAAGGCGAATAACCTCATAGGTACATACTTTGGGAGCCTGTATGGACAAAGCTCACAACCATAGATCCTAATGACAGTATGGTTCTCATATAGGTACCAGTCACCTATTTTATATTTTTTGGAAAGATGCAGAGCTTTCTTGATCTCATTTGATATTCTGGGAGGAGGGGACCTCATCAACAGCCAAGAGACTGGGTATACAAATTGGTCAACAAATTCACAGTAGGTATAGGGTGAATTTGTGACTTTGTGATATACAGAGGTCCAGAAGATGACAGATCTTCTTTCCCCTCTGTGATCCAGCTTTTTGATGTAGCATGGGAAGGCTTCAGAATGATAGTACATAAACAGGTGGTAAATGTAGGCCGAGTACTTGAAGACCCCTTGTCTGTCCACTCTGCTCAACTGATCATGAATCTTGTTAGCTATGAACTTAGCAAAGTTATATTTGCGGGCAGGGGGTTGGTATGGGCTGTAAGCAGATAGCAATACTAGCATTGTTCTATCCACATACTCACTATTTTTGTAGCCCAACACATAGGCAATCATGTCCAGTAAAAGCCTGCCTACATCATTGAAATAGACATCCAGGTAGGGAGGTAGCCCTGTAGGCTGGCACTCAGGTTTCATGAATGTCCTGGTGACCTTTTGAATCTCCTCACTGGTCATCTTCTCACCAGTCTCCAGCAAATGGCTCATGGAAAACGGGATCAGCAACTCTGTCTGATCAAAATGCAACATTTTGTTGATGGACTCAGCATTAATGTAGAAAAGGATCCTCCCAGATGGAGTGCTAATAGCTCTGTGCTGCACATCATAGTTCTCAGCACATAGGTGAATGATTTCAGGGAAGACATTTACAGCTGGGAGACAATAATATGGTAGGTTTGACTCCCATATCCCATGTGTACCATGACCATCCTTATAATCCTCTCTTAGTTGAGTGAAGGTCTGCAAGAAGTCCCTGCTACCCTCAAAGTCTTCAATAAGATAGTCCTTGTCAGCAAGTGGCAAGGACTCCAGCTCTTTATTTGGTGGATTCAATGGAGCCACACTGAGGGATGAGGATGCAGAGGCAGCCATTGTAAAACTTGATTTGAAATTAGGTGATGGCAATGGTTTGCAAAGTATTTTTAAAGAGCTTGAGTAATAGGTCCAAAATAGACCAAGTCTGAGGTGTTTTTCTTAGTGAAAATGCAAGCTGGTTTGTGCAATTTGCTTCAACTTCGCAGGGATGTGAACTGCCAAGGGTAGGTTGCAGAGGAAATGAGGTTTCCTTTGGTAGAGATTGCAGTTGGCCTGTACTCGGCAAAAGGGAACAATGCCGAGCACCTCGATGACAATTTTATGGTTTCAATCCGTGGAACGACTGCTTCAATGTTAAATTATGGTTCTGGGGTAGTGCAGGTTGCTTTGGCTCACTTTAGGTGACAGACAGAGTTGAATTTAGGATTTTTACCAATGGTGAATTTATAGAGAAATGGAATGCATGGGCAAAAGTGGGGATAACTGGTGAAATACCTGAAAAAACTAGCTTGGAAGCCTGCAGGCCCGGATGTGGAGGCTTAATGCAGTCGAATTGTTGACTTGTAGCGGTTGGAATGTTGAATTTGATGGCTGGGAATAGATTTCACGGCAAGCTGGTTCGCAACGGCTACGTCGTTTGTGAGCGAAAATGACCGCAAACAGCTAATTCGACCGTTTATAACGACAAATTTGGACAAAACGCGCAATTGGCGCTTTTCCGCCGATGACGTCAGCATGACATCATGGTGGGGCCCGGGTACGGAGGTGACGTGGCTGCTGAGGTGTAAGCCAGGGTGGCAGGACACGGTGGCGGGTGGATAAGGTAGCAGGGGTACATGGAGGATTGAATGGCGCGGGGCAGAGGAAGGCGCTACGTCATGCTGACGTAGTGGTGAGGTAAGGGGGCGGTAAAGGAACGGTGGTAAGTGGGTTCCCCGCACCACCTTTGGGCAAAGGCGGTATCGAGGGGGGGTGCTCCGAACAACCTCAGCGCTCGACACGCGTCCAGGGTGCGGCGCCAATACCACTTTCCCCGGACGCTAAAGGTCGGCATGTCCGGGCCCCAGAATAGCCGCCCACCGTTAGATCATGGGTGGCGGAAGATCAACGGTTGGCGGGTCCTCCGACAGATCATGCAGGTTTAGGGGGGCCCGCTGGCCTATTATAATATTCAATTTAATATTTCGGGCGGAGAACCTTGGGGTAGTGGGTTTTTTCATGTGTTTTGGGGATTTTCAGGTTTTTTCAAGGGTTTTATGAGAAAACAGGGGTTTATAGGAGTGGGTTTAGCAAGGGAAAAAGGGGTTCTTTGTGTTTTTTAGCAGAGGGAAGGTGGGGGCTTAGGGGAAGGGTTATTGCTCATAACCAGAGGTTAGAGCAACTCCAAGACAGGGTTGACCATAGTCCCAGGTGGACTAAAGTCTCCCTTTAGACAAACATATTTAGCTATAATGCTAAAAGGAGGATATTTATAGAATGCTTGGGGGTTTATACACCGTGGTGTTAATAATACTTAGGGAAAGGGTGACATAGGGGATTTACATTATAGAGTTAGAGTTAATATGGGGGAAAATGTGAATGAGGGGGAAAATCACTAAGTTCATTTGAAACTTACTTAGTTTAGGGAGTAGATCAAAATGAAAAGAATTTTACATAGGAAATGTGGCTTTTGAAGGAACAAGAACCACCATGAAACCTTAGAATTTTTTCATCAATCTCCATGGATGAAGGGAGGTTAGTAATAAAGTGGAAGGGGAATTTGGGTAGTTAGACATGCTCCTTTGCCTTGCTTTTCTTATCTGGACCAGCAAGCTTCAATCTGAAAATGAATACCACTTCTGCAACCCCATCTACTTACCCAGCTACTTTGCCTAGCATTTTTTGTTTCTTCTTGGAGGGTGCATTTAGGCTTGCAGACCCTTGTGTGCCTTTTCTTTTCATTGGCTTTTCTTTTGATCATCTATCTAATTCTACCCTTATTTCTTCCAAGGTCCCAGATTAAGCAGTTGGGAACCTCACTTCTCTGCCTAAGCTAGTTGTCTGCCAAGATTAAACAGTTTGGACAGACTTCTTTCTCTATTCTACAACTGTAAATTTAAATCATGGCATGATCCAGTTTAGGCTGTTGGATCATCCATCAAAATTGAGCCCATATCAAGTTATAAGCACAGATTGTATCTTTTTGGAAATATGTGATCTTTGCATCCTCAAAGGAGAGCATATTTGGACCTTTTCATTGCCAATCATGAAATATGAAACCTATTGATATAGGTAGCTAACAAAGAGGGTTCCACCTCCTCAAAAGGTAAGGGATGTCCGGAGTTTCTTGGGATTAGCAGGATACTACCGGAGATTCATTAAAGATTTCAGCAAGCTAGCCTCGCCATTGTTTGGTCTGTTGGCAAAAGATGTGGAGTTTAAATGGACTGACGATTGTCAGAGGGCTTTAAATGAATTGAAGGACAAGTTGGTGTCAGCCCCAATCCTGAGAGGTCCAAATTGGGCCCTACCTTTCCACATCCACATTGATGCCTCGAAAAAAGCCATAGGTGCAGCTTTAGGACAAGTTGAGCAAAAACTTCCATATGCCATTTACTTTGTTAGCAAAAACTTGTCCAAAGCTGAGTTGAATTACACTGTAACCGAGAAAGAAGTTTTGGCTGTGGTCCATGCACTGAACAAGTTTCGACATTATATTACTAGTTATCAGACCTTTGTACATACTGACCATGCTGCAATTAGATATTTAATGAATAAACCAGATGTGAATGCTCGCATTATTAGATGGTTACTTTTATTGCAGCAGTTTGATTTGACCATTGTTGACAAACCAGGTAGAGAAAATGTAGTTACTGACTTTTTATCTAGATTGGATTTGTCTGCAGATGAGGATGGAACAGTGGATGACCAGATGCCTGATGAACATATGTTTGCTATTTCAGTACTCTCTCCATGGTTTGCTGATATAGCAAACTATCGTGTTTCAGCACAGTTCCCTCCACACCTATCTTCCAGAGAGAAGAGCAGAATCATCAGAAAAAGTGCCTCATTCACTTGGATCGGGGGAATCTGTTCAAGCTTGGCCCTGATCAGATCTTAAGCCGTTGTGTAAGGGAGGAGGAAGTCTTTGATATCCTCCTCACTTGTCATGATGGGCCTTGTGGAGGACATTTTGCAGCAAAGAGAACTGCCTTCAAGATCCTGCAGGCAGGCTACTATTGGCCCACACTTCATCAAGATGTCAGAAGATATGTCAATCATTGTGACCAATGCCAAAGAATGGGGAAACCGACCCAAAGGGATGAGATGCCTCTCCAACCTCAAGTGACTCTTGAGCCATTTGAGAAGTGGGGCATGGACTTTGTGGGCCCAATCAACCCCTCTTCGAGGCAAAGGACTTACATCATTGTGTGTACTGACTATTTGACAAAGTGGGCAGAGACCAAAGCAATCAAAGCAAAAACAGAAGAAAAGGTGGTCGAGTTCCTAAGAGAGAACATCTTCTATAAGTTTGGTTATCCAAGAGAGCTGGTCACCGATCAAGGGAGCCAGTTCACCTCCAACCTGGTTGAAGATCTCCTAGCTCATCACAAGATCAAGCATAGGACTTCCACCCCTTATCACCCTCAAGCAAATGGGCAGGTGGAAGTCACCAATAGAGCATTAGAGGGGATCTTGACTAAGGTGGTGAGCAGCAGCAGAAAAGACTGGGCAGATCGCCTGGTTGAAGCTACATGGGCTTACAACACCACTTGGAAGACCACCACCGGCTTCACACCGTATGAGATGGTCTATGGAAAGAGAGCTTTGTTGTCCATTGAGTTTGAGTACAATACCTTGAGGATGGCAGCTCAGCTGGACCTAGATCTCAGCCATGCACAACAAGAAAGGCTATTGCAGTTGAATGGCCTGGATGAGCACTGAATGCAGGCCCTCCTTCACTCAGAAGTGGTTCAACTTCAGAGAAAGGTGTGGCATGACCAACATCTCCATGACAAGCAATTTCAGCCGGGAGATTGGGCTTTATTGTATGATTCCAGATACAAAGATTTCAAGGGGAAGCTGAGAACCAGATGGCTAGGACCATATGCAGTGGAAAGATGCCATGATAATGGATCTGTCCTTATTCGAACCATTGATGAGGAATCCATTCCCATGCTTGTCAATGGGCATCGGTTGAAGATCTACAGGAGACCTCTCTCAAGACAAGAGTTCATCAAGACTATGGAGAAATCTGTATTGGTCATAGAGAAGGGTTCTGCCTCTGCTTTTGGCCTACCCTGAAGGACATAAAAAAAAAAATAATAATAATAATAATAATAAATATCCTTGGGTGAAAACCTCTCTGAGGCGCCCAAGGTAGGTAGTAGGGGTGAAAACCTCATTGAGGCGCCCCTATTGTCTTTCAAAAAAAAAAAAGGTTTGAAAAAGATCCTTGAGTGAAAACCTTTCTGAGGCGCTCAGGGCAGATGGCATGGGTGAAAACCTCTTTGAGGCGCCCCTGTTATCTTTCAAAAAAAAAAAAAAAAAACAATAAGCAAAATATGGTAAAATTTCATGCAGGTTGCAGATGTTCTATGGAGGAGAGGAAGCCCTTCAACTCAGAGCCAAGGGTCCTTATCATGCTGTCAAGGAACCTCACCAGCACCTCCTCCAAAGGATACCCATGTTTTTTTAAGGTATGTGCAATTTCATCATGGTTTGAATCTTCTACAGGAATATGTTGTCTTTCTACAGGAAGATGTTGTCTTTCTACATGAAAGTATAGACTTTCTACAGGAAGGTCGAACTTTCTACAGGAAGCTCTGTGTTCTACAGGAAACTTCCTGTAGGAGTTTTGGATGGCCAGAATTCATCTTGAAAGGAGATTTAGAGACTATGGATTGGGTTGGATGCATGCAAGCCTCTGTTGGCACCCTTGCACAACGCTGTTACCTTGCTCCACCATCCTTGTCGACATGCGACCAAGTTCCCTGCACCAACAAAGAAGATCGATGAGTCTCGCGGGAAAATCCATTTTCAAAGTTAAACAAATGCTGGGATCTCATACCGCAGGCATCAAGAGATCTGGGAACGTGATTGAAAGGCCAGAACCTTCGTCGTGCAGCATGCACCCAAGGGGAAAGGACTGTTACCAGACACCTCGCGGGAATCCTGTAACAGTTCAACCTGCTCGAGTGACTACCATTCACAGCACTGCCATCTGAAATGAAACGCGGGCGCATGCAAGAAAAACATCCACTCCATCGTTGGCAGCCTGTAACCACGAGCCTCCGGGTCTGTGTAAGTCGCATGCAGCAGGTAGATCCACTCACCATCGTCCAAGAACTGGAAAAATCGTGTGCAGCCACACAGGTAAGTGTCTCAACCCTTCCTTCCCTCAAATCGCATGAATCTTACTTTGAAATTGTTTGCAAAGCGTAAAATTGAATGGTTGAGCGGCCGTATGGCCAGACGACTGGCCACGTCGGCTAGTTAAAGTGTAATTGGATGTTTGGGTGGCGGCCACGACAAAGAGAATGAACGGCACGCACGTGAGAACACTCTCGTTAGAAGCATGAGTTTAACAGGAAAAGGCGGTGGCAAATCTGTGGGAATGGATGCGGCAGCAAGTGAATGCACAGGCGGAAGATGGATGACATCGCCCAACGGTCTGGCGGGGACAGCTCATCCCCCGCGCCACGGATTGCGCCGATTCAAAATCTAATCGGCTAGATCATGCGCATGCATTTATCATCCAACACTTCAAACTCGGGTGGCTGTTCTGATCTCCTCTGCACTTTGATACGCCGAGCTGTTGGCTACCAGAATGCTGGTCAAGCACACCTCGAGCGCGGCCAACTACAGTCCTCCCCGAGAATTGCGCACTGCTTCTACAGGAACGCAGTTCTACAGGAGCGCAGTTCTACAGGAACACAGTCTACAGGAACGCAGTCTACAGGAACATAGTCATCTACAAGGAAGCGGGTGCCTCACGAAAAAAGGTGGCCAATTCAAGAGGTAACCCTGAACTCTTCATGCAACTGGTTAGTAAAAGTGGCAAGACCATCGTCCACAGTCCGGTCATAAAGATATTGGTGGAATTGTTGTTTGATGTGCCTATGCTGTTGTTCTACAGGATGTCGGTATAAGTAGACTGTGTTGAATTTTGTGGGTTATGTGCATGCTCTGTCTTAATAGACCAAATCTCTTTTGCAATTACCACCTTTAATTAAAACGACCGTGTTCATCATGCCGGGTGGGTTTATAAGACGGGAACCCACTGAGTCCACTAAATTAAGGGAAAACCCGGCAATGGTAGAGCTCTTCACCAGAGCATAATGGATGCCTTTTTGTGATAAGCTGCAGGGCTACGATGATGAAGTAGCCGAAGAATTCTTGCAGGCTCTGAAGCCTAAATCCCAGACACTGGCCACAGTGAACTTCAGAGGTCAGAGCCTCAATCTCACCCCAGAACATATCAGTCGGATCACAGAACTCCCTATGGGTCTGCCATGGGAAAAGGACGAAAGAAAGCTGAGCCAGCAAGCAAAGAAGGAATTCTTTCCACCTGAGGAAGAATTCTCGGAGGACAAAAACGGGGTGAGAAGAACGAGTCTATTGCCACCTTGGAATGAAGTCAGTTTGCAAATCATGAAATATATTACTTGTGAAGGCCGTTTCAGCATCGTGTACGCATATCACTTTCGGCTGCTCACTGAATTGAGGCACCGAATTGACCTTCCTGTAGAACAAAAGCTGAGGATCCCTTATTACCTCCTGCAGTCTCTAATGGAGTGTGCTACAAAGCTAATAGAGGGCATACCTGATCAGATAGCCCACCATGGGTTAATCAAGCTTCTGGTGGAGGATGAATTGCATTCATATAAGGTTCCCCTCTCATGGGAATCCTTCCGCAATTTGACCAAATATGGGGACATTAAAATGTTGATCGAAGAAACGGGTTCCTCCAGCAGTGAGGAACACGAAGCAGTGGCTGAGGAATAGAGGGAAGAAGACCAAGAGACCCCAACAACAGCACAGAAGAAAGAACCAAGAAAGAAGCATGAGGAAAAGGAGGACAAAGAAAAAGGTGGCACACCTATCCTGTCAGCAAGGGAAAAGAGGATGAAGAGAAGAATGGACAAAGCTGAGGTAGTCCACGTCAGCCCAAGTACCTCAACAGCACCTGCAACCAAAACAAAAAGCAAAACTCAGGCAGGCAAGCAAGCAGAGGTGGAGACACCTGTGTCTACAGGAAAGCAAAAACAGGGTTCTACAGGAAGCCCAAAAACAAAAACGAAGGCTTCTACAGGAAGCCTGAAGATCATTGAGAAGCAGACTTCTACAGGAAGCCCAAAAGCAAAGACCAAGGCTTCTACAGGAAGCCCGAGAATTGTTGAGAAACAAGCTTCTACAGGAAGCCCAAAAACGGAGACAAAGGCTTCTACAAGAAGCCCGAAATTGGAAAAAGGGGCTTCTACAAGAAGCCCGAAAGTCATTGAGAAACAGCCTCCTACAGGAAGCCTGAAGACAGAGAGAGGGCCTTCTACTGGAAGCCCGGGAGTGGCTAAAGCCGGGTCCTCTACAGGAAGCCCAACAGCGAGAAAGAAAGAATCTTCTAGAGGAGGCCCGGAAGTGGGCAAAGCAGGGTCTTCTACAGGAAGACCAAAATCTGAAAAGGAGGGGCCCTCCACAAGGAGCTCTGAGAGAGCAAAACGCAAGAAATAGAAGGCTGGTATTCTAGAAAAGGAGGCAGCAGCGGCACTGGCCGCCCTCAGTACACCTCCAAAGCCGAAGGAAAAGAGAGAGAGGGAGACCCCTCTACCATCTGAGGCCAGGAGAAGCAAGCGGATTACCACGGGCAAGCCACAGCCTCCACCCAGCAGCCAAACCACTTTAGGGGATGTCCCTACTTCACCCAGTCTAAGAACCCCCTCTAAAACATCAGCCACCCCTGAGAAGGGGAGCCCAAAAATAACTTCCTGGACACGAAAAATAGGCTAATCGCCTTCCGAAGCCCGGCTCAAGGAAATAGGGAAGGGGGCAGAAGCACCACCTTCGTCACCACCAGGGGCAGCGAAGGCAGGGCCGCCAAAAATAGGAAAGGAAGCAGCGCCACCCTCGGCAGAAAAGGCAGAACCACCAAAAACAAGGAAGGAAAAGCATGCTTCGGGCTCTAGTTCTCGGCCAAAGACGAGGAGCCAGGGCAAAGTTGCTCAAGGATGAGCAAATAGTTTAGCTGGGGGGTGATGATGAGCCCCAATTTTTTGTATAATTTGGGCTCATTAGGCCTACTTGCTTTGCTCAAACCATTCATTTTTTTATTGCTTATGCATGCATTTCTTAGTTTATTCGTGTTGTTTGTAGGAAGAAGGGTAGACATTTTATCTACGTGACTAATGCATGATAATTTCAGGTTTTTGGCATTAAAAGGGAGCAAAGATCACGAAAAAGGAGACAAGGAGACAATGAGGTGGCACTGTTGGTTTTTAGGAGAGGATGTCCACAGTCTTGGGGACCTTCCTCGTGATTCCCACCATAGCTCCGAGCTCCAATCCATCTCCCCACCGAGCTTAGAGGCAGCCAACTGTTCTACAGGAACAGCAGTTATAACTGTTCTACAGGAACATCAGTTATGAATGTCCTACAGGATCAGCAGTTAAACTCCAGTTGGACAGCCGAGCTCCTAAAATCAAGGACACCTGTTGGATGATAATTTTGCATAAATACTGAGGCCATAGCCTTGGATAGAAGCTTTTTGAATTTTTGCATTACTCTTGTAATTTTGAAGTACGAGCTACTGCTCGGTGTTAGTTCTTTTTGTAAGCCAGTTTGGCATGACATCAAATTATGAATAAAGAAGGCAGATTTTGATCTCATTCTGAGTTTTCTAAAGGAGCTATAGCTCTCAGGTTAGGGCCCAACCTGAGAGCAATAGATCTCCTTGGTGTTGTAATGTTGTTGCATTTCGTTCCAGCACTTTGAGTTTTTACTTTACCATGCAATTCGAATTTACAGTTTGTTAATTTAGTCTTTTTCATGAGCTTAGATAGAATTAGTTTATGGTGAATTTGTTTCCAGTTGCTTAGGTTAGAAGAGGATAAATATAATCTATTGGAGCTCCAGAAAAATGTTGTAAAGGCTCACTGCCATCTCTGTTAGGGATTGGGGTGCAGTCCATAACCAACCACCAAAAAGAAACGCAGTTCTTCTCACTTCCATGCAGCTGCAACATAGACATTTTCATTGAAGATCCATCCATGCACTTTTGACATAGAACCATACTTCTACATTTCACTTCCATGCACGAGTTCCATTTCTTGGTTTCCCATTGTTGTTCATAGGTTTCAAGGCACAGTTATCATAGGTTAATGAATCCTCGTTTTGGTGTATAAGTCATTTGTTTCATTTACGCTGCTCCATATCATTCCACTTTCTTCTTCTTCTTCTTGATCTCTCCTCAAGTCACCCATTCGGCCTCTGTCCAGCTCATTTACCCTCCAACTCATCCATTATTCACTTAGCTCCATCTACTTAAACTTTCGTTGATCCTATCCTTCCAACCATCAACCCACTGCATGCACTCTTCCTCCCTCTGATTTTCCTGCTCCTGAGCCATCACCAGCTCCATCTCCATCTCACCTATCCTCCCACACCACTCCAACACTTCACCATCTCCCAAAACTTCCACAGCCAAACATCCTGTATAATTTCACAGACTTCCTGTAGAAACCCCTGAGTTTCCTGTAGGATCCCCTGCAGACTTCCTGTAGAAGTCTGCAAACTCGGTTGCTGAGCATCCGAACGTGGTAGACTTCTAGGGATTGATGCTAGAGACCCTCTGGGACCTCCCCTAGCCATCCTGACCTTGCCCATGCTCTCCTTCCATTCGAACCGCTCCTGCACAGTCAAACCCTAATCAAAAAGCACCATCACAATAAATCCAACCACTTAATGACAAAATACAAAAACATGTATTTTCAAGTGCAAGTAGCTTATATTCATGTATTTCAACTCACTGCATGTAATAGCATCATTGGTAGAAGTTTCATTCACGTTTTTGCATTATAAGGGTCAAGCTAGTTAAATTAGGGTTTATTAGGGTTTCTATGCTTTGTTGGCTTTCCATTTCCTTTTTGCAAAGTAGGTTAGCTTCCTTCAAGATAGCTTTCGTCCATCACTCATAAATCTTCTTCTGAGAGCCTATAGAAGTTGGCTTGAGCCCTAGCGGACTTGTGCCAGCTGACCAAGTGACAGCTGCGACAAGAGCTAGTACTTGTGCATACAGCATCGTCGCTTCCAAGTTTGTACGAACTACCGGGTTGATAAAATTAGAGATAGGGAGCTCCAGGAGTTGTAGCATTATTGCTACAATACTGGAGCCCACCAGTGTGACAGCAACTGTGATTCCAACATGCTTGAATTTCACTAGCTTAAATTATTGAAACTTCTTGGAGAGTGCTCTACTTTCTACAATGTAATATGTTTATTCAGTGTAACTAGAAGAATATTTTTTTACCAAAGTTTGAGAAGTTTCAAGTTTTGACTAACTCAAGAAAACCTAAGTGTGTAGAAGTCCACTACTTTGAAAGATTTATGGAAAGCAAAGGATTTCCAAGGATGTGAACCACATTTCCAGAGATAAGTTCAAATATTCAATCTTTCTCTATCTTCTCAAATACATAAGAAGTAACTCTAATCACATCAAATGTACTTTATTCTTGTATATGCCCCCCAAATAGAAAAAAAAAATGCAAACCATGCACGATCACGTTCTATGGGATCCTCAAGTTTATGAAGAATAGAGATGATGATCTCATCACCAAGGATGGTGATTAGCGTATCACAATGGGCTAACTTAATTTGCATTGCAAAGGACTAAAATATAAAACGATAGGGGTTTCCCAATCCACAGAGAATGTATGAGGGTGCAAGCCTGTTATACAGTATTTTGTCACGCTCACAGTCTCGTATCCTGAAGTGTCACACTTTGTATCGTCAATGCTACAAGTGTCGCAAAATGATGAAATCTGTCGAACACAATGTATTCACCATGAAACATGTTTGTGGTTATCATTAGAATATCCTTGAAGGAAAGGAAGAAAAATTGCCTTAGAAGAATTCTAAAGAACTTGTCAGAAACCTTGTTTTTAAAGATCAATGCGTTTTTCATAACCAGTGACATGTGCTAATAACTTGTTGCATTATATATTCCTAACGCTTCTAGTTGACTTTTATCAGGAAAATTTGTGTCGGTCCTCTTCATGCAGCTTTTCCCAAAATGGAGAGAAGCTTCTATTACTAGAAAAATCGAGAACGATGATGTGGTTTTAGGTAAATGAATATTGGAATGAGACCTGCCATTCCTGGCCCTAGATCCTCCTTCCATGGATCTCTCCCTTGAGATGTGGAACTCCTCACTCTTTTCATGGATCCTCAACTCCCTCTCCTTCCTTATAAATGAATTTCCCACCATCCATTCATGGTTGGTTGTTGGTTAGTGGGTTGCCATCCTACTGTTGAATTATGCCCAATTTTTATCCATTTACAAAGGAGAAAAATTGTTTGAAGGCTAAGGCTTGGACTTGGAATCTCACCTGAAGGAGACTTCCAGCATCAAGGTTTCATTGGTTGTAATGATCCCTTTTTCATATATTAATAATACAATATATGTTTTCTTTCCATAAATATGTCAATTATTGTCCATTTATTGTAATGTTCCTTGATCTGTTACATAATTTGTATTAGAAAATTTTATGCTTTGCATAGTTTTGTTTTCTCCACTTGATATTTATTGCAAGCACTCATCGACATCAACGAAGAGGATATCATGAGCTTGGAAGCCAAAGAGTCAAGGTTGAAATCAAGGGTACTAGCATCAGAGAGAGGTATGAGATCTATCCTCCTTTGCATTTTCTAGTATGAATTAGGAAAGATTGCATGTAATTGTCTTCTGTAGTTGCTAGATCCTCCCATAGGAATGGAGGGATCGTTTATGTCTGTGGAAAGGATTGTCTACACAAAAAAATGGTGAAACCACTGGGGAGTACATAATCCTTTAAGCCTCCTTTTTCTTTGGTCTCTTTTGATAGGTTTGGCCAACCTCTTACTAATCCATAACTTTGATTTATGTTGGATCTACATTCTGAGTGGTGTGTGGTTTAGAGTGTCAATCTAGGTCTTTGTTCAACTTTGTTTGTTTTTTCCCAATCTTTTCTCGCCCATCGCCCTTTTCCTGACAAAATAGAGTGTTCTCAACATGGATTTTTCCCATTACAGTAGCGTTGAAGACCCTATCAATACGGATTTTGACCCTTTCAGTCATTCTAGTCCAAAAAATGATATTTTTTTAAGGTTTTTGACAGAAGATCTGGAATGTCTTGATCTCTAAATCTTTTCTCCTTATCTATGTTCATACAATTTTGACTTATTGTTGTTAAATTCGTGATGGTTTGCAAAATTCTAATGTTTAATTAGTGAAAATGAACTTTGTCGATCTTTAGTTCTTTGGGTAATCGAATCCACTATTTTGTTGCTTGCATGTGTTAAGGGAATTACTAATTTGATGTCTAATAAGAATTTTTAGTCCTTTCAGAAGCCAGAAAGAAATTGCACTTTCATTTGTTAAGCCTTCATCTCAAAATTAATCATTACTTCTGGAAATTGCATTATATTACATTGTGACGGAAAGTTATTTTTGAGATTGTTATTGATCATAGATTACATTGCTTGATGTTGAAAGTTGATAAGTGCAACCTCATTCATTTCAAAAGAATAAAATTCATGTAGTTGAATTCTAGTGAATTGAAATTCATATACTTTTTATCGTTTCCTTGGAATTGTGGAATTTAAAGATCTAGTTAGGAATCTATTGTTGGTTGCATATTTGATTGTTGCATCAATGTTTTCACTTCTTCCCTATTGATCTGAAATGGGGCACTAAAGGCTTCTTGTCAGCTTACAAGAATCTCTCCCACTCCAAATCTTATATATTCCCAAGATCTAGCTTATGATTAACCAATTGCAGAATTAAAAGTGCTTGAAATAGGTGTATGCTTGTGTTTGCTTCTAACTGTAAGTGCTTTAAGTTTATTTGCTTTAAAACTGATATGTATCATATAACAGTGAAACAGTGCAGCAAATAAACATCATACACATAGCAACCAGATGCAACAAGTAAACAAACCATAAGACAGCAAGCTTAATATGGAGTTCACCCTGATATCTTGGGCTATGTCTCCTTGAGCTCTAATAAACTCGATTAGGCTCTTTGGGATTATGGCTTAAATCATTTCTTTTACAAGCTCCACGCTCAACTCCATTGGTTTAAAAATGAACCTATGGGTTTAGAATACCATTTTATCCTGTTGGTTATCCTTAATCTGTAGACAAATCTAGGCTTCTCTGGACTTGACTCCTTCAGTCAGTGATATGAGCTTCTTGAGCTTTTGGCTTCTCTGACTCCCTCAGAATTCTGTATTGTCTCTGGAAATCCTTCTTCTGTCTTCAGCACACTCTGGACACTAGCAATAGCTTGATCATTTGATCTCTTTGTTGTTCTGCAGCTTCATTACAACATCATGGCTCTTAGAAGTTTGCTTTGAGCTCTCTGGCTCTGCCTCCAACCTCTGGTGGCTCTGCCTCTGCTCTCGGCTCTGGCTCTTGGCTCTGGGTCTCGGCTCTCTGGCTCTTGGCTCTGGCTCTCACGAGCTTCTGGTTTCGCTTGACTTCCAAGCGATTCCCAAAAACTCCCTCTGTCAATCATGCTCTCTGTGTTATCTCTCAGCCTTTGTGTGCATTCTCAACAATATACAGCCTTTTTGCTCTCTGTATATTTGTAACAAATTGGTTACAACCCTCCATCATGGAAAACCTGAATGTTTCACCACAAGAATCCGTTTACAATGGAAAGGAACCATCGGTGTGGGAAACCCGATCATTTTGCCTTCCTCTGGCCGAAATAGCCAAATAATGGAAATACACAGGAAAACTGGTGAAAACACATCATTGGAGCATTTAATCGAAACTCAAAATGCATTCAATCGCATTGATAAACCTATCGGATCCGTCCTAATATCGCTTATCGCAATTTGCATGGAAAAATGGTCAAAAAACCCAATACTGATGGAAATAATACTGAGAGGGGGGGTGAATCAGTATTATCAGATCAATCAAACTTTTTCTATTTCATACTCAGAAACATATACGCTACTTAAATTAAGTGAACCCGCGTGTACACGCTACTGTGTCTAATGAAACTCGCGTATATCCAGAGATCTTATAATTCAGTTATCTTAATCTTCAGTAAATGCATCAGATCATTATTAAGCATATTAACAGTAAACAGGTGCAGAATAACAGAACAGAACATCACACAAGAGCCACACACATGAACACCATGATATAAGGTGGAAACCCAATGTGGGTGAAAACCACCTGCTGCAATTCGTCTCTTTCTTCTTTAATAAGAAACTTTTTTTACAATGCACTGGTGCAGTCATTTACCAGCACGCAGGCTGCAACCTGCAGAGGGCTACAACCCTCATAGCTCTTGTACTAGCCGATCCATTTACTAGTACGTAGGTGCCAACCCTACAGAAAGCTACAACCTTCACTCGTTTTCCAGCTGCTCCTGGAAGGGAGCTACAACCCCCTTGGCTCTTGTACTGGCTGATATATTTACCAGTACGTAGGTGCCGGCCTACGATCTTCCCGGGACCACGTTTCATACATTTTCATACTGGATCCATGAGACAATCACCATTGTAGAACAACCTGCATCATCAATCACTGAAACACCCAATTCTGAATCACTGTAACCCTGTCAATAACAACCAGACAACATAACAACAACCAGATCCAACTTCATCTTCAAATATCATACTTCACATTGTATACGCTACTTGGATGAACCCAACCTGCGTGTATACGCTCTTTTACCAAAGCCAACCCGCGTACAGATCTGTAAATTCTAACTTATAACTCTGCAGCTATATCAGACATCAAAACATACCCAGATCATAATAATAAACATGCGTCAGTAGATCTGATCTATCCACAGTCAAACCATATGAAGATAATCATTCCAAGCCTTGAGATCTCGTTCCATCATTCATCATCCTCCACATGAGTGAAACCTTGGTTCAGATCACCAACCCATAACCAGCACTTGGATCTCACACTTCCTCAGATCTTCATCACTCACACACACTCTTGCACCTTGCCCCATCTATTTGCCTAATGATCTTCTCCTTATATAGCCTTAGGCCCTTTACAATACCACGGTCCAAAACCATAGTAACACAATACCATCAACTTAAAAACTAGGGATCGACACGCCCGTCGAGACATAATGGTCCGAAATCATAGGCACAACTTCCAAGGACTAACCACCATGGACCAAAGGAACCTTTCCACATACACGCGCTTTTTCTGAATCTAACTAGCGTGTACACGCGATTTGGGCTTAACGAAACTGCGTGTATGACCTTCCTTGGCATGCTGTACTGAGATCTGTCTTCTGATTAAGTTGCCATCACCTGTACCAACCTCTGAGTGAGTTGCCATCAAGGACAATACTTGAATCATAATGCCAACAATCTCCCCCTTTGGACTTGATGGCAACAACACCAAATCACTCTCCCCCTTTGACATCAAGGGCAAAGGGTGGACCAAGATATTCTCTTCCTTTGCTGAATCATTTCACTGTCCATACTCCCCCTGAGTACCTGCTGAAATCTCTGAATAATCTCCTCCTTTGTATATGCCATGGTGTACCAATCTGTCCATGCTCCCTCTGAGTACATGTTGAATCTCTGTACCGCTGAAGTGTGCTGTTCATGCTCTTCCTGACTGTAGGCAAGATCTACAAAAGATGCTCTTCAAGAAGAACATGACTCTATACATCATAAAAGACCTTCCTATCACCAAAGACTCATACATACATCCATCTCTCAACTAAGTGAGGATATACAAACATTGACTCATCCACCTAACCATGTGGAGATACATTGAGAGTTTACTTATGATAAGACATGAACATTACATCATTCATCCCAGGCATAGTGGGGAAACCAACATAGGCCGTTACATGACCTTGACATCATAAAAGAGATATCGCAAAAGAGATACATGCTGAAGTTTCTGAATGGGCTCCAAGTTGTATCAATCCATCCATGCTCACCCTGAGTAGATGCAAGTTCTAAGACCAGCAATTCATTCAAGACCATGACTATCATTCATCATATATGATCTGTACCATCAGCCTGCAATGCCATTCCTTTGATCAAACAACAAGATGTATCATTTAGCTTCATAGACTTTATCAACAACTTCTGACCATAATGCCAACAATGCATTATTTGAAGTATATGCTCCCCCTGAGCCTGTGCCATCTGTAGTTAGATCTGATCATGCATACATCAGTAATAAGCATCAAGATCTCATCATCATCAAGTTAGGATTAAACACTTCTAACATCTTACAAGTATCAAAACATTTCCAAACATCCTCAGCAGACTGTAACTGTTAACCAATAGAGCATATACTGGACTGGATCATATCAGACCCCTTTTCTGAGTCTGTCCCCACTGCTTTTTCACAAACTGACATATACGCGACTTTTCAGTGTGAAACTCGCGTATATACGCGGCTTTACTTCATGAAACTTGCGTATGAGAATTAGAACACTGAAGTTTTACATCTTCAGCTCCCCCTGAGTCTGTTATGTCTGTGCTGTGCTGAGTACCCTGTGCTGTGCCACATCTTTCTGGCTGAACTTCCTTCTTCTTCCATATCTTCAAGCATGTTGATGATTTCTTCTTATCATGAGCTTTGTTCCTGCAATCTCTTGCTTTATGTCCAAACTTGTTACATGCATAGCATCTTACATGTTTCATATTCCTCTTATAGCAATCAGCAGCTTTGTGGCCAAATATATTGCAAGAAAAGCAATACCCATTAAAGTACCTTGAATGTGATGATCTTTCTGCATCATGGTCTTGAAACCTTCTTCTTCTACATATGGCTGCAACATGTCCAAGATTATGGCATACATAACATTCAACATTATTCAGTGGAGGAAATAATCGTCTATCACGTCCACAGTTAGGAGTAGAGAATCTTCCTTGAGGAATTTCTTTCCTTGGTTGTTCCTTGTTGGGCATTTCAGATTTCTCATTAGAGTTTCTTGCCTCACCTTGTGAACTAGATTCACCTTCAACATATTCATGAAAACCAAGACCAGTCTTGATAGCAGGAGATCTTTGACTACTAAGAATATTATCCAAGACTTTAGAGCTATCTTGAAATCGTAAAAGCTTATCCTTTTCTTCTAATTTGCTTTTCAAGATATTTACCTCAACTTGATGTTGTTCTTCTTTTTCAAGACATTGCTTCTTCAAGGTCTCTTCAGCTTTCCTTCCTTCATCCAACTGATGCCTTAGTTTGAGGATCTCGTTTTCTTGCTCTTTATTCAGTGCTAGCAGCATTTCTCGAATTCTGGAGGCACATTCCAACTGATCTTCTAATCTGATGATTTCTTCTTTGAGGGAATTCTCCCTTTTGCTAGGTAGATCTTGTTGATCTATGATTTGATCTGATGCTTCATTTGCTTGTCCATCTTCAATCTGAGGTGCTTCAGGATCTGAATACTTGCTTCCACTCAACGACAGGTTGTCATTGTTCCTTTGAGCTGTCTTCTTCTTCTGACGTGCTTTCTTCCCCATTGTTCTACGAATCTCCTTCAAGCGATCAAGCTTCTCTGAAGGACCTGCTCTGATACCAATTGATGGAAATAATACTGAGAGGGGGGGTGAATCAGTATTATCAGATCAATCAAACTTTTTCTATTTCATACTCAGAAACATATACGCTACTTAAATTAAGTGAACCCGCATGTACACGCTACTGTGTCTAATGAAACTCGCGTATATCCAGAGATCTTATAATTCAGTTATCTTAATCTTCAGTAAATGCATCAGATCATTATTAAGCATATTAACAGTAAACAGGTGCAGAATAACAGAACAGAACATCACACAAGAGCCACACACATGAACACCATGATATAAGGTGGAAACCCAATGTGGGTGAAAACCACCTGCTGCAATTCGTCTCTTTCTTCTTTAATAAGAAACTTCTTTTACAATGCACTGGTGCAGTCATTTACCAGCACGCAGGCTGCAACCTGCAGAGGGCTACAACCCTCATAGCTCTTGTACTAGCCGATCCATTTACTAGTACGTAGGTGCCAACCCTACAGAAAGCTACAACCTTCACTCGTTTTCCAGCTGCTCCTGGAAGGGAGCTACAACCCCCTTGGCTCTTGTACTGGCTGATATATTTACCAGTACGTAGGTGCCGGCCTACGATCTTCCCGGGACCACGTTTCATACATTTTCATACTGGATCCATGAGACAATCACCATTGTAGAACAACCTGCATCATCAATCACTGAAACACCCAATTCTGAATCACTATAACCCTGTCAATAACAACCAGACAACATAACAACAACCAGATCCAACTTCATCTTCAAATATCATACTTCACATTGTATACGCTACTTGGATGAACCCAACCTGCGTGTATACGCTCTTTTACCAAAGCCAACCCGCGTACAGATCTGTAAATTCTAACTTATAACTCTGCAGCTATATCAGACATCAAAACATACCCAGATCATAATAATAAACATGCGTCAGTAGATCTGATCTATCCACAGTCAAACCATATGAAGATAATCATTCCAAGCCTTGAGATCTCGTTCCATCATTCATCATCCTCCACATGAGTGAAACCTTGGTTCAGATCACCAACCCATAACCAGCACTTGGATCTCACACTTCCTCAGATCTTCATCACTCACACACACTCTTGCACCTTGCCCCATCTATTTGCCTAATGATCTTCTCCTTATATAGCCTTAGGCCCTTTACAATACCACGATCCAAAACCATAGTAACACAATACCATCAACTTCAAAACTAGGGATCGACACGCCCGTCGAGACATAATGGTCCGAAATCATAGGCACAACTTCCAAGGACTAACCACCATGGACCAAAGGAACCTTTCCACATACACGCGCTTTTTCTGAATCTAACTAGCGTGTACACGCGATTTGGGCTTAACGAAACTGCGTGTATGACCTTCCTTGGCATGATGTACTGAGATCTGTCTTCTGATTAAGTTGCCATCACCTGTACCAACCTCTGAGTGAGTTGCCATCAAGGACAATACTTGAATCATAATGCCAACAAATACACGGGAAATAAACAGAAATCCCGTAAATACGGACTTCAAAAGTTACGAAATCGTGCTTATAATCCCCCTCGGGTCCACCTTTGGTTTCCATATCGCAATTGCATTGTCGCATGGTCAAAACCCAAATACAAAGAAAACTCGAAATTCCAGATTTCAAATATCATGAAATCGCGTCCATAATTCTTATCAGGTCCACCTTTTATCGGCATATGGCAAGTCATAATTGCAATGTGCATTGGCCCTGGTATTGGGGGTTCGTCGATCCCCGATATTGTCAATCGGCCCATCGGAACATCGGCATATTGTAATATCGCTTATTGGCGGTCACATGGTCACGGGTCTTCGTCCTTCAACCTTCCAGATTAGCGATCATCGATTCAATCACAACCATTGATCTGTCTTTTAATCCGACGGTTTGCACTGAACTTGAAATGACAAACAGTTCGCTCAATCTCTGTCGTTGATCCACGATCTCTAATCTAACGGCTGACAGTCATTTCGGGTGCACAACTTGCACGGGGATTAACTGCCCAAAAAAGTGGTTTCCTCTCTCCTCCTCGCTGCTACATGTCCTCCACTGAATGGAATCAGGTTCAACCCTTCCAATACCATTTACCTCCTAGGGCATACCCAAAATACCATTTACTGCCTTCCTTTCAAAACTCAAAGGTTTTAGCTCGTTTTATATAATTTCTTCGGATCCGCCTGGCTGCTACTGCCCACATGCTTTATCCGAATTTCAATGTGAAACGCGCTTTATAAAGGTTTAGCATTTAACAAAGGTTTTTAGCGCATAAGTATAATATTAACCCTTAGGCCACATTTAATAACAAATGCCTCCTTTTCTAAGGACATTAGGAAAATCTTCTTTTTACAATAACTCCTTCATCCAAAGTCTGTTTTGGCCGTTCAAATTGCATTAGATTTAGATTGAAGAGATCTATGCAATGGGACTATTTCCAAGAGCATCCCTTGACTTTCATTTTCCTCTGTGAGGAACAGTTTTAGACTTAGAAGTCTATTCTAGATCCATTTTGGATCATGCCTTCCCACTAAAAAGCTTTTGGTCTCCAAAGTATGATATACTGATCTGAACAGTAGATGAGAGTACAACACCCTCTTCTTTCAGCCTCCATACACTTGCCTGCATGGCTAGTGCCTCTAAATGAAATCCTTTGACCACTTTCCTTCCTAGATGTATTGGTCCTCCTGGGAAGAACTCTCTTCCTCCTTGACTTTATGCAGAACTCCTACTAAGAAGGTCACAAAAGGTAGTTTTAACTTCTTTGCCTTGGTCATTGATCCAAGGTGGCTCAAACCAATGTGAAGTTACATATTCTTCACAAAAATTTCATTTGTACTTGTTTGAAATATTGTCAACAACAACTTTTAACAACAACGGGATTACAGAAAACAATTGGATGGCTTAAACTCTTGCTTCAACAAAAGAAATAGATTTTCACATCTTGTGAACACCACCATGTCTTTACATCTTCATACAAATGATTGACTAGATAACAAGCCAACAAAACATGTCTTTAAAACAATTGACCCTTCAAGTCAAGCATGTAGAAAAGATCTCAAGAATTCTTTTCAAAAGATGAAACACTTCATTATTATCTCCATCTTGGATACCAAATCAACTTTTCCCAATTCAATATTGCATTACAAGCATGCTTAAAATAAATCAATCAACCCTTCAAGTTAATTACACATACATGTTCAAATACAAGGAAATCATCAACATCCCTGTGTTCATGCACATCATTCTCATGCATGCATTTCATCCTTCAACTTTCGCTTAAGTACATTGTACTTTCGAAGCTGAACTGAAATATGATGTTGCAGAAATAAAGTGAGTCTCCTACTCAACTTTTCCATTCACCTTCTTGGTAAAAGGCCTGCAACTTGCATTCCATTAACAAAGAAATGCAAATAGATGCATCAAGTCAAAAGACATGCAATCTTTAATTGGATAAGAACTCTAACCATTTCTTACCAATGCATTTCAAAGGTAGGACCTTTGTCTACCCATCAGCATCAACAAGTGAATTATCTTGAAACACATCATTCATGGAAACTTCCTTTCCATTCCTGCCATTTTCTCTTTCCTCCTTCTTCAAGTTTCGTGGAAGCATTGTTGGATTCAGAGTCCAACATTTTGCAGCAATGTTTCCTTGCTTATGGCAGTAAGTGCAACACATGTGCATCCTCTTCATAGCCTGATTTGCCTTGTCCAATGGATCTTTGGCTTCTTGTTTCCTTTCCTTCAAAAGTTTCCTATATGTGGCCATTCTCTTCCAACATCTAGAAACATTATGGTTATCCAAACCACAAAAGGAACACACAATTGTTTTCCCATGCTCTTATGGAAATTTATCATGTTTTTCATAATCAAAAGGAATATGATTAGAACCAGATCTATACCTTTCTTTTTCACATTTATTGGCTTCATGAGGAGGTGAATCAAATGAAGAAGTAGCTCCCTTTGGAACACCATCAACCCCTTCAATGGTTTCAGAGTTTCCACAACTCTCTGGTTCAAGTGTATGCTTATGAACACCTTCATCCTACAAATGATGTTTCAAGCTATTGCATTCTCCATTAATATAATCTTCACACTCTTGAGGTAGAAGACCTGCAATGAAACTCTTTCTTGGAACTGTTTCAGTGGCCTTCATGGCAGCTTTGGAACTTTCTCCATAAGACTGTCCATATCCAAGATCCAAATACTTAGGCCTTTCCTCAATCATTATTGGCTCAACAATACCTTGTGCATGTTTTCCCAAGCCTTTTCCTTCATAGCCCATCTTCGACATTAACTTGGAACCTATGCCTCTAGTATGTTTTTCAAAAGAACCAATATAAGCATTCTTAGAGGAATTTAAAGACAAACTAGAATTATTTACCTCTTCTTCAAGTTGATACTTGACCAGGATTCTTTTGCAACAAAGAGTTGTGTCTCCAACTCATGCATCCTTTCCAGGTTCATATTTGCAATATGAAGTTGTCTCTCCATTTCCTGCAATTTTTTAGAAAGCAATTGCTTCTCTTCCTTCATGGAATTCAACTGCTCTCTAAGTATGATGCTCTTCCTTCCATCCTCATACATTTCTCTCACCATATCCATCATGATGAACAAGTCTTGCTTCATATCTTCATCAAAGACTCTTATGAAGAAATAATAATTTGAGGACTCACTTGTAGAAGTTTTCATTATCAAAATGAACAAAAGAGCTTCAAACAAGATTAACAAAGAGCTTATTTAAGCAACCTTTTGCAACAAACCTCTTGTGCTTCAAGGATTGCTTTGAGGTCCTTTGGGATAAGAAGAATGCCTTCAGCCCTTCTTCCTTCTTGTCCTCTCCTGGACTTAGCTAACAACAGCTTTCCCTGAACCTTTGCAAACTCAAACAACAGTCAGTTTACAAACAATCAAACAGCAAAATCCTTGCTACTGTTTGAATACCTTTCAAGTCAAACAAGAAAATAGATTGATCTGTCAATCAAACATCCACCCCTTATACCACCTACATCATGACACCATCTGCTTTGGTATAACCAGTTATGTTATAACCTTCTTTGAAGGTGGGGTTAATCAATCTTAGGCTCTGATACCACCTGATCTAAAATGGGGCACTAAAGGCTTCTTGTCATCTTACAAGAAACTCTCCCACTCCAAAGCTTATATATTCCCAAGATCTAGCTTATGATTAACCAATTGTGGAATTAAAAGTGCTTGAAATAGGTGTATGCTTGTGTTTGCTTCTAACTGTAAGTGCTTTAAGTTTATTCTCTTTGAAACTGATATGTAGCATATAATAGTGAAACAATGCAAAAAATAAACATCATACACAAGCAAACAAGATGCAGCAAGTAAACAAACCATAAGACAACAAGCTTAATATGGATTTCACCCTGATATCTTGGGCTACGTCTCCTTGAGATCTAATCAACTCAATTAGGCTCTTTGGGATTATGGCTTAAATTCTTTCTTTTACAAGCTCCACGCTCAACTCCATTGGTTTACAAATGAACCTATGGGTTTAGAATACCATCTTATCCCACTGGCTGTCCTTACTTTGTAGACAGATCTAGGCTTCTCTGGACTTGACTCCTTCATTCAGTGCTCTGAGCTTCTTGAGCTTCTAGCTTCTCTGACTCCCTCAGAATTTTGTATTATCTCTGGAACTCCTTCTTCTGTCTTCAACACACTCTAGACACCAGCAAAAGCTTGATCATTGATCTCTTTTTTGTTCTGCAACTTCATTACAGCATCATGGCTATTAGAAGTGTGCTTTGAGCTCTCTGGCTCTGCCTCCATCCTCTGGTGGCTCTGCCTCTGCTCTCGGCTCTGGCTCTTGGCTCTGGCTCTCGGCTCTTTGACTCTTAGATCTGGCTCTCACAAGCTTTTGGTTTCACTTGACCTCCAAGAGATTCCCAAAAACTCCCTCTGTCAATCATGCTCTCTGTGTTATCTCTCGACCTCCACGCGCATTCTCAGCAATCTTCAGCCTTTGTTCTCTCTGTGTATTTGTAACACATCGGTTACAGCCCCCCATCATGGAAAACCCAATTGTTTCACCACAAGAATCATACACAGGAAAACGCATATAAAACACATACTGGGCCTTTAACTGGACTTCAAACAATATGCAATCACATTTATATTCCCAACGGGTCCGCCTTTGGTCGCCATATTGCAATCGCATTGTCGCATGGTCAAAACCCAAATACAAAGAAAACCCGAAATTCCAAATTTCAAATATTATGAAATCACATCCATAATTCTTATTGGGTCCACCTTTTATCATCATATCACAAGTCACAATCACAATGTGCATTGGCCCTGGTATCGAGGATTCGTTGATCACCGATATCACCGAACAGCCCATCAGAACACCGATATATCGCAATATCACTTATCGGCGGTCGCATGGTCATGGGTCTTGTTCCTTCAACCTTCCCAATTAGCAATCACCGATTCAATCACAACCATTGATTTGTATTTTAATATGATGGTTCGCACTGAACCCGAAATGGTAAATAGTCCGCTCAATCTCCATCGTTGATCCGCGATCTCTAATCCAGTGGCTGACAGTCATTTTGGGTGCACAACTTGCACAGGTATTAACCGTCTGAAAAAAGTGGTTTCATCTCTCCTCCTCGCTGTTATGTGTCCTCTACTAAATAAAATCGGTTTCAACCTTTCCAATACCATTTACCGCCTGGGGCCTGCCCGAAATACCGTTTACTGCCTTCCTTTCAGAACTCAAAGGTTTTAGCTTGTTTTATATAATTTCTTCGGATCCGCCTGGCCGCTACTACCCACGTGCTTTATTCGAATTTCAATGTGAAACGCACTTTATAAAGGTTTAGTGCTTAACAAAGGTTTTTAGCGCATAAAGCTAATATTAACCCTTAGGCCACATTTAATAAGAAATGCCTCCTTTTCTTAGGACATTAGGAAAATCTTCTTTTTACAATAACTCCTTCTTCCAGAGTCTGTTTTGGCCCGTTCAAATTGCATTAGATTCAGATTGAAAAGATCTATGCAATGGGACTATTTCCAAGAGCATCCCTTGACATTAATTTTCCTCTGTGAGGAACATTTTTAGACTTAGAAGTCTATTCTAGACCCATTTTGGATCACCTACACTAGATAGCTTTGATCGAAAGTGAAAAGAATAATTTTTTCATATTAGTTGAATCATAGGTGTGTTTAGGTTGTTGAAAATGCAACAAGATGATGGAGCTTAGTGAAAATAAGTCGCCTTCACTAAGTGGGCCCGCAGGCTATTTTTGGCGCAAAGTCTATTTTTAGACTATGTCTATTTTTAGACATATGGAGTTGCAGGATGCTATTTATGGATCATTGGTCATGTTGGTAAAAATAGATGGACTTATATTTTTAGACATATGGGCGGAGTCTATTTTTAGACTGCTAGTCTAAATATAGAACAGTCAAATATTATTAGCTCTTAATAATATTTGGACTATAAACATTATATTATCCTCTTGCAGCACTTCAGTTCGAGCTACGGATGTGGCACATGCAACTGTCAGAAGGAAATACGCTTTTCTTATGGGTTATTTGAGCTATTGCATGATGGACTTCAGTTAGAACTCAAGTGATTGAGTTTGGTGGAGTTGATTGAGGAGTTGATGGAGTTGTGTTCAGTTTGACTTAGTTGAAATAGTTGTATTTAGTCTAATTGCATAATACACTAGTGATGAGTGATGTGAATTAACTATTAATTGATTCACTAATTATTAACTCATAAAGCAACTAAAGAATACATCAGTTAACTCAGTGCATGGACAGTTCAGTGGAGACAGGTGTTAGAGGTGGAGACTACTATCAGTTGTGACTATAGTTGTGCATGAGATTTTCACAATCAATGATTGAGATTGCCAATGAGGATTGTGCAGTACAAGCCAAGGGAAAACGAGCTTGTATTATTCCTATTCTCACATTGGATTGCGCAGTGGAGGCAGGGAAACAGTGGAGGAGATTTGAACCTGTGACTTGATTCAGATCTGAGCTAGTTTGTGTGTAGCAGGTGGAGATAGTACCGAGTACTTATGAGGAGTATTGTACTATGTATTGTTACATGTTCTCTATCATTATAATATACAGATAGTTGGGGGTTTTCAGCTGTATTCTTTCCCCAGTACATACTGTGTTGATATGTGTGATTGATGTTTCAATGTGTGCATGTGATTGTTTTTGATTCCGCGAATTGATGATCAACGTAGAGGAGGTTATGTATTATGCATGCATTCCAAAAATAGTGTATAATCAGGATAATCTTTGTGAATAAGTTTTATATTATTCAAAATTTCTACATAGGTGACATCAATTTTTGAGCCTTGAAACTAAAACATAATGCAAGATCAAATTTAAAATTTATCTCAATTAACCTAAGGAGCATTTGGAACATTAACGAAAACATTTATAGGTCTAGGCTAGAGACATGTTCTAACATCGTTAAACATAGGAGTTGTCGTTGTTTTCCAATGTTTCATCCCAGGGGTGAAATCTCATTCCACGTACGGAAGTGTATAGGATCGTTCTCCACATACCTTTGGGTATATCGGATGATGCTCCACACATGATAAGTATATGGGAATGCTCTCAATGAACGGTTACACATTATACAAAACTACTACGGAACGCACTCCCACGTATTGTCGAGTATATTTTAGGAGTCCCCTATAGGTTGTTATCCATCCATAGGTAACCAAGTATGTCGCCTTGTATACCGTGATACACTGAACTCAACATTCAGGGAAATCGGTTATCATACATTAAGTCCTTGGTTTGCCAAGGTGTATATTGTAGTTCACGGTTTCTTGGTAAACCTTTATGCCTAGTTACCCCTTTTTATTTATTTATTGTTAATTTCTAAAATCAATTAATTAACAGTGGAAAAACATAATTCTTTTGGAAATACTCCTTAGTAGATCTTAGGTTGAGACTAATGGCAACAACTCTTGAGTGCACCAATAAAGGAAACCCCTTTAACGGGAATCCTAGTACTTTTCCTTCCTTTGGAGATGTTGGTGCTCCTTATATGGCAACGTTGTCCCTTCCCGGATTTACCATTGGTTTTCCAATTTGGTTCTTTCAACCCCTATGGTTCTGAATGTCCAAATTTCTTCTCAACTGAGTTCTCCTCCACCTGAAAAACATCAACCTCATGTTGATCCTAAATTTGACCCCTTACCTTCTTCACCTATTGTTTCTTCATCCCTTGCTTCCTCTTTGCCTAGTGAAAGTATTGATTCTAGTAACCAGGAAGCTAAGAAGAAGAAGAAGTAAAATAATCAAGGGGAAACCAAGAAAAAATTTCTACAGATGAAACTAATGTGGGGGAACCTTCCAATCATCCCTGCAAAGTTAAATTCCCTTGCATTCTTTGTAAGGGTGACCACCTTCTTAGATATTGTCCTAGTATTCCCAAGGTTTTAGAAGTGTGGTCTACAGGCTCACATTGGCCTTCGTCATCAGCCTCTGGAGATCATGTTGGTGACACACCATGAACTAATGATAGTAAGGTCCATGGGAAAAAGGGTAAAGTCAAATATCTTGTTATAGACATTTTTTTGCCTTGCATCACTGAGCATGAAATGTCAATAATTAAGGGATCCAAAGTCCCTAAACATGTTGTTCCTACCCCTAGAGGAACAAGGCCAGCAAACCACAGCAGTTTACAAAAGTTCTCCACCTGAAAACACTCAAAAACAAGGCAATTCTGGATCATGTCGACTGCTCCACTGAGCATCTGCGCTGAATGTCAACTGCTCCACTGTCTACCTGCGCTGAATGTCAACTTCAAAGAAGGCTACCTGCACTGAGCGTAACTGGACAAGTGGCATACTCATTTCTCAAGGTGTCAATGCCCAGGAAGCTTCCAAAATGACACTTGGATCAGGGAATTCGACTGGTGATGAGTAAGAGGTTCCAAATCTCCAAGTGGAAGCAAGAACCCCCAAGTGGACTCAAGAACTGAAGTGGGAGAGGACATTAGTCAGCTTCATGCCAGCCTCAAGCTGACTCATCCTTTCTCCAAAACTCCTATATATAGATCTCTCTCATAAGGTCTAAGGGGGGCTGGATTGTAATTGCAAAGAATTGTTGTTGGTTTGTGGTTGGATCATTGGGTGTTTATGCTTTGAAAGGGGCTGAAGAAGGAATTCCATTCTGCTGGGAAGGAGATGCTGGGTTGGAGCCCTATGGGTTGTATCTCTTCCTGAACCTTGTTTATCAATCAATAAAGCTTCTTGTTTCTTTCCTATATGCTGGTGTTTATTGTATGATTTGCATTAGTGTATTTGATTTACTTCTAATCCTGAACCATTTATGAATATGTATATTTTCCTTTGTATTGTGTCCTTCTCTTGTTGCATGTAGTTGTTCTCTTGTCACAAGTAGTTTTTCTCTTGTGATCTTGTGGTAGCAAAAGCAAGGAGGCAAGTAGCTGTGGACACACAAAGAGGAGAGGATCTAGATCGAGGGACAACCGGAAGATAACGGTAAGTCTACCAATCTCCTCTCTTTCATATTTCATAAAGGAAGAAACCGAAGTAGCTACATTCGTTTGTTGCTAAGGCACTATCACGCCTTAGGTGGATAGGATCGTCCTGCATAGGCATTTTTCCCCACAACAAATTGGCGACTCCGCTGGGGGAGAACTTTGTTTTAGTCATTTTGTTTGAGTTTGCATCATTGTTTACTTCATAGACTCAACGGCAACAATCGAACTGCTTTGCAAAGTAGAATGTTGCTGCTTTGATCCTTCACTGGGTTTTTTGTCTATGATCTCAACAATGGACTCACAAATGACTTGATGATCCTTTGCGATAGTCTTTAGTACCCTCTCAAAGCATCCCTCTGTTTATACCTTGCTTGTGTTTCTGATTTGGCCTGAAACAGTTGATTTTTTAGCATTTTATGACCCGGAAACCAAGAGAAACGAGAGTTTCTCCTTTCAGCGCAGACACTGTGAAGGCAGTCTGCATTTCAACGCAGGTCCCGTGAAGGCTACTTGCGCTGAATGTCAAACTGACAGTGTTACACCTGCGCTGAACCAGTGTGGCCTTGTGCAGCTGGGGTTCCTTGTTGTCTTTTGCCCTGTTTTGATCTCTGTTTTTGCAGCCTTTAACCAGCATAGGTACAACCTCTGATACCCCTTTTCTTTGCTTGTATTCCGCCTCATTTTTGTACAAAAAGACTGTAAGTGTTTTTATGTGTTTGTGGCGTCATTTACAGTTTTCCTTTGCATGAGCAAAATAGTCATCCTGTAGCCTTGATTTAGATCTGATTGAGTGATTGATTGTGATCTTAGGAGAGAGTTCATTGGCTGTTTGCAGTTTGATTATCATTTGCTTTTGCTTATTGGTTTGAATTTGTCACTTTTAAGTGTCGAAACAAGTATTTCTTTCGAAAAATCGCAAAGTGATTGTAATCTCTTCTACCCTTGCTGATTTGGGAAAAAGTAAACTTGTTTATTTTCAGTCATTTAAAAGCAAATTCGAAGTTGTGCAAAAAGCTTTCTTTGTAGGCATTTATACTAAGAAAGTGAAAACAAACACCTGCATTGTGCATTTGCATTTTGATAAGTTTGCATGTTGGATTTAGGAAGAGTGCATTAGAGTGTGTTGATTACTCTTTGAGAAAAGATAGTCGCTCTCTTTTCCCTTAGTAGCTAGGATTTTCAAAGTTGAAAGATTATAAAGCTTGCTTATCATCTTAGGCTGCATTTAGGAATTTGTACCAATACATCTCGTGGTGATCCTGAAAGACAAACTTTAAAAAGATCAACTTAAAATATATTGAATGAACCTAACAACGCTTTGCAACATAACGCTCATCGTAGAGGTCTAGGTAGAGACGTGTTCCGGCGTCGTTAAACGTAGTGACTGTCGATCTCTAAGAAGGTGGGTGATTCCTCCTGAGGGACGATAGCACTAATACGGACTTGTGCTCCCATGTACCGTCGCGTATATATTGGGAGACCCCTATAGGCATATTACCTTTATCCTTAGGAAGTCGTGTCGGCCGCCCTACTGATCGCAATGCAGTGAACACAGCATTCACGAAGATCGACCACCTGTACCGTAAAACGTATTCTGTGGTTTTGCGAAAGGTTTGGCACACCCTCTGCCTAGATCTCCAGAGCAGTTTCTTTTGGCCTTTTTCAGACTCTATAACAGAAAGATTCCAACCGAGCATTTGTCACTTCGGACTCGTTAAAACATCGAAGGAGACTAGAGTCATCTTTAGTTTTTTCTCGACTCTTTAAAACTGAAAAAGCAAGTTGTGTCTAAAGCGTCGTTAACAATTTATTTTAAACGGAACAATCACCCTTATTCACACGTTGATCTTTAAGTTGAAAAGATGGAGCACACCAACCAAGGATTTCCCCTTGGTGGAAATCCTAGTCCCTTCTCCTCTTGGGGAGATGTTGGTGCGCCCCACATGGCCACATTGTCACTTCCAGGACTGACAATTGGCCTACCTATATGGCTCTTTTCAACCAGTGTCGTTCAGAATGCCACCATTCCTGAGAAGTCGAGTCAACAGTTAGATCAGACAAGAGTTGCCTCCCAGCCTTCTACTTCATCTTCCTCTCCTCCTTCCTCTTCGCTTGACGGAACTGGTCGGTCAAAGAACCGGGTTCCTAAGGAGAAGAAGGAGAAGAAGAAGAAAGAAAAGAAGCAGAAGGAGCCTAAGGCGACTGGGGGCAAACAATCGTCATCTAACAAAAATCCACACACAGCACTCGTAAGGCCTAAATCGCCATGCGTCATATGCAAGGGAGACACTTCCATAGAGATTGTCCATGTATCCCCCGGATACTAAGAGACTGGTCCCCCCGTTTGCACAATTCGGTAGCATCGACCTCTGATAGCCGTGTCGATTGTTCACCGTCAACTAGTGGGAGTGAAGCTCCAGGACAGAGCGGGAAAGCTAAATTTCCCTGCATACTATGTGAAGGCGATCACGCCATCCACCGTTGTCCCTTCTTGGACGAGGCGAAAAGAGTTCTGGAAGATCGCCCGATATTACGAGCGAATCTTCCTCCTAGATATCAAAAACTCTTGCCAAGTCCCTCGCTAGTTGAGAATCTGGTTGACCCGCCCAGGTGGTCAGCCGAAGCACCTGTCATTGAAGATGAACCGTCTGAATCCATACCTGACGAAAGTCTAAAGGTTGAAACGGCAGTTGACCCGGTTTTGCCTTCAGAGGCTCTATCTTTGAATGACACCATCACAGAGGAGAATCAAGACGACACCGTCCAAATTCTCTTCATCAGCACTGACTCTGATGATCAAGGGGGCAATGCCACCATTCCTTTATCGCAGGAAGGAAGTTCATCGGAGCGCTATCCGGCCGTTTACTCGGTCCCACCACCAAGCAACCTGGTTGTGTCCTTTGACTGGAACCAACTAGGCAGACCCCGCTTGCCAGCTAGCATACCATTCAGAATTATTGTCCAAATATATAGAATGGTAATGGCTGGTACAGTTATTGATGAAGGGGCATCTGTGAGTATCCTTCCCTCTATTGCTTGGAAAGCGCTTGGTTCGCCTGCGCTTTTGCCTGAGATGAGAAATCTATCAGGCTTTGATAAGGGAACCAGTCGCCCTTTAGGGATCCTCCCCAATGTGCCAATAACATTGAAAGGGAAGACCGTTCAAATGAACGTGATGGTCGTTCAAGGACCCTTGGATTATAACCTACTCCTTGGACGATACTATATATATTGCATGGGAGCAATAGTCTCCTCACTCTTTAGAGTAATGTGTTTTCCGCATGAAGGAAGAATGGTCAAGCTCGTGGACCAACTTTCGTTTCCCGGATCACACATCGCAAATAGTCGCATACCATCCCTAAATGGCCTATTCACGAAAGAAGTGTCTCAACCCATGGTCCGTCCTCCTGATGAGCGCGAGTAATCCGGGAGGATATGACTGGAACCCAGGGGGCATGCATCCTGGTCTGCTTCGGCAGAGAACTTTGGGTATAAGGTATAATTTCCGCGAAAGAATATGACTAGTCCGTACCCCGTCCGTAGAGGAAAGAGGGTTGTCTTAGAATAGGATTCTTTTGTCAAGGTACGTGGGAAGGACGGGACCCGTCGCCCACCTTTGTCTATTTCGGGATGCATTGCCGAAGAAGTGTTTTGTTTAACGAGACAATCTTTAGGTAACCTGAAAAAGGTAGGCCAAGGAAGTGTTTTATCTAACGAGACAATCTTTGGGTAACCAGAAAGAGGTAAGCCTCCCTCAGTAACACAAATGTTTTGTCTTTGAGTAGTGTTCTTCTCTTGTCGCAAGTAGCTGCTCTCTTGTCACAAGTAGTTGTTCTCTTGCGATCTTGCAAAAAATCTATTGAAAGTTGGACTAACGAGAAGACAAGTATCGTATAGACCCGTTAAAACTGGACTAGCAAGACGACAAGTAGCTGTGAACACCCAAAGAAAAGCAAAGGTGAGAACGAGGAGGGGCAACCTTGAAATTATATTTTATACCTGGGGGCATGCAAACCTTTTGGAGTGCAAGCTAAGAGCGTTATTTATCTGCTTTTTGGGTTAGCCGTTTCCGAACTTGCATAAAGAAAGGATGCGGAGCAAAGCGTAGTGAGATGAAGCTCCAATAAAAAATAGCGATCTCACATGAGACACTCTTATCATATGACTGGTATAATCGAGTAGTTTTAGCGGCGCATTCAAGCTCGTTAAAAAATAAACCCATCCAACGAGCAGTTTTAGCATAAAGTTCATGCTCGTTAAAAAATAAACGCAAGATCCGAGCAGTTTTAACGCGGAATTCATGCTCGTTAAAAAATAAACATAAGCTTGAGCAGTTTTAGTGGCGCATTCAAGCTCGTTAAAAAATAAACCCATCCCGGTAAATAACCATTGAAGTATGTAACCTGATCAACCATAAAAAGACCTTGGTCGTGTTTGTGCACCGTCACCTCCACCGTTCATTTGGCCGATCGTTTACCTCCATTTGATTGTTTACCCATTTTGAGGAAGAGCTGCGAAGAGTGATTTCACCTAGCCATCCTTGTGACACTGCCGTGATTGGAAAATTCCAACCTGTACCTGGAATCAGCTGCTATCCCTGTTCATCACTCGTTCCTCAGAAGACGAGTCTTCTTTAAGCTCTTTTCAACTGACTCGTAAAATATGAAAAGATTGCCGAGTTTTGGCCTTCCAGCTCGTTAAACGACCGGAAGAGCTATCCCTCCTCTAGATTTTAATCTTTTTGGACCTGAGGGATTATTACACAAAAAGATTGAGCGCTTGTTTTGTTCAGCTCGTTAAAAGTATCGAAAATTCATCCCTTCTGTATTGTTTTATACTTTTTCAGACTTAAGGGATTAGATGATGAAAAAGGAATTGTGGAGTTAACTTTATGTACCTTTTCAGACTCTCTAAAAATGAAAAGGGCCGAGTTTTCCTTGTCGTTAGACTCGTTAAAATCACTAAATAGCGACAAACTTGTCTTCAGACGAGAACGAGTTTCCCTATCGCTAGGCTCGTTAAAACATAGCGATGGGCTTGCCCGAAGGGCAGGTTATAGAACAAGCATATGTTATCCTCCTCAAGCTTGACAAAAATAAAGAGGTACTGGTCAGCAATGACTGGGGAAAAATTAGGAAAAAATCAAGAAGTCTTTGATGGTAGCAGGTCGCTCTTGAACATGACACTTTTCCTCCGTACCATATCGGGTTGGGTTGTTTCATTCACCGGTCACATCACCATGGTCTTTGCCACACCATCCATACTTGGGGTAATGCTACCAATCCATCACATCAGTGTCGCTATATGTTCAAGAGAAGTCGTTCAGAAAGAGTCAACCAGTTCCCATCCACTGCCATACATTATCCTTCATCCATTCATGACCGCCACCCTGAATCATATGTCACAGATTGTTTTCACCTCCACTAAAATCATTAGCTCCGTTCCGTGTCACTGATGTGGGATTCATTAAGGCCCTCCTTTGACGGATCGCTTCTTGTCGACATCAGCTCATTATCCAAGAAGTTGATCTAGGAACAACCCCTTCAGTACTTTGAAGCTTGCATGCCTCAATGGCAAGTTTCTCACTTCCGGCGACAGGTATACATCAATGACCTTCGACCAGAAGATTTTGTGTGGTGTTCGATGCCAAGTCCTTTATTCACACCACGTGAATTGTACTGCAGTACCTTGAGGGTCATTATCATTATCGGTGATTCCTCTCGCGCTGGTTAACGATTTACATTATTGACCGTAATCAAGCGATGTCTTTCCATGTTCGACTTCAGCGCAATTCTCACATGGATCGACTTGTACTTAGAGTGAAGATCGAACGAGTTTGAAGACCCGGATCTAGTTTCATCCATCCGAGCTGTGATAATATATTCAGGAAAATAAAAACATTTGACATGTACATCATTGCAGCAGATGGTCATCCTACTCAAAGGATGATAGTTTCGCCAGAATTATCAGTCTACCATCATACGATCGTCTGTTCTATGTACCAAAATGTATTTATAAAGTTGAGCATGGGAATGCCCGCCTCAGCTAGATCATGAAAGCAGAATGAATCATAATGTATTGTATTGTATCTTATTACAGGTCTCCTCCCAGCAAATGGATGAACTTCGGACTCCCCTGGATAAAGCATTTCACCCGATAAACGGCCTCATACTTTAGGGGGCAACTGTTATAGACATTTTTGTGCCTTGCATCACTGAGCATGAAATGTCAATAATTAAGGGATCCAAAGTCCCTAAACATGTTGTTCCTACCCCTAGAGGAACAAGGCCAGCAAACCACAGCAGTTTACAAAAGTTCTCCACCTGAAAACACTCAAAAACAAGGCAATTCTGGATCATGTCAACTGCTCCACTGAGCATCTGCGCTGAATGTCAACTGCTCCACTGTCTACCTGCGCTGAATGTCAACTGTAAAGAAGGCTACCTGCGCTGAGCGTAATTGGACAAGTGGCAGACTCATTTCTCAAGGTGTCAATGCCCAGGAAGCTTCCAAAATGACACTTGGATCAGGGAATTCGACTGGTGATGAGTAAGAGGTTCCAAATCTCCAAGTGGAAGAAAGAACCTCCAAGTGGACTCAAGAACTGAAGTGGGAGAGGACACTAGTCAGCTTCATGCCAGCCTCAAGCTGAGTCATCCTTTCTCCAAAACTCCTATATATAGATCTCTCTCATAAGGTCTAAGGGGGGCTGGATTGTAATTGCAAAGAATTGTTGTTGGTTTGTGGTTGGATCATTGGGTGTTTATGCTTTGAAAGGGGCTGAAGAAGGAATTCCATTCTGCTGGGAAGGAGATGCTGGGTTGGAGCCCTATGGGTTGTATCTCTTCCTGAACCTTGTTTATCAATCAATAAAGCTTCTTGGTTCTTTCCTATATACTGGTGTTTATTGTATGATTTGCATTAGTGTATTTGATTTACTTCTAATCCTGAATCATTTATGAATATGTATATTTGCCTTTGTATTGTGTCCTTCTCTTGTTGCATGTAGTTGTTCTCTTGTCACAGGTAGTTGTTCTCTTGTGATCTTGTGGGAGCAAAAGCAAGGAGGAAAGTAGCTGTGGACACACAAAGAGGAGAGGATCTAGATCGAGGGACAACCGGAAGATAACGGTAAGTCTACCAATCTCCTCTCTTTCATATTTCATAAAGGAAGAAACCGAAGTAGCTACATTCGTTTGTTGCTAAGGCACTATCACGCCTTAGGTGGATAGGATCGTCCTGCATAAGCATTTTTCCCAGGGAATTTGACTGGTGATGAGTAAGAGGTTCCAAATCTCCAAGTGGAAGCAAGAACCTCCAAGTGGACTCAAGAACTGAAGTGGGAGAGGACACTAGTCAGCTTCATGCCAGCCTCAAGCTGACTCATCCTTTCTCCAAAACTCCTATATATAGATCTCTCTCATAAGGTCTAAGGGGGGCTGGATTGTAATTGCAAAGAATTGTTGTTGGTTTGTGGTTGGATCATTGGGTGTTTATGCTTTGAAAGGGGCTGAAGAAGGAATTCCATTCTGCTGGGAAGGAGATGCTGGGTTGGAGCCCTATGGGTTGTATCTCTTCCTGAACCTTTTTTATCAATCAATAAAGATTCTTGGTTCTTTCCTATATGCTGGTGTTTATTGTATGATTTGCATTAGTGTATTTGATTTACTTCTAATCCTGAATCATTTATGAATATGTATATTTGCCTTTGTATTGTGTCCTTATCTTGTTGCATGTAGCTATTCTCTTGTCACAGGTAGCTGTTCTCTTGTGATCTTGTGGGAGCGAAAGCAAGGAGGCAAGTAGTTGTGGACACACAAAGAGGAGAGGATCTAGATCGAGGGACAACCGGAAGATAACGGTAAGTCTACCAATCTCCTCTCTTTCATATTTCATAAAGGAAGAAACCGAAGTAGCTACATTCGTTTGTTGCTAAGGCACTATCATGCCTTAGGTGGATAGGATCGTCCTGCATAGGCATTTTTCCCCACAACATATCCTTGTAGGTTACGTGAAGGGAATAATTCTATTCACATTTATCCTTATATGGATGAATCCTAAAAGTGTTGGACAAACTTACAACTTCTCAACCTCATTTTTCAATTGGTTATCAAAATCTTTCCCTTGATTATCCACTAGTTGATCAAGTGATTAATCAAAATTCATCTCTATTCAGTCCCACTCTCTCTAAAAGTGAATCCCATGTTTTTGTTCCCGACCAACCACTGGTCGAGAAAATGGTTGAATCGATTTCACCTTTAGTTGACCATAACTTTCCCATAGAGAGTGAACTTAATTCCACTCATGTTCTTCTTGTTTATTCATAATCAAATGAACTACAGGGAAATCCTCTTGTTCCCAAGGTACAAGGGGGCGATCCTCCCTTTCCCATAACACAAGGGGGAAATTCTCTCATTCCCATGGAACCCCCTCCAAGTAGTATGGTCACTTCCTTTTATTGGAGTTGACTTACAGGATATCATATTCCTCCTTATGTGCCCTTCTAGATCATAGTACATGCTTATAATATACCTGTACCCAGTACAATCATAGATGAAGGCATGTCGGTTATTATTTTGTCCTCAATAATTGGCAAGCTTTAGGTTCTCCACAACTTCTACCTGTTACCCAGAATTTTTTAGCTTTTAACAAATGATCCATTCAACCATTAGGAATACTTCCTAAGTTTCCTATTACTTTGGGAGGAAAACTCATCTATATCGATGTGATGGTTGTCCAACATCCTTTGGATTTTAATTTACTCCTTGTTCGTGACTATGTTTATTTCATGGGATCTATTCTCTCTTCTCTCTTTCGTGTCATATGTTTCTCTCATGAAGGAAGAATTTTGGCCATTGATCAAATTTTGTTCATTGCTTTGAATTTGACTCACAATCAACCATATTCCCTAAATGGTCCTTGTATGCAAGTGGTATCACCCCCACCATAGATTAATTATGTGGCCACTTGTTCCATGCCTGTGTATGCTGATGATCCAGTTGGTGATATATTACATCATGTATTGGGGCCATTGGAATCTGATATTTCCATTAGATCCCTTGATGTGCATCCCTTCCAGAGTGTTGTTCTCCCATATGATGAGAACCTCTTGGAAGCCATGGCCTCTTATGGTCCATGATTAAAAATTGTCAAGCGTAGTTATTTTCTTGTGTCAAGGTCATTAAAAAATGAAACAAAGTCTCAGAGAAGAGTTCCTTGTCTTGTGTCAATCTCATTAAAAAATGAATCAAGATTCCCAGAGAAGAGTTCCTTGTCTTGTGTCAATCTCCTTAAAAAATGAATCGAGGTTTCTCAGAGCAGAGTTCCTTGTCTTGTGTCAATCTCCTTAAGAAATAAATCAAGGTTTTTTGGAGCAGAGTTCCTTTACTTGTGTCAAGCTTGTTAAAAAATGAAACAAATCCCTTTCCAATTCGAGTTCATTAGATCTCGTAAATTCCCAGTTGATTCTTTCACTTGACCTCGTAATGAACCTTCATTCCATCCACCTTTTAGTACCCAATAGTCTACTTAGGTGAATGAAATGAAGCTTGGGAGGCATGTACCTCAAATTGAGCCATTATGTTGGGGGCATGCAAACTTATCTCAAGAATAGTTTTTCTTTGTTTCAATCTTGTGTAAAAATGAAACCAAATCCAAGCATAGTTTTTCTTTTTTTCAAGTTTGTGTAAAAATGAAACCAAATCCAAGCATATTTTTTCTTTGTTTCAATCTTGTGTAAAAATGAAACCAATCTCAAGCATAGTTTGTCTCTATTTCAAGCTTGTGTAAAAATGAAACCATTCCCATTCTACTTCTCGTGATTTCCATTTTTATCATATTTTTTTTCCATATGCACCTTGGTTTTTTCATTCCATCATCACCATCTCTTTCGCCGATCATACGCTTTCACTTTGTTCTTTTACATTTTCCTAAGGAACCGCTGCGATGAGTGGTCTTATTATCCAACCTCTTAACTTTTTTTTTTGTTTTGAGTAATTCCATCATCATTGGTGTTATCACAAAATCAGTACTAAGGGCTGCAACCAAGCAAGATTGCATGTAACTCTTTCAACCAGACTTTAGACCAAATATTAGCCTCCTTGGTCAGAGAGGGCTCTCTCACAGACTTTTGATAAGAATCAATCACAACAAGAGATGGCTAACTCTTCACAAATTTATAAAAACAAAGCTGGTTGGACACATATCAAATAAGTCTTCATTGGGCTATGGAGTCTCTCACATTTAATAAACAAAAGCACAGTCATTTCATGGAAGTCAAGGCTCTTTGCATTAGATGTTCAAACATGCTTCACAAAAACCACAGCTTGCCAAACACACAGGAAGTCAGAGCATATGATATGAATTCTGAGTGATTGTGCTATAACAAGGCTGTAAAAGAACATTAAGAAAATAAACCACTATCACACTTGAACAACATAATCCATTGAGAATCTTGAGAAGAAACAACATTGTTTTACTATTACTGTAACAAGTCTTTACATTGGCCCAAATAAACCCTGTTTTGTATAAAATCTCCAACCTTTTTTACATCAGATTCATTTCTATATATAGGAAAACAAAATTATCACTACTTGAGACTCCTCAACAAGCATGAAGGGAGCTCGAAATCTTATCATTAACTGCCTTATTCATATCTAAAACAAACTAATTAATTACAAAGGTATTGTGCTGCGAAAACACAGAGTCCCATTCCCACTGAACTTTAAGTCTATCTCCTCATGTGAATTGATGCCTTCTTGAATTTTGACATCTGGCCCACTTCAATAATAGCTAATACATGCTGGAGAAACATTCACTGGACGAACAGCTTCGGATACTTGTTGTGTGGATGACTCATCAGTTAATAAAGATCTGTGTCCTATTTCCACGGTCCCTGCCTCCTATTAGCCTTAATGCACTAAAAGACCATGCTCCAAGCCATTTAATTCCTTTAATAGCCATGCATAATCCAATATGCCTTATGATCTGGGCACTTCGTGAGCCAAACAGGTGTACCACTCAGAATTTCGGTAACCCTACCAGAACCCTAAAAATTCGGCTATAAAGTAACTTTATGAAGACTTTAACAAAAATTTCATCTTTCTCTTAAATACTTACACCTGTCACCTTTTGAATATCTGGATAGCTTTGTATAATCTCCATGCTGGCCTCGAGTCATCCCTTTCAAAATTTGCTGACCGTAGCATCAATTTCACTTTTCCACGTCACCAGTCATCTACAGCAGTTTCGTAGCGCGCTACGAAACTGCTGTAGGTAATCAAAATAGAATATATGAACCTTAAAGCACTGATGACTTAACTTTATGATTTCTTCAGCTACCTCATACAGGTGTGAGGGATCCAAAAAGTTTCAAAATGATGAGAACCAAAATTTATCAAAACTTGGAAAGCAATTATCCCCTTGGATTAATCAGCTAGTTTTCCTAGCTTCTTCTTCAAACTGTTAACTTTTTCCCTCAAAGCCTTGTTTTCTGCTCTTAAGCTTGTATTCATTTGTTTCATGATTTTTGCCTGCTTCAGAGCTGGTACTGTCCACACATATGCATCAGACACTGAATCAGTTTGGCTCATTAGACTTGTTCTGCCTTTCATTACAGCCTTTTTATAATTTGTATATCTCACTGCCCTTTCCTTAGAAACATTTTTAATCTGAGGCATTTCTTCTTGTGTTGTTTCTGCTTGTTGCTTGATAGTAATAACATTTCCACCTTGGCTGATGATGACCCTATTACCCTTGTTTTTACTTTTGGCTGCATGAACTGTTCTTGTCAAAACTTCAAGTACATCTGTACTAGGCACTTCTAAGGATGCCTTCTCTTTCTGCACTTTTTCCACCTCTTTCCTTTGTCCTCTTGTGACTGGCCTACGTGGCTTGAAAGCATATTCTTTACTAGGTTCCTCAAATTTCAACCTCTTTGAAGCTCTTGGTTTTTTAGTACTCTCGGGTGAAGATTGAGTGAGGTCAATATGCATTGGCTGCACTGAGTGATCTTGCTCAAACTCTACTGGTTCAATCTGTATTGGTTGATCTTGCTCAAATTCAATAGCTTCCAGTAAGTCATTTAAACTACCCTTTGAAATAGGGCTTTCTTCCACAGTAATTGATTTACCCTTCTCCTTGTTTAGTTGACCTCTGGTTTTCACCCTTGAAATCTTTTCAACTTCACTTGGTTTAGCTTCATCCTTCTTTTTCTGGATCTTCTGCTTTGATGACTGAGGTATCTCCTTAGATGATGACTTAGGTGTCTCCTTTGCTGCCACAGACTTCTCTGACTTCCTTAACTTGGTTTTAGGCTTCTTTTGGTCTGTCACCTCTTTTTTGAGCTCAGCCAAAGTAGGTTCTTCACTCCTTTCTGCCCTTTCCCTCACAGGAAATGGAGTGAGGCCTGTTTTACTTGGAAAGCCAACCATAAAAACAAATGAATCTCAATCTCTGCCAATCCTTTGTAAACCATCCAACACCAGCAACTTTACTAAACCATGATGAAACAAGGATGTTTCACAACCATCTTTCTTTAACTGGACTTTATCACACATTTTGCTAATGCTTCTGAACAAATAGAAAGGTATGTCTATTGAAGCTTTACCTGTAAAATGCAATAAAAGTTTGAAGTGGTAGGAGTAAACTTTATTGTACCTTCCCTCGCATGTTAGGTATTTCTGGATGCATGTGAGAAGCATGGCATAATTTTCTTTTATGTAACTCCTTGGCACCGCTTTGGTAAGGTCCTCATTAACATACGGTTCCTTCAAAAACTCTTTACAGGGACTCATGTCGAATCTAAAGTTTTTGAACCATTCTTGACCTCCCCTCGGAATTTCAGTGACCATGGAAATAGCTTCAGGAGACACAGAAAATTCCAACATTGACACCTTTGTATTTAATCCAGTAAAATTCAATGCGAAAGCCTTTGTCACCTCTGCATGTCCTCCCTTCAACTTCTCGCAGAACCTCCAGCAACCAGCATTTTGAAAAGCTCTTGCTACGCTTTCGTCCCTGAGTGTAACATCAAGCCCCTCTGGCTCTGTCCTCAAGCACTTACCAGATCGATGTTCTTTCTTTTCCATTCTTGCTTCGAATATCTTCACACAGGGAACTAATAGTAGCTACAGCTCGAAAACAATATCGACTTTGAAATGCAGGCTCGCTTGCAATGATCCCTTTAAATGAGCAGTCGGGTTTCTCATACAGCAAACATGTTCACCCATTATGAAAAACACATTATGACACAACCAAACCTCATAAAATCCCTTAAGCTAATATTCATATGCGTGATTATGGACCTTATGGCGGAATGATGAATTATCATGACCTGGTCAGGACATCAACTGACAAACACAAACGAACTTATGACTCACCCCTCCCAGATTTTAACATTGCAAGAAAAAGCGCTACAAAAAACCCCGAAACCCCGATTTCGCAGCGCGGACAGTTCAAATTTAACCAAACGCGCTACGAAATGGCTGATAAACAGTACGCTGCGAAAAGACAGAAGAATCATTGCGCAGCTAAATTGACCAAACAAATTTCGCTGCGAAACTGCGCAAAGTACTAATGACATGACATACCTTAACTGACAATGATGGAGGGTATCTAACGACCTTTTTTACACGAACTTACATCAATACCTTTTGAAATTCAAATTTCAAAGTGACACATACCCATATAAACCTATTCACAAAAATGAAGACTTATATATGAAACTTTGGACAACATTAGATACATGAACTATGGTTCTAAGTGATAACAATTGGAACTAGTTGTTATCCTTTTATACCACTCATTCCTCTAGGTGGAGTCCTCTTTCAGCTCTTTTCAGACTCCAAAAATATGAAAATATTGTTGAGCACTTGTCTTTTCGAACTCATAAAATTAAATGAAAAGACATCTACTCAGTATAAGTTTAACCCATTTCCAGACTAAGATAAACTAGGTATGAAAAGGAATACCTTAGTCGAACATTGCTAAGAGGTTCTCTTGAGTATTGTTTTCTACCTTTTCAGACTTAAGAGACTATCTACAAAAAGGGAAATTTGGAGTTTTCTTATCACCTCTTTTTCAAACTCTCTAAACATGAAAAATATGTCGAGTTACCCCTTAATCAGACTCATAAAATTGAAACGAAGAAGGACTTGTCACCGTGATGAGACTGAGTTACTCCTTCCTAGGGCTCGTTAAAAATACTAGGATGGATTCATCCGAAGGATGAAATTATATGAAAATCATATGGTATCCTCTTCAAGCTTAAGATTAAAAATAAAGTACTCTCTAGAAATAGTGGGGGGGGAATGGAAAGAAACATATATCCTGTATTTTGTATGAAAGGTAGTATGTCTCTCTTGAACATGACACTTATATGTATCTCATGTCGAGTTTGGGGCATCCTCACTTTTTCAGTTGTCTTAGTAGGTTTTGGAAATCCATTTTCCTCTCATTTGATTATATCTTATTGTCACTGTGACCTCTGATCCTATTTTGATTCAAATGCTTCCAAATTCTAGAGTTGTGTCATCGATATGTTCAACATAAATCCCACCTACAAATTCAAACCATTATATCATGTTTGACTTTTTCTACATCATTCCTCAATCACTCTTGCCAACTTTGCAAAAACCTATGTTCTGTGTCAATGATGTGGGAAATATTATGGCCATCCTTTGACGGATCACTTCCTGTCAACTTGTTATCTAGGAAGACGATCTAGAAACTCCCTTTCAGTACCTTGGAGCTTGCATGCCTCAATGGCAGGTTCTTCACATTCGACGATAGGTTCACATAGTTGGTCTTCGATAGAATGATTCTGTGAGTGTTTGACTTCAACTTCATTGTTTACACTCGTGGATTGTGTTGTTGTATCTTGAGATCCATCATCATCATTGGTGGTTTCTACCATGTTCAAATCTGACACATCTATTCATATGATGGGACTCATACTTTGGTTGGATGGAGACAAATATGAAGACCCTGGGTTTTGTTTGATAAATCCAGGCTACATGGAGTTATTAAGTATTCATGATTGTAAACATTATCCTTTCTATATGGATAGTTGTGTCCATTCCATGGATCCATGTACTGTTAGGTGCTTACACTTTAAGCATACTTACATCCGAGATGTCAGATACACTTTATTATGTGTGATTTGTAGGTCTCATGGCGGTGATTCTCTAAGTCCTGTCCTTTGCTTGTAAATCATTTTAGCCATCACTACCCATTTTGACTTCATGCTTTAGGGGGAATTTGTTATATATTATTTTGTCGCACTCTAAGTCTCATATCTTGAAGTATCACACTTTGTGTCGTCAATGTCACAAGTGATGAAAAATGTCGTAAACAATGTATTCACCATAAAAGATGTTTGGAACATCCCTAAAGAAAAGGAATAAAACTTGCCTTGAAAGCATTCTGAAGATCTTGTCAAAAACCTTGTTTTGCAAGTATAGTGCTACTTTTATCAGGAAAATTTGTGTTGGTAACCTATCGCACTACACATGTCTAGTGTTTCCATCACTACTTTTATCAGGAAAATCCACGTTCGTACTCTTCAGGGAGTTTTTTCCCAAAATGGAGGAGAAGCTTCTCTTACTAGAAAGCTCAAGAACGACGACGTGGTTTCAAGTAGATGAATATTGGAATGATATCACCCATTCCTGGCCCTAGATCCTCTTTCCAAGGATCTCTCCCTTAAGATGTGGAACTCCTCCCTCTTTTCATGGATCCTCAACTCTCTCTCCTTCCCTATAAATGACTTCACCACCATCCACTCAGGGTTGGGTTGTTGGTTGGTTGGTTGTCATCCTACTACTGAATTATGCCCAATTGCTACCCATTTTTAAGGGAGAAAAGGTGTTTGAAAGCTAAGGCTTGGACTTGGAATCTCACTTGAAGGAGGCTTCCAACATCAAGGCTTCATTGGTTGTAATGCTCCATTTTTCATTTATAATACAATATATGTTTTCTTTCCATAAATGTGTCAATTATTGTGCATTTATTGTAATGCTCCTTGATCTGTTACATAATTTGTATTAGAAAATATTATGCTTTCCACAATTTTGTTGTCTCCACTTGATATTTCTTGCAGGAACTCATCTACACCAACAAAGAGGAGATCGAGAGCTTGTAAGCTAAAGAGTCAAGGTCCACATCAAGGGTATTAGCATCAGAGAGAGGTAGGAGATCTATACTCCTTTGTATTTTCTAGTATGAATTAAGAAAGATTGCATGTAGTTGTCTTTTGTAGTTGCTAGATCCTCCCATGGGACTAGAGGGATTGTTTCTATCTGCAGAAAGGATTTCCTACACAACAAAGGCATGTGCATTTAAAAAAAAAAATGTGATACGAGAACACAAACACAAATCGAAGTTCTCCATCAGTCCATCGCACTACATCATTGGAAAATTATTGGAAGTGAATTTGATGTTGTCTGTAGATCGATGTGAATGTTATAGATCCAAATCACATGAAACAAAATTGGAGTCTATTATTGTAGAAAAAACATTTACAATCCTAAGCAAAGATGAGCAGACATTGAATTTTTTTATAAAAATCGTATTACATTTCACAAATATATATTATAAACATATTCTTTATAGTTTATATTTTGGGATATGTTTATATTATATATTTGATAAAGTTTTATAAAAATCCCATGTCAGGAATCAAAATCCTACAAACGCCCAAGAAGGGAAAGAATATTTTCACTGAAACCCAACTCAGATTTCAAATTTCAGTAGGTCATCAAAAAAATAGTGAGGCCACAACCCCCTGCAATATCATACATCCATTGGAATTTCTCCACAATTGCAATAAACATATTTAATTCAAGTACTAAATAGATAATAACCACAGTCAGTGGCTCAATTGAAAACAAACATAAATATACCACTATAATAAACCACTCAGCAAAAAGAATGTCGCGGTTCTACCATTGAATTAAAAAAAAAAAGCATACAACACAACAATTTTGTACTATTTATTAAATAGATTGGTAAAGCTCTCAAAGCTCCATTACATTTATAAATCCTATGCACAAGTTTTTGGAATCCACAACCATCCACAATATCAAAAAAAAAAAAAAAAAAAAATCAAGGGAGAGACAAAGATCCTTTGTTATTTCACAAATTTCATATTTATGCTTATGCTTCTTGACTTTTGACTTGAAAACTACCCCAACTAATCAAATTGCATAAAAATGTTGCATATTCCAATGGCTGAAAAAAATTCACTAAGGAAAATACATAATTCACTATATTTACAATTATCACAAAACATAACTAAAACTATGCAAATGTGAGAAAATATGAAAGATAGAAACAATTGCGGGGATTCTTCTGCATCAAACTTCTCTTGTTGGAAAAATGAAAAAATGTTTCTCATAAAATTTATGATAAAACAATCATTGAATATCTTTTCCTTTTATTTCTTTTCTTCTTCCTTCTCAACCACACTTTGTACCATGATTTATCATGATCTAGAGGTGAAGCAAAAAGATGTCATGACGAAACGATTCATGCAAAACCCTTGAGGAGGATCCACGGGTGATCCAAGTGGATATTGGTGGCCATCTATCTATTACACCTATACCCCCCAATCAGTTTCATATGTTTCCCTGTTCATTTCATCATTTACTATTTTTAGCAGTTTTTCAGGTCCTGAACTTCTGAAGCAGTTTTAACCCCCTAAACGGCGTTTTTTGGGGTCTGCAATAATCCCAATGCCATAGGTAGGGGCTTGCGGTAAAACCTATAGTAGTCAGAGAGACCTTTCTAACAAGGTATCGTACACACCAAATGGAGATAATATGACCAAGTTAAAACCCCAGGAAGTTGGCTACCCAACTAACCCCAATGGGGCCCGCAAACTCTTGGTGTTACATCTCCTAGGGTTATGGTTTTGGTTGTTAAGATTTTCTCATGTTTTCCAATAATAAATAGGCCCTTGAGCCTCATTGTAACATATTTCAGAGGCATGTAGCTGCCACATCTCTTCTCAAAGATAAGCTACCATCGCCTGAGCTATCTTATTTCCATTTTGTTTGTAAGCATAGTTCAATATTTTTGTATTAATGAAATGGAGTATTTTTTTCTACGTCTCTGTGTTTATGATTATATCTATAAGTTGTTGCATTCCGGCTTAAGTTTAGATCAGTGGTATCAGAGCGGTCTTCTCTTTCTCTATTTTTCTTTACATGCCCCCAATGAGGCCAGGGTATAAGGAGTTAGGGCTTGATCTGTTTGAACCATTGCAAGGTTAGCCTCGCAAAACCCGGTGACCTCCCATGATGGAAGAAAATAAATATGAGGGGGCAGGAGATCCTTTCAAAATGTTGCTCGAGGAATCCCTCGAGCAACAGAGGGACATGATGATGGATAACTCTGCCTGGATCCTTTGATGGCTACCCAAAGGTGATGGATCTTCATTCAACATCTGCTCTAGAGGCATCATTCCTTTTAAGGTACAATTTAACTTTGACATTCCCATTTTCGAAGGCCTGATAGATGCAGATGTCATAGATAATGGTTAAATCTATTGGAAGAATTTTTTTTAGTTTATGAATTTTCCAATCGGGAAAATATTACTTTTCCACTTCTTAATGCCATCCCACATGTCAAGGATTGGTGGGAAACCTACTGTGAACAAAAGGACGAGAGTGAACCCTTGTTGTTTTCAGCCGCACCCACTTGTAATTCTTTTTGAAATGCCATCAAGGAACAATATTACCCTGTAGGGAGATATGAAGACAAATACATAAAGTGGACAATGCTATGGCAGGGAAGGGACCAAGATGTGTCAGAGTTCACAAATACTTCCCATACCCTTCACACGAAGCTGGGTTTCAAGGATACTGAGCGAAATTTGGTGCTCAAGTACCACGACTATCTACACAAGTACATCTAGGATGAGATGGAGTTACTGGACATTTCCTCACTTGGTATAATGTATCAGTATACTGCCAAGATTGAGAAAAAGTTTAAACAGAAGAAGCGGGACAATCCAAGGGCCAATCCAAGGCGGCGCTGCCCAAGACAGCCTGCTGAAGCCACAAGCAAATAAAAACACCCAAAAGACATAGAAGGACAGGGGAAAATGGTGTGAGTTCCATAAGGGATCCACTCACAATACAAGTGAGTGTTGGGCCAAGAATTCACTGGTGGCCGAGCTGAAGGCTTTCGAATCAGACGTAGGTTCCGACACTAAATCAAAACCCGATAAGGGAACTGACAAAGGGAAGCAGATCATTGATGCGGAGCCTAGTGCCACCATGGACACCACCAATATCCAGAAGATTGATCCTGAAGATCCAGAGGAGGGGGAATGCCTCTTCCACTTAAAGATGTGGGTGAAGGGTTCTTCGTTGTAGTTCATTCTCAATAGTGGGAGCCAAAAGAACCTCATTTCAGCAGAGGTCATGAAGCAGTTGGGCCTAAAGACTATATCACATCCACATCCATACACCATCGGGTGGTTCAACCAAGGACGAGGTCTTCGTGTCAGCCAACAATGCTACCTTCCCTCCAACATCAAGCCCTTCACGGATGAGGTATTGTGTGATGTTGCTCCTCTTGAAGTTTGTTATGTATTTTTAGGACAACCATACTTATGGAAGTGACATGTTCTATATGAGTCTAGACCTCACTCTGTTATTATTACTTTGTCTAATAAGTTGTACAAGATATCAGAGGTAGCCTTGCCTACTACCATCTCTTTGATCATTGCAAAGAAATGTAGTAACATCATTTCCCAGACCAAGAAATTTGTTTTCCTTATGATCCGCCCCTAAGGCAAGAAAACATTTGTAGCCACGACTTCCAAGCAGGGCTCCTATGCATAGCAGTAGTAGATGGACAAGGTTGTGGAGGAGTACAGGAATATTTTCACCTCACCCACAGGGGTAACTCTACACTCTCAGGTCAAGCACTACATCAAGCTGACCCCGGGCATGTCGATGCCCAATGGACTGATCTATCAACACTCTGTTATGGAGAACAATGAGATCAAGAAGTAGATTCAGGAAATATTGCAGAAAGGGCACATGAAGCCAATCTCATCACCTTGTGGGAGCATGATTGTATTGGTATGGAAGAAGGATGCGACCTAGAGGCTTTGTATTGACTATCGGGCACTGAACAAGATCATTGTCTTGAATAGGTACCCAATCCTGCAGATTGATGACCTTCTGGACCAACTCAAGGGGGGAAATATTTCAGCAAGATTGACTTGAAGTTAGGTTATCTCCAAGTGCCTATCGAACCCTCTGGTGTGTGGAAGACTTCCTTCAAATCCAAGGAGGGCATTTTCTAATGGTTGGTCATGCCGTCGAATTGACGAACACCCTTGCAACCTTCATGAAACTGATGGACGACATCTTGTGACCCTTCACCAATGCATTCGTGGTGGTGTATTTGGATGACATCATGATCTTCAATTAGAGTTGGGAAGATCACCTCCACCATATTCGACAAGTCCTTCAAACCCTACACCAAAACAAGTTGTGTTCTAACTTGGAGAAATGCACCTTTGGCCTGATCCAGGTTCAATATCTGGGGTACATCATTTATGAGCAGGGTGTACATGTGAACCCATCAAAGATATAATTCATTCGGGATTGGCCAGCCCCAACCACTCGAACAGAGCTCCGCAACTTTTTGGCTCTTGCTAATTTCTACTGTAGGTTCATGTTGGGGTTCTCTCATATCACTTTGCCTTTAAGTCAAGTCACCAAGGGTAGAGCAAAAGAAAAGTTTTTTTGGTCGAAAACCTGACAACAAGTGTTCTCCCAGTTGAAGAATCGCATTTTTTCTACACTATTGCTCACATTACCAGACCTGTAACCACCATTTGAGATTGAGACAGATTCTTTTGACTATTCTATTGATGTAGTTATTACTCAGCATGGGCATCCAATGGCTTACCAAAGTGAGACACTTTCTGACACAGTCCGAAAGTACCCCACTTACGACAAAGAAATGTATTCCATTGTGCAGGCCTGCCATTAATGGAAGCATTATATTCTGGGGAAGGAAATGATCATCCACATAGACCACCAACCTCTACAGTTAATATAGACACAAGAGAAGTTGTAGAACAATCACCATCAGAAATGTTCCACCTATTTCCAACAGTTCCATTTGAACATTAAGTATAAGAAGGGAAGCACCAATAATGTTTTTGATTGCCTTAGCTCACCACTGGTCATGGTACCGATCATTGTGATCAACTCCTGTGGGCACGAGACATTGAGGTGGCCGCATCTTTACAAGAGTGATCCAGAATTCGTCAGCATATACCAGACACTCTTGGAAGGGAAGTGTTGTAGCTAAATCTAGCACCCTATGGCACAAGAGGTGCAAGGGAGATAGAAAGCCTCCTAGAGATAGCCTCTTGGTTGATTGTAGACCATTGCCTAAGACATCTTAAATGGAGGAGTGCATGAAATTTTATATGTGATGGGTTTGCAGCACTCCAATTGTCACATAATGAAAGATAATACAGGGGCTTGGTTCATTCCTCCAAAGGTATGAGTTATGTATTTAGGTACTTCCTCACACACACAGTTCCTAGAAGTATCACATAGAACAGCGGAGGTTGATTACTTCAAATGGATTACAACTTAATAGGCTTTGTTCAGTAAATGAGAGAGGATTAGGAGAAATCATAACTCATCATTTAGAGCCCAAAACATCTAGAATTCTATAGTGAACACATAGAGCTGAAAGCAATGGGAAATTCTACACTTGTTTCAGTTACAAGCAGAGATAATGGACTGAAGAGATGATGGGTGATATGATTCATATAGATCAATTTAAACATATAATTTTAGCCCTTCATTCAAGCACATGCATTAATAAATCAACACACATGGATCTGCAAAGAAGCATGAGATCATTTCTAGTAGCTATTATAGCATGAATGTAGACAAGAATATGAACATAATGGAATTAAATAGGAGGATAACATATTGTAATACTTAGAAGGGGAATCACCACCATTTCTTTGCTTACTCTGAAAGATCTTCCTGTGTAAAGTAATACAGTCTGAAATACAATTCATTCTCTTACAGATTTATGAGCCAAATTTCCATCATGGAGTTCAGACCCATCAGGTGAGAATTTCTGGAACCTCTATATAATGTTGATTTCCCCTATTTATAAGAAGAGGGGAATAGATTAGGTTACAGTTAAAAAAAATATCTTGGCCTGAGCTCCAGCTATCTGCTAGACTAGCTGTCTCGTCCGGTGTAAGGCTATGTTGCCCAAATATTGCAATTAGGATCTGCTCCCTTTCTTGGAAATAAGAAACAAAAAAAATAATAAGAAATAGGAGGAATATGGAGGAAGAGGTGTTTTCGGGAAAACTAGTGTCTTTTCGATCTGCTAGTCCCACTAAGATGGGTAGCTATCTTAGAAACAAACAATCAAAGAAATTTGTGATTTCCTTTATGTATGATAGATAAGAGAGAAGCAAAGGGGACCAACCTGGATCTTCCGCTTGGCTCCTTGCTTGATTTCTCTCTCCCTTGATAGAGCTTGCCACTCCTCTCCTACTTGTCCCACTTCAGAGAATACCTGTAGAGTCAAAGTAACAAAACACCATCAAAGCATCTTGATCTATAATATCATAAACAATGAAGAATCAGAAATACATTGACCATACAATTGCATTCACAAATAACAAGTGTTGGGTCCCTATAATACTAGTTATTACCCCATTACTATTGTAGTTATACCCCTTATTTATATTGTTGTGCCCCTATTACCCCCATATTGTTATTTCTGTGCCCCATAGAATCCCTCTATTGTTATTTTTGTGGTTTTATATTATTATTGTTAGGTCGGCTGGATTACATTGTGACTCCTTAGACTCCTATATATAGAAAGGAGGTTTTGTCATTTGTATCATCCAAGAATTGTTCATTTATGTAATGTAAAGGAGGTTTCCCCCTCGAAGAGGCTGAATTCTAAGGCGTTGATCTTTCTTTTCTATCTTTTCTTGAGCTAGTTTCATAACATTTGGTATCAGAGCTTTGGATTCTAGGGTTTCGCTGCTCCAAACAAGTTATCGTGGAATTTTCGCTATAACGTTTTTTCTATGACGTTTCAGAAGTTGCAAACAAAACCCATTTGAGAAGAAATCGCGCTGAACCTTGGGTCCAAATTTCAGAGCTTGTCGCGCGATATTTTCAGAGATATGATCTAAGGAAGTTGGTCTTTTTGCAGACTCCTGAATTACACTCAAAACAGGTGACCTGGGGAAAATCGTCATAACTTTCTTTCCGAGCATCGGATTGAAATTGTGTAAGAAGTTACAGAAAGAGGACAGACTTAGTTTTTTTATATATATTTTTTAGAGTCAAATGTTGAAGCAGTGACACGTGGCACTTCATACAAGTTCGCTTTACTGAAATAGTCTATAATCAGGTCACTGCGGGAGATTGTGTATAACTCTTTCTTGGAGAATCCAATTTGGATCAGACTAGTGGAATTGGAAAGAGAACATACAAGGCTACTACAGGTCACAATTTCAGAACTGTATGATTCGAAATTACAGAGATACATCAAATTCAATATCAGGCTTCTACAAAGTAAAAAAAAGGTGTGTAGTTTTTTTTTTAATTTTTGCATAAGCTTGTTTTGAAGGAATTCAAAGGGCATAGTAAAGCAATATTATCGGTAAATGATGCCCCAAGGAAAGAAAATGCAAACACCTAGTAAGGAACCTAAAAGCTCTAGCATGACTCATGAAGAAGAGGAAGAAATGCTACATGATATATCAAAATTACAAGAACAAGTGCAACAAATGTCACGCTCACAAAAGCTAACAGATGCTAAGATAAATGGCGTGGAATCTAAGATAAATGGCGTGGAATCTAAGATAAAGGGCATGGAAGCTAAGATGGATGATCTGAAGACCGATTTGAAGACAGACATGGCAGATTTGAAGACAGATTTGACAAATTTTCTACAAGAAATATTTACTAATGGTGAAAAGGTTGTAAAGGAAACTCATGATGTGAACAAAAGAAATGTTAATCATGATTCCATAGACTCTAATGTTGGATCGAAGACCCACCATATTCCAAAAATCGATATGAGGAAGTTTGATGGCAAGGATCCCGCCACATGGATATTACATATGGAGCAATTCTTCGATCTCAATTATGTGCAAAACACACAAAAGGTACGTATGGAAACTTTATATTTGGAACCAAATCAGTTTGTATGGTATCAATGGATTTGTTCTCGTAAACAATTTATCACTTCGGAAATTTTTACGGAAGAATTGATAGCACATTATGAGGATACAAAAAGCAACACTTTTTTTAGCCAATTGATAAGTCTCAAACAAAAGGGTTCAATAATGGAGCACATAGAGGAGTTCCAAAAATTGAACATAAGAGTAAAAGATATTCCAGAGGAGCATAGGATTGATGTGTTCATAGGGTCTTTAAAGGATAATATCCAACATGATGTGCGTGTGGAGCACCTGGAAGGTATGCTTTTTGACAAGCAATCTAGTGGTTTTTCAATACTATTTCTAACCTTTTCTGCATTATGAGTCTAAAGAATATAAGGGTTTTGATAATTTGTGTGAAAATGGACAAACGAAGCTCAATCACTAATAATTGATGTTTTCTATGCAGAAGGACGCGGAAATAGGGAATTATGGAGTAAAAACAAGAAGCGAAAGGAAAGTAACTGTTGTCCCGTCGACAGGGAACCGGATGCGGACAAGATCAAGTAAAATTAGAGCCGAATAATCCAGGAAAAGAACGCAGGATACCGTGACAGAGAACGCAAGAAGGAAAGAAGAGAACTGAACGATTAGCGAATCCCTCAGGATCTTCGATCCTGAGGGATCGCTGCTTTAAGCTTATCTTTTGTATCTAGAAATCTCCGTCATTTTGTTATATAAAGGTACCACGCCATCGAGCGTGGGAGGACGACTGTTGTTATAATTATAAACTCAGGACAACTTTGATCATTGAGTTTTGTAAGATCTGATTTTGTATACTTTTGTTAATGCAATCAATATAAAGGACTTGGTGTTCACTTCGTTTCTGCATCTGAAGTAACTTTAAGCAGTGTACCATTGGTAGCCAAGGGCCCAGCTCCCGACGGTCACTTGCTGTTGTATCATACGGTGATTTGTGTGGTTTGATTATTTCTCTTGTTTCTGTAATCCGATATATCTTTTATATGATAGACTATGCTTCTTAATTAATATTTGAATCTGAATAAGTTCTTTAATTCATGTCTCTGTATTACACAAACTGAATCTATTCGAATTGCATCCATTTCTACAGCAAGATATTGGTATGAATGTTGTCGTTAGTGGATTCATATAAAATAAGTATTTGTGAGGCTTGAAGATAATATCACTTTGTTCAGAAACATAGTCACCTCATACATTACTCTCGGATCGCCACAGTAGTATAGACCGCGTACATACATCAGGGTTTGATGTTCCATTTGGGTTTGCTGTTCCATTTGGGTTTGCTGTTCCATTTGAGTTTGCTGTTCCATTTGAGTTTCTGTTCCAATTTATATGATTGACGTTTCCTGTTTATGATAGTTTGTTGTTCCATTTTCATTACTGTTGTTCCATTTGATTACTGTTGTTCCATTTCAGAATTGTTGTTCCATTTTACTTTCGCTAATCTGCTTTTATTGCTTTCGCGTGATAGCAAGCCTTAGGCTGTCGTGAGCCCAGCAAGACGCTGCCTAGCTCCCAGACCTACAATTCCATGCTTTGGTTTTCTTTCTTTATCAGTTTCTAAAGGGAAGGGTTATTGGTTCCGTACCCTTGACTGATCATCTGCCTTGTGTGATTTCATTTTCTAAATTGGTTTAGTTACAGCTTAGTGTTTGTTTCCTTTCAAGTCACTAGAACGTTATACTACCGAGCACTACTTGGACAGAACAGCCTCGGATTGAGTTACTCCTTGAAAGAACAAAACGATCCCGGATTGATTTAATAATGTGGAATAATTGGTGGTGTGAGAGACCCTAGTTATCGCTCTACATTTTGGCGTCGTTGCCGGGGAAGGGGTAATAGCCATTTGTCCTTTATAGAGTAGTGCGCAAATCTGCTAGGAGGGAGTTGGATTTTAAAAACGGAAGGTAAGAACCTGCGTACGAAGCATGTAAAAGCCCTGCTCCACCGTCCGCTCTCTTAGTAGAATTGCTGGTTAAATAGGATTTAGCAGTTTAATTGGAGTGCGTGACTAAGCAGAAAAAGTTAGAGAAAGATCAAAAGCCTCCATCCAAAGCTAAGGGGCCGGTGACCCTTGGACGAACGACCTTCATAGACGAAATCTATAAGAAAGCCGACTCTCAGCCATCAGTAGGTTATAAGAAAGTCAATTCTAAACAGCCTACTAGTTCCCTTCAGGCCTCGGGATCACCATCTGAAGCCTTTGCTGAGGTGCACAGTCGAACAGAGGAGCAGGATTTTCAAGAAATTGAAAATTTGACTCCTGGACCATTGCACGAAGGGACCCAAAGTAACCTTTGTGAAGGAGAAGGAGAAACAGGGGAAATTGAGGAACCTAGATCTCCTATTGAATTAAACCAGCCTTTAAATAGCCCGGACAAGGGAAGCGCTGTAAAAATCCTTGTTGAAGGAATTCATTCACCGCAAACAGTTGGGGCCATTATCATCCCTGATCAAGGGAGTGGTGTCAAGACAATCCCTGTTAAGACTACCCCTCCTCAACCAAGGAAAACTCTCTTGGAAATTCTTGAAGATTACTGGCATATATTCGATCCCATGGCGCAGAATCAGCCACACACCCAGACCTCCACATTGCAATATCCGATAGTAGATTCTGCAGCAAATGCACCCATGAAAGCCATCCCTCTCCAGCATATTCCCACATTTCATGGCCTTGCATCAGAAGATCCAGACGCATTCTTGTTCGAATTTGATGTATTATGTAGAGGATACGATTACACCACCGATCCCCAGAAACTGAAATTGTTCCCCTCTACATTAAAAGGGGTTGCGTTAAGATGGTTTATGGGCTTAGGTGGTGGGGTTATTAACAATTGGGATCAAATGAAAGAAGCCTTTTTAAAGAAATATCAAGATTACTGTAGGTCGAGAGAACTAAAAGATGAAATCTTTCAAATGTCGGCCAGACCAAACGAAACCTTAGAAGAATATGTGGAACGTTTCCAATATAACTTGCAAAGATCCCCCTATGCATCATTGCCTTTGCCTGACAATGTGTTGAAAACTGCATTAATTAGAGGTATGAAAGAGCAATGGATCGAAACGTTAAACATTATGGGGAAAGGAGACATTTATCAGGAAAATTTTGCTGATATCATTGATCTGTGTATCAGGAGCTCAAGAGGCAGCACGAGGATAAAACCAGCGGAATATGATCGCTTCCCCAGAGATAACAGAACATTAACAGAGGGAGTAACACGGGTGGAACTTGGAAATTTGCTAGAAAATTTTAAAACTGATATCCTGGGAACATTGACTACACAACTTGACATTGTGCAGGCTAAACAGAAGCAAGCCGAGGCGGAGCAGAATCTAGCAGTTTTTTGCCCACGATGCAGGAAGAAACACAGCCACAAGGAATTCCCCCTGGATACAGTCCAAATATGTGCTATCTGCACCAAGGACCACCTGACCGAAAGTTGCCCTTCACTTCCTGGTTTGAAGGCAGTATACAAAGAAGCAGAAGAGGAGTCAGAACCAGCATATTTTGTTAACCAGCGTCGTCAATGGCAGCCTAGGCAATCAGGTATGTTTTCAGACCCCTCCTCTTCTTTTCAACCCCCGCAGTTCAATACTCAGCAACAGAACATGTGGCAAAACCAGTCTCAACCCCCGTTTTCAAATTGGTCACCTCAAATTTTTCCTACTCTGAATCCTTGGATGTCCCAATTTGGTTGGCAAAACTGCCCTTATCCTCCACCATATTGGCAGAATAGTTCCTATCCTCCGCAATGGAACCCTTCCACTTCGCAAAGCTCATCCTGGCAGACAAGCTGGCCAAGATCGACATATCAGCGAGCAGGATCAATCCCACTCCCTCAACCGACTCTGCCAGCCTTACAACAAAATCCCCAGTCTAATCTGAGACCGCAACTCCCAGCCCAACCCAATCCCAACCCTAATAATAGGCCAGTCCAATCCATCCAAATCATAGACACATCAGAGATTGAGTCTGACCTAAGGGAGTGCAACGATCTTCAGTTAAGATCTGGATGAATAATAGAAACAGAGGGAGACAAAACAATTCATATTGAAAATCAGTTGCCAATAGAACAACCCCCACAACAGAAGGATGAAAACAAAGAGAAAAACAATAAACAAGCAAGTACATCCTCTCCTCCTTTCCCAGAACGATTAGTCATATCTCGACCTATACAACCTCCAGACTTTGACATTTTAGGAGAATTACAAAATTTTTATATAAAGATTCCATTCCTCCAAGCCATGCAAGATATTCCTATATATGCAAAAACCATAAAAGAATTGTGCATCAAAAAATCAAGGAGGAATAAAAATACTAACCTTAGAGTCCAAGTAGTTGGTACTTTATCCGACCTATTATCAGGAAAAGAGACACCTATCAAATATGAAGATCCCGGGAACCCAATTGTAACCGTTCAAATCTATGGCCAAACCCTGACTAACGCTCTAGTCGACCTGGGAGCTGCAATCAACATTTTGACAACCTCCACCTGCCAAAATCTTGGCATCACGTCAGTAGAACCTACCTCTACTCTATTACAATTGGCAGATCGATCTGTAGTTCGACCAGAAGGTACTCTGAATGATGTCATGGTTTCCGTAGATTCCTGGGAGTATCCCATAGATTTCCTGGTATTTAATCCTAAAACACGACTAGATGGACATCCGTTAATCTTAGGTAGACCCTGGCTTGCTACTGCCGATGCCTACATTGGCTGCCGGCAGGGAAACATGACTATAGCTAAAGGACCAGACATTAAAAATTTAATTTTATATCCTCCAGCTCAGCCAAGCCTGCCAATGATTAAAACTAACTCTTATCCTGTGTCATATCTTACTAACAATATCATATCTCCATTAACTATACAGAAGGCTTTAGACTTTAAAGATAAAACAGAAGACGACGCCATTAACAATTTTATTAGTCAAACTGAAGCTAGAACACATATGCAGTGTTTTATGATAGAAGCAGCATTTGACAGCGAACTAGAAGAAGATCCCCTAAAAGATCCACATGACCAGACAATACCAGTAACTGTTGTTGCCAATAGTAAAGTAGTGGAAATTGAACCTGGTAAAATTCTGAATATTAACACCAATCTTACACCAGAACAAGAAATAAAGCTTGTTAATCTGTTACAAAAATACAAGGATGCATTTGCATGGGATTACCCCGACATGAAGGGGATTGATCCTCAATTATGCACCCATCACATCTATATAGAGAAAGATGCAAGGCCTGTCCGTCAGCCACAAAGAAGGATCAACCCTCACCTAAAAGAGATAGTAAAAGACGAACTTCAGAAGCTCTTAGATGTTAACTTTATTTACCCTATCTCTAACAGTAAATGGGTCTCTCCTCTTGTGGTGGTACCCAAGAAAAATGGAAAATGGAGGATTTGCGTGGATTACAGGGAGTTAAAAAAGGCTACACAGAAGGATCACTTTCCCCTCCCATTTATAGACCAAGTATTGGATACGTTAGCAGGGAAGAAATTTTTCTCCTTTCTGGATGGCTTCAGTGGATATAACCAAATCCAAATTGCCCCTGAAGACCAGGATAAAACTACCTTTACGTGCCCTTGGGGAACGTTTGCCTATCGAGTATTACCCTTCGGCCTATGTAACGCCCCTACTACATTTCAAAGGGCTATTCTCAGTATTTTTGCAGATCTAATAAACGAGGGACTTGAGGTGTATATGGACGACTTCACACCATATGGGGATGAATTTGATCCAGCTCTGGATACTCTGGAAAAAGTTCTACAACACTGCATTGCTACCAGACTCTGCCTGAGCCACGAGAAGTGCTACATGATGATGACGGAAGGGCTCATTCTAGGGCATTACATTTCAGCAGCTGGCATCCAGGTAGACCCTGCTAAAATTCAGATTCTTTTGCTCATCCCTACCCCCACTACTCAAACAGAGGTACGTAGTTTCCTTGGATTTTCTGGATATTACAGACGGTTTATAGAACATTATTCACGAATTGCAGCACCTCTATATGCTTTGACAGGTAATGTCGATTTTTTGTGGACAGATAAATGTGACCAGGCTTTTAAAGAATTGAAAAAGTTGCTGTCAATAGCTCCAGTCCTTCGAGGACCAAATTGGAATTTGCCATTCCAGATCTCATCGGATGCCTCGGATACAGCAATCGGTGCAGTCCTAGGACAAGAAGAGGATAAGAAGCCATACGCTATTTACTATATTAGCAAAAATTTATCCTCTACCGAACTCAATTATACTGTTACTGAAAAGGAATTCCTGGCTGTAATTCATGCTGTTAATAAATTTAGGCATTATATTACAGGTTATCCTGTTGTGTTATATACAGATCATTCTGCTATTAAATATCTAGCAAACAAACCTGTCACGAATGCTAGAGTAACTCGATGGTTGATGCTGTTGCAGGAGTTCGACATCACAATTAAGGATCGACCCGGCAAGGAGAACCCTGTAGCCAACTTCCTCTCAAGAATACCCAAATCAATCGAAGCAGCAGCCGTGGAAGATCAATTCCCTGATGAACATCTGTTTGCCATTGCCATTCGAACACCCTGGTATGTTGATGTCGCCAATTACCTTGCAGTAGGTAAATTACCAAAACACCTAACCCCTGAGGAACGAAAGCAAATTGTTCAAAAAAGCACTCGATTTTCGTGGATTGGAGACCATTTATTCCATACAAGGGCAGACATGCAAATCAGGAGGTGTATTCGAGAGGATGAGATCCTAGACATCTTAAAGGCTTGTCATAATGGACCATGCGGGGGGCACTTTGCCGACAAGAGAACAGCACATAAAATACTACAGGCAGGGTACTATTGGCCTACAATCTTTAAGGACGCGAAAAAGTTTGTGCAGGCCTGTGATAGCTGCCAGCGAGCAGGAAAACCTGGTCAAGCTGATGAAATGCCTCTGAGACCACAAGTGGTTATTGAGCCATTTGAACGATGGGCTCTCGATTTCGTCGGGCCCATTAATCCACCATCGAACCAGAGGACATACATCCTGGTAGCAACAGACTATGTTACTAAATGGGTTGAGGCTGAATCATTAGCTAGGGCTACAGAAGATTCGGTAATACAATTTTTGTTCCATTTGTTTGTACGTTATGGACTTCCGAGAGAAGTAATTACAGATGGTGGACCACAATTTGTTGGAAATAGGCTAGCTGCAACATTTAACAATTATCATATCCAACATAAGATTACTACCCCCTACCATCCGCAGGCAAATGGACAAGTAAAAAACAGTAACAAGATAATTGAGTCAATTTTAACAAAGACTATCGCATCACACAGGCGTGATTGGGCTGCTCGGCTACCTGAAGCACTGTGGGCTTATAGAACCACATGGATAAGTACGACAGGCTATTCACCTTATCAATTGGTGTTTGGGAAACAACCAATCTTTCCTATCGAATTTGAGATCCAAACACTACGAACTGCACAAGAGGTTGGCCTAGATCTGAATGAGGCACAGATCAATCGACTACGACAAATCAACGAATTGGATGAGATTAGGCTCTCTGCATTACAAAACATAGCATTAATCCAACAGCAGCGAGCTAAGTGGCATGATGCACTTATAAAGAATAAAGTCTTCCATGAAGGAGACTGGGCTCTGTTATACGATTCTCGGTTCCAGGACTTCCCGGGGAAACTCCAGACTCGCTGGCTAGGACCATATGAGATCCAGAAGGTGCACGACAATGGGACCCTCACTCTGATCACAATTGACGGTTCTGGACATACGTTCAAAGTAAATGGCCACCGAGTTCGTCTCTATCGAAGAACTCTTACTCGGGAATCCTTTTGTCAACAGCTACAGCAAGATACTGATTTGGAGATCTTAGGAGAGGAAGTGAAATCTTCCTCACCTATAACTTAAGCAACTCGTTTTTCATAATTTGTACATAACATCTTGTAAATATGTTCTTTTCATCTTTGTTTGTAGTATTTTGCTTACCTTATTTTGCACAGCACTGGTTTGATTTTGTTGTTCCTTTTCAAAAGGAACAGCACTCGTGTGATTTTGCTATTCCTTTTCAAAAGGAACAACACTTTTGGTGTTTTGTTGTTCCTTTGCAAAAAAGAACAGCACTTTTCGCTTTGTTGTTCCTTTGCGAAAAGGAACAACACTTTTTGCTTTGTTGTTCCTTTGCGAAAAGTAACAGCACTTTTCGTTTTGTTGTTCCTTTGCGAAAAGGAACAACACTTTTTGCTTTGCTGTTCCTTTGCGAAAAGGAACAGCACTTTTCGTTTTGTTGTTCCTTTGCGAAAAGGAACAACACTTTTTGCTTTGTTGTTCCTTTGCGAAAAGGAACAGCACTTTTTGTTTTGTTGTTCCTTTGCGAAAAGGAACGGCACTTTTTGCTTTGTTGTTCCTTTGCGAAAAGGAACAGCACTTTTTGCTTTGTTGTTCCTTTGCGAAAAGGAACATCACTTTTTGTTTTGTTGTTCCTTTGCGAAAAGGAACAGCACTTTTTGTTTTGCTGTTCCTTTGCAAAAAAGAACAGCACTTTTTGCTTTGTTGTTCCTTTGCGAAAAGGAACAGCACTTTTGCGGTTTGGAATTTTTGTTGTTCCTTTGCGAAAAGGAACAGCACGTGTGTGTTTTGGAATTTTTGTTGTTCCTTTGCGAAAAGGAACAGCACTTTTTGGCTTTGCTGTTCCTTTGCGAAAAGGAACAGCACTTTTTGTTTTGCTGTTCCTTTGCGAAAAGGAATAGCACGTGTGGATTTTTGCTGTTCCTTTGCAAAAAGGAACAGCACTCTTTGTGCTTTGTTGTTCCTTTGCGAAAAGGAACAACACTCGCACATTTCTTTTTTTTCAAGATGCAGAATTTGGTTAATTCCGCTATTTCTTTTCCACAAGATAAGTCATTCACATGCTTCGATACCATCAAAACCGTTCTGCTCCTATTTGGACGTTTTGCGATTATGCTCTCCTAAATCCTTTAGATTTAGCAATGATATTATGCAATGAACATAAAAGCATGATATATCGAAACCTGCATATCATAAATCGCTATTATTTTAACAGTCAGCATATATAAGAAGACAAGAGGAGGGACATTAACTTTCGTCTTCACTGTCATTATCTTATTCCCGAGCCGTGGGTTGGTAATTTTTATCATGTCGATCTCCCTAAAAACTATTTGATCATTACTGAGGAATATGAGCAAACGATTTATATCTGTCTGTTGGGATTGAAAGACTTCTTCCACCATTCCCCGCTCTTAAGGAGTGCGGAACCACCCTTATGTGTAATTAAACAAAGAAAAAGAGAAGTGTGCTGCAAAAGAAGAATAAAAGAAAAAAATAAAAACAAGACATGAAATCGTCAAATGCAGGATAGGGGGTCTCATTCAGAGCCAGCCTACCATGATCATAAGGATGGAAGCGAAGTGGCATTCCCATTACGGCCACCACACCAGGGATATGGTACAAAGGTAAAATAACAAGCAAACCTTGGAACAGGAGGTCTCATCACGAGCCGACCTGACCACGTTTCGTGCCTACCTTGTGAATGGCATTATGGATATCTGGTCACCAAGCCAACATAATGGCCTGCATTTTGACAAAGCACTCTTCAGTAGATACACAAAGGATAATGGTTCCGGAGGGTGAGATAAACAACTTTGCCAAGGTTATGAACACCTGTTGGCAGCAGAGCTCTGTTAATGGCATTGGAGTCGTAATATTTACACCAACAGGTATGATATTAAGTCTGTTTGTCTTTTATATCCTTCGCATGTATCATATGTCACACCCTAATATAATTATCGCATGAACATTATCACCAATCATGGCAACGGAATTGACAATGACTACTGGAGACTTGGTACAGTTGACAGACGTCCAACCCTCGGTTCCTCATTATACCACACTGGCTTATCTTCAAAGCGATCCACTTTTCTGCCTCGATTTCGGTACTTCATTGTCCTTTTACAACATGGCATGATTTCTACCTGTTGTACTTTATGATTTGACTCCCGACTGGCTGTTGCTCCTCTCTTTGACGGCTGGGGGCAGCCTATCAGATCGCGGGGGGGGAGGTGACCTCATTACTCCAATGGTTACGTGGCTGCACACCATTCGGGAAAAATAATGACACGATTTAACGGTATGATGATCTCATTCTACGGACTGCCATCCACGATCTTTCTTTTTTGTTACATGCTCTATGAAAATTCTTCCTAAAATTAGCATCGAGTATCCTCTCTGTTCGGTAAATACTGCGAATAGTTGTTGTTGCATTCCCAAGTTTATTTCTAAGAGTAAGCTATGGGCAGGAAGACAATCCGAAGTGAACCACACAAGCTGACCGCGTCCGCTGCTGCCCACGAAATTCTAGAAAATGCAGGATGGTTGAATTACTTCAACCGCCTGCAAGAATCGAATGAGGCTGTAGCGTTGGAATTCCTGCAAAATTTGCAGGAAAACCACTCTATAGTCAGAGGAAAGCGGATAGAAGTTACGGAGGACATTATTGCAGAAGCCTCAGGATTACCAGCTGTTGGACCCAGATGGGAGCTGAAGAAGGAAAGACTGCAGAAGGCAATGGAAATTTTCCAAAGCAAAGGCCAAAGTCTGACAGTCAAAGGGAAAGGAGTTCTGCCGACAACACTGGGGGAACCCTGGACCGAGCTGGCGAAGATAGTGCAGAGCTATATCACCTGCGAAGGAAGAAAAGATGTGGTAAGGGCTCGTCACTTAAAACTTCTAGCTGTTTTGAAGGGAAAATGTTCTGTAAATCTCCCTGCCCTTTTAAATTCACTATTACATGATGCGGCCCGAAACCTGAAGAAGGCTCAGCACACAGATACGGTTGTTAGCCACCACGGACTGATTCGGCTAATAATAAGCCACAGTCTTGCCCAACAGCAAGACACCTGGGAGGAACTGGTCGAAACAGTTAAAAAGGGACTGGCTTTACCACCCCCAAAATCTGAATGAACCTCCAGCACACCGGAGCGTTCAGAAAAACACAAGGAGCCAGCAGCAGAAAAGCATGCTGTTTCAAAACGAAAGCAGTCCTCCAGCACGCCGGAACAATTAGAGAAACGTAAGAAGTCGGCGGCAGAAAAGCATGTTGTTTCGAAAAGGAAGCAACCCTCCGATACGCCGGAACGACCAGAGGAACCTAGAGAACCAGTTGGCACTCCCAACCTGCCTGAAAGACCCAGGAAGTCAGCTCGATTGGTTCGAATACGGGGAAGGTTGGAAAAGATTCAAAAACCTGCGGCCCAACCAATTGAAATTGAGGACGAACCTTTGGAAGTGGAAGGTGAATTACCCGAAGGAAATGCTGAGCAATCAGAGGCTGGAACTAACCAGCCAGAAGGAGGAATTGAAGAAGAAAACGCACAATCTATGGGTAGCCCGTTGCAAGACCCTCCAGGAGAAGAGGAATTGGCAGCAGTTCTGGCCAATATGAGTGGATACGGCCAAGCCTCCAGTACAGGAGGTGTCCTTGATGGCCCCGCAGAAGAAGAATTACCCGAGGGAAGGCATGCAGAAGAGGCAGGGGAAGAAAACCTGCCTGGCTATGGGAATGAAGCAGAAGACATCAATCCGGGACAATCTGTCCCCAGGACGCCAGAAGATGTTCCAGGAGAAGAAGAAGAAGTAAGAGTGAAGGCCAAACCCTCTGCCGAGGCAAGGGAAATTGAAAAATTGAGGAAGAAGCACCAGAGGATGCTGGGCACGATAGCCAGACTCCGGCAAAAAATTAGAATGTTGAAAGCCAGTCTGCGAATACAAAAAACTGCAAGGAAAAGGAAGAGGACCACGGCAGCAAGAACCCCGAGGGTTAGAGTTCGTTTTAATGGACGAAACCCCATCAGGAGACCTATTGTCGAGGAACAGTCTACTGTTCCAAATGATAATGAGGAACAAGGTGTTGTTCCAATAGAAACTGTTGTTCCATCTGGCCCGGAGGAACGAATGGACATTCCAATGGAACAGCAAGAGGCTCTGGTGGTGGGAAGACCACAGCAACCCTTTGTTCGCATTAAAAAGGAAATGGATAGCAAAGAGGTTCAAACAGACGCACCCCCCTCGGGTGTAATTCGGGTCCGAAATTCCAAACAACGTAATAAGAAGGTCCAGGTTAGACTTCCAGCTTCTACGGATGTGTGGAAGAAAGACCCAAAAACCAGAACCTTGCATAAAATGATGAAGGAAGCCCAGCAGGAGGCCGAGCAGTTGCGAGAACAGACGGTCCCCAAGGAAAGATACGAAGAGCTCCAACAGCAGCTTCGAAACATCAGTCAGTCTAAGAGCCAGGCCTTTGAAGGATGGCAGAAGGAGCAGGAAAAGGTTGCTAAGGTAACTCGTCGACTAGATAGTATTGTTAAGCAGATCGACACCCTGTGTTCCTTGTATACTGATGTTTTGTCTTGTAGAGCCCCTGCTAAAAATTATGCTTTGTTTTTGCTTGAACTATATTTGAGATTAAAAATAAAAGCTATTAGGGCGGGAGCACCATATCAACACTGTTAATGATTTTATAGACTGCTGCAAGCACTATGGAGTTAAAGTTCAAAGGTTGTTATGTGAATTTTACTTGCACAATCTTGTTTTAGAACAGGAAACTGATTTGAATCCTGGCCCTTTCGTTGGCGATATACAATTCCAAGCCTTTATATCATTTGGGGTGAATCAGTAAAAATGGCTTAAAGCTTACAACATCTTCCAGAGGCAAGAAAATAGTTTAGACCTATGGGTACGAGCTGAACCTAGGGACCCAGCAGCATTATGGAGAGAGCATAAGAGTGTGATGAGGATCCCAGGTGTCATGAAGATATTAGGTCCCATGCATGAAGACTTGATCCGAAATGGTCTGGAGTATTTCCTGACTATTAAAGACCATGCCCTCCATGCTGCAAAGTTTCACTACCGAACCTCTAACTCAAACATCCAGCTCAGGGAACCCTTTAACTTTGAGAATTTTGAATTGGCTGCCAGTCGATTGAGTCTCTATGGGGAACGGATTCTGCGAGCAGGACCATTCTGGTTGGGGTATCGATTTCGCAGCCCAATTATTTGGCATCCTGCACCTGGATATCAGGCCCTATATGAGATGCCTGCAGATCAGTTAGATCAGTTCTTTGACCATCTAGTTGCTAATCATGGTTGTCGACCTCTTCGTGAGATCCCTTCTCCGGCCTACTCTCTCACAGCCCTGCATGTCAATTACAACGTTTTCATGAGGACATGAAACAGGGTAAGCAGGGGGGTGTGTGGAGCACCTGGAAGGTATGCTTTTTGACAAGCAATCTAGTGGTTTTTCAATACTATTTCTAACCTTTTCTGCATTATGAGTCTAAATAATATAAGGGTTTTGATAATTTGTGTGAAAATGGAAAAACGAAGCTCAATCACTAATAATTGATGTTTTCTATGCAGAAGGACGCGGAAATAGGGAATTATCGAGTAAAAACAAGAAGCGAAAGGAAAGTAACTGCTGTCCCGTCGACAGGGAACCGGATGCGGACAAGATCAAGTAAAATTAGAGCCGAATAATCCAGGAAAAGAACACAGGATACCGTGACGGAGAACACAAGAAGGAAAGAAGAGAACTGAACGATTAGCGAATCCCTCAGGATCTTCGATCCTGAGGGATCGCTGCTTTAAGCTTATCTTTTGTATCTATAAATCTCCGTCATTTTGTTATATAAAGGTACCACGCCATCGAGCGTGGGAGGACGACTGTTGTTATAATTATAAACTCAGGACAACTTTGATCATTGAGTTTTGTAAGATCTGATTTTGTATAATTTTGTTAATGCAATCAATATAAAGGACTTGGTGTTCACTTCGTTTCTGCATCTGAAGTAACTCTAAGCAGTGTACCATTGGTAGCCAAGGGCCCAGCTCCCGACGGTCACTTGTTGTTGTATCATACGGTGATTTGTGTGGTTTGCTTATTTCTCTTGTTTTTGCAATCTGATATATCCTTTATATGATAGACTATGCTTCTTAATTAATATTTGAATCTGAATAAGTTCTTTAATTCATGTCTCTGTATTACACAAACTGAATCTATTCGAATTGCATCCATTTCTACAGCAAGATATTGGTATGAATGTTGTCGTTAGTGGATTCATATAAAATAAGTATTTGTGAGGCTTGAAGATAATATCACTTTGTTCAGAAACATAGTCACCTCATACATTACTCTCGGATCGCCACAGTAGTATAGACCGCGTACATACATCAGGGTTTGTTGTTCCATTTGGGTTTGCTGTTCCATTTGGGTTTGCTGTTCCATTTGAGTTGATGTTCCAATTTATATGATTGACGTTTCCTGTTTATGATAGTTTGTTGTTCCATTTTCATTACTGCTGTTCCATTTGATTACTGCTGTTCCATTTCAGAATTGCTATTCCATTTTACTTTCGTTAATCTGCTTTTATTGCTTTCGCATGATAACAGGCCTAAGGCTGTCGTGAGCCCAGAAAGACGTTGCATAGCTCCCAGACCTACAAGTCCATGATTTGGTTTTATTTCTTTATCAGTTTCTAAAGGGAAGGGTTATTGGTTCCGTACCCTTGACGGATCATCTGCCTTGTGTGATTTCATTTTCTAAATTGGTTTAGTTACAGCTTAGTGTTTGTTTCCTTTCAAGTCATTAGAACGCTATACTACCGAGCACTATTTGGACAGAACAGCCTCGGATTGAGTTACTCCTTGAAAGAACAAAACGATCCCAGATTGATTTAATAATGTGGAATAATTGGTGGTGTGAGAGACCCTAGTTATCGCTCTACAGTGCGCCTTTGGGAACCTGATTCATTAGAGAAGGCATTCAGGTTAGCAAGAAAAATGGAAAGCAAAATTATGGCAACTAGGAAGCATACCATTCACAACTATAAAGACGGAAGTGTTGTTGCCTATAGTCTTCCACAACCTACAAGGTTGACAACACAACAATTGGAAGAAAAAAGAGCAAAAGGGCTTTGTTACAATTGTGATAGCAAATACACAAAAGGTCATAAGTGTGCTGAGAAGAAATTATTCTACATAGATTGTGAAGAGGAAGAAGAAAAGGAGAAAGAAAGGTCAAAAGAAGAGGATATATTCCAGGAACAAAGCCTAGATGAAGAACAAATAAATCTGACCATATCTTGTAATGCATTGGAGGGAATTACCACTCCTCAAACCATCAAGATAGAAGGACAAATCAAGAAGAAAAAGGTAATAGTGTTGATTGATTCAGGAAGCACCCACAATTTTATTCATTGTAGGGTAGCAAAAGAATTGAATTGCTTCCTATATCCAGCACCAAAGTGTCAAGTGATGATTGCAAATGGAGGAACAATAAATTGTTCTGGAAAGTGCCATAATATCAAGCTATCCATGGGAGAATATGTATTGACTAGCCCAATGCTTTCCATTCCAATGGGAGGTGCTGATGTTGTACTAGGAGTCCAATGGCTACAATCCTTGGGTACAATAGCTTTTAATTTTCAAGAACTTTTCATGAAATTTTCTGTGGAAGGAAAGGAAGTTGAATTAAGGGGTATTGCAGGGAAACCAGGAAAGATAATCAGCTCTAATGGCATGACAAAGCTTCTAAAAAAGGAGCAAAGAGGTGTAATTGCACAATTATGTTCGCTAGATGTTTCCACATTGGAATCATCTATTTCTCCAGATCTCCAAAAAGTCCTGGACAATCATTCCAAGGTATTTGAGACTCCCAAAGGTCTCCCACCTATGCGTGATCATGATCATGCTATTCATCTGATTCCAGGAAGTGTTCCTCCAAACATCAGGCCGTACAGATATCCATATGTCCAAAAAAGTGAAATTGAACGTATGGTTGCAGAAATGCTAGAGGCTGGTATAATTCAACCGAGTCAAAGTTCTTTCTCAGCTCCAGTAGTATTGGTGCACAAGAAGGATGGATCATGGCGCATGTGTCCAGATTATAGGGAGCTCAACAAGCTCACTATTAAAGATAAGTTCCCCATTCCTGTCATTGATGAATTACTGGATGAATTGCATGGATCAATTTACTTCACCAAGTTGGATCTTCGTTCGGGATATCATCAAATCAGAATGAAGATTGAAGACATTCCGAAAACGGCATTTAGAACTCATGAGGGTCATTATGAATTTTTGGTCATGCCTTTTGGCCTTACCAATGCACCTTCAACATTTCAAGGTTTGATGAATTCAATTTTCAAACCATTCCTTAGAAAATTTGTGTTAGTATTTTTTGATGATATACTAATCTACAGCAAGTCTTGGAAGGATCATGTTGAACATGTTGACAAGGTGCTACAACTATTGGAGGAGAAACAATTATATGCAAAAAGATCCAAATGTTTCTTTGGAGTCCAGGAGGTGGAATATTTGGGTCATATTGTATCTCATGAAGGAGTTAAGGTAGACCCTAGCAAAATTAAAGCCATTAAGGAATGGAAAATCCCCACATCCATAAAGCATCTGCGAGGATTTCTTGGGTTGACAGGGTATTATCGCAAGTTTGTTAAGAATTATGGGAGAATAGCAGCACCTCTAACAACATTATTGAAGAAAGATTCATTTTCATGGACTCCGGAAGCAACAAAGGCCTTTGAACATCTTAAAGAGGCAATGTGCCAAGCACCGGTCTTAGCTACACCGGACTTCACAAAAACCTTTATTGTGGAATGTGATGCTTCAGGAAATGGAATTGGTGTTGTTCTAATGCAAGATGAAAGACCCATTGCTTTTGAAAGTCGTCCAATCAAGGGAAAGTTTTTAAGCAAAGCTATTTATGAGAAGGAAATGTTGGCAATACTCCATGCACTTAAGAAATGGCGACCCTACCTAATGGGAAGACACTTCAAGGTAAAAACGGATCATGATAGCCTTAAATACTTTTTAGAACAAAGATTATCCTCTGAAGAGCAACAAAAGTGGGTCACAAAGATGTTGGGTTATGACTTTGAAATCATCTACAAAAAAGGGAAGCAAAATGTGGTGGCAGATGCACTCTCAAGAAAGGATGAGGATGTGGAAGCATTGTTGTGTGCCATTTCTATTATCCAACCAGATTGGATAAACGAAGCAAAGGAGGAATGGAAGAATGACGAAGAAGTGTGGGCACTTATTCGAAAGCTACAACAAGATTCCAGTACTTCTGATACATTTAGCTGGAAAAATGATTCGTTATGGTACAAAGATCGCTTATACCTCTGTAAGAATTCCCAGCTAAAACAAAAGATTCTTATGGAATTGCACACTTCTCCCTTAGGAGGGCACTCAGGATTTTTAAAAACTTACCACAGGGTTAAGAAGGAATTTTTTTGGGATGGCCTTAAATCAGATATTCAAAAGTTTGTGGCGGAATGTTTGGTTTGCCAAAAAATAAAGTTGAAACAATTAAGACACCGGGTCTATTACAACCTTTATCCATTCCAAGCCAACGTTGGGAGGAGGTTTCAATGGATTTTATCACAGGTTTACCCAAGTCTGAGGGAAAGAGTGTCATCATGGTGGTAGTTGACAGACTTACCAAGTATGCACACTTTTGTGCATTATCACATCCATTTAAAGCCAGTACAGTTTCTACTGCATTTATGGAAACAGTTCAAAAGCTACATGGAAACCCAAAGATTATTGTAAGTGACAGAGATCCCATTTTCACTGGAAATTTTTGGACAGAATTATTTTCTTGTCTTGGTACTCAGTTAGCTCATAGCTCATCTTATCATCCTCAATCTGATGGGCAAACTGAGATAGTAAACAAATGTTTGGAAGGATATCTTCGTTGCTTTGTATCTGATAAACAGACACAATGGGTCAAATGGTTGCCTCTGGCTGAATGGTGGTATAACACTTCCTTCCATACAGCAACAAAAATGACCCCATTTATGGCACTTTATGGGTATCAACCACCATCAATCACATCATATTTAAGAGAAAATTCTAAGGTTCAGGCAGTGGAACATCACATCGAACATCAACAACAAGTCCTCCAACTCTTAAAGGATAACCTCGTGTTGGCACAAAATAGAATGAAACAACAGGCAGATCAACATCGCAGTGAAAGAAGTTTTGATGTAGGTGATTGGGTATTCCTACGGCTACAACCATATAAGCAAATGTCCCTAAAGCAAGCTAAGAAGGATAATAAATTATCACCAAAGTATTATGGTCCGTACAAGGTGTTGGAAAAGATTGGTACTATGGCATACAAATTGGAGCTTCCTGCAGCTTCTCGATTGCACCCAGTTTTCCATGTTTCATGTTTAAAGAAGGTTATAGGCAACAAGCTCCCAGTTCAAACAATATTGCCAGAACTTGACGAGGAGGAAAAATTATATTGGAACCGGAAGCAGTCACAGAAACAAGAATTCGACAGCTACGAAATCGATCAATTTCAGAGTATCTTATCAAGTGGAAGAACTTATCCGCTGAAGATTCCACATGGGAGGATGAGAATTTTATGCAGAAGTATCCAGAACTACTCAAGCGTTGAGGACAACACTTTTTTGAAGGAGAGGGGCATGTTGGGTCCCTATAATACTAGTGATGACCCCATAATTATTGTAGTTATACCCCTTATTTATATTGTTGTGCCCCTATTACCCCCATATTGTTATTTATGTGCCCCATAGAATCCCTCTATTGTTATTTTTGTGGCTTTATATTATTATTGTTAGGTCGGCTGGATTATATTGTGACTCCTTAGACTCCTATATATAGAAAGGAGGTTTTTTCATTTGTATCATCCAAGAATTGTTCATTTATGTAATGTAAAGGAGGTTGCCCCCTCGAAGAGGCTGAATTCTAAGGCGTTGATCTTTCTTTTCTATATTTTCTTGAGCTGGTTTCATAACAACAAGATTCACGAATACACGATTATATGGAGGAAAACTCAAAGAACTTTATTAATAGTAGAAGAGAGGATTACAACCCAGTTGTCTGATCCGGCATCATCCTCCCAGCATCAAAGCCCTCTTCACCTCATGAAAATCAAGATCACCCAATAATACAATGTCTCTTCTCACAGATAAACCAACAGCACTTCCTTACAAAATACAAACTTCCAGCATCTAGATCTTTCAGATGAGGGATCCATTTATAGATGTCTTGCAAGGGTGTGAGTCAGCTCTAGGTTTCTGATTAGTGTCATTCCACTGATATTTCTTGGTTCCACTTGGAGATTTCATTGATCTCTTACTCATCCCTGGGAAAATTCAGAAAGGCAAGTGTCATGGGAGAAGTTTCTGGAAGATTTCATGAGCTCCCACTTAGCAAACTATCTCTGCCATTTGTCCATTCTCACTCATCGCACCCTATAGAAGGCCTTTTCAGTATGCATTGCACCTTGACCATGGAGCAGTCAGTATGGTCTAGTTTTGGCCATTTCTGAGTGGTTTTTCAGGTGGAACTTCTGGGAAATGATGTAATTAGTTGACCATGATCCTTTAGGGTATGAAACAACACTTTTAGGGGTTAAATATCCCTTGGTTTATGGACATATGAGTTTGGGGTTGCAGTGCCCAAATATGTCTATAACAGTTGCCCCCTAAAGTATGAGGTCATAAATCTTTTGATGTCGGGTGAAATGCTTTATCATGAGGATCTAAGGTATTCGAACTAGAAGGTGGCATGTATAATATACAATACAATACATCATCATCATATTATTTTCATGATCTAGCTGAGGCGGGCATTCCCATGCTCAACTTATAAACTCATTTTCATGTACATAGAACAGACAATCGTTTTTTGTTGCAAACTAGTGATTCTTCGCATGAAGAGTCATCTTCCCTGGCTTAGATGACTATCTGTGCAGCTTCTGTGTACATTTGATGTCTTTATGTTTCTAAATATATCGCAGCCCGAATGGATGAAACTAGATCTGGGGTCTTCAAACTTATTCAATCTTCGCCCCATGTACAAATCGATCCATGTGAAAAGATGTTCTGAAGTCGAACATGGAAAGACATCGCCTGATTACCAGTCAATAATGTAAGTTGTTAGCAGGCGCGAGGGGAGTCACCGATAATGATAATGATCCTCAAGGTACTATAGTGAAATTCACGTGGTGTGAATATATGAGCCGTTGTCAAACCCCACGCAAAATCTTTTGGTCAAAGGCCATTGATATAAACATGTCGCCAGAAGTGAGAAACATGCCATTGAGGCATGCAAGCTTCAAAGTACTAAAAGGGTTGTTTCTAAATCAACTTCTTGGATAATGAGCTGATTTCAACAAGAAGTGACCCATCGTAGGAGGGCCTTGATGTATCCCACATCTACAACACGAAACGAAGCAAATGATTTTTCTAGAGGTGAAAACGATCTGATGATATAAGGTTCAGGTGTGGCGGTCATGAAAAATGAAGGGTGAAGGTATTGCAGCGGATGAGGAATTTGTTGGATGGTAAATTCTCTGAATGACTTCACTTGAACATGTTGGAGACACTGAGATGGATTGGTATCGTTAACCCAAAAATATGGATGGTACGGAGGACCAATGGTGATATGGCCGGTGAACGGAATAACCCAACCCGACTCAATCATGGTGATGGAGTGAAAGTGTCATGTTCAAGAGCAACCTACTACCAATAAAATTCTTCAAGTTTTCTTCCTTTTTTCCCCATTCATTGCTGACCAATACCTCTTTATTTTTGTCAAGACTGAGGAGGGTAACATATGCTTGTTCTATAATTTTCCCTTCGGGCAAACCTGTTTCTATATTTTAACGAGCCTAGCGACAGTGAAACTCGTTCTTGTCTGGATGGACAAGTTTGTCGCTATTATTTTAACGAGTTTAATGACAAATATAACTCGGTCCTTTTCATGTTTAGAGAGTTTGAAAAGGGACAAAAAGGAAACTCCAGTAGTCCTTTTTCGTAGCATAATCCCTTAAGTCCGAAAAAGTATAAAATAATACAAAAGGGATGACTTTTCGATCGCTTTAGCAAGCTGAAAAAGACAAGTGCTCGATCTTTTTGCCCTCAGGTCCAAAAAGATTAAAATATATAGGAGGGATGGTGCTTCCCATTACTTTAACGAGCTGGAAAGGCCAATTGCTCGACAATATTTTTATATTTAACGAGTCTAAAAAGAGTTTAAAAGAGACTCGTTTTTTAGGAACGAGTGGTGTTTTCGGGTAGCAACTGGTTCCAGGTAAGTTTGGAACTTCTCAAAGCAAGCAGTGTGAAGAGGGTGGCAAACAGAATCACTCATCGGAACTATTCCTCAAAAGGGTAAACAATCAAGTGGAAGTGTATGATCGGCCAAAAGAATGGAGGTGACAGTAGGAACACAATCCAAGGTTCAAGAGGCTAATAGCAAGGCAATCACAAAGGTTATTTACTGAGGGTGGATTCATTTTTTAATGAGCTTGAACCGGGAGAAACTATGCTCATTGGCGGGTTTATTTTTTAACGAGCTTGAACCTTGCGGAAACATTGCTCATGCCAGTCGTTTAAAGATGTCTCTCATTGGTAGGTTTATTTTTTAGTGAGCTTGAACTCTACGATAACATGTGCTCATTGCCTTTTTATGTAAGCTAGAAACGACCAAACTACAAAGCTAACTACACTAAAGCTAAGGAACTACTGAGGTTAGGTAGGATGGTTTTGTCCTTCGTCGAGGAAAAAACCCTTCCTTTGATCCGTCTAGTGTGCAGACGTTTCCGGACCAACTGCCTAACCTAAGAAGTTGAACTAAAAAGCTAAAAACGCTAAAAAGCTAAAAAATGAAATTGGTCGTTTTTTACTTGCATACAAAGGTTTGCATGCCCCCAGGTATTAAGAAAAGGAGAGTTTCCAGGTCACCATATGGAAGTCCCTGCAGTTAGGCAGGATTGTTTCTGTCAACAGTAGACAAAAAACACTTCCTTGGCTTTGTCCATCGAAATAGATGAAGGTGAATGGTGTGAGCTTCCAATCACATAACCTATCGGGAAACCTATCTTTTCAGCTGGGTTTGCCTACCAAAGCAAGCCAAGGTGCATGCCCCCTAACCTTCGTTACACTCACCGGACTACCCGTGGTAATTAGGTGGATGAAATGAACATTGAAGAGACATTCTTGATGCAAAGAGACCATTTAGGGATGGTGTTTGACTTGTAGTTGTGTTTGAACCGGGAAATGAAAGTTGGTCGATAAGTTGCACCATTTGGCCTTCATGCGGGAAACACATCACTCGAAAGAGTGTGGAAACAATAGCTTCCATGCTATAAACATAGTCACGCCCAAGGAGTAAATTGTAATCTAATGGCCCTTGGACTACCATCATGTTCAAATGAACATTTTTCCTTTTCAAAGTTATCGGCAACTTCAGAAGGAACCCTAACGGTTGACTGGTTCCTTTGTTAAAGCCTGAAAAATTTTGTGTCTCGGGCAGAAGAAATGGCGAACCAAGTGCTTTCCAAGCAGTTGAGGAAAGGATATTCACTAAAGCCCCTTCATCTATGATAGTGCCAGACTCAATCATTTTGTAAACTTGTACTATGATCTGGAATGGTACATTAGATGGCAGGCGGGGTCTTGCTAGTTGATTCCAATCAAAGGAAATGACTAGACTGCTCGTAGGAGGTACCGAATAAATGGTTGGATAAACCTCATGAACTGGGGGGTTTTCCTCCTGTTGTAAAGGAACGGGTGGATTGCCCACAAGTTCATCAGACTCTGTATTGACAAAAAGAATTTCAACAGTGTCGTTCTCATTTTCTTTGGAAATTTTATCATCTGAAGGTGGACCTTTTGAAGGCAAGACTGGGTCGACTGCCATCTCGACTTGTTGACTTTGGTCCGGTATGGACTCAGAAGGTTCACTTTCAACAATAGGCATTTCGACCGACAATTGAGTTATGCCATTCGGGTCTTCAACTAGCGACAGACTTGGTGAGATTTTCTTGTATCCAGGTGGAAGTCGCTACAGTGAAGCAGGACAGTTATCCAAGACACTTTTGGCTTCGTCCAAAAAAGGACAACAGTGAAGAGCATGATTATCTTCACATAACCTACATGGAAATCTGACCTTTCCTTTCTGTCCATTGACTTCATTTTCACTAGTTGATGGTGTACTATCAACCTGATTTCCAGAGTTTGATGACACTGAATGGTGTAAACGGGGATACCATTCTCTCAAGATCCGTGGAATGAAAGGTCAATCTCAATGAAGGTGGTCTCCCTTGCAAATTATGCATGGAGATTTGTGCTTGGAAAGTTTGGTGTGCGGATTTTCATTGAACGATGCATGGTTGCCCCCTTGCTTCTCTGACTTCTTCTTCTTCTTTTCCTTCCCTTTCTTATTCTCCTTATAAGAAATCCAACATTACCAAAATGTCAAAGGTTTGGGATTTTAGATCTAATAAGTTAGGTTTTACATGAATATATGTTGGAATTCCAAAAATTCAGAGGTGATCCATAGTTGAATTCTTTCTTGAGAATACTTTTTCAGGTGTATTATTATCAAGACTCTTATGAGGAATTCTACTTTGAATGTATATGATTGTCATCGCTACTTCTCCCCATAAGAACTTTGGTAGATCTTGATCAAGGAGCATAGTTCGAATGCCTTCTTCAATTGACCTATTCTTCCTTTTGGCCAATCCATTTTGTTCAGGATAATAGGGAATAATGAGCTCTCTCTTAATACATGCTTCCTTACAATATGCAATCAATTCCTTAGAAGTTTATTCTCCACCGTTGTCATACCTTATATTTTTTATTTCCACTTCATCCCTAAATTCCTTGAACTTATCAAATACTTCATAATTTGTCTTGAGAAGGTAGAGACATGTATTTCTAGTATGGTCATCAATGAATGTCACATAGTAGAGATGACCTCCATGTGATTTTCTAGACATGGGCCCACACACATCGTAAATGATGAGGTCTAATATCTCTTTAGACCAAGTTTCCTTGGTTTCATGAACTTCAATAACACTATGTTTATCAATACTAGAGTCTTTTACCCAAACAATACTTTTTCATCAACAAAAACAATTGTTTCCCTTTATTCTTCTAAACAATAAAAAGAAAAGTCTTTTTCAAATCTAGAACATATAGAATGCAACTTTTATCCATTATCCAGATTCAATGATGTTGATCCCATGCCTCTAACACCATAGTCATTAGTAAGAGAACATGTAAGAGAAGCCAAGAATCCTTGATTCTTGACCTTGTTGAACAAGTATTAGATGACCTTCTTGATCCAGCTTCCAGCAGTTTTGAAACCCATTCTTATGTAGTTCATCATAGAGGGAGAAATAATGCCAACAAAGTTATATTTGATTCTTCCTGACCTTAGCTCCGATACCACGTTGGAAAATCAAAGTAATTATATTAGGGTTTGATTCTACTTTCTTGATAATTAATTATGAGTGTGTTGGCTTCTTTTGTTTTTTTATTATACAATATTTCATTAAGAAATTACCATATTATGGGTGTATGAAGATCACAAAACAAGAGACACAAGATATACTCACATGCCAGGGTAAAACCCCCTCGAGGGGAAAACCTAGTCTAGAAAATTCTTCCTTTCAATAGTATTCTTTGAGACTCTTCACCCTAGACCAAGACAAGACCTTCCCTTACACCAAGTCAACCTCCCAGATCTTCAACCCCTTCTAGAAATTTCGACTAGGAAACAACTTCTGGCAACAATGAAACTTACGAGACTTCGATATCCCAATCCAAACCACAAAATAGAGAGAAAGAAACACCAAAATTTTTATTTATCTTTTCTCCTTAGACTTCCCAAAACTCGCATTCACTTTGGCTTCCCAGCAATACAATTTGCACTTCTTCCCAGCTACAAGAGAACTTCGCACTTCGTCCTAGCTATAAGAGAAATTGAACTTGTGTGAGAGAATGATACTTCAAATGAATTTGATGAGATTCATTTTATAGCCTCCTTGTGGGGTCAAGTAGGCTCCTTAGGCCAAATTGATCTTCTCTTAGCCTGACATAGTGTGGAGGTTACATAATTCATATTTGAATCAATACGTAACTTTTTTACATGATTCAAAAGCCCAACTCTTTAAATGTACAATGGCTCTATAGACTCAGAATAAATCCTATAATTCCTCAATGGGGAATTTGACCTAAAACAAGGTGACCCAATCATGAAACCATGATTTAATAAGTCGTAATAATAATAAATATTATTATTTTCTTTATCCTTTTTACAAGTACATTACATATTCGCTCAAGTACATAAATGAAGATTGAACATAGTTACATTTTCCAACAAGGGATATATGTGGAGAGAGAAAGAGAGAGAGATAAATGTAAGGGAAGAGAGAGATAAATGAGGGATATATACATGTGGGAGAGAGATAAAAGAGGGATATAAGAATGAGACATACAAAGAGGGGGGGAGAGATGGGGGAAGGAATACGAGAAAGGTAGACATACGAGGGGGAGGGGGGAAGAGAGAGATATGGGGGAAGGAAGAGAGAAGTGGAATTAGGGAAGTGGGAGGGAGAGAAAGGGATGGTGAGAGAGAGAAAATAGGGGATAGGGGAAAGGGAGTGATGGAGAGATAGTGATAGGGAAAGGGGGATAGAGGGAAATAGAGACAGATTATGTGTTATATGGGGGAGGAAGATAGGGACAAAGAGAGTGAGAAAGAGAGAGATGGAGATAGAAAAAGGGGGAGAGGTGGTGGGGGGGGGGGGGGAGAGATGGATGTATGAGGGAGACATTAATGGGGAGGGGATAGAGAGGGAGATAGGGGAGAAATAGAGGGGGTTGGAGAGATAGAGAGAGAGAGAGAGAGAGAAGGAAGTGGGGGAGACAGGGGAGAAAGAGATGCATGTTGGAGGGAGACATATAGGGTAGAAAGAGAGATAGAGAGGAGGAGGAGGAGGAGGGATACATATGGGAGGAGAGAGAGAGAGAGAGAGAGAGAGAGAGAGAGAGATAATTAGGATGGATGCATACATGGGATAACATAGAGAGAGGGATAGGGAAGGAAGAGAGAAATAGAAAGAGAGATGTGGGAATGGGGGGGAGAGGGATATAATTTTTGGATTCACAATCATACTGAGAGGGGGGTGAATCAAAATAATGATAATTTTTACTTATTTAAAAATTTTAACATTATAAAACATCAACCTCAAAAGCTGACCAAGTAACACAATATATATGTGTAAAATATTGTAGTTTAAAACAAAAAAATTCTATGTATTAAATATATTGTAAGAACCAACCTATTATTACATAAATTTGTAGGCACCAAACTAAATTAGACACCAATCCCTTATTTTTCTTTGTAGGAACCAACCTATAGGAGACACCAATCCCCTTTGTTTTTTTTATAGGAACCAGCCTATAGGAGACACCAATCCCCATTGTTGCAAGATTTTTAGGGACCACCATACAAGAGACACCAATTCCCACTACTACAATATTTTTAGGCATGAACTTATGGAAGACACCAATTCCCACTGCAACAAATATTTGTAGGAACCAACCTTCTTTATTTGTTCTACTTACTTCTTCACAATGTATGTTAGCTACTTCTACATTCACCAAGTCTACTTGTTGCTTCTACATTCATTAGGTTTGTTAGTTACTTCTACCTTGACAAGGTAGACCTATTGCTTCTTCCTTCATTAGTTCTACTTCTCCCAAAACTTATTTCTTTTGGATTCTTTCAAAGAATGAATTTTTACAACTTTCCACATATCCAATTTTTCAAATTTGATTTTGAAATTTCTACCATAGGTACCTAGAGATCTCCTCTATGTCTCATCCGAATTTCACAGTCTGAAACATCTCAGAAATAAAATACAAAAAATGCCAATTTGACCTATTTGAAGCATGTTTCAAGATCATTAATAAAAATTAACTTCCTCATATCATATATCCAAAATTATAGAAAAGCAATGTCTGAAATTTCATTCATAGGTACCTTGAGATCTTTGTTTTGCCTCATCCAAATTTCACAAAATGAAACATCTCAAAAAGAAAGATAGAAAAAATGCCAAACTAACATATTCGAATAATTTTTCAATAGAATATAGGAACATTATATTCCTCGTATCATATATCTAAAACTATAGAAAAATAAGGTCTAAAATTTCTATCAGAAGTAACTTGAGATCTCTTCTTTGTCTCCTCCGGATTTTATATTTTGAAACATTAGAGAAATAAATATATAGAAAAAATACCAAGTCTACCTATTTGAATAATATTTTAGGAGCATTCAAGAAGCCTCACTTCTTTAGAGCATACCTTTGACATTATAATGAACCAAGGTATGTAATTTGAAACATAGGTAGATGACAATATTCTGTATATACCCTCCAAGTTTCACAATCCAAAACATCATAGAACAAAAGTTATAGCAAAAATTGCAAGATAACATGTTTGAAGAAGATTTTGAAAGCATTAAGGAAGCGTAAATTCCTTAGATAATGTCTCCAAAATTATAGTGAACAAAAGTATACACTTTGAAACTGATATAGAATTTAAAAACTTGAAGGTCTATTAAAAATTTCAAGCAATTTTATGTCTTGTGGGCAATGGATCAAGTTGCAAAATCATATAAACTTTATTGTTTTTAAAACTCGGTTTGTATAAATAAAACAGAGAAATATGAATCATACACAACAACACAAAACAACAAATTGATAACAGAGTTCACCCCGCCTGGGCTATGTCTCTAGGTCCAACTTCCAATATTAGGCCTCTTCACTTATATGCTCAAGTCTAAATTACATCAATCTATAGTGCTCAAAATTCAAAAATAGTGCTTCCAATGGATTCACAATGCACAAAAACCCCTAAATAGGCTCTTATTCATCTCAAAAAGTTTAAAAAATGAGCAAGATATGCCTCAAACAAATTCTGCTAATTTTTTTGCAAAATTACAATTATGGCTAATCATTCTATGTTTTCCGCCCTTTTTCCAACACCAAGTGATAATTTTTCCTACTTCCAATAAGATTCCCATTATAATTGGGGAAATTTGTTGCCTCCTTAACCGCATTAATATCCCTTAATCGTCGTTCAAGGTCATATGGATGCCATGTGGTTGGGGGTTGGGTTAATCGCTCGCCCCCAATGCTCTGCTCCCTTCAGTTTTGACATATGGTCATATAATATCTCACGATACCGGGGGCCGGCTTAGGCTAGGTGCCATCCAATCTGCCCTTTCACCATTAGTCTTGGACATATGACATAATAAGAACCGGGGTCAGGCTTAACCTCCCACCCCTTCCGCTCTATCTCCGATGGTGGTCACCTGAGTACCATGAGATCAGGGTTGGGGCCTAGTTCCCACCCCCTCACCTTCTACTCTTCCATAGGGTCTTGTGGTTTGTGTGTGAACGGGGATTGGGGCCAAGTGACCCGCCCCATTCCCCCAACGCACCGACCATTTGATTTTAAATATAACTTGGGCACTCCATTGGTTAAGAACTAATGTGATGGTCTGACGGTAAGGTGCGCAATTGTGTTGTGGTAGGTTGAGGGTGTGGAGCGATAAAAAGGTGTCTTTTCAACTCATAATTACCTTCACATTAATTATCAACCCAGGGATGACTTTTTATTTCAAGAGTGTACTCAGTCTGAGGCAGCTATTTACTCAAGAGTAATGTTTTGCAGTATAGTGCTGAAAATGCAAAAGTAAATAAAAGCTGGAAAAGGAATCTAACTACAACAACATAAACTCAAATGCTCTGAAATCCAACTATTCACTCAGCAAACATCGATTGAGGATACAGTAGCAATAACTCATTCCTCTAGAGATTGATGCAATTGAAAAAGGCACTCAAAAGAAAGATCATCAAAGTGGGAACTAGATAGCATATGTCAATGTTCACTACAGTCTCAGACCTTCTGCACACCAAAGCAAAGATAATGCGAATAATAAGAAATGGAACATCGTCTACTTTTGTAAATAGGATTGAACAACAAAACTCTATCCTGATATAAATTAAATCAAGCATAAATAAGATCCACAATCTGAGAACTTAGGCAGCGATAGCCAATGTCCTTTACAGTTGTTGATCTCTCACACCATACTAAAGTAATAATGTTGCTAAGAGAAATGGAATAAACACACTTGTTGTAATAACATTTAAAAGGCAAAAACAAATCCTTGCGGAGAAGGAAACCAAACCATCACATGGCAAATCGGAAAGATAAAATACAACAGCAGCGTACTCCACCAGAGGCTGGGCCCTTAGCCGCCAGCAGATGCTACTGGGCTACTTCAAATGAGAAGAGTGAACAACAACCCTTTTATTTATTCATCATCAAACTGTGAAATTATTACAACAGCTAAAGCTTTGAGAATTACAATGTCAATGCAACAATCTCCTTTTCCTCCTATTCTATCCTATCCCATCATCATTCTTGAATCTCTAATTCTGAATCCTCAATTCCCCATCATTTTTCCATCCCCAAATCATCCCCATCTCTGATCTCTCTTTTCATTTAAATAGAGAGAGATCAGAGAGAAGTTACAACAAGAAGATATATTTCCATCCATCTTTCAACAAGAGCAGGACGAATTTGGCTTTGCAACTGAGATTTGGAGGACGGCCACAACAACAAATGAGAAAATCATGCTCAAAGAACCTTGCGTTTCTATCAGTACAAGCCGAATTTGGGCAAGCCATTCTTCGATACAGCTAATTGGGTCCGTTCTGGACAAAACCCATGTTCCAGATTTTCCATATTCTGCTTCATTTGCTCAGAATCTCAACCACAAAACTATCACTTCTTATTCCAGCGCATTTCTGAGTTGGCACATTTAATGATCAAATCTTCAATCTGGAAATTATCTTGAACGCTAAAAATGGTGAATAATGTTATAACCAATTTATTAAACTTTCATTGATAAAATCATGCATAATCATCAATTTATTAGAAATAAAGGAAGATAAATAATATTCATCCATAAGATCATAAATCATTTATAAAATGGATTTAAATGATAAATTATAACAAATGATATAATTGAGAAGAGTAAAAATGGATGAAATAAGTGTTAAAAAGGTGGTTGTATTCACGTCCCAACAAAGGGGTTAAACCCCACTGAGGCCCTTGAACCACTTTACAAAAAATTGGCTAAACATGGGGTGCGATGTGGCACCCTCTCATTGGGCCACGTGGTGACTCATAATTGGCCCACCTCACAACCAATGAACCAATGAAAAACACCATCTGCCTCATTACGACCCTACCACTTTTCAAGCCTGGGTTGGTTCGTACAGTCTATTATGCCTTCCTATTCAGTTGTTGATTTTATTGTACTGTCTACCCAATCAACAACCTAGTCAACCCTTCTACTCAATTTTTAGTTTTTTGGCCAAAACTTCATAACAACATAACTTGAGCATACGATGTTGGTTTGAGTAAATTCAAGTGGCATTGGATTTAGGATGAAGAGCACTATGATTTGGCATTGGTTTCAAGTGATTTTGAGAAATTTCGATTTTGAGCATTTTTCTGATCCCCTCGATCATTCCTCCCAACTAGAATCTTTTGGACCACCAAAAGGTTGTTTTCAATCACCAAGTAGGTGAGGGTACAAATCCCTCACCCTTCTGATCTCAATCCACTTGGCCTTACTTAGATTGGTTCCCTTCATCCCCACATGGACGTGCTCCACATTGCCTCCACATGAAGTCCTTATCCTCCTATCAAGAATATTATCTTATTGCAATTATTTTAAGTATTCAAGAGAAATATTCTATAGTTGGAATATGAACATTCTCTCCTTGATCTTTAATAAAAGGAGGCTCATATAATCTCAAGTTTTCCACAATTACAACAACATAAATTCGCATGTATGGTGGAAAATCGAACCAAAAGGCATTATTACCAATCTTTTCCAAGATTTTAAAGGGACCATATCTGATTTGTTTGATATTTTTACCTTCATTGGGGGAATTTTGAGGTCTAAAATGGGCCTCCTAAGGAAATTATAAAATAATAGTGGAAATAATAAAATAATATTACATTACATCATCAAATATTATAGGGAAAAAAGAAAAAACTAATTTTTCAACTCGTACTTTCAACTTATCTCCCTATGGGTTTACTCAAATTTTGAGCAGAAACACTCGTTGGATGCAAAATTTTATTCCTCGTCAAAGGAGTACCCATGTTGCATACTTTATATGGACCATACTACACGAAAAATAAGAAATACATGAAAAAATTGGTTGCAATCATGTTTTTTCATGTATTTCTCATTTTTCATGTAGCAGGATCTATTGAAAGTATGCAACAAGTGTACTCCTTGGATGAGTAATTAAATTTTTCATCCAAAAAGTACTCCCACTCGAAATTTGAGTAAAACCTTAGGGAGATAAGTTGAAAATACGAGTATAAAAAGTAGTTTTATTATTTTATTATTTTATTATTTTTTAATATTTTTACTTTTTTACTCCAAAAATGGTGAATCATCCCCCATGGTTTACATCATCATCTTTAATGCTACTGGTTCTTGTAAAGTTTATTTTGGTTGTACGTTTTTCTTAGGAGGCCCATTTTAAACCTCAAAATTCCCCTAATGCTCCTTTGAGTCTTTCCTTATTGATATAAATCCAAACATGATCTCCCACCTGGAAATTGTGGTCAACATGATGCATATCATGTCTTTCCTTGTACTTGGCTTAACTATTCTCCAATTTTTCTTGTACCATATGATGCACAAACTGAATTTGTTCAATGAAGAGCTTAGCCTTATCTATATCACTTTGTCCATCCACCGCAACATATTTCCTAAAGATAAAATCTAAGGGATATTTTGGTAAATATCCCAAACATGCTTCAAATGGAGATGTCTAAGTTGAAGAATGATTGGATTTGTTTTAGGCTTGTTAGATGTAATTTAAGTGCTCATCCCAAAGCTTGGGATGTTTGTTACAATATCCACAAAGGATATGTACTACTATGATGTTCACCACTTCTCTTTGGCCATCATTTTGTGGATGAAATGTTGTGCTCATATTTAACTTGGTGTCCATGAGTTCCCATAATCTTGACCAAAATTTCCTAATAAATTGAGAACCTTGATCAGATATAATAGAAGTGGGTAACTCAAAATGTGCCCATACATTTTGGAATAACATATGTGCAGTCTGTACAACTATAACATGCTTCTTACAAGGCATCAAAACACACATTTTGCTAAAATGATCCACAACAACATAAAGATAATCATGAAGTTTCCTAGACATAGGTATTCCTCCTACAAAATCCATAGAAATACTTTCCCAAGGATGAGAAGGAATAGGGAGTGGAGTATACAAACCCAAATTTCTATTTCTAGGATTGCTAGTAGCACACATAGAAAATCCTCTCACATATCTTGACACACTTTCATTCATATGAGGCCAATAACAATACCTCTCTAATTGTACAATTGTTTTGCCTACACCAAAGTGGCCAACAATAAAGGAAGTATGAGATTCCCTTATGATGTTGACTTTTTCACCCTGTGGAACACATAACTTTCCAAGATGATACAACAATTTATCATGAACATGATAATCTAATTCTTCAACATGATTTCCTTGACACAAAGTTGCATAAGAATCCTTGAAATCTTCATCTTTAGCATATTATTCAACATAGCTCTCATGCATGATGGAATTATTCTTAAGAATTTCAGATGCACTAATAATAGGCCTTGATAACATATCAACAACTCTATTGTATAGACATTTCTTATACCTGATTACCGAATGGAACTACTGTAGAAATGTCATCCAACTGAAATGTGTGGTTTGTTGTAGCTTTATTTGTGATTGTAAATATTGCAAAGGTTGATGGTAAATATGAATAATCATTTCCTACCCATCAAATAATGCTTCCATTTCTTCATGCTTTGTACCAAAGCATACAACTCTTTTTCATAAGCTAGATAGTTAATTACTGCATTGGTAAAGGTTTCAGAATGATAACAATTAAGCTTACCATGTTGCATCAAAACTGCTCCCATGGTCACTTGCATTGGTTTGAATCTCAATTGGGTGCTTAAGATATGGAAGTGCAACAACTGGTGTTGTACCAATTTTCTTTTTCAACGTATCGAAGGCTTTCTACAACTTGCATCCCCACTAAAAGATTAGTTTCACACTTGCAAAAGCATGTAGTGGAGCCACAATAGATGAAAAGCTAGCAATAAACATTCTCCAATATTGTTATGCTCCCAAAAAGCTACTAAACTCTGTTACATTATTAGGATAAGGCCAATTCACAATGACCTCAACCTTTGAGGGACCAATATTCAATTCACACCCTGACGCAAATAAACTAAAGGTTTTTTCCCAAATTCACACTTAGACATCTTTAAATAAAAAAAATCTCTCTTTAATACATCTAAAAGTCACTTAACATGCTTGACATGCTCTTCACGAGTCTTACTGAAAATCAGAATATCATCTAAGTAGATTATGACAAAATAATCAAGGAATGGTCTCAACGCATCATTCATAACTCTAATGAATGTTGTAGGTGCATTACAAATCCCAATTGGCATAAATAACCATTCAAACAAACCTTGTTTTGTCTTGAGAGATGTAGAAAATCCTATAGACTCACAAGCTCATGCAATTTACTAATGCACAGGACAAGAATATACTTCTACTTTCAACTAGTGGAAGCCAATATATCGATGAAAAAAATATGAACAAGAAGAAGATAAATCAATGGCACATAACACAAGATGTATCTGGGGAAAGCCAATGTTCAAAATCTCAATATCTGTATTTCATATATTAGAAATATGAGTGAAGATACAAAGCTTGTTATCACTAGAACAATTCAGCACAAGTATGCTCAACTCTCTCAGCTCACAAGCTAGCTCAAGCTAAATCCTTAGCCAATTTAACAACTCTCCAAGACCCTAATCTCTTACATAATTCCTAGGATGAATAACCATATTCAAAGGGAATTCATGCTTCCAAACTACGCAATCCAAACATAGGATCAATCTATGATGCATGCATGATATTTACACTCCAGTAAATAATACCACTGATAATACATTGTCCCTGCACTCTAGTCACAACTGGGTCTTTCTTTGAACTGATATCCATGAGTTTCTCATGAGGGAATCTACAGTTAACTGGAGTAGAACTAGTGGATGCATTAGTGCACAAACTGATTGTTAGTCCTCTATTAGTTCCGAAAATTATAACTAATTTAATTGAACTTAACTCAATAAACTTAGTGATATAATTTCCAACTCAATTTAAACTCATACTGGACCCCTGAAACTTAGGGAGAACATATACATGACTAAAAAAAGACTTCCGACTCAAAATTCCCAAGCTAATTAAGTTAATTAAACTTAATTAACTATTTACAAGTTGTGAATAGAATAACATTCGATTTTAATTCTGAGTTTAATTCATGGACAAATTAAACTGGAATTTCTTATTGTCATTTTTAAACACTCCCTCTCAACAAGAAAGGGATTATCAACTACCCTGATCCTTTCTCTGTGAAAGTTGAATTTACATCTTGACAATGCCTTTGTCAAAATGTCAACATATTTCTCCTCTAAGGGAATGTACTCTAACAACATAATCCACCTCAATACACAATCCCTAAGATGATAATATCGGTTATCAATATGCTTGGACCAATCATGAAAAACTGGATTTTCGGAGAGTTTGATAAAACTCTGATTATCACAGTAAATCACAGTTGGATCCATCTGCTGACCAAACAAACCAACCAAGATCTTCCTCATCTAGATGGCCTCACATGTTTCCTAACTCGCAACAATGTAATGTTCCTCTACCGAATTGAGTACAACCAATCTTTGTTTCATGTTGTACCAAGAAATTGTTGCTGACCCAATACTGAAGATCACTCCCGATGTGCTTTTCTGTACGGATGGGCTCCCTACCAAATCTACATTGGTGAAGCCTTGAAGCTTCACTCCCTCTATATGTCTATACCATAATCCATATTGATGTTGGGTGTGGAGCCTGATTATCTTCTGTATTCAAAGGTCTCAGCCGGATGTATACCCCAGGAAGATTATACACCCCTCCACGTGGGGGGGTGTAGGGTGGACTTGTTCCCCCCACAGGGTGTTACAGCGGATCTGTTGTAGGTTGTATCTCTTTAAAGTTTGTTGGATAATATAAAAGGAAGGATTGTTTGTTTCTATGTGGATGTAGCCCAAATTGGGTGAACCACGTATATCTGTGTCTCTCTTGTTTTATGTGTTTTTTGTGTTTATATTTCTGCAATATTTTATGTGTTCCATTGCTCTGTAATATATAATTTTCTAACAATTGAGAAGTGCCTCTAAGGTATCTCAACACATGCTTTTTTTCCTTCCAATATAGCTTGGTAGGCCTAACCATCACTTGACTAAGCTGGTTAATTGCATAGCACATATCCGGTCATGTGCTCACCAAGTACATGAGTGAATCCACAAGCTGCAAGTGAACAATAGCTTCCACTACTTCCCCTGAAGTAGAATCCTCCTTCCTCCAGTTACCTTCTAGAGGAGTCTCCATGGGTTTGCTGCTTTTCATGCAAAATCTCCTAAGTATCTCATTGGCATACTTTCCCTGAGACACAAACAACTCCCAATCTCCCTGCCATACTTCCATGCCAAGAAAGTAATGCATGAGCCCCATGTCCTTCATCTCAAACTCTCTTGCAATGTCCTCCTTGTAATACTTTATCAACTGATCATCTCCCGTCAGTATGAGATCATCAACATAAAGTACAATGATCAAAAATTTACCGTCCACCACTATGTGGTACAAGTTGTCATCTGCTTCACTTTTCATGAAGCCCAACTTGGTGAAGTAGCTATCTATGCTAGTGTACTAAGAACAGGGTGCTTTCTTCAGCCCATACAATAGTCTCTTGAGCATACACACATGTGACTCATGGTCAAAGGTCTCAAAACCTTCAGGCTACTCTATGTACACCTCTTCCTCAATCATTCCATTAAGGAACATTGTATTCACATCGATCTAATGTATCTTCCAACCCATCTATATTGATAGTGACAATATAGATATGATTGACAAGTACCTTGCAATAGGAGCAAAGGTCTCATCATAGTCAATCCCCTCTACCTTTGAAAAGCCATGAACCACAAATCTAGCCTTATGCTTCTCCACACTACCATTTGTATCTTGCTTTACCTTGTAAAGACAATGGGAGCTCACTACTGACTTGTCCTCCGGTCTCGGGACCATATCCCAAACATTGTTACAAACTATGGAGTCATACTCCTCTACCATGGCATTAACCTAAACTGGCTTCTGCACTGCTTCCTTAAAGTAAGATGGCTATGTCACAACACATTCACCCATAAGAGCCATATATCCAGTGTACCTCTCAAGTGACCTCTTCTACCTACGCTGAAACGTGGGTGCTCCCACATTCTCCCATGCATCATCCAAAAACTTGTCGGCCTCTCTTGTGTGCTTTCTTCCCTATCTGGAAGACTTTACCTAAGTGTATGTCTCTACACCTAGATCCTCTACATGTGACTGCTCCACATCGATATGAGGCTCCTCAACCTTAGGAGCTAAAATCTCCTCATCTGCATGTATATCAATCTCCCTTTAAGGGGAAACTTGCATGGCCTTCTCCTCATCGAATCTGACATCCATGCGAACCACTATCATCTTGTTGGTTGATAATTACACCCGATAGTTGTGAGGTGTATCAATGTACCCAAAAAATATCCCCAACTTTGTTGTCGGCTCAAACTTCTTCTATTTATCTTTGGTCACATGGAAATATAATGATGACTCAAAAATCCTAAAATGACCAACATCTAGCCTCTTATCGGAATAAGCTTCCTCTAGTGTCTTCATCTTAAGTATCTAATGTGGGCTACAGTTCTGAACATAAACTGCTATGTTGCATGCCTCAGCCCACAAGTGTAGTTATAGGCCCTGATCATGCAACATTGCCCTCGTTGCCCCTACTATGCTTATGTTCTTCCTCTTGGGCGACCCATTCTGCTAAGGGTTATGGGGTCCGGTTAACTCTCATTTAATCCCTTCTGCTGTACATAAGTTCTTAAACTCGTTTGATACATACTCACCACCATTATCACTCCATAGAGATTTAACCTTCTTGCCTTACTCTTTCTCCACCAATGCTTTAGAATCACAAAAATTTGTGAAGGTTTGATCCTTTTTCTGCATGAAAGATATCCAACATTTTCGAGAAATGTCATTAAAAAATATAACATAATACCTTTGTTTGGTCGTGGATACTATCAAGAATGGTCCACACACATCTGAATGGACTTGCTCTAGAATAGCCTCTGCTCGACTGTCTCTTTTGTGAAAGGAAGACTTGGTGTATTTTCCTAAAGTACACACCTTTCATGTATCAACTTGCTCAAGCGTAGCTTTGGGAAGACTGGTAGATATCTGCCACAATATCTTCAAAGCCCCATGATGCAAGTGGCCCAATCACCTATGCCACAACTCTCCAATGTCTTGGCTCGACACCATTTCTACTTTTGTGCTCAAAGAAACACACTCCTCCAACTCAATCTCATAGAGATTCTTCACCGAATCCCTATCTTCTTTACTTGAACCATGGCTATGTGTCAAAGGAATGCCTTTCCTTTCGAGAAGATCATATCATAGCCTCTATCCTCAAGCATGGTAACAGATACCAAGTTATTCTTTAGCTCGGGCACATACATAACATTCTTCAAGGTGAGTGGAGCCCCATGCTCCCTCTGAAAAGTAATTGTGCCCAATCCAGTAACATTATACTTCCCATCGTCACCCATCTCGATATGCATCTGGAGAGCTTTCTCCTCTAGGTCACTGAATAAATTTATTGTAAATCATGTGGAATGGAGCTCCACTGTCTAAGTACCATACACTTCCCATAATTGATGACACCATGCATTTAATGAGGGAAACGTCCAATTCGAATTGAGAGACCAAAGCCTCACCCACCACTCCTCTTGAGGACTTCTTCTTAGACTTCTTGAGTGGATAATTTGTAGAAAAATGGCCCAGCTCATGGCAATGAAAGAACTTAATGTTCATCATGTCTTTATTCTTACCTCCATGATAAGGATCTGATTTGGAATGGGAAGCTTTCCTTTTCCCCTTATTCACCTTAATCGCTAAGTGACAATTCTCTTCATCACCAATCTTTGATGAAGAGACATCCCTGGTGTTCCTCCTGATCTCCTCCTACATCAAATCCGACCACAGTCATTCCCAATCCGGCAGCTTCTCCCAACCATTGATAGATTTCATCATCCTCGCCATATCATCCTCGACAACTGTGATTCCAACACTTCCAAGTTCATCATGACATTGAGTGAACTTCATCAAGTATTTTGGAATAGTCTTGCCTTTCTCCATTTTGATTTTTCAAAGTTTTCCTTTAGTGCTAATTTCCTTTGGTCACTACTATTCTGATACAAGTCTATCAATATTTTCCACATATCATACGAAGTTTCCTCGTCATGGAGACTCAAGAAAATGTGGTCTCAAACTCCCTCAAGGATTATTTGCCTCACCTTTGCCATAAACTTCTTCCATTTGCCCAAATTTTGTGCATCCGATGCTACTGGCTTATGAATTTCTTGATCAAAAAATTCCTTCAACCCATTATCCTCTAGCACAACCTCCATTTTATCCCTCTAGGCTATAAAATTCGAATTTCCTTCCAAGGCATACTCGAGCTTCAAACCGTAGAATGCCATCTTCCAATCCTAAAGTGCGTATTGCAAATTTGAATTTCACCTATAACCCAAAACTCAAAACTTTGAAATCTCCTCTAGTATATTGTTCTCAGCTTCGATACCATGTAGAAAATCTTGTAGATTCACAAGCTCATGCAATTTACTAAATCACATGACAAGAATCTACTTCTACTTTCAACCAGCAAAAGCCAATAGATCGATGAAAATAATATGAACAAAAAGAAGATAAATCAATGGCACATAACACAAGCTGTATCTAGGGAGATCCACTGCTCAAAACCCCGCTATCTATATTGCATATATCAGAAATATGAGTGATGATACAACGCTTGTTCTCACAAGAAAAATTATGCACAAGTATGCTCAACTCTCTCAGCTCACAAGCTAGCTCAAGCTAAATCCTTAGCCTATTCAATAGCTCTCCAAGCTCCTATTATCTTACATAATTCCTAGAATGAATATCTCATATTTAAAGGGAATTCATGTTTCCAAAATTGCACAATCCAAACATAGGATCAATCTATGATGCATGCATGATATTTACACTCTAGTAAATAATACCATTGATAGTACACTGTCCCTGTGCTCTAGTATCAACTGGGTCTTTCTCTTAACTGACATCCATGAGTTTCTCATGAGGGAATATTCGGTTAGCTGGGGCAGAACTAGTGGACACATTAGTGCACCAATTGATTGTTACTCCTCTATTAGTTCCAAAAACAATTTAGAACTAATTTAACTAAACTTAACTTAGTAAACTGAGTGATCTAATTTCCAACTCAATTTATACTCATATTGGACCCCTAAAACTTAGGGAGAACATATACATGACTACAGAAAGACTTCCAACTCGAAATTCCTAAGATAATTAAGTTAATTAAACTTAATTAACTATTTACAAGTTGTTATGAGAATATAATTCGATCTTAATTCTCAGTTTAATTCAAGGAAAAATTAAATTGGAATTTATTGTTGTCATTTCTCAACAAAAGAAGACTTCCAAATATCGCCTTTAGAAATTCTGATATGATGATAACCACTTCTCAAGTCCAACTTAGTGAAATAAATAACATCCTTCAATTGATCTAGAAAATATTCAATACGAGGAAGAGGATAGCAATTATTTATTGTGATTTTTCCAAATCTCTAAAGTCCACACACATGTGTCATGCACCACCCTTCTTTGGAACCAAAAAAATAGGGGACCCACAAGATATGTACTTGGTCTAAACAAGGTTTCACAAAAGGTTTTGCCAATAGCAATTTATACACAAAGGTTGAAAATGTTAAACTGCTAATTATTATTGTTTATGTTGATGATATCATCTTTGGTAGCAATGAAGAATCCATGAGTCAGAATTTTGCTTCAGTAATGCAGCAAGAATTTGAAATTTCCATACTTGGTGAACTTACTTATTTTCTTAGTCTACAAGTACAACAAACAAAAGATGGTATCTTTCTTTCACAAACCAAATATTTCAAGTAGATCTTGAAGAAGTACAGAATGGAAGATTATAAACCAGTATGTATTCCAATGGTAACAAGATGCAGTCTCAGTTCTAACGATGAATCACCAATAGTAAACCAACCAACTTACATATATATGATTGGAAGTTTTCTTTATCTAACAAGTACATGCATGCAGTAGGAATTGTTAGAAGGTTCCAAGAAAATCTAAAGGGATCACATCTCTAGGCAGTCAAAAGAATTTTCAAATATCTTCAACGAACTCAAGACTTTGGACTATGGCATACTAAAGATACTGACCTTAATCTTCATGCATATACAGATGTAGATTGGGCAGGAAATGTTGATGATCGAAAGATCACTAGTGGAGGTGCATTCTATATGGCTTCTCGGTTAGTGTCATGGTTCAACAAGAAACAAAATTCGATTGCCTTATCTATAGCTGGAGCAGAATATGTGGTTGTTGCATATTTCTGCACACAACTACTTTGGATGATGCAAACATTGCAAGACATTCAAATCACATGCACTCCACCCATCTCCATTCTATGTGATAATAAAAGTGCCATCAATATTTCGAAAAATCCTGTCATGCACTCCAAGACCAAGAACATGACCATTAAGTACCATTTTCTACGAGAACAAGTGCTTGAGAAAAAGGTTAAATTGGAGTATGTTCCCTCCAAAGAACAGGTTGTTGAAATATTCACTAAACCTCTTCCCAGAGAAACGTTTGAATATCTCAAACAGAAGCTAGGAGTAGTTGTTGCATCATCCTACTGTTAAACTAGTTTTGAGAGGAAGGTTATTATACGCGGGTTTCATGAAGCATAGTCACATATACACATGGGTTTATATGGCTGAAGGAGAGAATATGTTTTTTTGATAGGAAAATAGTGGGTTAGACTCTAATATGGGTGCTCTATCTGATATTGATGATTATAGCCTGACGATATGCTTTGTTCATTAACTTTTATCTGACTGACAAATATGCCTTGATGAATGACTTGTTGACAATGCATAGCTAGCATAGGTTCAGTGGGAGCATTAGCCTTCACTCACTTTTAGCATTGTTGGCATCATGGTTGTTGAGATCATCTATGGCTTCAAATACTAATATCATTTGTTACATAAGTCATGTAAACATCTAGGGTGTGATATGACTTCTTCTGTCATGTTCTATATTTCAATGAGTCCTCTTGGACATATGATGTATTTTGTATCCCCACTTTGAATGTGATGGATGATGTAATATTTTTTGTATTTCTGTCATGAATAAACAATTGGTATACCCCACTTTGTTGGGTGGATGAGTCAAACATGGTGTATCCTCACTTGGTTGGGTGATTGATGTATGTATGAGTCTTTGGTCATAGGGAGGTGATACTCACTTAATTGATTTATAAAGTCATGTTATTCTTTTGAAACATATCTCTGCAGACTCGGCATGTACTCAAGGGGAGAATAACTTGATCCACTATTTGCCCTTGATTTCAAAGGGGGACAGTATTTTGGTGTTGCTTGTTATCTCTAACAGTTTCTACAGCTTGCAGTAATCAACACCAACATGGTTTCCCTCAAGTCCAAAGGGGGATATTGTTGGCATTATGATACAAATGTTGTCCTTGATGACAACTCACTCATAGGTCAGTTCATTTTTGATGAAAGGCAACCCATAGTGTAACAGATCCATTCATATGCAACAGGGAATTGGTACAAAAGAACAAGAAGATGGAGCTAAAGTTTACTAATAAAAATGAAGAAGTTGAAGGTAAAGGATGGTGAAAAGCAGTTTAAGATGTATACACAGGTCCACTTAGTCAAAACAATGTATAAATGCAGGTCCACATAACAAAAAGCATGTATACGTATACACACACTCCTGCAAGAGGAAAAGCGCGTACAGGTTGGAAAATCAAGGAATTTCAAGAGTAGAGAATACCAGGGGTCAATACCATGGTATTAGCCCACAATATTGAGTGGAGTAACGACTATTTGATCCCACCCAAGAATACCATAGGTCCTAAGTGGTTTTGGTCCGAGGTATTGAGAAAGGCCTAAAACTATATAAGGAGGAGAAGATCATAAGGCTAGGGTGTGCAAGTGAAAAGGGTTTCTAAGGAATACTTCTACCTGAAGTATATTTTATGTTGTAGGGGATGTGTTGGTGATTTGATCTGAAATATTTTATGCACCTTGAATTCAATGTTGGATCAAAATCATGAGACTTGAAATGACTTATCATTGAATGATCTGATATTGGTTGGGCCAGATCTAATTGTGAACACCTATTTTATTCTTTGAATGTCATGATCTAGGTTTGTCTGAAGTCCGGAATAGCAGTTAAGTTATGAGTTAATATTTTCATATCTGTACACTGGTTCATTTTGGTGAAGTTGCATATACATGTTGGTTCAACTCTTCCAAGTAGCGTATGCAAAAGAAAAGTATGTTGTTCAGAGATGATTGGTTTATTTTAATCAGTATTGTTGTTTTACTATTGTCTGCCAATGAAGTCTTCTTAGATCTTAATGTAAAACCGAATGCATAAGGAGTTTGATAAATGATTGATTGATTGTATAAGTGAGAAGAGTGATCTCTGTTATTGTCTGTGTAAGGCTCTGTAAATTGACAATAGATGTTTAGTATATTTCTGGTTGGTATAGACTTGATTCAAAAATTTTACGTTTCGGTAGTTTTGAAGGTATACACAAGTTTGATTAAAGGAAGTAGTGTATACACGCAGGTTGGGTTCAGTAAAGTAGCATATACATTCTTATTGCTTCTAGGAAAACTAGTATTCCTATAGAATGCTAGCCCTCTAGGTTTGGTAGCTACCCTAGAAACAATAGTTTAAAGTAATTCAACAATTTCTTCTATGTGTAATAGATAAGAGAAAGATAATGGAACCAACCTGGAACTTCCGCTTAATCCCTTGCTTGCTCTCTCTCCCCTTTGACAGATCCTGCAACTCCTCTTCATAATTAACACGCTTGGAGAGTACCTGCACAAGTACAACAACAAAGAACTATCAAAGCATCATGATCTATTACAACATAAACATTACATAATTGAATATATAATGAAAAAATGATAACATTCAAAATTGCACAATCATATGGAAGAAAACTTGAAGAACTTTATTAATAGAAGGGAGAATTACAACCCAGTTGTCTGATCTAGCATCATCCTCCCAACTTTAATCCTTCTTCACCTCATGAAATAGCAAGATCACACCAACAATACAATGCTCTTTCCTCAATTATAAACTATCACCACTTCCTTGCAATTCACAATATTCCCACCTCTAGATCTGTTGAATTGAAGATCCATTTATAGATGTGTGCAAGGGTGTGAGTCATCCATGGGGTTTTATTAGTGTCATTCCACTTGTTACAATTTATTCCATTTGGATATTTCTTATATCCCTTATTCATCCTTGGGCGAATTCAGAGAGGGAAGTGGCACAGGAGAAGTTTCTAGAAGATTCCATGAGCAAACACCTAGAAAATTGTCTCGGACATTTGTCCATCCTCACTCATCACACCCTATAGAAGGCCTAATCAATATGCATTGGACCCTGGTAGTGTACCACTAAGTATGCATCACACTTTTCTAGTGGAGCAGTCAGTATGGTTTAATTTAGGCCATTTCTAGTTGGTTTCAGAGATGGAACTTTTGGGGAATGATGTATTCAGATGATTATGTTCCTTTAGGGTATGAAACAACTCTTTTAGGGGTTGATGAGCCCTAGTTTATCGACATATAAGTTTGGGGTTGATGTGCCCAAATATGTCTATAACAGTTTCCCCCTAAAGCATGAAGTCATAAATATTGATGTCGGGTGAAATGCTTTATCATGAGGATCCGAAGTTTCGAACTGGAAGGTGACCTGCATAAGTTACAACACAATACATAATCATAATATAATTTTCATGATCTAGTTGAGGGAGGCATTCCCATGCTCAGCTTTATAAATTCATTTCATGTACATAGATCAGATAGTCATCTACAGATACAGACTGGTGATTCTTCAGATATAGAGTCATCATCGTTAAGATGACCATATGTGTAGAGCCTTTGTACATTTGATATTTTTATATCCCTGAATATATCACAGCCCGGATGGATGAAACTAGATCCAGGGTCTTCAAACTCATTCAATCTTCACCCGATGTACAAGTCAATCCATGTGAAGATATGTTCTCAAGTCGAACATGGAAAGACATTGCCTGATTACCAGCCAATGATGTAAGTGGTTAACAGACGCGAGAGGAATCACCGATAATGATAATTACCCTCAAGGTACTACAGTACAATTCACATGGTGTGAATATATGATCTTATGTCGAACACCACGCAAAATCTTTCGGTTGAAGGCCATTGATGTCAATCTGTCTCCAAAAGTGAGAAACTTGCCATTGATGTATGCAAGCTTCAAAGCACTAAAAGGGGTGTTTCTAAGTCAACTTCTTGGATAATGAGCTGATGTCGACAAGAAGTGACTCATCGTAGGAGGGCCTTGATGTATCCCACATCTACAACACGAAACAAAGCAAATGATTTCTGGAGGTGAAAATGAATTGACGACACAAGGTTTAGGAATGGTGGTCATGAAAAAGGAAGGTTGGAGGTATTGCAGTGGATGAGACATTAACTAGATGACTTCTCTTGAACATGTCAGTGACAGTGAGATGAATTGGTAGCGTTAACCCCAAAAGATGGATGGTATGAAAGACCAATCGTGAGATGACTGGTGAACGGAATAACCAAACCCAACTCAATAATGGTGATGAGGTGAAAGTGTCATGTTCAAGAGTGACTTGCTACCATAAATTCTTCAAGTTTTTTTCCTTTTCCCCAGTCATTGCTAACCAGTACCTCTTTATTTTTGTCAAGCTTGAGGAGGATAACATATTATTTTTCTATAATTCGCCCTTCACGCAAACCTGTCATTATTTAATGTTTTAACGAGTCTAGTGACAGTGAAACTCGGTCTCGTCTAGATGGACAAGTTTGTCGCTATTGTTTTAACGAGTTTAAAGACAAGGATAACTCGGTCCTTTTCATATTTAAAGAGTTTGAAAAGGATGAAAATAAAACTCCATAAGTTCTTTTTCGTAAAATAATCCCTCAAGTCTGAAAAGGATAAAATAATATAGGAGGGATGACATTTCCAATACTATAACGAGCTGGAAATGACAAGCGCTCGACAATATTTTCATATTTAACGAGTCTTAAAAGGGTTTAAAGAGGACTCTATTTTGAGGAACGAGTGGTGTCTAGGGTAGCAACTGGTTCCGGTGATTTTGGAACTTCTCAAAACAAGTTGATTTCTATGAAGAGGTTAGCTAATAAGACCCCTCATTCCTCAAAAAGGGTAAAATAACCATGTGAGAGAGTATGATTGGCCAAAAGGATGGTGGTGATGGGATGTACACAACCAAGGTTCAAAAGGCTAATAGAATGTCAATCATAGAGGTTAAAAATTGAAAATGGGTTCATTTTTAGACAAGCTTGAACCATGGGGAACTATGCTTGGATTCAGTTTCATGTTTACACAAGCTTGAAACGAACAAACTATGCTTGGATTGGTTTGCATGCCCCCAACATGATGAAAGGGAGAGTCTCTTGTAACCAGATGGAAGTCACTATGGTGAGGCAGGATGGTTATCCAACACCTCTTTGGTTTCATCCAGAATAGACAAAGGTGAATGGTATGATAGACCAATCACATAACCTACAGGGAAACTTATTTTTTCCATTAGGTGCATGCCCCCCAAGCTTCATTACACTCACCATACTACTCATGGTTATCAGGTGGATGGAATGAAGGTTCAAGTGATACCGTTGATGTAAATGGATCATTTAAGGGTGATGATGGACTTGGAGCTATGTTTGGACCAGGAAAAGAAAGCTGGTTAGCGGTGACAACCTTGCCTTCATGCGGGAAACACATCACTTGGAAGAGTGTTGAAACAATAGCTTCCAAGTTATAAACATAGTCACGCCCAAGAAGTAAATTGTAATCTAAAGGTCCTGGGACTAACATCATGTTCAGATGAATGGTATTCCCTCCCAAAGTAATAGGTAACTTAGGAAGGGTCCCTAACAGTCGACTTGTTCTTCTGTTAAAGCCTAATAGATTCTATGTAACAGGCATAAGCGGTGGCGAACCAAGCACTTTCCAAGCAGTTGAGGAAAGGATACTCACTAATTCACCTTCATCTATAATAGTGCCAGACACGATCATTTTACAAACTTGTACTATGATGTGGAAAGGTACATAAGAAGGAAGACAGGATCTCGCTAGTTGAGTCCAATCAAAATAAGTGACTAGACTACTTGGAGGGGGTACCGAAGAAACGGGAGAATCGACCCTTTGAGTTATGAGAACTGGAGGGTTTTCCTCCTGTCTTGATGGAACAGGAAAATTGCCCCCAAGGTTGCTAGAATCCGAAGTAACGAAAATAACTTGAATGGTATCATTTTCACTCTCTTTTGGAAAGGTACGATTAGTTGAAGGTGAAATTGGGTCAACTGTTACCTCGACCTGTGGACTTTGGTCAGGTATAGACTCATAAGATTCACTTTCAGAGAGAGTGGTTTCGACCGACGATTGATTTAAGTCAGTCAGTTTTTCAACTAGTGAAGGACTTAGGGAGAGTTTCCTATAGCCAAATGGAAGTCGCCGCAGTGAAGCATGAAGGTTATCCAACACTTTTTTGGCTTCATCCAAAAAGGGACAAAGGTGAAGTGAATGACTACCTTCACATAACCTACATGGAATCCTGACATTTCCCTTACGCCCATGAACTTTATTATCACTAGTTGATGGTGTGTTACCAACATGATCTTCAGAGGTTGATGACACTGAATGGTGTGAATGGGAAGACCATTCTTTCAAGATCCGAGGAAAGCAAGGACAATCTCGATGAAAATGGTCTCCTGCACAAATTATGCATGGATATTTGGTTTTGGGAGCAATGGTTGCCTGGTCGCCCCCTTGCTGAATTGTCTTCTTCTTTTTCTCCTTCCCTTTCTTCTTCTTTTCAGCCACCCGGTTACTAGTATCACTACTTTCACCAAGCAATGTGGAAGAAGGGGAGGGAGAAACAAACAAGGAAGAAGACGAAGGGTCAACTTCAATTCAACTGGAGGTTGATTTTTTTCAATTGAAAGTGTACCCCCATTTTCAACCAAAGAGGTTGAAAACAGCCATACTGGCAGGCCAATGGTAAGTCCCAAAAGGGATAATGTAGCCATATAAGGAGCACCAATATTTCTGAAAGCAGGAAAAGGACTAGGATTCCCTTCAAAAGGGATTCCTTGATTGGTGGACTCTGAATTTGTCTCCATATATCTCAACCTAAGATCAACTAAGGAACAGGGATGTTATTCTAAATTCAATTAATGTTAATGATGCTTGGTCACAACCTTTCTTTTTCATTTTTTAAGAGTCGAGAAAAATCTAAAGATGACTCTAGTCTCCTTCGATTTTAATGAGCCTAAAATGACAAGTGCTCAGATAGACCGTTTCTTTTAAAGAGTCGAAAAGAAATGAAAGTGACTACTCTGGAAAATCTAGACAGAGGGATTACCAAATCAATCGCAAAACTGCAATATACACCTTGGTGATAAATTAAAGAGAAATTACCAAAGACTTATGTATGGTAGTCAATCTTCTCAAATGTTGTGTTCAATGCATTGCGATCAATAAGGCAGCAGACTCGGCTTCCTATGGAGAAAGGATTTAAGCCTATTGTGGTCTCCCAATATATACGTAATGGTACGGGGAGCACAAGTCCATTTTAGCACTTGTCGTATCAAGGAAGAGGAATCACCCAACCTTCAATGTGTTAGGATATTCCAACACATAGGAAATAGTTAAGTACAACTTGGTCTAGTATAGAGTTAGGTATAGAGTTAGGTAAAGTGTGTCTCTTTACCGTTGTACATTTTGTAACTTACAATCTGACGGCCACGATATGTAGTGATCCGACGGTTCATTCTCTCCTCAGTATTACTGACACTTGATCCGTGGCTTGACACTCGATTGGTCCATGATTTCTATTTAAAGCGCATGGAGGATCATTTGTAGGGTAATCCGTTCATGAGAGAAGCATATGTAAATTTTCATTCTTTTATTAATAAATTGCCTGAAGTGGCCGCGTTGGCTCAGGTCGTGGACTCTTTCCCTCTTTGAGGGTTTTAACCACGTCAAAAATACTGGTGTATTGATCTGCGATCTGGTTGTGAGCGGTGTCCTTTGGTGTTCTGTCTGAGGAACTTACCCTGTAAATTCCCACATGGTATCGGAGCTATTTGAGTGTCGCGCCCGTTGGTGATCCAAATATGAAGTGGGTAGAACTGCATCCGACTGCTATTTCCTGGATCTGCTGTTTCTGACTGCTTTCGGGCCGAGAGGACTGCGCTGTTGTGTTGGGAGCATCTGTTCCAGTGAGGAACCCCTTTCGTTTCACGCGAAAAGGTTTCCGGTAGCCCTAGCTGCGTCATTTTTAAGATCTGGAGGTATACAGTGTTTATTTGCAGTTTACTGTTATTTTCTCTCTGTTTATTTCAGTTTCGGTTTATTTAACTTATTTTATTACCAGATCTATACCTTTCATTTCTGCGTATGCTCTTTTCCCTGCGACTCTGTGCGATCTGGGCAAATCAGAAACAGAAAGAAAGGATTTTTCTTATGCGTATGCTCTTTTCCCTGCGCCTTAGGGTGATCTCGGAAAATCAGAAACATTGAGGAAAATATTTAGTTTCCGGCCAAAGCTAACTTTGAGCCGTAAGGTTCATTTTTGAAAATATTTAGTTTTTCGGCTAAAGCTAACATCGAGCCGTAAGGTTTTTTTTCTTTGCATGTCCGTGTTGGGTTTTGTGTTTTTTGTTTTGTAGGGAAAAAGAGCCTTTTCAAAGCAAGCACGCAACCCAAAGCATCAACCTCTCTCTCTCTCTCTCTCTCTCTCTCTCTCTCTCTCTCTCTCTCTCTCAAATTTTTTGTATAGCTCAATTGGTTCAAAGCTATTCTAAGAGAGTAGAGGTCTGGGTTCAAGTCTCCATTTTTTTGGGGGGCAGATTTTTTCATTTCCGCACATTCCCGCACTTCGTCGGCGACTTCATCAACTTTTTTCAAAAAGTCATAACTTCTTCATCCGGAAACCATTTCCAAAGCCGTTTTTTTTAAACCAGCCTAATTTTTCAAGATCTATCCATTGGAACACTTATTTTCAGCATCCTTAGCTTCATTTTCCGTTGAAATGGAAATTCAATACCAAGTTACCCTTGACAGCACCATCTACTTCCAATGGTTGTCCTACATTGAGGATTTACTTAGAAGTAAAGGTCTCTACCGAATATCCTCAGGCCAAGAAAAGAAACCAAAGGATCAAGATAAGGCTGCTAAATGGGAAAATAGGCAAGATCAAGCACGTGGATTGATAGGGATGTCTATTTCTCCAGATCTTAGATTCCATATTGCAGAACTTGATACTCCTGATGAAGCAATGAAACAAATCAATAAAGTTTTTGGGATTAAAAATGAACTTAGAGGCCATCAACTTGAAAATGAGTTGCTTACATTGGACCCTAATATTTTTTCTTGCATTGAATATTTCTTGTCCAAATTCAAGACCCTTAGATATCTCTTGGAAGGTGTTAAAGTTAAGAAAGAAGATAGTAACCTTATCTATTCCATTCTTACTAAGTTGGGACCAGCCTACTTTGTGTTTGTTTCCACCTTCCATTCTACAAGAGAAGCCTTTATTTCTCAAGGAACAGACTACAAGCCCCCTTCCTTTGACTCTTTTTGTGATTCTTTAATAAGAGAACAAGAAAAAATCTTACACCTTGGTCTTCTTAATCTTGGAAACTCTTCCAAGAAAACGTTAGCCAGCCAGCAGCAACCAAATTCAAAGAATCCTAAGAAGTCATATCCTAAAAAGAATGGTCCTAAACCAAACAAGGTCCTAAGCAATTTCAGCCCCAAAATGAAAAATCATTTCAACAAAATGATAAGACAAATAAAAACAAAGGGAAGAAGTGTTGTGGGGAAAAATGCCTATGCAGGACGATCCTATCCACCTAAGGTGTGATAGAGCCTTAGCAACAAACAGATACAGCTACTTCAGTTTCTTCCTTTATGAAATGTGAAAGAGGAGATATTGGTAGACTTACCGTTGTCTTCTGGTTGTCCCTCGATCTAGATCCTCTTCTCTTTGGGCGTCCACAGCTACTTGCCTCCTCGCTTGCTCAAGAGAACAGCTACTTGATTCCCACGAGATCACAAGAGAACAGCTACCTGTGACAAGAGAACAGCTACTTGCGACAAGAGAAGAACACAACACAAATTCAAATATACATATTCATAAATGATTCAGGATTAGAAGTAAATCAAATATACTAATGCAAATCATACAAAATACACTAGCATATAGGAAAGAACCAAGATAGCTTTATTGATTGATAACAAGGTTCAGGAAGAGATATAACCCATAGGGCTCCAATCCAGCATCTCCTTCCCAGCAGAATGGAATTCCTTCTTCAGCTCCCTTCAAAGCATTAAGCACCCAATGATCCAACCTCAAACCAACAGCAATTCTTTGCAATCACAAAATTCCAGCCTCTGGATCTCATGGAGGAGAGATCCATATATAGATGTTTTGGAGAGAGGATGAGTCAGCTTGAGATCTAACTAGTGTCCTCTACCTCTCTCAGTTCTTGAGTCCACTTGGAGGTTCTTGCTTCCACTTGGAGATTTGGAACCTCTTACTCATCACCAGTCGAATTCCCTGATGCAAGTGTCATTTTGGAAGCTTCCTGAGCATTGACACATTGAGAAATGAGCCTGCCACTTGTCCAGTTACGCTCAGCTCAGGTAGCCTTTGTTGCAGTTGACATTCAGCGCAGATGCTCAGTGGAGCAGTTGACATGATCCAGAATTGGATTCTTTTTTAGTATTTTCAGGTGGAGAACTTCTGTGAATTGCTGTGGTTTGTTGGCCTTGTTCCTCTAGGGGTAGGAACAACATGTTTAGGGACTTTGGATCCCTTAGATTATGGACATTTCATGCTCGAGGATGCAAGGCACAAAAATGTCTATAACAGTTGCCCCCTAAAGTATGAGGCCATTTATCATGTGAAATGCTTTATCCAGGAGGGTCCGAAGTTCATCCATTTGCTGGGAGGAGACCTGTAATAAGATACAATACAATACATTATGATTCATACTGCTTTCATGATCTAGCTGAGGCAGGCATTCCCATGCTCAGCTTTATAGATTCATTTTGGTACATAGAACAGACGATCGTCTGATGGTAGACTGATAATTTTGGCGAAATTATCATCCTTTGAGTAGGATGATCATCTGCTGCAATGATGTACATGTCAAATGTCTTTATTTTTCCTGAATATATATCGCAGCCCGAATGGATGAAACTAGATTCGGGGTCTTCAAACTCGTTCGATCTTCACTCTAAGTACAAGTCGATCCATGTGAGAATTGCGCTGAAGTCGAACATGGAAAGACATCGCTTGATTACCGGTCAATAATGTAAACCGTTAACAAGTGCGAGAGGAATCACCGATAATGATAATGACCCTCAAGGTACTGCAGTACAATTCACGTGGTGTGAATAAAGGACTTGGCGTCGAACACCACGCAAAATCTTCTGGTCGAAGGTCATTGATGTATACCTGTCTCCGGAAGTGAGAAACTTGCCATTGAGGCATGCAAGCTTCAAAGTACTGAAGGGGTTGTTCCTAGATCAACTTCTTGGATAATGAGCTGATGTCGACAAGAAGCGATCCGTCAAAGGAGGGCCTTAATGAATCCCACATCAGTGACACGGAACGGAGCTAATGATTTTAATGTAGGTGAAAACGATATGTGACATATGATTCAGGGTGGCGGTCATGAATGGATGAAGGATAATGTATGGCAGTGGATGGGACCCGGTTGACTCTTTCTAAACGACTTCTCTTGAACATATGACGACACTGATGCGATGGATTGGTAGCATTACCCCAAGTATGGATGGTGTGGCGAGACCATGGTGATGTGACCGGTGAATGAAACAACCCAACCCGATTGTGGTACGGAGGAAAAGTGTCATGTTCAAGAGTGACCTGCTACCATCAAAGTTTTCTTGATTTTTCCCAATTTTTCCCCAGACGTTGCTGACCAGTACCTCTTTATTTTTATTAAGCTTGAGGAGGATAACATATTCTTGTTCTATAACCTGCCCTTCAGGCAAGCCCATCGCTATGTTTTAACGAGCCTAGTGATAGTGAAACTCGTTCTCGTCTAAAGACAAGTTTGTCGCTATTTAGTGATTTTAACGAGTCTAACGACAAGGATAACTCGATCCTTTTCATTTTTAGAGAGTCTAAAAAGGTACATAAAGTTAACTCCAAAATTCCTTTTTCGTCATCTAATCCCTTAAGTCCGAAAAAGTATAAAACAATACAGAAGGGATGAGTTTTCGATAGTTTTAACGAGCCGAACCAAACAAGCGCTCGATCTTTTTGTGCAATAATCCCTTAGGTCCAAAAAGATTAAAATTTAGAGGAGGGATAGCACTTCCAGTCGCTTTAACGAGTTGGAAGGCCAAAACTTGGCAATTTTTTCACATTTTACGAGTCAGTTGAAAAGAGCTTAAAGAAGACTCGTCTTTTGAGGAACGAGTGATAAACAGGGTTAGCAGCTGATTCCAGGTACAGGTTGGAATTTTCCAATCACGGCAGTGTCACAAGGATGGCTAGGTGAAATCACTCTTCGCAGCTGTTCCTCAAAATGGGTAAACAATCATATGGAGGTGAACGATCGGCCAAATGAAAAGTGGAGGTGACGGTGCAAACACGACCAAGGCTTTTATGGCAGATGAAGTTACGTACACAATGGTTATTTACCGGAATAGGTTCATTTTTTAACGAGCTTGAATGCGCCAAAACACTGCTCGGACTTATGTTTATTTTTTAACGAGCATGAACTATGTGCTAAAACTGCTCAGATCTTGCGTTTATTTTTTTTTAACGAGCATGAACTTTATGCTAAAACTGCTCGTTTATATAGTCAAATTTTGATTATTTTTTTACCATTACTAGCTTTTCTCTTTTCAAGGATAGTACTTCATTTTCAATTGTTGCATCAAACTTAGTTAGAAATACATAACATGAGATAAAAACCCTAATATTTTTCTTTGAACTACGTAAAAAGCCATTAAAAAGTGTTTTTACCTCTCATTTTACCATTTCATTTGAACTTGGTTTGTTGGAGCTTTGGAGGTGCCTCTTCCCTCTTGATTTTCACCAGCTGATTTCGGGAGATTCTGTGGACGATTCTCGGCGCCGTCTGGACCAGGTAGGATCTAAACCCTAGCTCTTTCTTTTTATGGTTTCATTTTTCCATTCTGTGCCTGTTTCCCAGTCTTTCTGAGCATCAGAGGTTTTGCCAGGGCGCCCTGTCATCAACACAGGTTGTCCACTCGAAACCTGCGTTGAAAGGCAGCTTGACCTTCAACGCAGGTGGGACACTTCCTACCTGCATTGGGCTTGGAAAACTGATTTTTTGGCACAATTTTTTATGAAATTTCGCCAGTTTCTCATCAAATCCAGGATCTTACTCATTCTCTTGTTTGTTTTGGAGGGATCTTTGAGCAAAATGTCCCTTACACGGTGAGAACGAGAACATGAAGAAGAAGATATGATTGCTCTCCATGACCCTGTCACGGTGAACGCGCTACGGAACTGTGGCCTGCTGAAGTTTTTCCGTATCTCAAGCATGAGAGCACAGATCTCTTTACTGCAGTACATGCTTGATGCTTGGGATCCAATCAACCAAGTATTCCAAATTAGGGGAAAATCAATCCCCTTGACCATCGTAGACATTTACTTCTTGACTGGGTTGTCAAGGCGGGGTGCCCCCATTTCTTTGTCAAGTTCGACCCGGGGGAATGACTCCGTGAGAGACTATGTTCACCAGTACTACAGGGAAGGTTCCCAGCCGAGCAGAGACGGCAAGGTCATTATCCGTGAGATTACTGACAGGTCCCTCTGGTCCATTCTGTATACTATTGGTAGGATGGCCGGTAGCGCATCTCTTCATGTTGCCAACAGATCTTACGTGTAGCATGCCTTGGAGTTTATCCAACCGAAAGTATTCAACTGGTGTGATGCAGTACTTGCTCAGATGAAAAATCAATTGACCAAGGTGAAGGACGGGAAGCTGAAGAGCTTTTGATTTGGTTCTATTTTGACAGCCTTCGCCTTGGAGAAAATACCACTGATGCAGCCTCAGTATATTGCACTCGACTTGCCTTCTCCGACCGAGCCACGCATGCAGAGATGGGTCGATCACATGTCTAGGCATGCTGTTCAACCTCAGATTACTTTCACTGATACCTTCTTCAGGTGGTTCGAGCGCCACGATATGGTATTTTCCGAGTATCCATATGTGGGCATGGATTTCCGAGGTGATCCGGATTTGGTGTTACCGGATGGCGAACAGTGGGGCGCTATTGGTAAAATCTTTGACCATATCACTGTTTACTGTTTTTATTCATAATGTTGTTGTGCTTTATTCTGTCAAGACTTTTAATCAAACTCTTGTGTGCATGCAGATGTTGGTCCTATTCGTCCAGCAGTTCGTCCGAGACCGCCAGTCGCTGCCCCAGCAGTGGAGCCTGCTAAGAGAGTTATTCTTCGTGACCTTGACGTGGCCGAGACCCATGTCTCAGAAAGGTTCGACATCTGCAATAAATGTAAAAAGGTGGATTACTCGACCAAAACAAACACTTTAGCGAAAACAAAATACAACAAAAGCACACAGGTTACTATTTAGGCATAGTAATGCTTGAGATACAACCCGTTGCGGGGTTGCGCCAGTGGGATTCCGTCATAATCCATTAACTCGTAGGCTCCTTTTGCTAACACTCGTTTAACAATATAGGGGCCCATCCATAAAGAATTAAATTTTCCTGCTCCCAATTTATCGGATTCTTGGTCGTAAAGCAAGACCAAGTCACCTTCTGAGAAGACACGAGGTTTGACATTTTTGTCGAACTGCGCCTTGACTCGTTTCTTATGGGCTTCGTTAGCCAAAGCGGCATCACGACGGGTTTCATCCAATTGGATTAATTCCAAGAAACGGGCCTCTTCTTCTGAAGTTCCGGGGAGGAGGTCAATTGCGAGTTTAAGAGATGAAATTTCACACTGGATTGGTAAGACTGCCTCCAGGCCATACACCAGTTGGAAAGGTGTGAACCCAGTCGCATTCTTTACCGATGTTCGGTAAGCCCACAAGGCTGAGTACAGGATTAGGTGCCACCTTCTTTTGTGAACCCCGATCATCCTTTGCAACATATGCTTCAGGACCTTGTTGATTGCTTCAACTTGTCCGTTGACTTGCGGATAATACGGGGTAGAGCTGTCGTGAGATAGCCCTAGCTTGGCAGCTAATTCAACCATCATTTGATTGCGGAAATGTGATCCATGATCTGTAACTATAGCCTGTGGTACGCCGAACCTGGCGACTACATGATTGAAAAAGAAAAGGGCAGTTGTTTCACCAGTGTTATCCAATGTAGGCATCGTCTCGGCCCATTTGGTAAAATAGTCAACGGCGACTATAATATACCCATGCCCCCCGGTCGAGGTGGGGTTACATTGCATGAAATCGATGCCCCATTTGGCGAAAGGCCCAACAGCAACTATTGGCTGTAAAGGTGTGGGTGGTCTTCTGGTTTTGCTATCAAAAATCTGACATGCATGGCAACTTCTGACTGCGATTATGCAATCTTTGAACATGGTTGGCCAGAAGTATCCTTCTCGTAAGATTTTTTGTGTTGTTGCATATCCAGATTGATGACCCCCACACGCGCCTGAATGACACTCATTCAGGGATTTTTCGGCCTCCTCATGGGTAAGGCACCTCCTCAGAACTGTATCGATACCACGATGGTAAATCGTATCACCGACGATCATGTAGTCTTTAGCTTGGTATCGTATACATTTTTGTTCAGAGTGAGAGGTGTTAGGCCTGAATTTTTGGGTTTGGAGATAAATTATGATATCTCCATACCACTCATCGCTTGTAGATATCAGAAACAAATTCTCGTCCACGATTGATTCTTCGGATGTTTCATCGTTGGACGACGATGGGAGATCGCACAATAATTCCGCAAAAACTAGAGCTTTCTTTGATTTGGATTTTACAAATTCCAGATCAAACTCTTGAAGGATCGCTATCCATTTTGAATATTTTCCCCCCAGCAACTGTCATGACAGTATATAAGTCATGGGGTTGCAATCTGATAAAATGGTTGTTTTATGAAAGAGGACATAATGCCGAAACATTTGAATCGCTTGAACAGCTGCAAGCGCTAGTTTTTCAACATAAGAATATTTACTCTCTGTATCATTTACGTTTTTACTTAAATAATATATAGGATGTTCAATTCCATCGACTTCTTGAACTAAAACCATCGCAATGGTCGTATCCACTGCAGCTAGATACAGGTTAAAATCTCTTTGATAGTCTGGGGCATACATTAATGATGCTCTTACTAGAGAATCTTTCAGAGCATCAAAGGAAGCTTGCGCCACCTGATCCTAGACAAAAGGTACATCCTTTTTCAAAAGACGAGTGTAACCTTTAGCAAGTTCTGTATAATTTGGAATGAACCTCCTCAGAAAGTTTGCTTTCCCTTGGAGTTTCTGAATCTGAGGCAAATTTGAAGGTGGACGCAAATTAATGATTGCCTGAACCTTGCAAGGGTCGAGACGAATCCCATCCTTAGAGACTAAAAAGCCAAGTAAACGACCAGAACCGACGCAAAACACACATTTGTGCGGATTGAGTCTTATCTAGTAGTGTCGGCAACGTAGAAATATCGCTCTTAAATGCTGCGGATGATCAGTCCGCTTTCGCGAATGAGCCGGAAGGTCGTCGAGATCTAGTTGAACTATGTTCTTGATGTCATGGAAGGCATAATTCATTGCCCTCTGGAACGTCGCCCCTGCGTTCTTTAAACCAAAGGGTAATTTTCGATAAGCGAATGTGCCCCACGGACAAATAAATGTAGTCTTTGACTGGTCCTGTGGGCGGATATTATTTGATTATACCCGGAAAATCCATACATAAATGAAAATATTTCACATCTGGCGCATTCATCAATTATCTGGTCGATGAAGGGTGTAGGGTAGTTGTCCTTTGGACAAGCTTGGTTTACATCCCTATAGTCGACACACACTCTAATCGTCCCTTGTTTCTACATAACAGGGACAATATTCGATACCCAATCGGTTAGAGGAACGGGGTAGATGAAACCAGCATGGAGAAGTTTTTCAACTTCCGCCTTAATGGCAGCGGCTTTCTTGGGGTGCACCTGCCGAAGCCGTTGTCTTACTGGTTTAGCATCAGGATACATTTTAATTTCATGTTCAACGATACTCGAGTCAATGCCTGGCATCTCATCATATGACCAAGAAAAGACATCTCTGAACTCGCGAAAAAGAGCGTTATATACTTCCAGTTCTGAAGGGGAACAACCTTTGCCGACATAAATATTCTCTACAACATTTGGTTTAGTCGAGATATTTATGGCTATAATCTCTTCAATATTGGATAAGTTTCGCTTGGAATCCACCGTATTTACAGTATTTGATAGGAATTCAAAAACTGAAGGGTGGTAAAGGTCGTGTTGAGTATCTTCTTCATACTCTGGAAGAAGGGAATGATGGTGGTGATCATTCCATGGTGCCCCGTCAATCAACATTGATTGTAAGATTCCTTCGTCAGTCCCATGTACTTTCGACCAAGGATCTAATGGGGTACCATATTCTCTAGACCTATCTACCCAAACGCTTAACGAGCGTTGATTTGGGTTCGCCTCCCATGCCCGAAACATTGATTGCTACAATATTTCTATAGGGCTTGGGGGCAAAACCATTGCATGATCCATGTTTTCATTTTCTGCGACCTTCGTGGAAGATATCATGTTGCAGGTTGCTACCAACGCTATGTTTCCTATGTAAATAGGAGGTGGAAGCGCGAAAGTTCCCATCATTGTGGGGTCTTTCAATAGGCCTACTCCGATATCTTGAATTGAATGGTCACTTCCATGGATCATGGGAATGCTTCCTGTAACTTGTGAACCATTAGGGAGGAAGTTCTGTTGGTCGACGACCGTAATCCCTCCTTGAAAAGGGAATGCGATCTTCCTAAAATAATTCGACACTACAGCTTCCATGGCATATATCCATGGTCTTCCCAGTAGGATGTTATAGTCAAGATTCCCATCGATGACTTCAAAATCAATTTCCACTGTTTTTCCTCCTAGTTCAACCTTCAAGTTATTTAGGATGTCGTACGGGGTGTACGTCCTTCCGTCGAATGCTTTTAATGTCATCGAAGATCGGGACAAGGTTGGAGATCCGAGAGTTTTCCAGCAACTCATCGACATGATACATGTAGATGCCCACTCATCAATAATTGTTCGGTGAACAGTTTTGTTGAGGGCTTTCACTTGAATAAGGAAAGCTAGTTGAGCTGGTAACTGAGGATCATATCCTTTGTGGTCAAAGGATACAAGATTGGAATCCTTAGGATCAACCCCACCAATAACCGATAACAAAACTTGCCTTTGGGATGGGCAATTTTGTAGTACCTCAAGAGTCGACATAGCGGATGGCGATTGGGCCAAATCTTCCACTATGTTATAATGTTGCGCCGCTCTGGCGCGAGGATTAAACATCGACTTGTGTACTACTCCCTTCGGCGGTTTTATTGTTAATTCATGAATGATGGGTGGTACAACTTCTGTCGAAGTTGTTGTCGAACTACTTGGTTGATCTTTACCTTTGTCATTCGACACCGGTGGATTCCCGTAATCTTTGTTCCTTGTCGAAATCAAATCATCATTTTGTTGCTTGGAGATCGATAACATTAGCACTTGCGACGGGGAAGCATTTCCACTATCAACCATATTTTGACCTGGATTTGGAAATGGATCAGTCAACACAGCTGAGGTTTTAGAACTCTTAAAGAATTTCTTTAGCTCAGCTCTTAACGGACAATTTGTTGTCCGATGATCCTCCTCATCGCATATTTGACAAGGATATTTCCTATTTCCAGGAGGGTTTGAAGAAGTTTTTTGAGGGGATGACTCACCCTGTTTCTTCTTCTTCCCTTTGTTTTGCTTCTTCTTACTTCCTGGTTGATTGGAATTTTTGCCTTTATCTGCTGATATGGCATTTATTTCCGAAGAAAGAATTTCTTGATTTGCATTTTGTTCTGAAGTCTTACGGGATTTCTTAGACGACACCTTTGTCGAATTTGCGTTTGTTGTGCCAATCACACCATCGCCGGCATGAGAGTCACTATTTGATTTCGGAGGAGGAGGAATTGAAAATTCCGGTCTAGGGGCGTCAGGTATCTTATCGTAGAGCGTGCCAGACTGAGTATATACTAAGTCTAGATATTGTGCACGAGCAATAACCTGCTCCTTTGTTATGACTCCCCCCTTGGCCACATCTTCCGTTATAGCAGGAAGTAACGACTTTATGAACCATTCAGCTAATAGCTGATCGGGAACGAAAGTCTTTACCATTCTCCGACGACAATGCCACTCATGTATATGATCGGATATATGTGTGGCCGTCGTCTGCTTGAAATTGGTTAAGATTTCTGTTCCAGTTTCATACCTTATCGGTAATTGAAAATGGGTTAAGAAAGTCGTGGCTAGAGAACTGAAATTGTCGAAAGAGGCTCTAGGTAATTCAATATACCATTTAGCCGCTGGACCTATCAATGTCCTCTGAAAAAGGCGAAGCCTTATCGAATCATCGTTCAGGGTGTTCGACGAACACCACAGATGAAAAGTCATCACATGATTCGATGGGTCTTCGCCTGGATTTCCATTGAATTTAGGAATGTCCGATGGAAGCTTGTGAGGAATCGCTGGCCACCAAGGGGCGTAAGCAATCGGATCTTTCGTTAATCGGTGTAAATCCAGTAATTCTAAAGTTGCCACGAATGGTAACTGTTGATTCAGGTTTGGCGAGGCGTACCCAGGATACGATGGAATCGCCTGAGCAGTAGGCCTTTGCATACCAGCATAATGTAATTGATGTTGGTATGATTGATACGGTTGGTGGACTTGACCACTGTAAAGCGGTTGGTTTAAACCGTTTTGAATATACAGTTTTCTACTATTCGCAAAGATCTGTTGCTCAAATCCTTGGTATACCTGCTAGAATTGTGGTTGTTGGTATTGCACTAGCCACGGTTGTGAAGCCATGTTCTGTTGTGCTATACTAACCGCCGAAAAAAGATGTGGGGTAATTGTACCCGTTTGCACCTGCGTCGCCCCACCAGTTGGCGATTGTGGTTGTGTCACAGGGTCAAGGGGTTGTTGCATTACAACCTGAGAAATCTGAGGTTGACAGACAACAGGCATCGTTTGAACCTGTGACACTGTTAAAATAGCTGCCGTTGTTGGGATGTTCGACACAGGTACACACTGTTGCATAGAATACAACACTCTTGGTTGCTGGGGTAGCATAGGTACCCAACCACTTGTCGTAACTCCAGTATAACCTGAATACGGTTGAGAACTGTCGTATGGATATCCTACCGGAGGGGGTAATGAAAGGGCATACTACCCCCCATACTGTAGCAATCCGGAACTCAAGGGGATTGTTTGCCCTTGGGGACTGGATGGCCCAAATTGACCTCCATAGGGATCAATTTGTCTAGTTTCAACATAAGAATTACCGGATATTATTCCGGAGGAACAAACCGGAACATACCACACTGTCGAAATAGTCCCTGGGTGGACTCCTTCTAGCGGTTGAGAGCTAGTTGGGACAGATGGTACACCGGAAAAAATCGTCGGAGTGGCGGCAGGGAGCTCTGTCGTCGCTGTGTCATTTGACACAGTCCTAGATGTCGACGTTTGCTCAGACATTTTAAGTCTATCCAATAAATTGCCTAGCGATTCTAAAGGAACTTCCACTGGTGATGGACTAACTTCTGATGTTGCAGGAAAAAGGGTGACCCCTACTCCAAAATGGGTTGGAGTACTTGCTTGCGGGTCCTCTACAATTTCCTCTATCGCAATCAAACCAGGTGGAAGAGGAAGACCGTTAGGTCCGTAAAATATTTCTGGTGCCGAAGAAGGGGTTGTTTCGACAGCGACAGTTGTTTGAGGAACAAGACTCTCTGGACCGGTTACAGATGGAACTGGTTCAGTAACGCAAGTACTTGTTCTCAGACTAGGATCAGTGTTACTGTCCCTCTGTGGCTGTTGAACTTCTTCAATAGAGGCAAGGGTTTCCAGAAATGTTTGGAGTAACCAGAATCTCAGATGTTGTTGGAACAGTTGTTCTAACTTTAATGGGAGATTTTGAGCCGGTTAAATGAGTTCGCTTTGTCCGTACTGTTTTCGATTCCGGAGACAAAGACGGTTGACTCGCAAGCCTCCGCGAATGACGGGGTTTCAATTGAATTTCTTCCACGATTGCGGATTACTCTATCAACTAAAATACAAAAGGGGAAATGTGTTTCCGATTTGAATGAATTTTATTAGACGCTTTAGACACAACTTGCTTTTTCACTTTTAAAGAGTCGAGAAAAAGCTAAAGATGACTCTAGTCTCCTTCGATGTTTTAACAAGCCCGAAGTGACAAATGCTCAGATGGACTTTTTCTGTTATAGAGTCTGAAAAAGGCCAAAAGAAACTGCTCTGGAGATCTAGGCAGAGGGTGTGCCAAACTTTTCGCAAAATCGCAGAATAATTTTTACGGTACGGGCGGTCGATCTTCGTGAATGTTGTGTTCACTGCATTGCGATCAGTAGGGCAGCCGACACGGTTTCCTAAGGATAAAGGATATATGCCTATAGGGGTCTCCCAATATATACGCGATGGTACGTGGGAGCACAATCCGTACTAGCTCTATCGTCCCTCAGGAGGAATCACCCACCTTCTACGAGATCGATAGTCACTAGGCTTAACGACGTCGGAACACGTCTCTAGCCTAGACCTCTATGTTGTGCGTTATGTTGCAAAGCGTTGTTAGGTTCATTCAGTTTATTTTAAGTTGATCTTTTTAGAAGTTTGTCTTTCAGGATCACCACGAGATGTATGGTACAATTCCTAAATGCAGTCTAAGATGATAAGCAAGCTTTATAATCTTTTCAACTTTGAAAATTCTAGCTACTAAGGGAAAAGAGAGCGACTATATTTTCTCAAAGAGCAATCAGCACACTCTAATGCACTCTTTCCTAAATCAATCATGCAAAATTATCAAAATGCAAATGCACAATGCAGGTGTTTTTTTTCCGATTTCTTAGTATAAATGCCTACAAAGAAAGCTTTTTGTACAATTTTGAATTTGCTTTTAAATGACTGAAATAAACAAGTTTACTTTTTCCAAAATCAACAAGGGTAGAAGAGATTACAATCACTTTGCAATTTTCGAAATGAATACTTGTTTCGACACTTAAAAGTGACAAATTCAAACCAATAAGAAAAAGCAAATGATAACCAACTGTAAACAGCCAATGAACTCTCTCCTAAGATCGCAATCAATCAATCAATCAGATCTAAATCAAGGGCTACAGAATGATTATTTCGCTCATGCAAAGGAAAACTGTAAATGACGGCACAAACACATAAAAACATTTACAGTCTTTTTGTACAAAAATGAGGTGGAATTCAAGCAAAGAAAAGGGGTTATCAGGCTGGTACCTATGCTGGTTAAAGGCTGCAAAAACAGAGATCAAAAAAGGGCAAAAGACAGCAGAGAACCCCAGCTGCACAAGGCCACACTGGTTCAGCGCAGGTCTAACACTGTGGAGTTAACATTCAGCGCAGGTAGCCTTCACGGGAACTGCGTTGAAATACAGACTGCCTTCACAGTGTCTGCGCTGAAAGAGAAACTCTCGTTTCTCTTGGGTTCCGGGTCATAAAATGCTAAAAAATCAACTGTTTCAGGCCAAATCAGAAACACAAGCAAGGTATAAACAGAGGGATGCTTTGAGAGGGTACTAAAGACTATCACAAAGGATCATCAAGTCATTTGTGAGTCCATTGTTCAGATCATAGATAAAAACCCAGTGAAGGATCAAGGCAGCAACAATCTACTTTGCGAAGCAGTTCGATTGTTGTTGTTGAGGTCTATGAAGCAAACAATGATGTAAACACAAACAAAATGACTAAAACAAATTTCCCCAGCGGAGTCACCAATTTGTTGTGGGGAAAAATGCTTATGCAGGACGATCCTATCCACCTAAGGTGTGACAGAGCCTTAGCAACAAATAGATACAGCTACTTCAGTTTCTTCCTTTATGAAATGTGAAAGAGGAGAGATTGGTAAACTTACCGTTGTCTTCCGGTTGTCCCTCGATCTAGATCCTCTTCTCTTTGGGTGTCCACAGCTACTTGCCTCCTCGCTTGCTCAAGAGAACAACTACTTGATTCCCACGATATCACAAGAGAACAGCTACCTGTAACAAGAGAACAGCTACTTGCGACAAGAGAAGAACACAACACAAAGGCAAATATACATATTCATAAATGATTCAGGATTAGAAGTAAATCAAATATACTAATGCAAATCATACAAAATACACTAGCATATAGGAAAGAACCAAGATAGCTTTATTGATTGATAACAAGGTTTAGGAAGAGATACAACCCATACAGCTCCAATCCAGCATCTCCTTCCCAGCAGAATGGAATTCCTTCTTCAGCTCCCTTCAAAGCATTAAGCACCCAATATCCAACCTCAAACCAACAGCAATTCTTTGCAATCACAAAATTCCAGCCTCTGGATCTCATGGAGGAGAGATCCATATATAGATGTTTTGGAGAGAGGATGAGTCAGCTTGAGATCTGACTATTGTCCTCTCCCTCTCTCAGTTCTTGAGTCCACTTGGAGGTTCTTGCTTCCACTTGGAGATTTGGAACCTCTTACTCATCACTAGTCGAATTCCCTGATGCAAGTGTCATTTTGGAAGCTTCCTGAGCATTGACACATTGAGAAATGAGCCTGCCACTTGTCCAGTTACGCTCAGCGCAGGTAGCCTTTGTTGCAGTTGACATTCAGCGCAGATGCTCAATGGAGCAGTTGACATGATCCAGAATTGGCTTGTTTTTGAGTATTTTCAGGTGGAGAACTTCTGTGAATTGCTGTGGTTTGTTGGCCTTGTTCCTCTAGGGGTAGGAACAACATGTTTAGGGACTTTGGATCCCTTAGATTATGGACATTTCATGCTCGAGGCTGCAAGGCACAAAAATGTCTATAACAAGAAGACTGATAGACATTGCAATTTTTGTAATCGAGATGGCCACTTAGAATCAAAATGCTTTAAGAAGATGGAAGCCTTGGAAGCAGCAATGAAGAAGCATAACATCCATTTGGGGCAATCTTCAACTTCAACTTCATCTTCAGGAATGGCACTTTCTGCATGTGGTTGTCAAGCATCTCGGTCTCGCTATGCATTAAATGTATCTTCTTCTTCTCATTCTCATGAGTGGCTCATTGATTCTGGAGCTTCTTATCACATGGCCAAAAACAAAGCCATGTTTTCTTCTTTAAATGATTGTAACACCAAAAATATATATGTTGGTGATGATAGATCTCTTAGTGTTGTAGGGACTGGAACTGTTCATCTAGACAATGGTCAGTTTAATGATGTATTATGTGTTCCAACCTTATCCTGCAACCTTCTATCTGTATATCAGATAACTCATTCAGGTGAAGGTAAAATCGTTGAATTTTCACCTCATGATGTTGTAATCAAGGACCTAAGAGATCCTAAAAAGATTTTAGCTACTGGCATTGCTGATGATTCTACAAGGTTGTATAAGTTTCACAACTTTGGGTCATCAAATCTTCCCTCAATATTTGTTGCTCATAACGATGAAGTGAGCAAACTTTGGCATGAGCGATTTGGTCACTTAAACTATCGCTCCCTTCAGCATCTATGTAAAGAAAATATGGTGACAGGTCTTCCTATGGTATCTTGCAGAGATGGTGTTTGTTCCGGATGTGTACTCGGAAAACATCATCGGGACAGTTTTGAAAAACGTGCCTCTTGGCATGCCTCAGCCCCTTTACAGCTTGTGCATAGTGATTTATGTGGTCCACTTCCTGTTGTTTCATTCTCTGGCTGCAAGTATTTCTTAACTTTCATTGATGATTTCTCCAGACGCACTTGGGTATACTTCTTAAAACTCAAGAGTGAAATATTTAACACATTCTTGGCCTTCAAAGCCTTTATTGAAAAACAATCTGGACATCAAATTCTTAAGCTAAGATCTGATAATGGCAGAGAATATGTTAAAAACACATTCATCAACTTTTGCACTGAGAATGGAATACAAATGCAACATATTGTTCCATATACTCCACAGCAAAATGGTGTAGCTGAAAGGAAGAATTGCACCTTAAAGGAAATGGCTAATTGTATGCTACAATCTAAAGGACTTGGTCTTAGTTTTTGGGCAGAAGCAATTAAAAGTGCAAATTACATAATAAATCACACTCCTACTAAGGCTTTAAAGAATATCACTCCAGAAGAAGCATGGAGCTCAATCAAACCATATGTAAGTCACTTTCGTGTTTTTGGAAGTGAAGCGTGGGCCCATATTCCAGATGAAAAGCATAAAGCTTTAGAACCTAAGATTGAAAAATGTACTTTTGTTGGATATTCTGAAGATGTCAAAGGCTATAGACGTATTCCATTTAAGTCCAAAAATGTTATCATTAGAAGAGATGTAAAATTTGATGAAAATATATCGGCCTGCGAGCCTAGTTCGGCGGTTGTGCCACCTCTCCCTATCTCTTCTACTTTTCAAAACATTTCTTCTTCAGATGATGAAAGTGAGGATGACAATCCTCCCCCACCATCTCAGGATCCTCCTTCAGCTCCTAAGCTTCCAAAATGGGTTCATGCTACTCGAGATGCAGCAGGTGATCTTGTCGGTGATCCTACAGATCAGCGAAGTACACGTTCTCAGTTCGAGAGACCCTCTTCTTTACTGGCTCAACCTCCAGTAAATTATGATCCTGACACCTTTGCAGAAGCTTCAGGCCATCCAGATTGGGAAGCAACTATGAATGAAGAATATCATTCATTTTTGGCAAATGATACATGGAATCTTGTTCCTTTACCAAAGGGACGAAAACTTGTTAGATGCAAATGGGTTTACAGAAACAAGTATGGACCAGATGGGAAAGTTGATAAACATAAAGCTCGTCTTGTTGCTAATGGTTTTTCACAGGTTGAAGGCATTGACTACACTGAAACCTTCTCCCCTGTTGCCAAAATGAACTCTATCAGCCTTGTTCTTTCCCTTGCTGCCTCTTTCAAATGGGAAGTCCATCAGATGGATGTTAAATCTGCCTTCTTGCATGGGGACTTGCATGAAGAAATCTATATGGAACAACCCATTGGCTTCATTCAAACAAACTCCAGCCTTGTATGTCGACTTAAGAAATCCCTTTATGGACTCAAGCAAGCTCCTCGGGCTTGGTATGCCAAAATGGATAGCTTTCTTTTAGAATCTGGCTTTTCTAGTTTTCATTCTGACAATACTCTCTACACCAAGAAAGTGGGCAACTCTCTTATCATCCTTGTTCTTTATGTTGATGATCTTATCCTTACTGGTAGTGATCCCAACCTTATAAACCATGTGAAGTCTAGCCTTAAAAGGAAATTTGAAATGACAGACTTAGGACACTTACACTATTTTCTCAGTCTTCAAGTCTTGCAATCCAAGGAGGGTATTTCCCTTTCCCAGTCCAAGTATGCTTGTGATATTCTACGTCATTTTCACATGGAAGACTGTAAGCCAGCCCCTTCTCCCTTTTAGTCTGGAGTCAAAATTTCAGTCACTTGCACTTCTCCTGAAGTTGATGCTACCTTATACCGTCAACTTGTAGGAAAACTCTTGTATCTAACTCATACTCGTCCTGACCTTTCCTTTGTTGTTGGTCTTGTTGCTCGGTTTATGCAAAACCCACGTGAAAGTCATTGGAAAGCAGCTAAAAGAATACTTCGTTATGTTCGAGGTACAGTTTAGTTTGGGATTCATTACAGTGTCGAAGCAGCTCCTCTATTGGTTGGTTTCACTGATTCTGATTGGGCTGGTGACCCTGATGATCGGAAGTCTACTGCCGGTTATGTGTTCACTCTTGGTTCAGGACCTATTACATGGGCTTGTAAGAAACAAGCTGCCATTTCTCTTTCATCAGCAGAAGAAGAGTATCGTGGTGTCGTAGAAGCTAGAAAGGAAGCCTTGTGGCTTCGTTAGATCTTGTCAGAGTTTGGCTTTCAGTAGCAGCATCCGACTACACTTTGGTGTGATAATCAAAGTGCCATTCAGCTATGCAAAGATCCAGTCCAACATCAGCACAGAAAACACATTGAACTTCACATGCACTTCATCAGAAAGCTCATCCATGACCATGTTCTTGAAGTGCAATATTGTTCTACAGATGATCAAGTTGCAGACATCTTTACAAAGGCTCTCACAGAGGCGAAGTTCACTAAACTTCGATTTATGGTTGGAGTTCAGGAAGTTGTCACTAAGGGGGGATAGGCTCTAGTGCCTCCTTCCTTCTCCTATTGTGTCATATTTGTAAATCCTTCAATCCTATCCCAAGTTGTTCTTAAGGGGGGATGTTAGGATATTCCGACACATAGGAAATAGTTAAGTACAACTTGGTCTAGTATAGAGTTAGGTATAGAGTTAGGTAAAGTGTGTTTCTTTATCGTTGTACATTTTGTAACTTACAATCCGATGGTCACGATATGTAGTGATCCGACGGTTCATTCTCTCCTCGGTATTACCGACACTTGATCCGTGGCTTGACACCCGATTGGTCCATGATTTCTATTTAAAGCGCATCGAGGGTCATTTGTAGGGTAATTTGTGCATGAGAGAAGAATATGTAAATTTTCATTCTTTTATTAATAAATTTCCTGAAGTGGCCGTGTTGGCTCAAGCCATGGACTGTTTCCCTCTTTGAGGGTTTTAACCACGTCAAAGATACTGGTGTATTGATCTGCGATCTCGTTGTGAGCGGTGTCCTTTGGTGTTCTGTCTCAGGAACTTACCCTGTAAATTCCTACACAATGAAAATGATAGCCACTAGTTTTAACGACGCCAGAACACGTCTCTAGCCTAGACCTCTAGATATGTTGTGTTAAGTTCCAAAGCATTGTTAGGTTCATTGAAATTTATTTTAAAGTTGATCTTGTTTAGAGTTTTCCTTTCAATGGTTCACCGTGTGATGATGATTTGAAATTCATAAAATGCAATCTACAATTATAAACAATCTTTGTTTATTTTGAGCAATGAAAATCCTATCTACTAGGGAAAGAAAATTACAGTGCTTAAAAGATCAAAGAGCACACACTAGTGCATTTCCCTAAATCATATTTTTGCACACAAACCAAAAAATGCTAAATGCAAATGCATGTATTTGTTTTCGTTCTCCTTAATGTGAAAAATTCCAAAAAGGAAAACTAAATGCAGCAAAGATCTGAAATATTTCTTTCAAAATGACAATTTCGACAATTTCTTCTTCAAAAGAGAGAGGAAGACCCAACGACACTTTTCAATTTTGAATAAAAAATGCTTTCAACACTTTGAATATAAACAAATCAAACCAAATACATGAAGAAAAGTTCAATCAATTATCAAGGGAAGGAAGAATTCATGACACTTCTCTTTTCGACATAAAACGACAATTACGACACTTTTTGTATCAAAGAGACAAATCGATTTAAACAAATTTTCGGCAAGGGATTGTAAATGATGAAAAATACACAAAATCATTCACTAATCCTAATCTAATTGAGGCTAATATATGTGATGCAAGTAGGCTTCAGTAAGGAGGAACTATTCATAAGCAGCAAAACAACTAAACAAAACTGAAAACAAGGTCAAAAACCCTGAATTTCTAGAATGGAAAAAGAGTTCAATCAATCATTGCACTTGGGCTTCACAGAAACAGGGATGCATCACACTTACTACACTCGGGAGGTGCGATGCATACTAAGTTATATTGGAAGATAGTACGATGGTCCAAGGAGTGCAACTGAAATGGGTTTTAGCTCAGATGTGCAACTGTTTTCAATGAGTTAAGTTGAGTGTTGATGAAAAATAAAGAGCAAAGTATAGTGGAATGTCTTGAGAGGTTACTGAGCTACCAAAAGGGCATCTAGATGTGCTTGTAAGTCAAATTTTTAATTCATAAACTAAACCAGAGATTGACTGAAGCAGCATTCATCTACTATGTAATTGCAGAGCAAGAGCAGTGTGAAGGCTACCTGGCTGACTTCAGACTCTGTATATAGTTTATAAAACAAAAAATAACAAAAAACAAACATCTGTTCACTCCCCAGTGGAGTCGCTAATTTGTTTTCTGGGAAAACTAGTATTCCTATAGAATGCTAGCCCTCTAGGTTTGGGAGCTACCCTAGAAACAACACTTTAAAGCAATTCAACAATTTCTTCTATGTGTAATAGATAACAGAAATATAATGGAACTAGCCTGGAACTTCCTCTTAATCCCTTGCTTACTCTCTCTCCCCTTTGACAGATCCTGCAACTCCTCCCCATACTTAACACGCTTGGAAAGTATCTGCACAAGTACAACAACAAGAAACCATCAAAGCATCGTGATCTATTACAACATAGACATTACAGAATCAGATATATAATGAACAAATGATATCATTCAAAAATGATAACATTCACAATTGCACAATCATATGGAAGAAAACATGAAGAAATTTATTAATAGAAGGGAGAATTACAACCCAGTTGTCTGATCCAGCATCATCCTCCCAGCTTCAATCCTTCGTCACCTCATGAAATAGCCATATCACACCAACAATACAATGCTCTTTCCTCAATTACAAACTATCACCACTTCCTTGCAATTCACAATATTCCTACCTCTAGATCTCTTGAATTGGAGATCCATTTATAGATGTGTGCAAGGGTGTGAGTCATCCATGGGGTTTGATTAGTGTCATTCCACTTTTTACAATTGGTTCCATTTGGAGATTTCTTAGATCCCTTATTCATCCTTGGGCAAATTTACAGAGGCAAGTGGCACAAGAGAAGTTTCTAGAAGATTCCATGAGCAACCACCTAGGAAACTGTCTCGGACATTTGTCCATCCTCGCCCATCGCACCCTATAGAAGGCCTAATCAGTATTCATCACACCTTGGTAGTGTACCACTCAGTATGCATCGCACTTTGCCAGTGGAGCAGTCAGTATGGTTTAATTTAGGCCATTTCTGGATGGTTTCTCAGATGGAACTTTTGGGGAATGATTTTTTCAGATGACTATGTTCCTTTAAGGTATGAAACAACTCTTTTAGAGGTTGATGAGCCCTAGTTTATCGGCATATAAGTTTTGGTTTGATGTGCCCAAAAATTTCTATAACACTTATGCATGATTTTTGAGGTTGCAGCTAGTTCTGAATGACAATGCAGGTTTCTGGGTTCATCATAATGTTCTGGTGACAATGATCTGATTGTTCAGATTAACTTATTTTTGGTTTATGTAGTTTGAGTTTCAAAGTTTCTGATGGGTCCAGTATGAAAATTTGATGCAACGAGACCTTCATGTGTATTTATTGTTGGGTATGGAGCCTGATTATCTTCTTTATTCATTGGTATCACCGCATTGGACCCTAGTTTGTAGTTTTGTAGTCAATCTAGGCCATTCATTAGGTGAAAATCTGATGGTAGAAGTTATGTTTAATTTAGGGTTTTTTTCATAGAAGGAAACCCCTCGCTATATATGAGGGAATTGTATTGTGTCTATATAGATCTGTATGCTGAGTGAGAAAGAGAGAGGATATTGTGTGAGAGTGAAGAGGGTGATACAGCAAATTTGATGTAGGTTGTATCTCTTCAGTTTGTTAGATAATATAAAAAGAAGGACTGGTTGTTTCTCCATGGACATAGCCCAAATTGAGTGAACCATGTATATCTGTGTCTCTCTTGTTTTAGGTGTTTTATGTGTTTATATTTCTGTAGTATTTTTCATATGTTTCATTACTCTGTAATATATAATTTTTTAACAGATGGTATTAGAGTTGAAGTTCTATTTGGCTAGTAAACTCGTAGGAGAGAAGGATTCCTGGTTCGAGTGGGAGCAATGGCAGAAGATGGTAGGTTTAGGGTTGAAAAATTTAATGGTCAAAACTACCAGCTATGGAAGATGCAGATTGAAGATTATTGTACCAGAAATATTTGTACCAACCATTGAGTAGAAAGACAAAGAATCCGATGAGTATGAGAGACACAGAATGGGATATTGGAAAGACAGGACTTGGAACAATATGGCTCTACCTAGCGACGTCATTAGCCTTTAATATTTCAAAGGAAATGACAACGGAGGGTTTAATGTCGGCATTGGCCAAATCATATGAAAATCCTTCAACCTCAAATAAGGTATTTCTTATGAAGCGTTTATTTAATATGAAGATGTGAGAAGGTGGATCTATTTTTGATCATTTAAATGAATTTAATACAGTTACCAGTCAGTTAAGTTGTGCACGGGTAACTTTTGATGATGAAGTTAGGGTTCTGTTATTTCTATGTTCATTGCTAGAAAGTTGGAATGGTTTAGTTATGGCCATTAGTAACTATGTCTCTGGATCTAGTACTTTAAAGTTTGATGATGTTGTCGGTGCAAGTCTTAGTGAGGAAATGCAACAAAAAGCCCGATGAGACATCAGGTAATGCTTTGACTGTAAAGACTAGGGGAAGAAAAATTGAAAGAGGAAAGAGCCCATGATATCGCAGTAAATCAAGGAAAGTAATATCCAAGTCGAGATCGGGGATAGTGTGCTGGAAATGCGGGAAGAAAGGAGATGCGCAGCAAGAAAACAAACATGAAGTGAATGTGACAAGTGATGTGTTGCAATATGCTTTGATTCTTTCATTAGAAAATATTATTAATGCATGGGTGATAGATTCAAGGGCCTCATTCCATACCACACCTAATACGAAACACTTTCATGATTATGTTCAAGGATATTTTGGATTGGTTCGATTGGGTGATGATAAACCCTGTAAAATCATTTGAATGGGTACAATTTTCATAAAACAACAAAATGGAAATCAATGGCTATTGAAGGAGGTAAGACATGTTCGAGATCTGAAGAAAAATCTAATTTCAACAGGGCAGTTGGGAGGTGAAGGTTGTGTAACTACTCTTACAGATAAAACTTGGACGGTCACTAAAGGAGCCCTGGTAATAGCAAAAGGAGAAAAGGTTGGTACATTGTATTTATGCAATGGTATTTCTAATTTTGTTAATTCTTTAACCTCTACATGAGAAGATACGACATTGTGGCATCATAAGCTTGGGCACATGGGTGAGAAGGGGATGTAGATTATTCACTCAAGAAATTTGTTGTCAGGTTTGAAGCATGTTGATTTAAAATTTTGTGAGAATTGTGTTTATGGGAAACAGAAGAGAGTCAAATTCCTCATAGTTGGGAAAGAAAAGAAGAGCGAAAAATTAGAGCTTGTGCATACAGAAGTATGGGGACCTGCTTAGGTATCATCTCTGGGTGGCTCTCGTTATTATGTTACTTTTATTTATGATGCAAGAAAACAAACATGAAGTGAATGTGACAGGTGATGTGTTGCAATATGCTTTGATTCTTTCATTAGAAAATATTAGTAATGCCTGGGTGATAGATTCAAGGGCCTCATTCCATACCACACCTAATACGAAACACTTTCATGATTATGTTCAAGGATATTTTGGATTGGTTCGATTGGGTGATGATAAACCCTGTAAAAACATTTGAATGGGTACAATTTTCATAAAACAACAAAATGGAAATCAATGGCTATTGAAGGAGGTAAGACATGTTCGAGATCTGAAGAAAAATCTAATTTCAACAGGGCAGTTGGGAGGTGAAGGTTGCGTAACTACTCTTACATATAAAACTTGGACGGTCACTAAAGGAGCCCTGGTAATAGCAAAAGGAGAAAAGGTTGGTACATTGTATTTATGCAATGGTATTTCTAATTATGTTAATTCTTTAACCTCTACAGGAGAAGATACGACATTGTGGCATCATAAGCTTGGGCACATGGGTGAGAAGGGGATGTAGATTATTCACTCAAGAAATTTGTTGCCATGTTTGAAGCATGTTGATTTAAAATTTTGTGAGAATTGTGTTTATGGGAAATAGAAGAGAGTCAAATTCCTCATAGTTGGGAAAGAAAAGAAGAGCGAAAAATTAGAGCTTGTGCATATAGAATTATGGGGACCTGCTTAGGTATCATCTCTGGGTGGCTCTCGTTATTATGTTACTTTTATTGATGATCCAACCAGAAAAACCTGGATTTATTGTATTCGAAATAAATCTAATGTATTTGATGCTTTCAAGAAAAGGAAAGATTTTGTTGAAAATGAGACAGGAAAAAGGTGGAAGTGTATCAGATTAGACAATTGAGGTAAATATTGCAGCAAAGAGTTTGATAGGTACTATTTAGATAATGGAATTTGCAGATAGAAGACAGTTCCAAGAACACCACAAGAAAATGGTGTGTCAGAAAGGATGAACACGACAATCATAGAGCGTGCAAGGTGCATGAAATTGCATGCAGGATTGCCTTTACAATTTTCGTTAGATGCTATAGATATTGTTGTTTATCTAATAAACAGAGGGCCTTCAAGTTCCTTGGATGGTGGTATTCCAGAGGAGGCACGGACATGTAAAAAGGTACACTACTCATTTTTAAAGACTTTTGGTTGTGAAGCCTTTGTCCACATTAATAAAGAAAATAGAACAAATATTGAGGCAAAATCAACGAAATGTACCTTTATTGGATATGGTGTTAATGATTTTGGTTATTGCTTTTATGATTATGAAAAAAACAAAATCATTAGAAGTAGAGATGTCATATTCAATGAAAAGGTTTTGTATAAGGATCGGCTACAGGAAAAAGAAAACAAAGAATACACATTGCTTGATGAGATCATAGAAAAAGTGATGTCGCCTGAAAATCATAATGATTAACAACCAAAACAAAAACAACAAGCACCTCAAACACCTAAAAGTGGTGTTAGAAGATCTACCAGGATAATTAGACCCTTTGAATGATACTCTCCTTCATTATATTATGTATTGTTGGTTGATTCTAGTGAACCAAAATGTTATGAAGAAGTAATGCGGGTAGAAACCAGGAAGAAGTGGGAGCAAGCCATCAAAGAAGAGATGGACTCCTTAGCAGATAACCAAACTTTGGACTTAGTCAGGTTTCCTGCAGGTAAAACAACATTGCAGAATAAATGGGTTTACAGGTTGAAGGAAGGAGATGGAGGTAGAAAAAGGTATAAATCTAGACTTGTGGTGAAGGGGTTTGCAAAGAAAAAGGGTATATATTTTGATGAGATATTTTCTCTTGTTGCTAAAATGACTTCAATCAGAACTATTTTAATTCTAGTAGCAGTTGAAGATTTGCATCTTAAGCAGTTAGATGTAAAGGAAACCTTTCTCCATGGGGATTTGGAGGAAGAGATATATATGCAGCAACCACAAGGATATGAGGTAAAAGGGGAGGAGAAACTAGCGTGCAGGTTGAAGAAGAGCTTGTATGGCTTAAAACAGGCTCCAAGGCAGTAGGTTTATGTCTGAACAAGGTTATACTAGATGTTACTTTGATCATTGTGTTTATCTCAAAAGGAAAAATGATGGCATCTATATTATATTGTTATTGTATGTAGATGACATGCTTGTTGTAGGTTATAACATGCAGGAAATAAATGTGGTCAAAAGAAAATTGGAAAACTCATTTGCAATGAAGGATTTGGGTGCTGCAAAACAAATCCTTGGTATGACAATAACTAGAGAGAGCAAGAATCGAAAATTAACATTGTCTCAAAGTGAGTACATAGAAAAGGTGTTGAAAATATTTAATATGAAAAATGCAAAACTAGTTAGTATACCTTTGACTAGCCATTTTAAACTAAGTAATGAGGTGTGTCCCAAGACTCAAGAAGAAATGACTTATATGTCTAAAGTTCCATATGCATCAATAGTTGGAGGCTTAATGTATGCAATGGTCTGCACAAGGCCTGATATTGCACAGGCAGCGGGAGTTGTAAGTAGGTACATGAAAAATCCAGGAAAATAACATTGGATGGCGTGAAGTGGATTCTTAGGTATTTGAGAGGTACCACAAATAAAGAATTATGCTTTGGTGGTTCAAACATTGCTCTATAGGGATATGTTGATGCAGATATGGCAAGTGATAGAGATAACAGGAGGAGCACAACAAGGTATGTGTTTATTGTAGGTGGAACAACTTTTAGTTGGGCTTCAAAACTGCAAAGTGTTGTTGCACTGTCAACAACGGAAGCAGAGTATGTTGCTGCTACAAAGGCTAGTAAAGAAATGATTTAGTTACAAAGATTTCTGGATGAATTGGTTAAGAAGCAAGAGTTGGGCAAGTTATACAGTGACATCTAGAGTGCCATACATCTTGCAAAGAACTCTGCATTTCATTTTAAGACTAAACATATACATCTCAAGTATGATTTCATACAGTCATTGTTGGAAGATGGACAGTTGAAGCTAGAAAAGATACACACTAGCCATAATCCTACAGATATGTTAGCAAAAGTTGTAACCAGGGAGAAATTGAGATTCTGCTCAGTTTCAATTGGTCTTCAAGTATGATGAAGAAGATGAGAAATAGCTAGGTCCAAAGTGGAGTCATTGTCCAACAAATGAAGCAGCAATGGAGTTGCTATAATCAGTCTCCAAGTGGAAGATTGTTGGGTGTGGAGCATGATTATCTTCTTTATTCAACGATATCACCGGATTGGACCCTAGTTCATAATGTGGCGGAAACGCCACCCATAATATTTGTGCTGCAAGGGGGGTCTAGGGTGGGAGGCAGCGATCTTTAGGAGCCCCCCCCCCCTGGCAGGGGATCGGAGGCAGCGCCCCCGAAGCTAAAAATAGATGTCAAATTGCCTTGTAAAATGTTGTAATTTCTTAGTCAATCTGGGCTATTTATTAGGTGAAGATCTGAAGGTAGACGTTATGTTTGATTTATGGTTTTTTTTCCCTAGAAGGAAACCCCTCGCTATATATGAGGTAATTATATTGCATCTATGTAGATCTGTATTCTGAGCGAGAAAGAGAAAGGAGATTGTATGAGAGTGAAGAGGGTATTATAGCGGATCTGTTGTAGGTTGTATCTCTTCAATTTCCTTGATAATATAAAAGGAAGGACTGGTTGTTTCTCTATGGACGTAAGCCAAATTGGGTGAACCACATATATCTATGTCTCTCTTGGTTTATGTGTTTTCTATGTTTATATTTCTGTAGTATTTTTTATGTGTTCCATTGCTTTGTAATATATAATTTTTTAACATTGATGTGTACCAGGAGCATCCAGTCTAAAAATTTATGAAACGTGGTCCCTGGAGGAAGAGAGAAGGTCGTAGCTTTTTGTAGGCCAAAGCCTATGTACTAGTAAACACATTGGCTAGTACAAGAGCTAGGGGGTTGTAGCTCCCTTCCAGTAGAAGATGGAAGATGAGAGAAGGTTGTAGCCTTCTACAAGTGGTTGCTTTTGTACTGGTATGAGTCTACACCAGTACAATATTGTAAACAAATTTTCTTATTATTAAAAGAAGGCAGAGATGATAGCAGCAGGTGGTTTTCACCCACATTGGATTTCCACCTTAAATCTTGGTGTTCATGTGTGTTTCTTATGTGTGATGGTTTATTATGTTTTTATTACATTTTTTAATAAGTTACTAATGCACTGGTTAAAGATCAACACATGATAAATTATCTAAATCACAAGTTCTCTAGGTATATGCTAACTTTATTAATCACAGTAGCGTGTACAGGCTAGTTCACTTCACAGAAGTAGCGTATATAAATCTATTTGGGAAATGAAAAATTATTGATCTGATAATACTGATTCAACCCCCTCTTAGTATTATTTCCAACATTCCTCACGACATGTCCAACACTACAACCAATTAGTTCCTTCACCTCTATGTTGTGGTTGTGACCCATGTCCTTGTTTAGCTACATTAAAATTATTTGCAGTACCATATTTTCTTTCTCCCTTGCATTTTGAGACCTTTCTCTCTTAGGCTACCATTTGCCTTTACCTTTCTCTTTCCCTTTCCGTCCTTGCTAAGATTCATTCTTATGCTTTGACTGTTCGAAGAAATGATTCAGTTCCCCAATGAATTCCTCAAGTGACCAAGTGTCATCATACTCAATTTGATCTCTAAATGCTAATGGAAAACCACTGACAAATCATTGAATTTTATCCTTCTCATCTGTAAGATACAGTACATACCTTAATAGGTCTAGAAACTTGGTCATGTAATCTTCATCTATCATTGACCCCATCTTTAGCTATAGAATTATTTGGCCTTGTTGTCATAGTACCTTTCTGACAAGTACTTCTTCCTGATAGGCCTCTTGAACTCAAGCCAATTCAAGTCATCCATCTTGATGTCTCTGACCCATTTCATGTCTTCCCAACAAATGTATGCTTTACCTTTCAAGCTGAAGATATCGATTATAGCCTTCATGTTATCTGTGTACTCATGCAACCCAAATAATTAGTTCATCCCAAGTATCCAAGATTTTGCATCTTCCACCTACTTCACATCTCCATCAAAAGTAGGTGGCTAAATTAATCTGGAAAATATCCCTAGTTACTCCTCCTATAAGGATGATAATGATGACGATCATGATGCCTGTCAGAACTTGAACTAGAATAGTACATGTACTCATCACCCCTCCAATCTAAAGTGTCCAACAACTTGCCATTTCTCACAGTTTTAGCTCTATCCGACCTATGTCTACCAGGAGACCTACTACCATATGATCCATTAGTTTTGTCCTCGTGTCCATGGCTTATCAGAAGTGGCCCTTGTCTCTTTAACTATAATAAACTCTGAAGGATTATTGCATTAAACTTTGCTTGTTTCTCTTGTGCCTATATGATAATGTCATTTTTTGCCTTACAAATCCTTATTCTTCCTTCAAGCTTCTTAATGTGTCTTCCAAATCAGAAGAGTGCCCATTGCGCTACTCATCTGATTCATAGGGAGAGTCCATATAGGCTACCATCTTGCTATTCATTTTTACCTTTTTCCTACAAGGAAAAATATGTCAGATAAACCAAATCATAACAAACCAACGTACCTTAGTATAATTTGGGGAGGCTACCTCATCTGCAAGATCCTCCAAATTAGTGTGATACATGGATAACATAATCATAAAAACATATAGAAATATACAAATAAGTGCATCAACACATAAACATCATTCTAGTTAGAGTCCAGTCATCAATGCATGACCATATCGACTACACATACTCTTGGGAACGGGTCCCCTGGGGTCAATTTTGGGGTTAAAAACCCAAGTTTTGGGGTAGAAGGCCCGAATTTTGTATAAAGAAATGTAAAGTCTCCGCATTTTGTGGTCACGGAGCGTGAAGATATCAAGAGTCAAAAAGGATTTCCGCCCTTAGTCTAGATAGGTTGTGTTCACTCAATGAGATCTGCCCTTCGTCCGCAGACCATGGGATTGTATAAAAAATAGGTTTTAAGAGGAGTTTAAGTAAGTTTGTTTAAGTGAAGTGGAGTCATTGATGAGTCTGTAAAGGGGCTAAGAGCGAGAGTCTTAGTGTAGGAAGAAGGATCTATAGCTGAGCGCGCAGAGGCCTAGGGTAGAAGTTCGTAGCTGAGCGCGTGGACCCTGCAGCTATGTGTGAAAGGAAGGCAGAGTCTGTACTGAAAATCTGGATTATCAATAAAGAAGAGTATTCTAAAATTACTGTGTATTTTACTTCTTTTAATTCCATGTGATTATGTTATTTTAATCACTGGGTTTATGTTTTAATGCTAAATTGATGCGCGAACCTATATGCTTTCCTTTGTTATATGAACGCAAGTAGAGATATATGTTTACACAATGATAATCTAAATTGCATGATAGATCTGGCGAATGCTTAAGATAATTCAGAGAACTATACAACAAAGTAGTTACAAAGGCACGTAAGTTCCGAGATCATTTGTTAGGGTTACGCGAAGGACGATTGCAGACCTTCACGAAGGTTCTAAAAGACTAATAGAGAAGTACATCCTGCATCCCCCCATACTGTTTCGAATGAGACTTCAGTCCTCGCTCCACGATTGATGCCGAAAGGGCCAGTAGTGTAGGGATTTGTTTGGCTAAATAAAATTGAACTTGAGTCAGGGCCCATCAAGCCAAAAAATGGTTCTGTTTCCAGGACCGGGATCTTCATAACGAGATGTGTGATGTCGCATCACCAAAATTTAACTAAGAAAAAAGACGATGACAGGTTGGATAGAAAGATCCATGAATTCGCAGCACAAGAAAACAGGAATCCGCGATTGACGAAAGAACAGTGGTTTGATAGATATCTATACATAGAGATACATGAAATCTTCTTCTATTCCTTCCTGATTGAACTATATGAGTGGATCGCGAAGTTGGCAGACGGCCAGGGAAGGTGGAGGCTTGAAGATCCGATTGTCTAGAGCCCAGTGTTAGTGTAGAGATTAGAAGCCTCTGAAGATAAGATCACGTGCGTTGTCGATCATTGGCTCAACCATATCATAGGAGGGTTTGTGATAGAGTTCACAGTTGATACTTTGGTCAGCTGCAGCAAAGTAGAGCATCGCTTCTTCAAAGGGGCGCGAGGTAAGTATTTGAAATCATTAAATACTTGGATTAAGATGCTCTTGTGTGAAAGTGGGTCATGCAGTTACCTTGATGTTTGGAGCTATGCGAAGTGGAAGGTCTTTCAAGGACAGAGGAAGAAAAGGCCCTGAGTATAGCCCTCTGATTGAGCCTCCTCTAAGTGATGATGAAGGAGCAGCACAGGCTTCTCCACTGAGTGCCATCCAACTGATAAGGCAAGGGTTCTCGCAAATACCTACACCACCTCCATCCTCACCTACACTACTTACCCCATTACCCACACTACCGCCACCTCCACCACTGTTCAACATGGCGAACTCCGTAAAGCTACCTATATTCAAGTGCATATGAAATGAAGATCATACCTGTTTTGGTTTGTCATGAGGTTGTATGGGAAGTCAGTATCACATAAAGATCAAATGAAGAAAGAAACATTAGTTAGTGC